>CANTUS010000009.1:39425000-40625000 GCA_947683365.1 Euphorbia pulcherrima
GATCTCAGTAAATCCTTTTGGGGATATGCACTAGAAAGCGCAGTTTATGTATTAAACAAAGTGCCCTCTAAATCAGTTGACTTTACACCTTACGAAAGATGGTGTAATAAAAGACCATCTCTGAGTCACCTAAGAGTATGGGGCTATCCTACTATGGTAAAGAGGATAGTATCAGATAAGCTGGATGCTAAGTCTGATAAGTGTTTGTTCATTGGATAGCCAAAGGAAACTATTGGATATCTATATTACCAACCCAGAGCACAGAAGGTATTTGTGTCTCAGAGTGCTCAGTTTTTGGAAAAGGAACACTTGATTGCAAAGGTAAGTAGGAGCAATATTGAACTGGAGGTTCAAGAGGAAGAAATAGCTAATCAGCTGATTGACCCCGTTCTAGATACACAAGAAGGTGTGATCCAAGAATAACCTATCAAAACACAATCATTGCGAACATCAGGTCATGTTCATAAAGGTCTTGAAAGATATGGTTTTATCATCACGAATGGTAGGGAACTATATCTCATGGAGGATAATGAATCAAGAACTTTTGATGAAGCAATGAAAAGCTTAGTTTCTGATAAATGGCTTGAAGCCATGAAATCAGAAATGTATTCCATGTATGAAAACCAAGTTTGGAAATTGGTCGATGCACTAGAAGAGGTTAGACCTATCAGATGCAAATGGGTCTTCAAGAAGAAGACTGACATGGACGGTAATATAATTACCTATAAGACAAGGTTGGTTGCTAAAGGTTTTAGCCAATGACTATAATAAAACTTTCTCACCGGTAGCCATGCTTAAATCCATTAGAATACTCCTCACCATTGCTGCTCATCACGATTATGAGATCTGGTATAGGGACGTTAAAACAACATTCCTGAATGGGGATTTGGACCGGGATGTGTATATGACATGGCCTGAGGGTTTTACATCTTAGAATGGCTTGAAGGTATACAAACTGCAAAAGTCTATTTATGGGCTTAAGCAAGCATCCAGGAGTTGGAATATTAGGTTTGCTCAAACAATCTGTGAACTGGATTTCTGCACAAACATTAATGAGCCTTGTGTTTACAAGAAGGTTAGTGGGAGTGCACTCATTTTCTTAGTATTATATGTTGATGACATTTTTCTAATAGGAAACGACATTTCGCTTCTTCAAAGTATTAAAATATGGTTGTCAAGGAAGTTCTCCATGAAAGACCTTGGAGAAGGAGCATTTATACTAGGTATAAAGATCTATAGAGATAGACCTAAGAGGTTGTTAGGTCTTTCTCAAAGTACATATATAGACAAGGTATTAAATAGGTTCAGCCCTGAGCATTCGAAGAAAGGTTGTGTCCCAATGACAAAGGGAATAAACCTATCTAAGACTGAGTGTCCATAGACAGCTTAGGAAAGAATGATCATGAAGGATATACCCTATGCATCCACAATAGGATCCATCATGTATGCTATGACATGTACTAGGCTAGATGTCTCTCAAGCCTTGAGCTTTACGAGCAGATATCAATTGGATCTGGGTGAAAGCACTGGATGGCTGTGAAGGCAATTCTTAAGTACTTAAGAAGGACTAAAGATGAGTTCTTGAAATATGGAGATGGTGACCTCATAATTAGAGGTTATATTGATGCGAGTTTTCAATCTGACAAGGATGACTTTAAGTCTCAACCAAGTTTTATATATGTGTATAATGGAGGGGTAGTATGCTGGAAAAGTTCCAAGCAGGAAACTACTATTGATTCAACCACGGAGTCTGAGTAGAGTGCTGCATGTGAAGCAGTAAAAGAAGCTGTCTAATTAAAGGGATTTATTGGTGATCTCGGTGTGGTGCCTGAGATTGCTGATCTAGTTACTTTGTATTATGATAACAATGGTGCTATAGCTCAGGCAAAGGAACCACGGTCTCACCAGAAAAATAAACATGTACTTAGAAAGTATCATATAATTAGGGAGATTGTTAATGCTAAGATAATAAGATTAAAATATGTCCCCACTGATCAAAACCTTGTAGATGGTCTGACAAAGCCATTGACGCAAGTCAAACATGACCAGCACGTGAAAGCATATGGAGTAAGACATATGGCTGATTGGCCTTAGTGCAAGTGGGAGTTTGTTAGATATGATTTATGCCCTTAAGGTAATTAGGGCGATATATCTTAATTATGTATTGGTACGAACAATTTGTTTAATCAATAAAGGCATTTAATCTTTTGTTTACAATGATGTGTTCATATATATTGTGACTAGTTAAAATTTATTCATTGATATCTTTGTACAAATGTCCTTGACATAATACATAGCATGAAGTGAGAGATATTATAGTGAGACTATGTATAGTGAGACCTACTTCATGTGTAATTATGATTATGTCTAAACTATTCCTAGTCATAGTTTCATCAAGAAAGGATATTGATGGAGCAGTAAGACTAGCATGTGGTCAACTCTCTTGGAAAGGGTTCAAGCAGTTAACCTCCTAAGACTGAAGGTGGTGCCTTGAGTTTGACACATGGATATATCTGGAAGATATATTGGAGACCATAGTAAGATAAACACTTGGTATATATATCAATGTGCTAGTGTTTATCTTCGTGCAGTAGCTTTGCAAATATCCTTATACTTGAGATATTAGTTACCTTGTGTGGTACTATTGCTATAATTTAGGTCATACCTATTCACTCATTTATTTTGAGTGCCATGGGTGATTATGGGTATAGTGATGACAGCACGTTGGTAAGCTGTATAGTCGGAAAGAACCCATCGTTCTGGATATATTAAAGAGTTTTTACCTTGCCAATTGTTGAAGTGATGATTACTATAAACCTCTGATCAGAGTATGTGATTGATAGAAATAGTTTCTAGTCAAACACATTATGGTAAATAGTAATATACTTCAGTAACAAGAATTTATCCGGGATAGCTTGGAGCAACCTCGCTATTGGTGGGTTAACACTTTAATCAAACCCAACAAACCAGATGGTACTAAGATTAAAGAATGGAAGGAGTTCATCGCATTGGGCAACTATTGCATTAACCAGGATTAAGTCATAAGCACAAATGACATTCCGAGTAATGGGGGATGGTGGACCCTTGCTAGAGGCGAACTACAGTCATTCAAGGTAATCAAGTTCTATTCACGGTGTAGAACCTTGAGCCAATAGTTCCTATAGAACAAAGATTGGTCAAATCTTAACAACTCAATACTACGGGATCCTATAAGGTCACACACATTGAACTTTCATCGGACTGAGTAAAGAATTATTAGACTTGATCTATTACGAAAATATTAAATGGATGGCTGAACTATTACCTGGTTAGACCAGAGATTTTATTAACAAGTAACTAATTTTATTAGGGTCATAAATAAATGTAAGTATTGATTAAAATAATTATATCATATTATGGTTAAGCCAGAAATTTATTTTGACCAGTAACTAATTTTATTAGAGTCATAAATAAATTAAAGTGTTGATTAAAATGATTAAATCATTTTATGGTTAAGCCAAGAATTTATTTTGACCGGTAACTAATTTTATTAGGGTCATAAAATAAATTAAAAGAAAGGAGAATTAAATTTAATCTCATATTAAATTTCCATTTAATCCACATTTCATCCCGCATTTAATCCGACATTAAATCTGCATTAAATTCAGGGAGCCTTTATTCCCCCTATATAAAGAGCTCTCATTCCCCTTTCTCAAATGCACCACAAGCGCATTCGAGCCTTGAATTGAGAGTCCAACGCGATATCTCTCAAGTCAACTCAAGAGCAAATTCCTTTTATTTTGGGTGGGTTTTGGAGTGGTCTAGCTACTACTCAAAGCACTGCAGCTCTTCCTCGTTGGGAAGTTTCAGTTGGTGGGGTTCGTGTGGATACTCATATAGGTTATCCTATACTTAGAGGCTTTTGTAAGAAGGTTCTACTAAAGCACGCTTCAACTGGTAAGTCCTCTAATTCTCTTTTAATTATGAAGTCCTTTTATTAAGCGTTTTAAGACTTAATAATTATTATCCTTAGGTTATTTTGCATGCATAGTTTATTTTATACTTTGTTTGCATGCATAGTTTATTTTATACTTTGACTATAACTTAGAGTTATAACATGCTTAAAATAAAATATTTTTATGCTAGGATATAATTTAGAATTATGGTACGCCTAGCCTATACATGCTAACTTAAGTAGAGAATTAATTAAGTTAAGGCTTTAATTAATTTATATGCTACTAATAGGAGTTCCTAGCGACAAGGGACAAAAATTTTAATTTCTGTCGTGCTTGTTACGCATGTTCAAATTGACTGCTAGTTCCCAACAGATTTTATACTAGTTCGGCAACCTGTGCTTACATCCAGTCTCAAGAGAGTGTCTTGGCTTTAATCGACTAATCTCAACTCCTTTACCCTAGGCAGAGTAGCCTTTCACAGAGTGTCCCAATTACAACTAAGTACCCTCCTCACTGTAATCACTCACCCGCTAAGTAGAATACCCTCTTCTACTAGTAACTCAATAGAGTTTTAAACAAGAGCTGGATCAACTTATAGAAACGTCGATCCAGTTACAATTAATCGTATATTATAGTTCTATTGATCTATTCTATTCTCTCTTGTTGCAAAGTAGATTCTCGCTAAGTAGTTGCTTTCTTGATTGAATTTCTGTAAAGTTTGGTATTTGACAGAGATTTAGCTTTTTAAAATTCAGGTGTATTTACCAAGTTCTAACGCTTGCCTTCTTGCTCCATTTATAGTTGAAATCAAGAATGTAGTCGTTGAACTTGCTTTGGCATCTTCTGCAATTTTACAGCTCAGCTATTCACCCATTTCTCCTTTAAATCAATCAGTTAGGAGATAGAATCACACCATTGTGAAATAGAAATCAATACGTTAAGATACAGATTGAATCAGAGCTTCACATTTGAATCTTTGTTGTTTGATGCCAGAAAACCGTTAGAGAGAACATGCGCTAACTTGCTACGTGTCATCTTTCCATTCCTTCTGGTAATGTGACACACTTGTAGAGTCGCGCACTTGTAGGATATACACGCTGCTTCAACCCGATTTGACTCTGTCTTCTTGCAGCTTTTTCTCAAGACAAACTTTGTCTTTATCAGTGCTGGGCCTTTTGTCTTTGTCGCGTCATTAATTCCTTTTGTCTTATATATGATGCCTTTCATTAATGTCTATAAAAGTAACAGGACAGAAAGCAAGATTCCATTTTTCCTTAAATGGAATGGTCAGCGCTACTGGAATAAGAAGTAACTCAGCAAAATGAATAAACAATAAACACTGCTGAAACACAATCTAAATATCGAGCGCTGAGTGAACAGTGCTCAGTCAGCGACTAAGTACACAGCTTAGCCCAAAACAACTCAGAGTTAAAACTAAATAGCTAGATCAGCGGAGACTTGAAATTCCACCCTCAAATTCAGTAACTCACATATAACCATAGACTATTTATTTTAACATTATTATTTATTTAATTAACTTAAGTTTAGCTTAATTGAAATGATCAAAGCCTTAAGTACTACTGAGTCATCCACTGAGTCAGTCTAATCTTGTGATGGGTTCAACAAACCCTATTAGAGAACAAGACATATTCAAGTCTCAATAAGAACTTGTTTAGAGGGTGGTGGTGTTCATGATAACAGGGGTGGACCCGCACACCAGTGTGTAGTGACCCGAGCCCCACCTGAGTTATTAAATATAATACCTATATATATTGCACATGAACTATGTGGCTGAGATGGTTAGGAGCATTGTTCAACGAGCTAAAGACCAAGTTTGGTAGCAGTGTAATTTTTCTTGAGCCCCCCTGAATTTTAATATTTATATAGATATTAAGCACAAGAAAAATACTACGTTCAGATGGCTGGGAGTAGGGGTTATTAACCTAGAGTACTAAGGTTCAACCTTCATATCTACATATTTTTTTAACCAAGGTCAAGTCTTATAAAGATTAATTCCACTATATCGTAATTTTTTAAAGGGTTAACTTAAAAAACATACCATGTGGTTTCACTCGTTTTCAAAAAGGGCTTGTGGTATTTTTTTTCAAAAGGGGGTCTGAGGTTTCACAACGTTAGTAAATAAAGGATTTTAGACTAACACCGTTAAAAGTGCTGATGAGGCAAAGGGCAGTTTGGGGAAATCTAATTTCTCCATCTTCATTCTTTTTGTCAAACCCTAAAACATCGTTTACACCTATATCCATCTTCCATTTTCACTGAAACTCGTCTTCTTTCCCCTTTTAATGAACACGACTAAGAGAGATGCATCTAAAAAGGGCGTTATAGGAATCAGATCCTCAGGCACAAGCTTCGGCCTCGACGGTTGAAGATCTGGTCATTCATTGAACAAAGACCGGTTATGCAGAGATCGCCATTACTCTTCGAGTTCTTGAAGGCTATTGTTTTCTTCATAGAGAAAGCAGATGCATTTCGCTATCTCGCGGTGAGATCGATCCGCCTATGACTCCAATTCTAGACGACACCACTACGGCTTTGATAGATAATCGAGGTTTGAATATCCCCGATTTCTTATGGGGGGTTAATCGTTTTGAATTTTTCAAATAGGGTTTTTCTGAAACATGTAATGTGGATAAGATATCTATTGTCATTCCTCCTATCTAAATGTGGTCATATTTCATTTACATTGAAGTTTGCTACAAATTGTCCCTCTACTTTTTTTCAATTGGGTTATGATTGTTCTTGTAGAGAGATTTTAGGTCTCTCAAGACTCATTCATCATATAAACTTTTATGATTCTTGATCATAAATTGGGGGATTTAAAATGATTCTTAGCCTTGAATTGTGGCTTGCATTCTGCCAGATTGAATTGGGGATTTGGAGATTTACAATGATAATGAGGATTTCCTTCTATACTTTTAAAGTAGAAGAAGATTAATTAGAAAAATGAAATATTTGCTTTTGATGTTTGTAATATATGAAAAAGAAATATGTTTTTATAATTGAAAATGTGTATTTACCATAGTGCCCCTTGTCACGTCAGCATTTCTAACGGTGTTAGCAAAAAATCCCTTATTAGGTAACATTTCAAAACCTCAGACCTAAAAAAAAATCCCTTATAGAGACTTCTTCCACAGCTTCTCATTGCATTGATAAGTTCCTATCAATGGGCAACATCCTGAATGTGGATCAACAACTTAGTTTGATTAAACCTTTCTCAGCCTCTGAGATCAAGAAGGCCATGTTTGATATTGGTAGCAATAAAAGCCCAGGTTTGGACGATTTTGGCTCTTGTTTCTTCAAGTCTTCATGGAGTATTGTAGGCAAAGACGTGGTTGAGGCGGTGAATGACTTCTTTATTTCCTGCAACTTACCAAAAGCTATTTCCTCGACACTACTAGTACTTATTCCTAAAGTGGGGAACCCATCTACTACATCGGACTACAGACCCATTCCCTGTTGGAGTTCAATTTACAAATGTATCTCCAAGTTGATTTGTTCTAGATTGAATTTTGTCCTTGCTCACCTAGATCACGACAATCAAGGTGCATTTATAAAAGGCAGGTCCTTGGCGCATAATGTTCTTATTCTGTAGGATCTCTTGCGGTTGTATGGGAGATCTAACTCCTCTCCTCGGTGTGTCCTTAAGATCGATCTTAATAAAGCTTATGACTCTATTGCCTGGGATTTTATTTTTGATCTTCTTAATGCCTTCTCACTCCCAACTAAATTTGTGAAATGGATTAAAGTATGCTTGCGTTCTGTCCATTAAGTTTTATTATTGAATGGAAGGATTCAAGGAGAATTTTCAGGAAAGAAGGGTGTAAGGCGGGGGGATCAAATGTCTTCGCACCTTTTCATTCTAGTCATGGAATATCTTACCCGCATTCTTCAGTGGTATGCTCACATTATTGATATAAAATATCATCCTAGCTGTAAATGGGTTGGCCTTTCCTCTCTTTGTTTCGCCGATGACCTTATTCTCATGTGCAAAGCTAAAACTTCTGCAATAGTTTCATTGTTGGAAGCTGTTAGTTTATTTTCTGCTACCTCTGGTTTGACTATTAATAAAAACAAATATTCATTATTCATTTGTGGGGTTAATGACGCTATTAAACAGCAATTACTTGACTTGGCGGGTTTTCAAGAGGCTAGATTTCCATTCACATACCTTGGTGTTCCCATTAAACCTACTAAATGGAATATGAATAATTGCGCTTGTGTTGTTGATAGAGTCAGGAAGCTTATAAACTGTTGGGGTTCAAGACACCTTTCATACACAGGGAGGGCCCAGTTAATCTCTTCTGTAATTTTTGGCTTACGTTCGTTCAGGATGAATATCTTCTGCTTACCTCAAAGTGTGATTAAGGAGATCGACAAGTTGTGTAGGAGTTTTCTTTGGGGGGAGAAGGATGGGGTACGTCGAATGCAGACAGTTTCGTGGAAGGACATTTGTCTTCCTAAATGCTTTGGTGGCTTGGGTTTTAAAGAGGGTTTGAGGTGGAACATGGCATTGTTATGCAGGTACATTTGGGCACTTACCTTGAAACAAGACTCCATATGGATGAGATGGGTTCATGCCATCAACTTAAAGGATCTTAATTTTTGGGGTGTGCGACAATTCGGTGACTACAGTTGGTATTGGAGAAAACTCTTGAAGCTTAGAGATGTGATTTCCCGTGAATCTATCCTTAATTGCACCATGAACGGCAACTTTTGGCCCTCTAAGTGTTATATTGCTCTTTCGGGGACTACTACTGTTTTTGTTCCTTATAAACAGGTTTGGTGCTTTATTGCTCTACCAAAACACCGATTTGTATTTTGGTTGGCTCTACGAAATAAACTTCTTACTAGGGATATTCTACTCTCGAGGATTCCGGATATTGATCCAGCATGTCCTGTTTGCGAAGATGCTAATGAAGACCAGTCCCACCTATTCTTCCAATGTCATTTTTCCAAGTCCCTTTTCAAGATTGTTAATGATTGGGTTGGTGGTGTGATTCCATCGGCTCATTATGCTCATTGGTATTCCTGGTTACTGAGGATTAAATCTTCCAAATTTAAAGATGCTTATTTGATTGTCATTCTTGGAGCCATGGAATATTTGATTTGGTTCAACAGAAATAGCTGTCTTTTTTCTAGAATTTGTCATTCTCGGGAATTTTGTTTCAAACAAATTAAAGGGGTTGTCAAGTGTAGAATGGACTTGTTTAGTAAAAGAATCAAGGCTGCTGATGATAGAGCTTTCTACATTAGGCTAATTCAATAGCTGTTAGAGTTTGATTTGCTTTGAATCTTGTTGTATACAGTTTTGGTTTATGCTAATATAAGGAGTACTTTACATCAAAAAAACCTCATACCTCATTTTGAAAAAAAAAATCCACATGCCCCTTTTGAAAACGAGTGAAACCACATGGTATGTTTTTTAAGTTAACCCTTTTTTAAATTATGCCCATAAATTCTCCCCCCAACCCCCCCCCCCCCCCCCCCCCCCCCGCTCCCGTATCTAACTCTTCGTCTACCCCTGCACGGTAATAATATGATTATTGAGGAACCAATTTTTATATAAGAAACTCACTAAAGAGATCGAAGGTAAAAAGGGTGATGAGTGTACCGAACGTTGTGATAACGAGGTAGATTAGTCTATTGTTCAATTCGTAACCCCAAACATTCTAGTTCTGATTACAACAAACAACAACATTACTCCAATGCCTAATAAGGCTCCCACACAAGTGGGGTAAGGGGGGGTCGGGTGTAAGCAACCTTACCTCTGTAATTACAGAGAGGTTGTTTCCAATTGACCCTAAAGTGGAGTTGTAACAGCTATCCGTGACTTCACAATAAAAGAAGCTCAGACAATATAATGAGCCATTTTGCTTTAGTCCATTATAATCTAAAGCCAAAGAATAGTGAATCTTTTGCCCGATCAAAATAATGGACAAAGGTGTTTTATGGGTGTTTATTATTTTGAATGTGAATAGGTTTTAATTTAGGCTTAATGCATCTCCAGCTACCTGAACTTATTCAAAACTACTACCCTCTGAACTTTCAAAGTGACCCCATAGCTCCCTCAACTTTCAAAAAGTGCTCCACTCAGCTCCTTGAATGCCACATGTCAGCTTCTGATAGGTTTAACTTTTCAAAGATGTCATTTTTCTAATTTTTTCTCTCCAATCAGGATCTGACACTTGGCATTCAAGGACCTGAGTGGAACACTTTTTGAAAGTTGAGGGAGCTACGGGGTCACTTTGAAAGTTTAAGAGGCAGTAGGTTTTTTTGGACAAGTTCAGGTAGTTAGACATGCATTAAGCCTTTAATTTACATTATTTATTGCAAAAGTAATAGTTCTCTGATGAGATTTGGTGCATTAGTGCATAATTTAATCTTTTTTACTTTTTTCTTTTTCTACCAAAAAAAATAATACCTTGGATGATAAAAATTCGAGGACAATTTATTTCAACGTGGAGAGAGATGCAAAAATATTAAATGTTGCCGAAAGGATTAAAACATAGATGGTTTTTTTTGGTTAATAGGGTTAAAAGACAAAGAAGGTTATGGCATTTAAAAAAAAACCAAAGTGTGGTTGATGCATTTGTAAATTTCCCACCAAATAACAAACCACAACGCCGTACAAAAATTGCGATGAAGTTTAGAACGAAAATAACTTCGTTGGAAATTTAGCAGATGGTGCCGCTGCATCAATTAGATATTGACTTGGAGTGGTATGGCCCAGGCCGGATTATCCATCGGTCTCGCCTCGAGCCCGCTCTTATGGGCCGAGTTTGAACACTTATTTTTTTACTTGACCCGGCTCGAGCCTGAGCCCGAACCGGGATAATCCGAAGTTTTATGGGTCGGGCTTGATATTAGCAGATATACCCAAGATGGGCCGACCAATGAAATGATTTTACTAATCATATTTTAGCTTGGTATTATGTTATTATTGAACCTGTATAAGAAATAGAAAGAGACAACATGAGATTGGAGTCAAAATCTCCGTACACTTTCTCATCCCAAAGAATTGAGTTAAAATTCCCCAACAATAACCATATTGTTGAGATATTTTTTGCTAGCACAAGAAGCACCAAATTAATACTAGGGGAAAAGATGGCGAAGAATTAATATTTCAAATTGCCATTGGATGAATGAGACAAAATAACTTTTCGATGATAATTTTAACTTTGAAGTTCAATTTAGCAGATCACTGATTAAGGACCAAGTCAAATGCACACGTTCATCAAGCAGCCCGATAAGGCGTGAGGTTGAGGTTGCTCTGGATGCAATGTTTTATTTTCCTCATTTTACTACTGTGTCCTTTTTTTTATTTCATTAGTTTTTTGAGTGATTTTTTTGTTATGTATTCTCAATCCTAATGTTTTTCAATATTTTACTTTATTATTTTGGTGCGATTTTTTTTATTTTGTTTTTGTAAGAAATTTCTTTCACTAATGATGTTGTAAGTCCGACCCGAGCCCAAACTTAAAATAATATGGAATAGGTTGAGCTTGAATTGAAGCTTTTAGTGCAAAGCCCGACAAACCCGAAATCAAATAAACTTTTAGTATTTGATATTCTTATCGACAGACTAAATAAATAACCATGCTTTACGAACTTCAAATTAACAGCTAATTATTTGATATTCTATGTCTTAATTCGCTAATGAAAATTTAACATCAAATAATTTCAGCCAAGTTTTCTCATTAATTTAATCAGCAACATCATCTCACGTTGTGATAGCTGATCAAATACGCGAGGCGTACACCTTGTATAGGTGATACCGCCTCGGCTTCTCAATTACCGTATCTTTACACCGTCCAACTGCTTGCAACCGGTAGTGGCCTCGTTGGCGAGACGATACACACGACTGCACCATTTGCCAGTCAAAGCAATAACTTCCCACTCCCTAAAAATGAGGAACTAACAGGGTTTGACCAAGTCTTCCTAGAATCTCGGGATTATGATCCCACATTCAAATCCGTAACTACCAGATCATGGGTAACGACATAAGAATGGCTATAAATACCAAAGGCCTACTACTGAAATGGTAATCAATTCTACACCTTTACCTAAACTCAGCCATTTTTACTTACAATACCTTCTTCCAAATCACTGACTTAGGCATCGGAGGTTTCCCCAGGGGACAAGCTCCGATCCTTTGGCCTTTAACTGTTTTGCAGGTTCTATCCCCAATAGACGACTTAATCAAGTTTTTGAAGTTCTAGCATGTGGAATACACACTCCTGCAGAGAACTTTCAGTGGTGCGGTGAGCGTGAACAAAATTTACTTGATTCATTCAAGAATTTTTGTCTACCTTTAACACGAAAATGGTGGAAATCAACGACAACCATCCTTCTGAAACCGGCACCCTCCAAGGCACTCCCGAGGGTCTTACCGGTCCTGGAGCCTCCTCTACAACACCCCCGCCACGGAACGCCATGGAACACATGCTAAAAAACTTTAGGGATTACAACATCCCACCAGAGCAACAACAGATCATCAGAACCGGATTTGCGGAGCAGTACAATATGGTGGGAGCGACCCCCCAAGGAATCCCTGATGACGGACCCAATCGCCAAGGGCTAGCAAGAGAGTTGTTTCCCTCTGATGACAATCGCCAAGCGATCGCCACTACAGAAGCACTTCCCGTAATTCCAACGGTCGTGGCATCCAAGCCGACGCTGACGATCCCTCATGCTAGCATCGCCTCGAATCCGGTGTTGCAAGCACAGATGCTGTCAATGCTCCAAGCCTTCAGCTCCCCATGGGGTCTTGGTAATCCCTATTTTCCAACCGGGGCGCCGGCGCCCCCCATGGGCATAGAGATGCCATATACTTATGGAGCCGCCCCACCGGCCTAGGCGAATCCCTTTTCCCAGACTCCAGGCGTGCCGTCAACCCTGCATCCTCCAAAAGCCAAGCTGACGGACAATGCGGATAAAGGAGACAGCGACACGGAAATTGACCCCAAGCCTGCTAAAAGACCTAGCAATACCATACCAAGAGTCGCTGGTAGAGAAGAGGCTCTCTCCGTTCACCAAGAAGATCTTAGGAGTCTAGTTAAATCCGTACTTCATAGCTCCCATCTTCACGAAGATGTACGATGGTCGCGATGACCTAGTGGTACATGTGAGGCATTATGTGAATAGGATGGAGATGGTCTACGCCCCGGAAGCCTACATATGCCGCTACTTCGAACAGACACTTACCGGTCCAGCTGTGTACTGGTTCCATAAATTGAAGCCCAATTCTGTCAATTCCTGGGATCAATTGAGCGAAATGTTCTGCAAGCACTTCCTCGGCTCTACCCCCGCCTCATATGTGAGCCGACAGTTGCACGAAGTCGTCCAGGAACCAAACGAGTCACTCCGTTCTTAAATCCACCACTTCAACGAAGTATGCATTAGCACTAATGATCTCGATTTCAGCACTGCCAAGGAAGCCCTCATTCGAGGCACGAGAAATGACAGGCTTGGCGCAGAAATCCCCCCGAGACACTACACAGATGATAGCCATGGCCAAGAGTATGATTGAGGTGGACGAGATGAACAGATCCAGAAAGAGGAAAGTGGAAGAAAGATCTGGTGACCGAAGAGATTACCGCCGCCCCAGAAAGCATTTTGGCAGCTCTGGCTGAGGCGTTGCCCCTGGAGCCGACATCCACCGACCTGCCTTGAATGCCCCATTCAGTCAAATATTGGTTGCAATAAAAAAGACCAACGAGAGGAAGAACTTAAGGTTCCCAAAAATACCCGAGGGCCAGACGGCGGGCCGCGATCCGGAAAAATATTGTGAATTTCACAGAGCAAGAGGACATCACATGGATGACTATAAGGTGTTGGCAGATGAAGTACACGCCTTGATTCGTGCCAGGAAATTCAGTTAGTTTGTCAAAGGTGTCATAAGGGAAGAAAAGAAAACCGTCCCGAATATGTCAAAATCCGGAGATGACAAGGCATAAAAGGCTAAAGGTCCAATAATGGTAATAGCAGGGGGACCGGGATTCAAGTCGCCCCAGAAGAAACCTAAGGTAGTAGATCTAACGGGCGACGCTGAACTATTCAAGGCCTGCAAAAGACATTCATTGGTAAAGAAAGACCATGCAGAACCCCTGGTCATCGAGACCCTAACAGAGGGGTACATAGTTAGAAGGGTCCTGATGGACACATGAAGCTCAGTCAACTTGATAACCAAATCAGCACTACGGCAGCTAGACATCCACCACAGTAGAGCCCAGTCAGGCTACAACCTCTTAGTAGGACTCGGAGGACAAACTGTACCATCAATAGGAGAAGCCACTCTAGAGATGGAGATAGGAGACAACGACTTGACTTGGAGAGGGGAAGTAGAGTTCACCATACATCTCAGTTGGGTATGACATCATTTTGGGACGACCATTCCTGGTAGAATCGGAAGCCGTCATCTCCATGAAATATTTGACACTCCAGATTCCAACGAAGAAAGGAACGGTAGTAGCAGTGGGAAACCCGTAGGTGGCCCAGAAGACATACTTAGCATATTTGCAGACTGAAGCCATCTCCATCGACGCGGAGGAGCGGGAAAGGGCAGAGCTAGTGGGAGATCTAGAAGTCCTTGCCGTAGGACAAAACAAAACGCTCAAGCTCGCAAAGGACTTGAGAGATGATACAAAAGTTGTCATAGCAAAGGTATTGAGGGAACAACAACACACTTTCTCTTGGTCTCCAGACGACATAGAGGGTGTGCATCCTGAGGTAATGTGTCACAAGCTGAACGTAGATCCTTCAGCTCCCCCAGTAAAGCAAAAGAAGCGTAAGCATGCTTCCGATAGGCAAAAGGCAATTGAAGTGGAAATTAAAAAGTTGCTTGAAGCAGGCCATATACGAAAAGTGAACCACCCCGAGTGGCTGGCTAATGTGGTACTAGTATGGAAGCCCAACGGCTCGTGGCGAATGTATGTGGACTTTACGGACTTAAATAAAGTCTGCCCTAAGGATAGCTACCCTCTGCCAAGCATCGACCTACTAGTAGACTCGACGGCTGGATTTGCAGTCTACTCCATGTTGGATGCCAAGGCAGGATATCATCAGATACCGATGGACCCTAAGGACGAAGAGAAGACTTCCTTCATTACGCATGAGGGGACGTATTGCTATAAAGCAATGCCATTTGGGCTCAAAAATGCAGGAGCCACCTACCAGCGGCTCATTAACGAAATATTCATAGGGCAAATAGGTGAAAACATCGAGGCATACATAGATGACATGATCGTAAAGAGCAAAGATGAGGCCAGCCACGCAGCTGATATTGAAAAGTCTTTAAAGTACTGCAGAAGTAGCGGCTAAAGCTAAACCCAGAGAAGTGCACCTTCAGGGTCAAAAGCGGCAAGTTCCTGGGGTTCCTCATATCGGAGAGAGGCATAGAAGCCAACCCCGAGAAAATTGAAGCTATCATCAACATGCAACCGCCTTAGAATCTAAACGAGGTACAACGTCTCAATGACCGGATCAACGCCTTGGGGCGGTTAATCTCCTTCTCTGTAAAAAGGTGCTTGCCTTTCTACAAGCCAATAAAGCAAGACAAAGCCTTCGAATGGGACAAGTGCTGCAACCTAGCTTTTGAAAACTTGAAGAGATTCCTAGCTTCACCCCCGTTGCTCAACCGCCCTATTCAGGGAGAACCACTATACATCTATCTAGCAGCTACTGAAGAAGCAATTGGGGCAGTTCTAGTAAGGGAGCAAGACAATGAGCAACATCCCATCTACTACGCTAGCAAGGTACTGAAAAATACGGAGCCAAGGTACCCGAAGATTGAGAAGCTAGCCATGAGCCTAATCTCTGCATCAGTAAGGTTGAGGCCCTACTTCCAAGCCCACACCATAATTGTGAGAACCATGAAAAAGGTACTTCAACGGCCCGAGATATTGAGCAAGATGGCCGAATGGGCGATAAGGCTGGGAGAGTTTGATATCAAGTTTGAAACAAGGACGGCCCTGAAAGCACAAGTACTAGCCGACTTTGTGGTCGAGTTTGCAGGCCTAGAGCCGACGGAGGTTGTTAAAGCGGAACCCTGGGTTGTATATGTAGATGGAGCATCCTCGAATGAGGGAGCTGGCATTGGGGTATTAATAAAGGGACCTGACAGCGTCCGCTTGGAATATGCCGCCAAGCTCGCCTTTCCAGCAACCAATATCGTCGTGGAATATGAGGCTATGATCAAAGGCCTCGAGCTTATAACTGAGATTGCTCCCGATAGGGTAATTATTCGAAGTGACTCGCGGCTGGTATCCAACCAAATCAACAGAAACTTTGAGACCAAGGAAGGAAGCATGGTTAAATATTTACGCAGAGTGCAAACCTTGGTGGAAAATCTAGAGAAGGGACGGAGTGGAAAGTTGAGCACATCCCTAGAGTTCAAAACGAGACAGCAGACGAGTTGGCAAAAGCCGCAGCCAGCCCAGACGACTGTAAGAAGCTGAGCTATCCATATGAGGTTCTAGTCAACCCCAGCTATGAGGAAGAGGTGCTTTGCATTAAGGAAGAAAACCATTATTGGCGCCAGCCTATAATCACCTATCTTAGAGAAAACAAACTCCCAGCCGACGAGGAAGAAGCCTCTAAGATTGCTCGCAAATCCATGAGATACTCACTTAGAGACGGTGAGCTATACAAAAAATCTTATACAGACGCCTGACAGAAATGCGTGACCCCTTCCCAAGGCAAGGGCATCCTCGAAGAACTACACGAAGGAATTTGCGAATCCCATCAGGCGGCATCCACCTTACTCAAGAGAATCAGCCTGGCCGGATATTACTAGGAGACAATGGAGGCGGACGCCATGAAATATGTTCAGAGTTGTCACCTACGCCAAGTACACGCCAAAAAACAGCACATCCCCCAAGCGAGCCAGCGGCCCCTTGTAACCCCTTGGCCTTTCTCAACCTGGGCAATTGACATAGCAGGGCCCCTGCCAGAAGCCAGCGGATAAAGGAAGTTCATAATTGTCGCAATCGATCACTTCACCAAATGGGTTGAGGTAGTAGCTGTGAACACCATCACTCTAGAGAAAGTCATTGACTTCATTTGGAAAAACATTATCACAAGGTTTGGGATACCAAGGAAAATTGTGGCAGATAACGGCACCCAATTTAGGTCGAAGAAATTCCTAGAATTCTGCCAAGGGCTGAAGATAAAGGATCGCTTTTCCTCCGTGGCACCCACAGACAAACGGCCAGACAGAGGTCACCAACAGGACGCTGGGTGAAGGGTTAAAGAAGCGCCTGGAAAGAGGACGGAAAGGAACTTGGCCAGACGAGCTCATAAGTGTACTATGGTCATACCGGACCACCCCATGCAGACCAACTGGCGAGACGCCCAACTCCTTGGTCCACGGGACGGAGGCTATGATCCTAGTAGAAATCGTGGCCCCAACAGACAAAGTTGTTTATTACTCCGAAGAACAGAATGATATCAACCTAAGGCATCATCTAGACAGTCTCGAAGAAAGAAGAGAACGAGCTTGCATCAGGATGGCCGCCTATAAAGCCAAAATTGCCAAATATCATGACAGAAAGGTCAGAAGCCTACGGCTCCGAGACGGGGAACTGGTCCTTAAAGACACCACCGCTTCGCAGTCTCGTGATGGCAAAGGCAAGCTTGGAGATAATTGGGAAGGGCCATACAAGATAAAGGAAGCCTTGGGCCCGGCGGCATACCGCCTCAGTGACCTCAACGGCAAAGAACTACCCAAGACATGGAACATTTCTAATCTAAGGCCATATTACAAAGCCTCCAACGACTAGGGAACCAGACGATCACTCTTTTCCCCCCCTTGGATTTTTTCCCACTGGGTTTTTTCCTCGGGAAGGTTTTTAACGAGGCGGCGTCCCCTGGACCTCTCCCGGCTAACAAAGCACTGGGCATTGTAATCACCTGTAATCCATTTTATTCATCAATAAAAAGTTATTCAGTTTCATATTGTTTGCTCTTATCTTTACTTAGCCTTTAACGGCAATCGTTTTAAATGCCCAACAGTTGCCACCATCTCACCAACCCAAGCGGCGCAATATAGCACCAAACGGCTACCATCTTCCTATAACTAAGCTAACAAGACTTAGATATTCTAAACGAACATTTACAACTAATGTAATAGGCCTTAGACATTTTAAACGAAGCAAGCTAATGCTCCTTAGTCAATCTGAACCATGGTTATAACTAAACATCACACCTAAGCTAATGGGCCTTAGATAAATCATACAAAGCAAATCTTAGATAAATCTAAGTCACAAAGCCCCAAGGCGGGTAATCATACATAGAAATGTGAAATAAAGGCATTCATCCAATCAAGCAAACGCAAAACATGAAAGTATGCCAAAAACAAACGGCAGAAACATATAAATCAACGGCATAAATAAATACATTGGCATTAAAGGAAAATAGTGTCAATAGTTACAAGAGCTACAAAGCCCAAAACAAGATAGAAAAAGAAAAATCTAAGCAAAACGGCAGGACGGTCTTCATTTGGCAATTGAGACGAGCTCACTGGTAACGCCTCGCGAACCTCGCTTCCTGCAGAAGGATTCACTTGGTCAGCATGAGGGCTATCAGGAACTTCCTCAAAAGTGGGAAAGTTAACATTGCTCAACATCTCCTCCGAAAGCTCTAGCCAGTGCTGACGTACGCCTCGAGCAACCTCTGGCCAAACAAAAGGCCCATCCTCACCATCCTCCCCACGAGGCTATCTAGCCCGGCATCTCATTCAACAATCTCCGCCTTGAGCTTCGCAACCTTCCCTTGCGACGACCCCAAATCCTTCTCCAAAAGGATGTTGCAAGAAAGGATTTGGTTATGTTTATCGAGCAAGTTCTCGAGCTCTTTCTTCGCCTCGACCAACGTCGCCTCGGTCTCTCGCTACTTGGCGGCCGCCGCCTCTACCTCTTCCTTAGCCTTCATGGCCTCAGCCTCTCGTTGCTTTGTCGCCGCCACCTGCTTCTTAGCCGCCTGGAGTTAAGCCTTCGCCACTTGAAGGTCCGCCTTAACCTTGGCATGTTTAAAGGCCCTCCGATGCATCTCAACACATCAGGACATAACCTACAAACACGGACGCAATATCATAGGCTGTACACAAGAAAACTTGAAATAAAGTAGTCACTTACCTCAGAAAGTTGGTCTAGTATAATCCTAGTCGCACACGTGCTGGATTCATCTTTGTAAACCTCCTTCTCCCTTGGAAGAGGGAGGACGCTTCGAAGCGCTAACTGGACTTGAGGGCTGTTGATTCCTCCTTAAGGACCAGCTAGCTCCAAGAAGCTCTCCTTAAAACGAGCCGAAGGGGAGACTGTGGCAGCGGAGACAGGCGTGATCGACAACCCTAGCGATGGCTCGGGCCCGACCGCTCTTGGCCCTTCGAAGAAACAAGCCAATTAGCAACGTAAAACATACAAGGGAAACACAAGTTAAAAATATAACGGATTACCTCACGCCCCTTTTTGGGCAGAGTGTCGGCTGACGAGGCTCCTTTCTCAAGAGTATGAACCTTGTCCCTTGGCCTCTTCCTATCCCCGGGAATCTTGGAAAGGGCTAGCTTGGCGGCGTCATCCTTGGTAAGGTCAACCATCTCCGCTTCCTTCCTCTAGTTCTCCCGGCCCAGGTCGTTGGTACCTTTGGCTAGATGTTTATTAAGGGCAACATTAAGACGAGACGACAACATCCTAACAAAGAAAACAAAGAGATAAGCTTACCAAGAATATCGGCTTCCCCATTATAGTACACGATATTTGGGTCATCCTACCCGATGACCTTGGTGTTATTCAAGTAAGCCCAGGCGATAGACACTAGTGATCATCGCCCCTACTCCAACCGGCTGAAGACGTTGAGGCGGTTGTCTAAGTCGAGCCCCTAAGTGGGCATCGCCTCGAGAACATCTTCCCTCCACCGAGTTGGAAAAGGTGGATATTGTGGGTTTATCTTCATGTAGAAGTAGATTTACTTAAAATTTCGAACCGACTGTGGCAGATCTGAGAAATGGTAGAATCCATCCTTATGGCTGAAGTGTAGGTGGTCCTCAAAGGCTTTCCGCCTGAAGGAAGTGAGCTGGCGGAAAAAGACTGAGTCGAACCCAAAGTCTAGACCACGGCATAGGCGGTAGTGCCCCCACAATGTCTGACCAACAGTTGGGGTGTATTTGAGCCGGATACACACCCCAGTCGGTCAGGAGCTTGGCGATTTCCTCGGGAAGTGGTATGTGAAACCGGCCCAAATTTGCTCTATATATATGCTAAAATAGCCATCCGGGGGAGTGTGAACCAGTTCATGGCGAGCCAGCAATAGGCATGGATTCCCGATCAGCCACTTGTGCACCTGTGCCTCAAACCCAATGTCCAACTCATTAGAGATAGACACCATACTCCCAATCTGAGGTGTACGACCCTTAGCGCGGCTCTTCCTTGTCCGCTTGGGAACATCCACCGCCTTAGTCCTCCTTCGCTTAGGAGCCGGCTGGGGAGACGATGTCCCCACCTCTCGCATAGACCTATTCATGTCTGTGGGACCATCAACCCCCTTATACTCCTCTACGGCCCGAATCTCCATATCGTCTGAGTTGACGGAGGGCCACGACTTAGAAGATGATCCCGCCTGACTAGTCATTATCCTATGCGCCCTTCGCTTAGTCCTAATAAAGGGATGCTAGTTAGTTCTATCAGCAGTTATCGGCTGAGCTAGGAGACGATCCAAATCCTGATCAAGCCTCGAAAGGTGGCCCATGATCTCGGCAAAGAGGGCATCGCTACTCGAACTACTAGACGTGCTCATCCTAGGAAACAAACAAAAGAAAATCAAGCCTTGGTCCCGAGACCAAAAGAGGCACCGCCTCGAGACCAACAGGGGGACCGCTTGGGCCTGAAAGTGCATTTTTCCCCAGAACATCTATCAGTTTAGTGTTCAAACCTAGCCCTATTTCCAGTTCATGCCAAAAAGGCGCGGAATATAAATTCATCCCCAGAAGAGCTTAGCTAAAGGGACTCATTGAAGGACAGAATAGCCATGAAAACAAACAGCAAAATCCATAAACACATTGTGATTAAAGGAAAGCCACCACAACTCTAAGGCATGAATTATCACATTTCTACAGATTTTGCAAGCAAAGGCGTAATTCGAAGCAATTATGGATAAAAGAGTGCTTACTTGTAATTAGGATCGAAAGGAAAAACCCTTGCCGTTGCAGGAGAGTTAAAGAAAGCGTCGGTAAAGCTTTGGAATATCTTCGCCGGAAAATACCAAGCCGATGAAAAAGTGTAAGTAAAAGGATAACTGTTGAAATAGGTGGCCTTTTATAGGAATTTTTGAATTTGAACAGTCACCTTGGGGAAGGATCCAGAAGCCCACGTGGTGAATTTTTGCGGTATGGCACGCTGCACGAAGAGTCTTGACAGCTGTTGCATGAATCGCAAGCGCCAGACCATGCCATCCTCGAAACGACACCCGCTTTGAGGCGACATCCACTTTGAGACGGCAGAAGCCTGAAGGCTTCCCATACTTGCGGGGGGACTCCTGATAACTAATCAAATACTCGAGGCGTACACCCTCTATAGGTGACACTGCCTCGGCTTCCCAACTGCCGTGTCTTTACACCGTTCAACTACTTGCAGCCGGTAGTGGCCTCGTTGGCGAGACAGCGCACACAACTGCACCATTTGCTCAGTCAAAGCAATAACTTCTCACTCCCTAAAAATTAGGAACTAACAAGGCTTGACCAAGTCTTCCTAGAATCTCGGGATTATGATCCTACATTCAAATCTGTAACTACCAGATCATGGGTAACGATCAAAGGAATGGCTATAAATACCAAAGGCCTACTACTGAAATGGCAATCAATTCTATACCTTTACCTAAACTCTGCCATTTTTACTTACAATACCTTCTTCCAAATCACTAACTTAGGCATCGGAGGTTCCCCCCGGGGACAAGCCCCGATCCTTTGGCCTTTAATTGTTTTGCAGGTTCTATCCCTAATAGACGTCCCAATCAAGTTTCTGAAATTCTAGCACATGGAATACATACTCCTGCAGAGAACTTTCACGTTGTATCACATAGAACCACCAAATTATTAAAAAATTGAAAGATACGACTAATATTGGCCTGCAACGGCTAAATAAATAACCATGCGTTACGAGCTTCAAGTTAACAACTATAACTATACTACGTCTTAATGTGATAATGAAAGTTATAACATCAAATAATTCCAGCTAATACACTTGTTGGAGGGGTGATGAGCTTTAACTGTGACTGAGCCCCGAACAAAATTATCTCAATGAAGATACTTGTAAATATTACCAAAAATATATATATAAGCGGCGACATCATCTAACGTTGTATCACATAGAAATACCAAATTATAAAAATAAAATGAAAGATAAGACTAATCTTGGCCTATAAAAACCCAAACGCCAGACTAAACACCAATCTCAACTTATGATTAATTACTTAATCAAAGGCTAATTAACTTTGAATACAAAACCATTGAAGAAATGGCAAAAAGAGCAATAGCCTCAGTTGCATTTCTTCTGTGTGTAAATCTGCTGTTTTTGACAATGGTGAGCTCCGCAAAGTGCCCAACAGATGCACTGAAGTTCAAAGTATGTGCGAATGTGTTGGGGCTAATTCAAATCCCACCAAATGAAAAATGCTGCATCTTAATCGCTGGTATTGCTGACGTGGATGCTGCTCTTTGCCTATGCACTGCCATTAAAGCCAATGTTTTGGGCATTAAAGTTAATCTTCCACTTGACTTGACCTTGCTCCTCAACCAATGCAACAAGAATGTCGCCGAGGGGTTCAAGTGTCCTTAATTAATTATTCAGTTCTATTATTTGTTGTTCTTGTTTTTTCTCCTTGATATTCTGCACTTGCTGGGTTCAAGTGTCCTCAATTAATTATTCAGTTTTATTATTTGTTGTTCTTGTTTTTTCTCCTCGATATTGTGCACTTGCTTCTTTTATTTGGTTCCGTTTTTCTTATTTCAGTTCGGCTTTGCGTCTGTGTTATTTGTCTGGTTTGAGAGATTGAGTTTTACCTTCTTCTTTACCATGTTTTAATTAATTCCAATAAATTTATTTTATTGAATTCCAAAAATATTAATATTAACAAGAAGAAGAATCATTATATTGTTTAAATTCTGAGCTTACTACTTAGATGCATTAGCCCGGAGTGTGTTTGTTTTAGTCTAGTCAATGTTTTAAAAGGCGCTACGCGCTAGTCGAACGGCTGTAGCTTCCGAAGTCTAAGCAAACTTGTGCGGACTTGTATTTTTATTTTTAAATATTTATTAATACATAAAAATATAACTTCAACTAAACATAAATTATAAATTAAAATATTTAAAAAAGCAATTTAGGCAATATTTTAAAACTCGCTATGTTCTAATCGAATAGCAGAGACCTCTTTATTTATAACATAGAGCACATTGTTTCTCGGTTTGAAAGTCAAAACGACAATTCTTTTTAAGGACGCTTAAATGTACTTTAGTTTTACCAACCAAGTTACTTCTTGTAGGTAAAATCATTAAACTATAATTATTATAAATATCGATACATTAAGAAATTGAGTTTAGGCACCAAATATGCAGGAAAAATTGGAGTACATAGTGCGTAGACAAATAATGCGGCCGATCGCTTCATACCGCCCTAGAAACAAAAAGTCGGGCAGTGAGCCTAGGGATGCAAACGAGCCAAACAGGGATCGAACTTATCTAAGCTCGGCTCGGTTTGAAAATAAAAATGATTGAGCTTGGCATGGCTCAAAGCTCATTGAGCTTGGCATGGCTCAAAGCTCATTGAGCTTGGAATATTTTAGCTCGGTTCGAGCTTGTGGACAAACTCGGCTCGAATTTGTGAGCTTGCGAACCTAAACAAGCCTTATTCATCTAATTAATCTCCTCCATGTTATTTTCTACATACACTATATATATGCGTCATGAATGAAGAATTTTACAGTTTTTTCTCAAACAAGAATATTTAAAATTAAAACTAACCGACTATGTTTATATATATATATATATATATATATATATATATATATATATATATATATATAGGAAATTAATAAAAAAATTGTAAGTAATTAAAAATTATACGAGCCACTCGTGAGCTTTTAATCCGAACCTTAAAGCTTGGGTTGACTCGATAATATCTCGAGCCAATTTCCAACTTAATTCGAGCTTTATCAAACCGAGCTTTGGCCAAGCTGATCTTGAACTGGTTGCGAACAGCTCAGCTCAATTGCAACCCAAGGAGGGACTAGGCAACGATTTTTAAAACAGTGAGTCTAGTAGTATTCAAAGCCAAATATTAACTATTTGTGTGGCTGTCTGTCTCTAGGAGTTGTGCGATTTGTGAAGACGTATTGGGTGTTGCTGAGGTTTTTACTCTCGTGTATTCCTCTCATGCTTTCCCCACACAATCAATCTGCTCACTGTATTCTTTTGCCAAATTCAAATAGATATGCTAAATCACTCAACCAGGCATTAAATATTTATGACTACAATGTTCATATCAATAATAAACTTGGCTTTCAGTCGAACAACAAGAACATATATTATATAAGTTTCACATCACATGGATAGGAAATTCAAAAACTAGGAAGTCCATACCTTTGCAAATTTAAATTCCCAATTGACTCTGCACCTCCAAAAGCGTCCTGGCCGACTCTCTCAGTTGGTCAGCCTCTTCGTCTGTTAAATGCACATTTGTAACCCCTAAGACTCCATTTCTACCAAGTAATGCTGGCAAGCTCAAGAACACGTCACCCCCATCAATGCCATGGAAACCTTTAGCAAGGACTGAAACAGGGTGGATTTTTCTCTGGTCTCTAAGTAAAGAACGAGCCAAGTTAGCTGCAGAATACCCAATAGCCCAAGATGTGTATCCCTTTAGACTAATCACTTCATATGCACTTTCTACAACTGCTTTGTGAATATTCTTTAGGGTTTCTTTTTCGTAAGGGATTTCTTGTTTATCTAAGAAGCTCAAAATTGGTACTCCACCTACACTTATACTTGACCACAGTGCCACTGAGCTGTCACCATGCTCACCAACAATGTACGCCTGTATAAATCAAACAACTATGTGCTGGTCAATTTAAGCTGTCATCTCCAGATTTTTCCCCCATCAAAATCATGTAAAATATCAGATTATTAATTGTTTCAATTAGGAATCAATTTGTTTCCCCTTTTAATTGAAAAGAAAAATCCAAAATATATAATTGATAGCAATTGGTATTCAGCCATATCAATAATCAAATGTCAATTAGATCACAAATTATCGCAAAAAAATTCACAATCAGAAATTATATATCAAAAGAAAAGGATAGTAACGAACAACGATAATAAGGAAAAGGGTAAAATCCTCAGCCTCGGTGTGTGTTCGTCCCTGTTTCCATATGAGCCTACAGGCCTTTGCTATAGGGAAAATTAGCTCTGACATTTTGTTTAATTGTTGTTGTGTTATACTCTAGAAATTAGGGAGAAGTGGCTTACTAGCCTGTAATTGAGGAAATTCTGCTATGCCAATTGAAAGAATATATTGAGCTTCTACCTCTATCTAGAATTCTGTTCTCTGTCCCTTAATTTCTTCTTTCTCAACCACTTTCTGTCTCTGATCTATCGATCACTTTTTCACTTATCATTTGGTATTAGAGCTCATTATGGCAACCTGTGGTAGCTCGCTGGAAAATTGAAGCATCTATGGATGACAACTATTATTCACAAATTTGAAGAAATTATAAGAAATAATAGATGAAAACAACACACAATTGGAAAAGAATATGGAGAAAATGTTTGATGATAAGTATGCAAAACTGTTTGATGATTTGAAATAGTTCTTCAAGAGTGAGCTTAAGACTCGAGAATTCGCCGATCATTTCTTCTGATCAAACTCATGTGGATTTGCCTTTAACAGAAAAAGGAGAACCGAGATATCTGTTCACTACTGATGGCAGTAAATTACAGAAAGATATTGAACAACAGGAGCTAATCGGAGTTGTACAGGAGATGGTGGTGAAAGAAAGATTTCACAATTCCAGTTGACTTAAGAGGATCTGTGCACAGATATTAGCTTGAACTTATTGAATAAATTACAAGGACTCATTTATTTCAATTGAAGATGAATGTACCTAATCAACAAGCTACAACTACTGAGTTTCCAGGAGAGATTCATGTTCTTCAAACAATGTTACATAGGAAGATGATTGATAGATGACCAGGGGAGTTGAATAATTTGTGGATTACTATTAGCTGTATCCTTTCGTTTAATTGTTGTTGTGTTTTGATTTCAGATATTATATTAGACTGTATTGTAATTGAGGAAATTCTGTTACCCTAATTGAATGGGTTTATTGAGCTTCTACCTCTCTAGAATTCTGGTTTCTCCCTTATTTCATCTTCTTTCTCAACTTCTTTCCCTCGCTAGTCATTCTATCACCTTTTTACTTATCAGCTCAAACAAAATAGGGAAAACGACTATATAGTCACTAAATCATCATTCGTTTGATTATAGCTATAGCAGCAAATTCAGTAAATTAACCTTACCTGCACATCCTGAGCATTAACGTCGAGATGATCGGCGATCAAGAACCGAAATCTCGAACTATCCAAGTTAGTACCCGATCCAATAACCCGATTAGAAGGAAAACCAGAGAGCTTCCACGCTATATATGTCAAAACATCAACAGGATTCGAAACGATGATCAAAATACAATCCGGCGAGTACTTAGCAAGGGGCGGAATAATATTCTTAAACAGCGACACATTTCTCTGCAATAAGTTCAACCTAGACTCCCCTGGGATCTGGCGAGCGCCGGCGGTGACGATACACAGATCTGATCCAGCAGTGATGGAATAATCAACTGAAGCGGAGATTTTAGTACGAGGGAGGAAAGCAGCCGCGTGTTGAAGGTCAAGCATCTCACCGCGGAGCTTATCGGATTGGCAGTCAACCAGAGCAAGTGCGTCGGTTAAGTCTTGGGTGAGGATAGTTTGGGCGACGGCCATGCCGACGTTGCCGACGCCGATGACGGAGATTTTAGTGCGGCCTTTGGAGGATGAAGGGGTAGCGGTTTCATGGATTGGCTTGAAGAAGACCTTGGAGAGATCTAGGCCGCCGGGGCCGAGCGAAGAGCCTGAAGGAGTTTTGTGCATTGTGAGACTGAAAGCGGTTTGATTTGATAACTGAATACAATATATTCCTATATGGCATTCATATTTGAATTGGAAGGCCGTACTATTTAATTCAATTCAATGTTATCCAGTCTAATTTTAGTTTTCTGTATTCTATATTTAATTTTAGTTTATATATTATATCAATATTATTAATTTATATTATAATTTATAAATAATAAAAAATAATAAATATTAATAATAATATCATTTTAATTTTAATTTTAATTTATTTTTATTTATACATTATCTAAATATTAGTAATTAATATTAGTAATCACAAATCACAATAAAGAAAAAATAATCAATAAAAAAAATTTAAAATTATTAATTATTATTTTTATAATAAATAATTTTATAGGATAAATAAATAATAATAATTAATAAATTTTATTAGAATATATAATATTATTTAAAGTGTTATTAGTTATAATGTTAATAAATTTTAATATTTTAAAAATATTATTTATATTATTAATTATAATTTAATTTCAGTATTTTCAGTTTCAGTATCATTCAATTTAATTTAAATATAATTTAATTTAATTTAATATTATTTAATTTAATTTAATATAAATTAATTTAATTTAATTCAATATACTTATCAATTAAAAGAAGATTAAGGATATTAAAATATATATTGAGCATGAGACTGCTCCACTTTTTCTTTTGAAAGTAAAGATGGTTTTTTTTTTCGTAATTGAAAAGTAAAGATATTGAAGTATATTGAAAAGGGATGTTTGGATGTTCAACGGTCCAATGTTCTAGATTGTAATATAGACGACCTTTGAGGTCCACCGAAACTAAGAAACTTAAGTAGCGGTTTATATTATAAAAGAAAAACGAAATCAACAAAGAGAAAGGTAAGGAAAAGAATATAATTTCTTTTAATTGGTTTATGTATTTGGTACGGTTAAGAAAGGGAATGAAATTACTCCTGATTTTATTTATTATTTTTTAATTAAAAAAATCAATTACTTAATTATAGTATATAATTAGTAATTATTTATATATATTATTATTGGCTATATAGAATAATAATATCATTTATTATTATTAATTATAATATATAATAATATTTATTATTATTATTTTAAATATTTATGATAATAATAATAATAATAATTTAATTATAAGATAATAATATTAGAGAAAGATTAAAAAAAAAGAGAATGCTAATACCTAGTGGAGTGGGAGGAATGGAAAGACCTTGAAAAGGGTAATCCCATTGCCCAAAATGGATAATGAATTTGATTTTCTTGTCCAAACAAACAACAACAAAGGGAATCAGATATTTTGATTTCCTTCCCCTTTCCTGAAACTCGTCAACCAAACGCCCCCTTAGTTACCTACAATAGCACACGAGAAATATCTTTATGTCAATGTACCACCTTCTCTTTTTTTTATATCTATTAGTGTAGTACCCGTGCGATGTACGGATAGGTCTAAAAAGACACATTTAATATTCTCTATATAATAAAAACAAAAATAGAAAATATTAAAGGTAAAAAAATATATATTATATTGTGTATTAAATTAAATTACGGAAAACCTCTTTATATACAACATTTGTAGCTTTATTTGTGACTTGTCCATCATCATCATAGACTAGAATTTTCAAACTCTCTCTTTTCTGTCACTCACAATAGAGCTATATAAAGTTATCCATGTGTGAACATAGCTCTTTTTAAGAAATAATTCTACATGGAAAAGGAATTGTCCTTTACTTTTGTTGAAGGTCATCACCATTATGTTAGCATACTCTACCATACTCAACGCAATTCAATATTTGCTTTCATTTTAAAATAATTTTTTATTTTTTTAAATATTACAAACTAAAGAATTTTTATAGAATCGGATTAAAATATAGACATTTGATAAATTTTAAGTAATAAAAATAAACTAACAAATTAATTTTTTTAAAAAAAATTTCTAAGTTTAAAGTATGAAATTGAGCGAAGAAAAATGCAATTATGGCAATAAAGGTTTTGTTTTAGTTTTAATATAAAATTAATTTTTTTTATTTAGTTTGTTAGGTAATAATTAATAATTCATTTCTACGGCGATAAAATAATTTATAAAATATTATTGGAAGTAAATTTATATTTTATTCATAGATTGTAATTAATTAATAAAAACAGTGATAGTATATTACTTATTTTACCTGATTCAAATAATAATTATTACAAAATTTGAGGAGGCTCTTTTGGTTTAGACAACTTAATTCGTCCTTGATTGCAACATAAAGAAAATTTAGGTATCAAATAATTGTAATGTTTTTGTATTCCTCATACCAAATATATGCATCACATTTTTTGCATTCTGAGTTCGGGTCTCCAATATCCGAGTAGTCTGTATTTCAAAATTATAAAACATTGAAGGCAGTCATTATAATTAAAATTACACCAACACAAAGATAAAATCATAGAGTCATTACCTATATCACTGAAATTTGACGATGTTCTTGCTCGTTTTTTACATCGAATCTCCATTTATTCATAAAAATATTAATGTAGTTAATTAAAAATAACTTTTCATAATTTAATTACCGTTGAAAAAACTATATTTATAACATCTAGATTCATCACAAATATTTCTTTCAATACTGACCTTTTAATTATGCATTACGTATAAATTAGGCATTACGTTGCATACATCTTTTAGATAAAAACTATCCTATGTATTTTTTTAAGTATCTAGCCCACATTTGCAAAAGCTAGAATCTGGAAAAAAAATGACATGTGCATGCATTCTCATGTATTTTACATAATTTATAGTCAATCAAATCTTATTTTCATACGAAAATTCCAACTTATATAAGATGTTAAATATTAAGTTATAGAATAGTTTTAATCACTATGTACCATTATATACTTCTTTTGGTGTAGCTACCTAGCTCAACAAATAAATAAGAAGAAATTGATGATGGAATAAAAGAAATGGCATGAGTTATCTTTTTTCCTTTTTTAATGAACAATGACCAGCTTAAAGAGAGAGGCAGATAGATAAGAGGTGATGAGTGGCGACAGATAAGCATATAGATCTCTCGTAATTATCAATTCAAAAATATAAGTTATATCCTAACTAAATTTAAAATTAGATATTATATTTACTTAAAGTTAGATATTTATGTTTCTAATATTTATATTGATGGAGGAGAAAATTTAGATAACATTAATTATTTACTTCTTTCACTTCAAAATAACATTAATTTAGACCTCGGCCAATCCGACCATTACCTATTATTTATGTTTCTGTATTTTTTATTTTATTTCTGTTGGAAATTGACTATATATGCAAGGAAATATAACAATAAAGAAGGCAGAGAAAGAATTTGGGATAAACTTTTATTTCTTATATTTGAGGTATATTTCAAATGAAGAAATTGAATTCCTATTTATAGAGAAATCCAACGGTAAAAATGGTAAATAAGTAAGAAACATATTACATCAAATATTAATGGTGTGAAACCCACATCAATTATATATCAGCCGCCTGCATAGTAATAGGCGGCTGATACATTAATAATTCAACACTCCCCCTTTGATGTATCATTTGCCGCGAATGGGACACTGTCTCGTTAAAAACCTTACTAAGAAAAAACTCTGTGGGATAAAAACCTCAGTTAAAGGAAAAAAGAGTACAGTGTTTACCCTCCCTGTTCGCGAGTTAGCTGGAGATCCTTAAGACGACGCATTCCAATGCTGTAAATAAATTTCTTGAAAGTTGAGGAAGGTAAAGCCTTGGTAAAGAAATCTGCTTTACAAGAGCGGATTTGTTGAATACTGATTTCACCATTCTTTTCTAGATCATGAGTGAAGAAATTTTTTAATGAAATATGCTTTGTTCTATCTCCTTTAATATAGCCTTCCTTCAATTGAGCAATACAAGCATCATTATCTTCATATATTGTCGTCGGACCTTTCTTGACCTTAACTTTTCCGCATGCTTCTCGGATATGTTTGATTAATGATCTCAACCACACACATACACGACTTGCCTCGTGAATCGCTATTAATTCCGCATGATTTGAGGAAGTAGCTGTAATTGTTTGTTTTGTCGATCGCCAAGATATAGCTGTTCCTCCATATGTGAATAAATAGCCCATCTGAGATCGAGCTTTGTGTGGGTCGAATAAATAACCCGCATCCGCATTTCCAACTAATTTAAGCTTAAATTCATATGAATAAAATTAGCCTAAATCAGTAGTTCCTCGAAGGTAGCTCATTATATGTTTAATTCCATTCCAATGTCATCTTGTAGGTGCAGCGCTGTATCTTGATAATAAATTAACAGAGAATACAATGTCCAGTCTTGTGTTATTAGCAAGATGCATCAAAGCACCTATTGCGCTTAGATATGGTACTTTAGGACCGAGAACTTTTTCATTATTTTTTTAGGACAAAAAACATCCTTTTTCACATTGAGTGATCGTACAACCATTGGGTTACTCAATGGATGTGCTTTGCCCATATTAAATCGTTTCAAAATCTTTTCTATGTAGTTTGATTAATGCACTAAAATTCCTTTTTCAATGTGCTCAATTTGTAAACCAAGACACAATTTTGTCTTTCCAAGATCTTTCATCTCAAATTCTTTCTTTAAAGAATCAACTATTTTTGGAATCTCTTCTGGAGTTCCAATAATATTCAAATCATCAACATAAATTGAGATGATAATAAAATTAGATCCTAATTTTCTTATAAAAACACATGGACAAATTGGATCATTTTTATATCTTTCTTTCAATAAATATTCACTGAAATAGTTATACCACATGCGCCCAGATTGTTTTAATCCATTTAAGGATCTTTGTAACTTTATCGAGTAAAGTTCTCGTTTGCCATATTTTTCTGGCAGCTTTAATCCTTCAGGGATTTTCATATAAATATCATTATCAAGCGAATCACAAAGGTAAGCTGTGACAACATCCATCAAGTACATTTGTAAATTTTCTTGCATTGCAAAACTAATAAGATATCTAAAAGTTATTGCATCCACCACCGGAGAATATGTCTCCTCATAGTCTATCACAGGTCTTTGGGAAAAACCTTGTGCAACTAATCTGGCTTTATATCTTATTATTTCATTTTTTTCATTTCTCTTTCTAATAAAACCCCATTTATTACCGACAGGTTTTACCTCCTGTGGTGTTCGAACTACTGGTCCGAATACTTTGCTTTTTTTAAGAGAATTCAGCTCTGCTTGAATTGCTTCTTTCCATTGTTGCCAATCATTTCTACTTTGGCATTCTTCAACAGATGTTGGCTCATGATCCACATTTTCATTTTCAATATTGATCGCAACATTATATGAAAAAAATATGGTCTATAACTATTTTATTGCAATTCCATCTTCTTTCAGTATTGATAAAATTTATTTGAATTTCTTCATTTTCAATAGCTTCAGGTATTTGCACTTCAGGTGCTTGCACTTCTTCTGGATGTGTATTTATATTTGTATCCTCAATAGGAATATTATCATTATCAATAACTCTCCTCCTTTTAAAATTTTTATTCTTTAAACCAATATGTTGTCCACGTTTCAGGCGTATTAAAGTATTATCCGTAAGTTGTTCTTCAGGAATCTCAATACGAATTGGCGCATTTACTGCTGGTATATGCGATTTCATTACTCTTTTAGGATTAGTGAGTGCATCAGGCAATCGATTTGGTAAATGTTAAAGATGGATTATTCTCTGAACTTCTAGTTCAAAATCATTTGATTTAGGATCCATATGAGAAAGTGATGAAGCATTCCATGTTATTTTCTTTTCCAAAATTGGCCTCTTATTCTCTGATCGCAACATCTATTGAAAAAATATGGTCTATAACTATTTTATTGCGATTCCATCTTCTTTCAGTATTGATATAATTTATTTGAATTTCTTCATTTTCAATAGCTTCATGTATTTGCACTTCAGGTGCTTGCACTTCTTCCGGAAGTATATTTATATTTATATCCTCAATGGGAATGTTATCATTGTCAATAACTCTCCTCCTTTTAGAATTTTTATTCTTTGAACCAATAGGTCATCCATGCTTCAGGTATGTTAGAGTATTATCCGTAAGTTGTTCTTCAGGAATCTCAATATGAATTGGCGCATTTACTGCTGGTATATGCGATTTCGTTACTCTTTTAGGATTAGCGAGTGCATCAGGCAATCGATTTGCTAAATGTTGAAGATGGATTATTCTCTGAACTCCTAGTTCAGAATCATTTGATTTAGGATCCATGTGAGAAAGTGATGAAGCATTCCATATTATTTTCTTTTCCAAAATTGGCATCTTATTCTCTCCCCCTAATTTTGGGAAAGTGCTTTCATCAAAATGACAATCTGCAAATCGTGCAGTAAACATATCGCCAATTAATGGCTCAAGATATTTAATTATTAAAGGGGATTCATAGCCAACATAAATTCCTAATCTCCTTTGAGGACCTTTGTGGTGGAGCAATAAGCACATATACCGCGCAACCAAAAACTCTAAGATGAGAAACACTAGGCTCATGGCCAGAAGCTAATTGTAATGGAGAATAATCATGATAACTTACTGGTCTAAAACGTATAAGAGATGTTGCATGTAATATTGCATAACCCCAAACTGTAGTAGGGATATTTGTTCACAAAATTAGCGGTTGTGCAATTAATTGCAGACGTTTAATAAATGATTCTGCTAGACCATTTTGTGTATGAACATATGCTACAGGATATTCAACTTTTATTCCAATCGACATACAATAATCATTAAATATTTTGGATGTGAATTCTCCAGCATTATCAAGACGAATTGATTTAATAGGATAATCAGGAAATTGTGCCCGTAATCTTATAATTTGAGCAAGTAACCTTGCAAATGCTATATTTCATGAAGATAATAAGCATACATGTGACCACCTAGTTAAAACATCAATTAGAACCATAAAATATCTAAATGGTCCATATGGTGGATGAATTAGTCCACATATATTACATTGTATGCGCTCTAAAAATGTCGGCGATTCTATTCCAACCTTACTTCTGGAAGGCTTTATTATTGCGAACAAGTAGCACAAAATAAATCATTATTTTGAAGAAACTTCTGGTTCTTCAATGGATGCCCATGTGAATTTTCAATAATTTTTCTCATCATTATCGAACCAGGATGACCCAGTTGATCATGCCAAATTTTATAAGTATCTGAATCTATAAACTACTGGTTTATAGTTAAATTGGCTTCAATCATATTAATATATGTGTAGTATAAACCACATGAAAGAGTATAAAATTTTTCAAGTATACAATTCTTACTTGAAATTATTTTTGTAACATAAAGACAATCTTTATTGTCTTCGCTCACAGTTTCAATATGATATCCAATTCTGCGAATATCTTTAAAACTTAATAAATTTCTGTGAGAATTCGGGAAAAATAATGCATTATTTATAATAAGTTTTGTTCCCCTTTGTAATATAATACTATCTCTTCCGGAGCCTTTAACCATTTTTGTTTGTCCCGATATTGTGGTAACAACAGTTTCACCCCTTCTAAGAGTATTAAAATTTCTTGCCTCTTTGAGAATAATATGAGTGGTGGCACTATCTTCAATACATAAATTTGCTTCATTTTCCTTAAAGTTATATAATACCGGAAAAGAATTCCTTTTCCTTATTGAAGAAGCGAAAGATGCATTATTATTTATTCATAAATAAATATTGCATAAAAAGTACATTAAACAGCAATAACAAAAGCAAACCAATAATAACATAAAAATTATAATATATTAATTAAGCAAAATATATGAATTAATTATTCAAAATTTTCCTTGCCACTGGTGCTGGGTAATAGAAAATCATCCATCTCCATATTGGGGATATCAATAGGGTTATTAGTTGGGGTATTATCATCTAATATAAATTTGGTTTCTGGTTTCGCACATTTCTTGAGGGATGCTTGGTATAAGTTTACCAAATGTTTAGCGGTTCTACAAGTTCTTGACCAATGACCAGTCATACCGCATCTATGGCATTTATTTTCATCATCTTGACTATTATTTCTTTTATCAAATCTTTTAATTTGATTATTCCACTTCTGGTGGCTATTTATATTTTTCCACTTCGGGTGGAAATTATTGTTATTATTATTAACATGTTTCCACTTCTGGTGGAAATTGTTATTATTATATCATCTATTACGCCCATTACCACGACCTTTACCTCGACCACGACCACGGCCATTTCTGCGGCCGTGTCCATTAAAATTATAATGAATTATCGCATTCGCTTCAGGGAATGGATTTGTTCATGTAGGTCGTAATTCATGATTTTTCAACAGGAGTTGATTGCTCTGTTCTGCTAGGAGGAGAGTAGTAATTAGTTCACTATATTTCTTATAATCTTTTGCTCTATATTGTTCCTATAATACCATATTATTCAAATGAAAAGTAGAAGATGTCTTTTCTAGTAAATCCTCATGGGTTATTTCCTTTCCACATAATCTTAATGTGGATGTAATTTGAAAAAGTTTAGAATTATATGCAGTAACAGATTCAAAATCTTGAAGCCTTAAGTTTATCCTTTCATACTGGGCATTTGGTAGAGATATTTTCTTAAGGTGTTCAAACCTCTCCTTTAATTGTCTCCAAAGATCTGCAGGATCTTTGACAGTCAAATATTCTGATTGAAGTGCTTCATCAAGATGACGGCGGAGAAAAACTAGAGCTATTGCCTTATACTGAGGTGTAATATTATTATTATTATTATTATTAATAGTATTATTAATACCCACTGATTCTAGATGCATTTCTGCATCCAGCACCCAAGTAAGATAATTTTTTTCCAATACATCAAGAGGAATAAAGTCCAAACTTTTGATATTAGACATATTAAGAATTATAGGTATAATATATATTTATAGAAAATAAAATAATTATGCCTTGCTTTGGATTTATTTGGTGATATCCTTGACCGATAGAGCAAGCTCGTGCTGATAACGTGTTGGAAATTGACTATATATGCAAGGAAATTATACCCCCTCCATCTTTTTAAAATAGGCATTCTAGCCTAAAATTGGATTATCAAAATACTTGTCATTTGCATTTTTCTACGTATTTTTTTATTATTTTTTCAACTGTCCCTTAGTATTAATTGCATCTGGGTTGAAAAGTTAAAGCATTAATTTAAGATACAAGGGTAAACTAGTATTTTCTTATCCATAATAAATGAGTTTATTAAGAAGTGTGAAACTTGTAGGAAGACAAGTAAAAAAATATGGAGGGAGTAACAATAAAGAAGGCAGAGAGAGAATTTGAGAGAAACTTTTATTTCTTATATCTGAGGTATATTTTAAATGAAGAAATTGAATTCCTATTTATAGAGAAATCCAACAGTAAAAACGGTTAATAAGTAAGAAACATATTACATCAAATATTAATGACGTGAGCCCACATCAATTATATATCAGCCGCCTGCATAGTAATAGGCGACTGATACATCAATAATTCAACAATTTCACATTTATTTATTAAACCGTTTATTTTTTTAATAAGGAACCTAATAATATATTTTTTCTTTTTTCTTTTTTGAAACTATATCTATATAAAATGCTTGGAATTCCTTTGAATATTAATTCACCTATTCAATGATTATTTGAATACTATAAAACCAATAACCATTTTATCATCAATTAGGCTCAAATAAATTTTCTTATAACTTCTAAAGTTTTAGAATTTTAATAAAATATATAAGGGTAATTCTTTGCTTTATATATATATATATATATATCCTAAACCCTATAAACCCATTAATTATTTTTATACGAAAATAACGGTTAAAATTAATATATTATGATGGAGTTGTGAAATTGAGGACTCTAAGAAAAATTGTATAATAAGTTGGTGTTTGTAAATTTAAAGGTAAATTGAAAAAAAAAAAGAATATGATATATGATTTGATAAATTTGTAAATGGTGTATATGAATTTTTTTTTCAAAAACGAGGTATTTGTTTTAAAAAGTCAATGAATAAATAATTTTTATTATTAAATTATGTTATGATAAAGAATAATTTTTTCAATTTTATATTGAAATTTTGTAAATAAGTCAATATAAATACAATAAACCACATAGATAAATTTTAAAATTTTTTAGAAGTGCAAATTTATAAGTAAACAACTACAAATAACTTAAAAAATCATAATAAAAATGAAAAGTGTCCCAAACTTACTTGATGTGTAACTCTCAAATTATATGATTAACGAGAACGTTGAATTGATTAAAATATCCCTATAATATTGTTATTTTCAATAAAAGAATACTTTAAAAGGGTAAAATTTAAAAAAATATCTTGTAGTTTCACTCATTGGCAAAATGGGGTCTAAGAATTTTTTATGCAAAATGGCGTCCGTGGTTTCAAAAAATTGGCAGAGGATTCTCAATATTAAATTATGTTACAACAATAGGTAATCTTATTAGTTTTTATCCGAAATTTTGCGGATTGGTTTATAAAAATGTAATACAAATTCATGATAATTTTTAAAAATTTTTTAATAGTGCAAATATTTTTTAATTAAAGTATGATGATAAATTTAAAAAATCATAAAAAATGGAAAAATCTCCGAAACTTACTCAAATTTTGACGTATAATTTTTAAATAATAAGGTTAGATTATGAGAATGTTGAACTGATTGAAATATTTTTGTAACATCACTATTCTGAACAAAAAAATTATTGTTTATCCTTTTTTGTCAAATTTTTAAACAACTAACCCCATTTTACATAAATAAAATTTCTCAAACTCCAATTTACAAATGAGTGAAACCACATGATATTTTTTTTTGAGTTTGCCCGTTTTAAAACAACATAATACATTTTAAATAAATTTTACAAGCATCATTTTACAAATCATATATAATATTGAAATTTACTAAATAAGCACTCTGTGTCGCATAGGCTGTAAACGAGCCGAACTACTCGTGAATTGTTTGGCGCTCGACTCGGTCAAAGCTCGTCCGTTCATTAATAAATGAGCTTGTTCGTGAACAAAATTTCAGGCTCATTATCGTAAACGAACCAAGTTTGAACAAGGGGATACTCGGCTCGAAAGCTCGTGAACATGCTCGATAAGAGGCTCGAGAACTGGTTCGCCAACAGGGTCGTTATTAGGCTCGTTAATAGGCTCGTGAACATAATTGAAAAGTTTAAACATTATATCTATGAAATCGATAGATTATGAAAAATATAAAATAGTGTATGTGTTAAAATTGATATATATATATAAGAATGCATAAAGAAAAATATAAAGTCGAAGATAAAGAGCGAAGGAAAAATATGTATAATGTGATATATAAAATATAGATAGAAATGAGTTAAAAATAGAGATAGATATAAACCCTAATGAAAGCAATTCGAATCCAATTCAATTCCTATGATATATATTTATCGATCTTTATATGCTCAATGAAACCCTAATTTCATTTTCCTTTGAAAAAACGCAACCGCTATCACAACACTTCTCTTGTTCCTCTTCTTAATATAATGAAAATCATTTAAGGTACTTAGATCCTTCATCTCCGATTCTTCATCTTACGGGTTCTATCTTTTTTACAGGCTGGACTCTCGATTTAAGTAAAGCTCGAGATAGGCTTGAAACTCGGCTCGAGTTCGATTTGACCAAACTCGAGCTCGGCTCAGACTCAATTTAACCAAGGTCGAGCTCAATTTGAATTCATTAAAATTTAAACAAATAAAATTTAAACAACTAATATTTAAGCTCAACTTAATTTATTTACAGCCATAGTCACTATATTGGAAAATGGTAATCAGAGACATTAATTTATTTCATTCTCCCAAGTCATTGATTTAAAGCCCGACCTTTTGTTAAATCTGTGGGCGCCAATTTTGTTTGACTGCACTTTGAAATTATTAATTATCACGTTCTTGAGGTGTTTGTGTCACTTTGGTCTTTTTCTTTTGCTTATTTGTTCCAATTTGGATGTGCCAATTAAATGTCATCCAAATAATTCATCAGGGCGTTTGGTTAGAGGTTTCACGAAAAGAAAAAAGAATCAAACTGTTTATTTGGATAAATTGATTATCTATTTTGGGTAATAAAATTACCTCTTTTAAAGTCTTTCCATTATCTCCACTCCAATAGGTATTAGTATTCCCTTTCTTTGTCTTTCTCAAATATTATTGTTTTATAATTAAATTATAATAATAATAATTATTATTACAAATATATAAAATAGTAATAATAAATATTATTTAATATTATTACAGATTATTTAAAAATAATATTATATAATTCATAATAAGAATAATAATAATGTTATTATTATTTTATATAATTAATAATAATGTATATAAATAATTGTTAATTATTTTTTATTCTTAATAATATAATTATAAAATATATATAATATTATTTATTATTAAATAATAATAATAATATTTATTTATTGTAAATAATAGAATTTAATAATAAAATAAATAATAATTTTAATATTTAATTATAATAATTGTAAATATTATTAAACAATTATTAATATTAATAATCATTATTATGAAAGTAAAAATAATTATTAGTTATATTACTCTATATTAATATCAATATTTAATTATATAATAATTATTATAAATAAAATAATAATTTATTATAATAACACCTATAGTTAATATTAAAAATAATTTTAGATTATATGATAATGCTAATATTATAATAATAATAATTATTATTATTATACTTCTAATATTATTATTTAGATATTGTATTTAAATTTATTAATCATTATTTATTATTATAATATATTAAATAATAATAAATATTATTATTATTATAATACTTATTATTAACATTAATATTCTTTTCATAATTTTTATAAATATTAACAAATTATAATAAATAAAATTATTATTTATTAATTATTATTATTATTAATTAATATTTTATATATTTAATAAATAATTGATTTTCTTTAATCCAAACAATAATAAGTAAAATCAAGAACAATTCATTCCCTTTTTTACCATACCAAATACGTAAGTCAGTCAAAGGGAATTGCATTCATTTCTTTACCTTTCACTTTCTTGATTCCTTTTCCCTTTCTTGATGTGAACCAAACGTCCTCTAAGTGTACAAATGAGGAAATTTTAATTAAACTCATTAGACATGTAATTTTTACTCACGTTTAAATTGGACAAAATGCTTATGCTGGTTAAATAATCAATACCGAAAACCAAGAGTTTTTTTGCAATTACTTTCCTTGTTACAAAATAATCTAACTATCATTAGATTAAACTCAAAACTAATCAATGGTGAGAAATTGTAAAGTAATAATTATCATATAAAAATTAAAATCATCGTAGCATAAAAAAATCAAGAAATAAGATGTTCAATATAATATAAAATTGGTTAAATGCTCATTTACAATACCGTACATGCCTAATATAGTATATGTATTGGTCAAGGAAATAATACATTTTGTATAGGTCTCAATTCAAGTCTTTTTATATGTAAATGGTGAAAATTACCAATTCGTTAATTATCGGATCAGTTGGGTTAAAAGATTTTACCCTGTTTGAGTAATTTGACTTGATTACATAATAAGTAAGTTTTAAAACCTAATGATTTTCACAATAATGATCAAACAGGTACCATAAATTGATGAAAGCTTGTTCCTCTATATTTCCCAAAATCAGTTTTCCACCAAATTTCTTAAGTTCTTTGTCGTGCTCTCTAGTTTCTAGCAAAAGCTCTGACTAATAAATTGAATTTCGACAAACCATGAATCAATCTCGATGTTTGCATACAAACACTATCGAATTCGAACTCTTCAATCTTCGGGGCACGGAACTATTTCCATTTTTCCATCAGTGAGCTCAAACAAATTTTCATCTATTAATTTTTTTAAAAAATATAATAATTTAAGTTCTTTCAGCTCCATGGATATTTTACATGATTTTTTCGGTTTTTATTTGGAAAATTGTAAGGAATGTAGGGTTCGCTAAAATATTTACCTCTCTACCTTCTACTTTTATAAATAACTCTTTGGTCAGATTTTAAACTTTCTCTTTTCAGTTTATGCGTTCCTTTCTTTCTCATGTTTTTATTTGGAAAATTGTAAGGAATGTAAGGGTTGGCTAAAATATTTACCTCTCTACCTTCTACTTTTATAAATAACTCTTTGGACAGATTTTAAACTTTCTCTTTTCAGTTTATACGTTGCTTTCTTTCTCATCTTGTTCATGCGATTCCTTCCATTTTTAACGTTTTTTTACTTTGTTTTGCATTTATCTCGCAAACCGTTGATTTTTTCGATATGCCGATTCGGAGTTTTTTGTTCGTCTCGTTTTTATCTTCGAAAACTAGATCCATGATGATATACTTTTTTCGAATTTTTATTTTATATCAGATTTATATCAGCAAAATGCTAGGTGTGATGAAAATAACCCATAAACTTGCATTTTTATGAAGAAATCAAACAAAAACCACTTCATACCAGATTTATACCTGCAAAATACTAGCTGTGATGAAAATAACCCATAAACTTGCATTTTTATGAAGAAATCAAACAAAAACCACCTCATACCAGATTTATACTAGCAAAATACCAGTAAAATACTAGGTGTGATGAAAATAACCCATAAACTTGCATTTTTATGAAGAAATCAAACAAAAATCACTTCATACTAGATTTATACCAGCAAAATGAAAATAACCCATAAACTTACCTTTTTATGAAGAAATCAAACAAAAACCACTTCATACCATATTTATACCAGCAAAATACCAGATTTACACCAGATGTCGAAAAGTTTGGAAAAAAGTCAAAAAAAAAAGTATATGATAATAGATGGCGTTTCGAAGATAAAAATGAGACGAACAAAAAAGTCTACAGCGGCATGGCAAAAAAATAAACGGTTTGAGAGATAAATGCAAAATTAAAAAAAATAAAAAAATGCTTTGCACATGTGCTCTTTTTGGAGAGGAGCATATTTATAGTGTGAAGTTGTGTGGAACGTATTTATGTTATTGAGTCTTGTAGAATTAGACACTTGTGTTGTTGATCAAAGTTTTAATAAAAATTATTGATGAACTTTAGTACAGTTATGTACTTTTCCCTTTTTATTTCTCAGCATATTGATTAAAATTCTATAAAAACTACTTAAATTTAAAATATGTTAGTAGCGTTATTAAAATAATAAAGAATACTATATACTCAATAAGAACAAGTGCAAACTAAAATGGGAATTGAAATAATATAAATTGTTGGAAATACCTAGTCAGCCTGTGAGCGGTTAAATTGGGTTAAAGGATCCGATCCAAATTAGATAAATAAATTTAATGACTTGATTGAAAAGTTATTAAACTTTAAAAATTTAATTGTAAATAATTAGAAGTTCAAGGACTTGATTGCAATTAATCTAAATATGACATCTTGAGCCGAACTACTCGTGAACTACTTGGCATTTGGCTCGGTCAAAGCTCGTTCGAGCTCGGTTTGTTAATAAATGAGCTTGTTCGTGAACAAAATTTCAGGCTCGTTATCGTAAACGAACCAAGCTTGAACAAGGGGATACTCGGCTCGAAAGCTCGTGAACATGCTTGATAAGAGGCTCGCGAATTAGTTCACCAACAAGCTCGTTAACAGGCTCGTTAACATATTTGAAAACTTCATACATTATATTTATGAAATAGATAGATTATGAATAAATATAAAATAGTGTGAATGAGTAAAATGGATATAAAAATGTACAAAGAAAAATATAAAATAAAGATTAAAGAAAAAATATGTATAAAGTGATATGTAAAATATAGATAAAAAAGAAAAAAGATAGATATAAAGCCTAACAAAGGCAATTCGGATCCAATCCAATCTCTACTATATATATTCATTAATCTCTATATGCTCAGTAAAACTCTAATCTCATTTTCCTCTGAAAAAACACAGCCGCCAATACAACACTTCTCCTCTTCCTCTTCTTAGTACAGTGAAAATCATTTGTGGTATTTCGATCCTTCATCTCTGATTTTTCATGTTACGAATTCTATCTTTTTTATTAGCTGAGCTCTCGATTTAAACAAAGCTCGAGATAGGCTTGAAGCTCGACTCGAGATCGGTTTGACAAAGCTCGAGCTTGGCTTTTGCTCGGTTTGACCAAGCTCGAGCTCGGGTCGTGTTCATTAAAATTTAAATGAACAAAGCTTGAATAGTCAATGTTCAAGCTCGCTTGGTTCATTTACAGCCCTAAAGAAAACTAAGTATATTTGGAAAAGGGGTTCTTACAAAAATCCCACAAAAAACCAAAATAATTTGATGATATCATAAATAATTTATAAATTTACAAAAACAGGGGTAAATAATTACAAACATACGGTCTAATTTTTATCTGGTAAATATCTGGTAATCGTCTGGTATTTATCTGATAAATATCTGATAATCATCTAATAATCGTCTAGTAGTTATCTGGTCAGACCGTATTCATGTAGTTATTTTCTCTTATTTTATAAATTTATAAATTATTTATAGTTAGATAGTATATATGTAAATAATTTAATTTAATAGTCAATTTTATAAATATTTTAATAGGACATGTATATTTTTAATAACTTCGTTTTGAAAAATTAAATTATATGGGCCGAACTATATCGTGAAGCTTATTGCCCAACTAAACAAAGCCTCCGGTGACACTCCCAAATTATATGAGCCGTTGATTTCATCGAACATCAGAGAGAGAAGACTGAAAATGGAAACAGAGCTTGCGAAGCTGGAGCAGGTCCAGACCGTTATTCTCCAGCGAATATTGAACCTTGAGCGTCGTATCCTTCCTCTCAATAGCTTATCTGCTCCGTCTCCCAACCCTAACTGCGATAATGGTGATATTGAAGCTCGCCTTTCCTCGATTCTCCGCTCCAATGCCGTCACTGACTTCGTTTTCAAAAGAGTTGCTTCTGATTACTACGATTGGTCTCTCGAGGCTCGAAGGGACGCTCTCTCTGCTGCCTCCGTAGATCATCTTTGCAAAAGCATTGTTCTGGTAGGTCATTTTACATCGCTGAATCTTAACCGCGAGATACTGATTCTGGATTGAGTTTTATTCTGTTAAGTTCTATTTTCTATATTTCCTGAGTATTGACTTGTATATACCTAATCGATTGTATTTGATATTTTCGGAATTTATAGACTTGATGATTGGTTTATAAAATCAGATTGATTGCGGGTACATTCAATTTATATCTGTAAGCTAAATAAATTGGTGGCGTGTGTTTTGTACTTTTTTTAGAACCATGAAAGGAAATTGAAGTGAGTTTATCTGATTTAGTAGAGTTATTATTGTTTTTGCTTATGATGAACTATTGAGAGAACTTGAGGATGTTCTTTTTGCCAAGCGACGAGCTTTGAGGATGTGATGGTCTTCTATGCCAGTTCTGTACCTTCAATGTGCTCTACAGGGAGAGGAATGCATAGTGTTTAAAATAGTAAAATAATAAACTAAAAGATTTTGTTGAGATGGTTTGTTTAGGAATTTCCCAAAAGCTGATCATAGGTTCTTCTCTCCATTGGAATTTTGCTTTTGCTTTACAAGCATATTCATCAAAAAGTTTATTAAGCTCCTCCATGCTTACTATAACTAGTTTATTTTTTTGGGGAACCTGGTGAATTGTGTGTCCTAGATCATTTAAAAACATGTGCGACCTGTTGGCTTAAAATAGCTCAAATATATAAAATTCTTGTTAGTTGTTAGTATCAACTTAACTTCGAATATAAAGCCTACCAAAATATCAAATAATCAATTGAATTATCATCTATGTGACAACTGAATTCCAGGCCTAAGATCAAATGATGGTTAACACTTCAGAGAGAAGAATTAGGAATTTTGAAAAGGTAACAAAGGAAATAAGACCAAACTATAAATAGTGTTCTAGTAGTGGCTACAATGGAACTGCAGCGCCCACAGATAAATGATGGTTAAGTCTTGTGAAAGCAAGATCTGGGGGTTTTTTAAAGTCAACCAAGGAAATGAGTCTGAAATTTTAGAGAGAATTGAACTTTGAAGAGTTTCTAGGAATGATAACAAGTTTTACAGGGTGCTTTTACAAAGATGATGAACTTGAGATCTTCAGCAGATATACTCCTCTGCAAAGTCAAGTGAGAAAGCAATTTATGAAGCTCAAGTGCTTTTTAGCTTATGCATGATTTAATGCATGAACAATTACTGTACAAGTTTTTATTTGGGATCTAAAATTACTGTTGAAATGAAGTATTTTTGGAAGAGCTTATAAGTTAAGTGCTACTAATTTTATCTCTTGCTTTTATGATAAAATTTACAGTTAAACATCTGTACGTCATGGTAATTACAGTGTTGGAATATTATTTGCTAGTCGTGTATCACTTAGTAGTGAAAAGTTAAAGTCATGATACTCCTCTTATGTCTCAAACCATGGGTTAGTAATTGTTATTTTTCTTTCCTTTTTGAGCTAATATTCTTTTCGTTTCTTTTAGGTTAATACACAGGCCCCCTCTAATGTTACTGACTGTAGTGACCGCAATTATTCAAAGTATTACATTGTTGTTGTTCAGGTACCTTATATTTCTCATATTTATGATTTATACATTTATATCCTAATAAGATGCCAAAGAAACTTATATGTGGTATCTTCTTTATGCAGTACACTGCTCGCTTCAATGCTGAAACTGTTAAAAACTATTTATATGCACTCAATGATGGCAAGATAGCAAAAAAGAAATTAAACTGTGAGTTTTTATCCAATTTATTATGAACAATTAAAATGAATTCTCTCTGTTTAAACTAGAAAAGTTATATTTCTTAGACATCATTTTTCTTCAATACAAGCTTATTACGCACAGCATCAATGCAGGAAACAGAGATATCAATTGCCACTAGTTAACGTTTTCTTATTGGCATAATAAAGATTCATGAATGTGCTAAATTGTAGGGGAATCTGTTGCAAGAAACATGGTTTGTCCCTTTCACGCTCCAAGGAGCAGACAAGAATCATAAATATATTTGTACTGCTTACAATAGCATTGTTTACTTATTGATGTGCATAGCCAACTGCTACGTACAATACTTCCATGAGAACATAAGCACATGATATGTTAGACAGTTAGAGCAAGGGATGTAGATGTTTTTATGTATGACCATGTCATGTCACATGCCTGAAAATTGTGTATTCAAGTGTGGACGACGCCATAGCTGAAGTGATTTCCCTGTAGTCTGGCAAAAACAAATAATTACTATTGCATGATGTGTATCAGTGAATAAAGAGTTGCAAAATGAATATGAGAACGAACAAGAAATGCTATATTAACACCTAAACAATGTGCAGGTGTGCAAGATACAAAGTGTATCTTAATCGAAATTTTAGCTGCCATAGTTCTCTGTAGTTGTTTTTCTTTTTCATTGGCACGCTTGAAAGAAATGCTCTGAACATTAAATAAATAACCTTTTTAATAATGCAGTGAGGCTTGCTCCAGAAGAGAAATCTTCCAAGTTGACTGGATATGAGCATAATGCTGTAACATGTATCGGCTTGAAAACTGACATTCCGGTAAATATGATTATTGCAAATTTATCTGTCTTCTATAATTCTTACTTTATAACATATCAATCTGACGTTCGCATCACTTTAGAGCAAATGGTATGGTATATCTAGTTGCATACCATACTCTTTAATATATAACATTTCAGAAGTCATAATCTATACAAATCTTAGTCAGTAGCCATGGAAAAGAAGAATAATACTACATTGTAAAGCATAATTCAATTAACACAAAAGAGAATATCAAGATGGGGAATACTGCTAAATGATTACATTGAGAAATATCAGATCTGGTACACTAAAAATATAACATTATTAAACTGATCTCATTTATGGGTTTACATCCTTTGCTGTTCACATGTAATCTACACTATGTTTCCAGACAGTACCACTGCTTTGCTCTGCCTTGCTTGAAGCGGCATGAACAAATTGGCCCACTAGATTTAATTGCCTAGGCAGATATCTACCTTGTCTTGCTTATTGCTAATGTGGCCGATTTGAATACACAAATAAACCATTGAATAAGATATGAAAAAAACACTCTCGACATTTACCTGCATCAGAACTTGCAAGAAGCACCCTTCTTTAAGATATCAAATTACTTAATAGCAATGCCAGCTACCATGTGGTCCATTGCTTCACATAGTAACTGTTAAATTGGAACTTCTCTAATGTTGTCCACTTCACAAATGGTCCAAATCAATAGTTTTTGCCACGTAAGAAATGATTTTATGAGCTTTAAGTTAGAACTTGATATCTACGCGAGACTAGGAAAGGTTCATTTAGGCTTAGTACCTTGACAATGTCTGAAGTTGGCAAAAATTATTCTCATTGGACAAGTTAAACAAAAAAAAAGCGGCATTATAGTAGACTTAAATATCTTTTAGGGTCCTGTTCTATAACTCAAATGCCCTTTTGGTGTCTTACCTATAGAAATTGCCTATTTGGTGCAGATTTATTTATTTTTCACTTATTTGGTATCCAAGGTATTCAATACTATTAGTACATTAAGCGCTCATTTAATAACACATAAAACGTGAAATACATATATCATCATTTAGAACATGAATATGTTTTGCTGATCATGAATATGCTCAAGATGAGAGAGAGGGAGAGAGAGAGAGAGAGAGAGAGAGAGAGAGAGAGAGAGAGAGAGAGAGAGAGAGAGAGAGATTTAGAGTGATATAAGGGTGATAATTGGTTAAGAAAATGATATGATGTCAGGTTATATTGGATGAAGCAATTGTAAGGCTTAAGCCAGACTTCTTCTGGTTGGGTGGTGGAGAAGTTGATCTAAAGCTTGGGATAAGGACCTCAGAATTCATTAACTTTGTTAAACCTTTCATATTTAGTTGCAGCACGTAATTATCCGAATGAAATATTGTTGGTCAATTTGTTGATCCAGTATGCTGTGGAGAATTCTGGCTGTGGATTTAGAAGCCATTGTTGCAGTCCATATAACTATTCATTTAATATTATTCCCAGGAAATTGTTTTTCCATTCAGAGATCCGCATGCACTTTGTCTTGTATCTTTTATTTGTCGAACTTGAATTCCGTAGAAAGCAAATGATGTTTCACTATATGTTTATCATTAATGGTGGTAGTGGAGCTTAATATGATTCTCCAGAGAACAATAACAATAATGATTAATGAAAAAGAATTGCTTGGTCCATGTTGAGAATACTACACAGACAACCAACGAGATCATGCTTCACTTATCCATCTCCCAGCTAGTTAAGTGCAAATGTTTGGATACCAAGTAAGTTTAGATAAGTTTAGAAAAAAGTAAGAGAGATATATAATACTAATAATTGCTTATAGGTTTTCTAAAGTTTGATTGAGATTATATTATATTTTCATGTATAGGCATAGCAATTCCAAAGCTCAAGATCTATTTCACGACTATTAGGCCCTGTTATTTTCAACTTAAAATTCATTTAGTCCAGTTTAGTTTCAGTATTCGCAGTTTCCATTTAGTTTCACATAAGTTTCAGTAACTAATAATTAATTTTATTGTAATATGATAGTATTTAAAGTATTATAGATTGTTCTTGTTATTATTAATATAATAATATTTTGATGTATTATTTATATTATTAATTATCTTTCAATTTACTTTTAGTATTTTCAGTTTTTGTTCAGCTGCAGTTCAGTTTAGTGCTGCTACTTATAAGTTAAAAAATATAGTCTTTGAAAGTGAATAGAGTGAATATTAATAGTGATAAGAGAACTTTAATGGCCACTGGAAAACTCCATTTTCAAGCTTTCCGTTTAAGTGTAGATTTTAACTTTTGGAAAACAACAACAAACACATTCTAATTATTTAGTATTAAGTGTCAAATTTTTTTGACCAAGACCAAAATATATTGCTCTATAAAAAGTTCATGAGTGGAGCTTTTATGAGAAAGCAACTCCGAGCATGCCCTAAGATATATTTAAATTGGTGAAGTGTCGACAAAGGCCGGAAGTATTTTTGGTTTTAGATGCTCTCTGTCCCCTAAATCACCGTAGTTCTCATAATACTTCAAACGTGCTGAATAGTAATCAATTAATGTTGTATTACATTACAATATGACATTAAGTCTTTAGGAAAACAAAATGAAAATTTGAGTGAAACAAAGAAAATGTGAAAGAGTGACAACAATTAAGTAGAAAGTTAAGGTTTTTCATTGTGGATAGGGGGTTTCCGATGGGGCTGTGCATAATCCATTTCCTCTATGTCTTCTGTGATATCGTTGTCCTTGGATTCTGCAGCTTCTGAACCCAGCATGGATCTTCCTTCTCTCTTCAACTCCTGCACAATATATAACCATAACCAACTACATTATTTTTTTTATATCATTTATACCTCGATTGTATATAATAGCATTTCATATGAAGATTGTAGAAATTATACATCATGCTTGATGATAGATTTGTCCATATTGTTAACATGAGTGATCGATGTAACTACAAAATTTACGTTTGTACAACATGGGTCCATCTCCTATCTTATGTCACATAGTTGTTAAGATTTGAGTCCTTAACTACCTAATCCAATATTAAATTGTGGCAGTCATATAACCATTTGAGCTAAAAAGTACGGTTGACCCATATAACACTATATTATTTCAATCAATCTTAACCATTTATTGAACTTTAATGGTTGAGATTTAGTTTTAGTGGTTTGTGGGGTCCACGGTAAAATTGAATCTCAACCATTAATACTCAATGAATGGTTGAGATAACTTCAAATGTACAACTTTAGAGAGTTCTAACTTTAGAGAATCCAAATCCATTGCTTACAATAACTCCTAGAGGCTCACAATAGTTATTATGGAGCTACGAAACCTAGAAGTGGTTGAAAGGTTAAAGTCTCCAAAATAATATAAAAATTATTATTTGGCTTTGGCTGTTAGCTTCCATGACAAAAAGTTTGATAGCAAATCATTTCCATGTAAATGTTTTCAGTACTTAAAAAATATACACACAAGTTTTATCTAACACACACATATTAAAACTTCATTGATTCATGTAAGAAGGGGAACCATAACAAATTATAGACAAAACTGTACGACAACATTTTATTTTTTTATTTGTTCGTTATTTTAGAATTTTAATGTATCATTTAATACTTTTTTTTAATTTACCCTTGTATTAATTAGGAAAGAAATTAAGTTTGAATGGAGTTATAGGGTAATAATTAAGAAAAAAGAGAATTTTATACTCCCTCCGTTTTTTTAACTGTCGCTTTTGAACCAAGTAAATAAGTGTCAGTTTCAATTTCCAATGCAATTATTTGGGCATCTTTCCTATTTTGCCCCTATTTAATGCAACATTAAAAATGACAAAAGATAACAAAGACCAATCATATTTTCAAACAATTATTAGTGTTAGGGGTATTTTAGTATTTTTATTCTCTTAATTATTGTTTTCTTGGTATTGATAAATTTATCAAAATCGACAGTTAAAGAACTGAAGGGAGTAAAAAAATTAAGGGATAAATTAATTATTTTAATAGTGTAATAAATATTTTATTGATTTTAGTAAAAATTCTAAATTCTATCGATGGAGTAAATTTTAGGGCAGGAATTGATGGCCATGCATGCATGCCATCTGGTCTTGCCTTCCTTATATAGGACAAGGCAATTTTTTATGGGCCATTATTCTTAATTGTATAATATCTCTTCAGAAACATATATAACTGCCAATTAACAATTATAACGTTCCACCATTTGTTATTTTTCTTCAATTAATTAATTACTTTGGCATTTTAGTAATTAATTTATTTATGGGTAAACTTAAAAAATACCCGCCCTGTGGTTTCATCATTTTCCAAAAGGATGGTTGTGGATTTTTTTCAAAAGGGTCCCTGTGGTTTCAAAATTTTTCAAAAGATTGCCAGTGGTTTAGGAATTATAGTGCTACACCGGTTATTTCAATAAATTCAATATTCCTATATTTTAACTATATTATTTAAGAATTATATATCAAGTTTTGAGTAAGATTCGGAAAATATTCATTTTATTTTGATTTTTTAAAGTTATAATCAAATTTTAATTAAAAAAAATTAATATTTCTCAAAAAATTCTAAAATTTATCACAAAGGTGTATTATATTTTCATTAACTAAACTGCAAAATTTCATTTCAAAATGGACAAGATTACCCTTCAAAATATGGTTTTAAAATTTTGGAAATTCTCTTTTTGCAAACTTTTGAAACCACATGCACCCTTTTGAAATTTTTTTTTCACAAACACCTTTTTGCAAAACGACCAAACTACAAGGTATATTTTTGAAGTTTGCCCTTTATATATTTACCTTTATTTTAATCTTCTGTGGCAAATCCTTTTGGGAAGATACGATCACATGCTCATTTCCTGCAGGTGCAACACAAATGGGGAACCAATTAAGTTTAAGTTTAAAAGTGGGAAAAACGGAGAGATGAAAAGAAAATACAATGTCTCATTGTATTTGAGCATTCATATTGTAATATTTTTATGAAAGGTATCAGAAACTTGAAAGTTCGATTAAATTAATGTAATTTCAAAGAGTGAAGTAACTATTTTGACTGACATGCATGTTTAAAATTAATTATAGATGAAGTTCAACCATAGTATTTATATAATTCTAATTCAAAGATCATTTTAATTTTTATATTTGGTTTATTCATTAACTTAATGAGATGATATGTGAAAGAATTTTTTGAAAAAGTTGCACCTATTGCAACAGAATATAATCAGCTATGTTCTACTTCTATATCTCGAAAAAAAAAGAAGATAATTTTAAAATCCAACAAATTAGTTGTTCATTTCTTATAAACTACGAGTACCTATATTGATATAATCTTTTTCAATATTTAGTCAGTCAAGGCTTACCAGCCCTTCATACAAATAGTCATGAGAGTTAAACTCTACTCTCTTTCCACGTTCTCAGCATGTGTTGTCAACTAAGCTACACAATGACTCATTATACATATTAATAGGCCTGTTTCTACCTTCTTCGGGCCCTATTAATGAGTAAAAAATTTTAAAAATAAAATATATGATATTGCACTTCTATTACAACATTTAATAAGAGATGAAACAAAAACATCAAATTTCACACTATAAAGTAGAAAACAACATTATAACCGAAAAATTGTCATAGTGATAAAATAAAATGATGTCTATGATCATTCCTAACTGCAAAATCACTAATAGTAGTGTCTACGTCAATATGTAGATTATAAATAAATAAATTAAATACATTACGCCAAGAACTTTAGTGAACTTTCCTGACAATTATTTAAACCCCCCACCAGATGCAAAACATGCAATAGCAAATTCAGATTTTTTAACTGAAATATCATATTATCAGTTGAAATAAACTAGAAACAAATACAATTTTAAATGAAGAATTATTTATAGGTAATAAGGGGATTGAAATGAGTATGAAATATGGAGAATAATAGCAACGGTAAGGAAGATTAATACCCCTGATTTTCTATTTTCAATTTTGGAGGTTGAACAGACTAAAGAAAATTTAAAGAAAAAGAAACGTTGTGAGATAATGGTGGTGCTAATGGAGATCAGAGAAGTTAAAGAGATAAGAGTTTAATTTAATAATTAATACTTATTTTTTTATAACAAAGCCAACCATGTTGTAACTAACTAAACACTAGTAGTATTTTATTTTTAATGTTTTTTTTACAATAGAAGGATTTAATTAACGTAAACTCTAGTACATTAAAAATAGCTTAATAATCACTAAAAATGAGCCCCTTTTTTTGCTGGGCCCCCGGTCGTCGCCCCTATTGCCCCGCCCCACGGCCCTGCATTTTAAGGTAATACACAGGAGATTATATTTAGACCTTTAGTTATTAGTACTTGTTTTTCATTAGAAAGAGCCTGCAAATTCTTCTGAATCATGTTATTTCTTGCGCCAAGTGAACTTTCATGGGTTTTAGGACCGTCTATGATGCTATTTTCAAGTGTATAGGGATCCACTGTTTCCATATCCTGAAAGAAAATGAAATTAACCATATAACTAATTATAAAAAAAAAAATTTGGTTAATTCTCAAATATATATGGGACAAATGAATGATACCTTGGCTCTAGCAAGGCCTAGAAAGCGAGCGTTGCATGCATGCACAGAAAAACAAAGCAAAAGAAAAACAAGAAAAGGAGACATAGTTATATATGTTAGAGATTGGGAATGAAAATAGAAGAGAAAACAAAGATGAAGATGGATAAATATAAATTTGGGATTGGTTAACGCGGAAGTGTTGAGAGTTAGATAGGGTTTGCAAGTATTTGTAGTGAAAGAAGAAGCAAAGCATTTAATGCAGGTTTTGTATGAAACGGAAAGACGCCCTTTTGGAACATGCTTATGTTTGCCTATTGAATCTTGAAACTATTAGAGGGGCCTCCTTTGTCTCTTCTTCTTCTCTCTTTTGTCTCTTCTCTTAATCAAGTCATTTTCAGTCATTAGACAGTAATTAGGCGAAATCTGTTATCGAAATGATGACATTATAAGTCGATATAATCGTGCATTTTATTTCCAACAAATTTTGAATTTTAAACTTTTTTTCTCAATATTTTAGTTTCGATGAAAACTACTTCGAAAGATATATGTTTGGTAGATATTAATGGACATTTGACTTTTGATAAAGATTCATGGCGTTTAAAGTTTCATACAGCCGACGACACCTACCGTGAGATTAAGTCTTAGCTAAAAAGTTTATGTTGTGTTGTACATATAGGTAGTGTGACACGTGTCAAGTTATTTTTACTATCTAAAGTTGATGTAACATTGTGTTAGTTGATTTGACTTAGTGTTGACCTGCCACATCATTATTATTCCAATACTGGAATTTTAATAAATTAATGCCATATATCATATATTGTGATGTGGTTGAGAGAGATTCAATGTATTTGAAGTTTCAAGAGTCATGTAGGTTACAAATAATTATGTAGGATTAATAAGAGTCATTAGGAGTCATTTAATTTAGTAGATTAAGAGTTGCTTTGTATGGATATAAATATGTGGCTGTACGGAAGAGTTAAACAGTTTTTATATATGGTGATGAATATTCGAATAAGATGCGATGCGTCTTATTATTAATTTTCTAAATTCTCATAGAAGTTGTGATTTCTAGAGCTTTTAGAAGCCTAATTATCTTAGTGGTTGCGATTTCTAAGATGGTTAGAAGGATCGGTTTCCGTTGAAGTTGCGATTTTAATGGATTCCGATTGTTTATCTCTTTCCGTTCCTTCTGCTGCATCAGTTGGTATCAAAGCCTAACAACAATGGAGATTGCCGAAGAGGAGGAAACCCGCAATATTGCATCAGTTTCATAGCCTAACGACAGTCGAAGTATAGCTCCGTCGTAGGAGGGACCGGGATTATCGAAGAGGGGGAGACTAACAATGTTGCATCAGCGAAAATCATATCTATCCTTTTTATTTTTATTTTCTACTTTTTTTTATAATTATAAAAAAATATTAAAAAGAGTTTAGGATTGTTTTTTTAGTTTTCTATTATCATTAAGAAATTCGAGGACGAATTTCGTCCAAGAGGGGGAGAATGATGTGGTTGAGAGGGATTCAATGTATTTGGAGTTTCAAGAGTCATGTAGGTTACAAATAATTATGTAGGATTAATAAAAGTCATTAGGAGTCATTTAATTTAGTAGATTAAGAGTCACTTTGTATGGATATAAATATGTGGCTGTACGGAAGAGTTAAACAGTTTTTATATATGGTGATGAATATTTGAATAAGATACGATGCGTCTTATTATTAATTTTCTAAATTCTCGTAGAAGTTGTGATTTCTAGAGTTTTTAGAAGCCTAATTATCTTAGTGGTTGCAATTTTTAAGATGGTTAGAAGGATCGGTTTCCGTTGAGGTTGCGATTTCAATGGATTTCGATTGTTTATCTCTTTCCGTTCCTTCCGCTACATCAGTTGGTATCAAAGCCTAACAGCAATGGAGATTGCCGAAGAGGAGGAGACCCGCAATATTGCATCAGTTTCATAGCCTAACGACAGTCGAAGTATAGCTCCGTCGTAGGAGGGACCGGAATTATCGAAGAGGGGGAGACTAGCAAGGTTGCATCAGCGAGAATCATATCTATCCTTTTTATTTTTATTTTCTACTTTTTTATAATTATAAAAAATATTAAAAAGTGTTTAGGATTGGTTTTTTAGTTTTCTATTATCATTAAGAAATTCGAGGGCGAATTTCGTCCAAGAGGGGAAGAATGATGTGGTTGAGAGAGATTCAATGTATTTGGAGTTTCAAGAGTCATGTACCTTATAAATAATTATGTAGGATTAATAAGAGTCATTAGGAGTCATTTAATTTAGTAGATTAAGAGTCGCTTTGTGTGGATATAAATACGTGGCTATACGGAAGAGTTAAACAGTTTTTATATATGGTGATGAATATTTGAATAAGATGCGATGCGTCTTATTATTAATTTTCTAAATTCTCGTAGAAGTTGTGATTTCTAGAGTTTTTAGAAGCCTAATTATCTTAGTGGTTGCCATTTTTAAGATGGTTAGAAGGATCGGTTTCCGTTGAGGTTGCGATTTCAATGGATTCCGATTGTTTATCTCTTTCCGTTCCTTCCGCTGCATCAGTTGGTATCAAAGCCTAACAGTAATGGATATTGCCGAAGAGGAGGAGACCCGCAATATTGCATCAGTTTCATAGCCTAACGACAGTCGAAGTATAGCTCCATCGTAGGAGGGACCGAGATTATCGAAGAGGGGGAGACTAGCAATGTTGCATCAGCGAGAATCATATCTATTTTTTTATTTTTATTTTCTACTTTTTTTATAATTATAAAAAAATATTAAAAAAAGTTTAGGATTATTTTTTTTGTTTTCTATTATCATTAAGAAATTCGAGGACGAATTTCATCCAAGAGGGGGAGAATGATGTGGTTGAGAGGGATTCAATGTATTTGGAGTTTCAAGAGTCATGTAGGTTACAAATAAATATGTATGATTAATAAGAGTCATTAGGAATCATTTAATTTAGTAGATTAAGAGTCTCTTTGTATGGATATAAATATGTGGTTGTACGGAAGAGTTAAACAGTTTTTATATATGGTGATGAATATTTGAATAAGATGCGATGCGTCTTATTATTAATTTTCTAAATTCTCGTAGAAGTTACGATTTCTAGAGTTTTAAGAAGCCTAATTATCTTAGTGGTTGCGATTTCTAAGATGGTTAGAAGGATCGGTTTCCGTTGAGGTTGCGATTTCAATGGATTCCGATTGTTTATCTCTTTCCGTTCCTTCCGTTGCATCAGTTGGTATCAAAGCCTAACAACAATGGAGATTGCCGAAGAGGAGGAGACCCACAATATTGCATCAGTTCCATAGCCTAACGACAGTCAAAGTATAGCTCCGTCGTAGGAGGGACCGAGATTATCGAAGAGGGGGAGACTAGCAATGTTGCATCAGCAATGATCATATCTATCCTTTTTATTTTTATTTTCTACTTTTTTTATAATTATAAAAAATATAAAAAAAAAAGTTTAGGATTGTGTTTTTAGTTTTCTATTATCATTAAGAAATTCGAGGACGAATTTCGTCCAAGAGGGGGAGAATGATGTGGTTGAGATGGATTCAATGTATTTGGAGTTTCAAGAGTTATGTAGGTTACAAATAATTATGTAGGATTAATAAGAGTCATTAGGAGTTTCTTAATTTAGTAGATTAAGAGTCGCTTTGTATGGATATAAATATGTGGCTGTACGGAAGAGTTAAACAGTTTTTATATATGGTGATGAATATTTGAATAAGATGCGATGCGTCTTATTATTAATTTTCTAAATTCTCGTAGAAGTTGTGATTTCTAGAGTTTTTAGAAGCCTAATTATCTTAGTGGTTGCGATTTCTAAGATGGTTAGAAGGATCGGTTTCCGTTGAGGTTGCGATTTCAATGGATTCCGATTGTTTATCTCTTTCCGTTCCTTCTGCTGCATCAGTTGGTATCAAAACCTAACAGCAATGGAGATTGCCGAAGAGGAGGAGACCCACAATATTGCATCAGTTTCATAGCCTAACGACAGTCGAAGTATAGCTCCGTCGTAGGAGCGACCGAGATTATCGAAGAGGGGGAGACTAGCAATGTTGCATCAGCGAGGATCATATCTATCCTTTTTATTTTTATTTTCTACTTTTTTATAATTATAAAAAAATATAAAAAAAAGTTTAGGATTGTTTTTTTAGTTTTCTATTATCATTAAGAAATTCGAGGACGAATTTCGTCCAAGAGGGGGAGAATGATGTGGTTGAGAGGGATTCAATGTATTTGGAGTTTCAAGAGTCATGTAGGTTACAAATAATTATGTAGGATTAATAAGAGTCATTAGGAGTCATTTAATTTAGTAGATTAAGAGCCGCTTTGTATGAATATAAATATGTGGCTGTACGGAAGAGTTAAACAGTTTTTATATATGGTGATGAATATTTGAATAAGATGCATCGCATCTTATTATTAATTTTCTAAATTCTCGTAGAAGTTGCGATTTCTAAAGTTTTTAGAAGCCTAATTATCTTAGTGGTTGCGATTTCTAAGATGGTTAGAAGGATCAGTTTTCGTTGATTTGCGATTTCAATGGATTTCCGATTATTTATCTCTTTTCGTTCCTTCCGCCGCATTATATTGACTTTATTGACACAAGTCACTATTTGAAAAATTCCCGTTTAGGCGTTATTTTGGGGTTTGCCGCCTGACTTTTTATTTCTAGGCCGCTATCAGGCGCTCGGCTGATTTATTGCAGCCCAGACATCGCCTAGTCCGATTTTTTCTGCCTAGGCGGTGCCTACCTTTGATTTTTTTATGATATTATTATTTATAATAATCATAGTTTACCAACAAACAATACATTAAAGTGTTCTCACAATAAAATTACCATTTGAGTCTCAAATGCCACTTATAAGGAGGTCTCTACCGTTCAATTAGCACTTGGTGATTTTTAAAACATGATTTAAATTATATTTTTTAATATTTTATATTATTATTATTAACTTTTTAATTAAATTTATATTTTATATATATAATAAATATTTAAAATAAAAAAATATAAATCTAATTAGACCTCACTTAAATTCCATCTAAATATTTTAAAGCTCCAATCACTTAACTATTGACCAGTGTTGTTTTACACAAATTAAAGTTCACTAACACGAAAATATGCCATAGGTACAATTAAGACCAAATATATCAGACCTCATCTCTAAAGTCAAACAAATTAACTTATTCTTTTCTATATCCGTACATTTTTAGGTTTATGATACCTATGTTACAAAACTTTTAGTGTTTATGAGTCTTATCAATACCGTAACCGTATTTGTGGTTAGACTGATTTTACCGTAAATCAATTATTATTAGATATAATTTAGTTTAAAAATAATTTTTAAAAAAATTAGAAAATTTGGGTTGAATCGGAAAAAATCGATAAATCGGTCAACTGGTTTAAATATGATTTTTTTAAAATTCCTCTAGTAATATGTAGAAAGTGTTACTACAGATTCAGAAAGAGTTATAATAATCACTGAAAATCCTAAATAATATATATTCATTTTCAAACCCATCTAGCAACACTTGTAAAAGACACTGAAAATTCTAAATACTATATAGTCTTTTAAAAATAAAAAACTACTAAAACTACACTTATTATACATATAAAACCAATTATACTACATATTATTTATTTGACTAATATAAAATTCGGTACGATTTTAATAACATTTCTATTTACATATAGCTGGTTGTTGATAATAGTGTTTTTTTCTACTTTATTGTCAGAGATTTTTAAGTAGAAAAATCGCACCTAAAGAATATAATATAATATAATATATAAGTTGTGTAAAGTTATCAAAACACGAGTAAGTAGACTTTTTTTTGTTACATATATAAGTTGAATAACACGTGTTTTCTTAATTTTTCATTAGTTACAATACTGATAAAATTTTTTTGACTCCATTTCATCCCTATATAAACTTGAATATTTAATTTTTAAGATCATAACTTTAAAGCTTAACTATTCTTTTGTTGTTACCACCAATATTATTGAAGTCAATAAAACCTCTTGATATTTATCATTTATCTTATATGGTGTATAACTGTAACTGCATTGTTTATGTTCGAAAAGGTTCAATAAGTTCAATTTATAAATTTGCAGAAGCAAATAGAAAAAATTGTTGGGGCCAGCGAAAGCTTGTAGACATCCCACATCCCGGTTAGATCTGTTTGTGAGTCGGGCTATCCATTCGGCCCGGCCCAAGCCCTGTCCTACGGGTTGAGTTTGGACACCTATTTTATTATTAAGGCCGGTCCGAGCCCGAGTCCGTTAAAGCTCGAAGTTTTATAGATCGGGCTTGATTTTTGTACAAATACTCAAGCCCGGTCCGAATCCGGCCCGACGAATAATAATTTAATTTTTTAATATATATTATAATTATATTAAATAATTATTTTCAACTTTTATATTTTATACTAATGAATTTTTAAATTTAAATACAATAAGTTGTATAATATATTAAGAACTTTAAATAAATAATGTTGTTATGCATAATTTTATCAATTTATTTTTTAAAAATTCAAAAAAAAATTATTGAAAAATTATCTACGGGCCTTGGGCCGGGCTTGGGAATGACCTCGTAAGCCCGACTAGAGCTCGGTCGAAGCCTGAAATTTTAAAATGTGGGTCGAGCCCAGCTTGAATTGATGCTTTTAATCAAAAACCCGACGAAGTCTAATCTAAATTCGATCAAACCCATGCAATGAACAGGTCTAATCCTCATATATGACAGGATATTATTTACTTTGATCTAAATTTTCATGATTTTTCTTGGAAACTTTTATATAAAAGGGCAAAAAAAGAAAATAATTTCACACTCCCTTAAAAAAAATTACAAACTTTGCATTTATATGCGTGTGGTGTACTTCATTAATTATTTAATTTTTTTCTTATTTTACATTTATCTCTCAAACCGTTTATTTTTTCGACATACCGCTTTAGAGTTTTTTGTTCGTCTCATTTTTATCTTCGAAACAACATCCACTTTGTTATATTTTTTCCATTTTTTTTTGAAATGTCACATATCCTATAGATATCTAATAGAAGTTCAATTGAAATCAGTAAAATTAAAAAGAATTTGGATTCAGAACATTAGATGAATTTTTATATAGATCAGAACTTTAAAATACATTTGTAAATGTAGAAGAACTTTGATTCAAGACATTAGGATAATTTTACTTACATTTGGACTAGATACTGACTTCTGAAATAAGGTTTTGTTGCTGTAATCATTTAATCATAATTAACAATTTTTTGGACTAGATAATGACTTCTGATATTGTATGTATCCGTTAGACATAAAATAGATTACCAATAGACATCCAATATAAATCCAATAGACAATTGATGAAACATCCATAATGCAACAACAACAACAACAACAACAACAACAACAACAACAACAACACCCCAATGCCTAACAAAGCTCCCGCACAAGCAGGGTAAGGGGGGATTGGGTATATGCAACCTTACCTCTGTAATTTTAGAGAAGCTGTTTCCAATTGACCCTGAAGTGGAGTTGCAACGCTATACGCGACTTCATAATAAAAAGAAGCTCAGACAGTTTAATGAATCATTTTGCTTTAGTCCATTTTGCTTTAATGAAACATCCAGAATAATCTAATAAAATACTAAAGACAACCAACAATTATCCAATAAACAACCAATGTATATCACTTTTTCCAACGAAAAAAGAAATAGTAACTAAAAAGGATCAATATTCAATATACAAAATATCAGATAATAATCTATTAGAAATGTATTGAAACGCCAATTGAAAACACACAAGTCAATTACACATACTTGTACAAATGTCTAATATCAACTTCAAAACAAGTGACAACTGAAATTTAAAATATATTTTTCATATATGTCTATTGTCAATTTCAAAATAGATTTTCTAAAAGAATTTTAGTAAATGTCTGATAGATGTCCAATAGATCTTTGATAGATGTTCAATAGATACTCCAAAAATTTCTTTTGAGCTAAATTGATACTATTAACCACTGCCTGAAAAACCCATCTTAGAACACCAACATTCGGTGCTACTGCTAGTGACGCAAACATTGCTGCAAATAAAATTTAACCATGCCATATGTTAGCAAAAATGAATGAATTAGAAATCAAGTTGTTGGTTTCTAAGATTCAAGCCTAATTGAAAAGTAGCAACTAATTCACTATAGGAATAAATCACCAAAAATATTTGTGATCTAATTGAATTCCATATAATATATGTTGAGACTCAAATAGAATTGTATTCCATTTAAGTCATAAGCATACCATTGACAAGCACTGATTACGAGGTTTTTCGCTTAAAACTAAAATTAGACTAGAGTTCAATAATATTCAATAGATGTCCAATAGATATTCAATAGATGCCTAAGGTTAACATGACTGTAATTTAGGTCACTAATAAACAACGAGGGAGATTTGGAATACAAGCACACATTTCAACACCAAAATTGCTTGCTCTACCAGCATCCTAATTAAATTGGCCATTGATATCAAAATAACTACCTTGACATTTTATCAAACACATGACATGTACTTTAATTTCAATAAAACATAAAACTTACCAACAAACCTACCTCACTTATATCAGCAGGAGTCATCTTTACAACGTCAATAATTTCTTCCAATTCTTTCACAATCTCAATTTCTAAAGCATATTACAAGCGCACAAAATATAGAATGCAATTAAGGTTAAAAAAGTGGTTAAAATTACAAAGAATGAAAGGATACTTGCAAGGAAAAAAAGGGCGAGCACTAGGAATTGCACATGTTATATATATAAAAAAATCTAAATCCAATTTAACAAGGAGTTACCACAGATCGGACAGAAAAAAAATTAAATGGGCAAATTACACAAGCTAATTGAACAACTATAAGCTCAGTGATAAGAGAACATTGATTCTGAAATGCTAACCACAAAGAGCATAAATCTAACAAGGATAAAGAAATAAGCGATGAACGATGCAGAACAGAGGGAAGTGGATAATCGGTGAAGGAGGCGTACCTCACTTTAAATGGAGGGAATCAATGAGGTAATAATGGATGAAGAAGAGTGGAAACGATTATGCCAAGATACCTAGATTTTGTGAGAAAGTAAAGGCTGTAATATTGTAATTAAGTTAATAAAAAATAGAAAAGTGTTAGACAATGTCCTATTTGGTCAAGATTGTAAATAGTTTGACAATTTTTATCAATACTGACAGTTTCCCTTTTAATTTTGGGCTGTATCCCAAAAGCCTTTATACTAATAAGAATATGAAAAATTGTAAGTTATGCTTTTATTCGGGGGAAATAATTTTTGGGCAATTTTAGCCTAGTTACTTAAGTTTATATTAAGTTTTTAATTAATCAAAATACGTTTTCCTTAACTTCTTTACGACATATTCATTTTATTACTTACTTTTATACGCTTTTCATTATAACAGGAATATAACAGATTTGTATCAAATATAAAACTGTTATAATTTTGTTATATATTCATCAAACACTTGTATTAGACTTGTTGCAGCTTCATTGATATTCCTATATGATACAATACTATCATAAATATGTTATAAATTCATCAAACACTTGTATTAGACATTCATCATACTTGTAGCAAATATATAACAGACATGTAACATATATGTATTAGATATGTAACATATATGCATTAGGTATGTAATAGATACAAAGAAACACCATTCATATTCCTATATGAAACAATACTGTTATAAATTTGTTTCATATTCATCAAACACTTGTATTAGACATTTATCATGCTTGTAGAAGATATATAACAGATATTTAACAGATATGTATTAGATATGTAACAAATACAAAGAAACACTTCATTCATATTCCTATCTGATACAGTACTGTTATAAATCTGTTATTGTATTAGACATTTATCATGCTTGTAGCAGACATACATATTTATTTTACGTTTATAACAAATATGTAACACATTTATATTAGATTTGTAACATATTTGTAATATATGTAGATCTACTACAAATATGTTATAAATCTGTTATCTATTTAATCCAGCACTTGTATTAGACATTTATCATGCTTATAGCAGGCAAATAGATTTATTCTATGTTAATAACATATATATATATATATATATATATATATATATATATATATATATATATATAAAACACATTTATATTAGATTTATAACAGATTTGTAACACATTTGTAACAGATATAAAACTAGTACAAATCTGTTACAAATCTGCTACAAGCCTAATAAATTGTTACAGATACATAAGAACAAACAATGAATTTATTATCATCTAATAAATCGATTTGTTTTCTGATTGTTAAGATAAAAAAATCCAAAATCACAGCTGACAGATTACAAAATTGAAATTATAGTAGGAAATCGGTAGTGAATAAAGGATTCAAGAAGAAAAAGCGCAAAAATGAAGCAGTATGCATGAACAACGATCTCAGTTGAGAGAAAACGAGATCGACTTGTGTTTGAATAAGCTGCAACCTTTCCTGATTTGCTGGTTTGTTTATGAGCGTATTTTGGTTAATTAGTTTATCAAATATCTTGTTTCAGTGCCGCGCGTTTCTTTGTGGTATTTAGGTAATTATTTTGCACAGTAAATTGCAATTAGGTGCTTTTCCCTAAGAATATTGTCCACACTTATTAGCCTTTGGATATCCATCTTGTTAACCAATGTGGTATATTTGTTTGGCGAACCAAAATTATAGTAGGGGTTCAAAGTTCAATTTATATGTTACTTTTTTAAGTAATATTTTCAAAAATCTTCATTGAGATAATCTTGTTTAGGGCTTAATCACAGTTAAGGGTCCTCACCTCTCCCAACCAATATATTAATAGGGATGAGAACAAGGTTCGAATCCTACTTACTCAGCATACGTTATCAACTGAGTTATACCTTGGTGGAACAACTTAACCCTATATATATATATATATATATATATATATATATATATATATATATATATATATATATATATATATATAAAACTTTTTGATCGACTTGGTTGAATTGCAATATTCCAAAAATTCATTATTGTTTATTTTTAATATATGCCCCTTTCTGTTGAGATTCAAGCATAACTCGTTAGTTGGTTTAGCTATCATGCGCTTAAAACACAGCATACATTAATTCATACATATGATACATGGCAAGTTTTTCACTTTTTGGGTAATAAACTAATCTCTACACAAAATATGAAATTTTAATTTTTTTAAAAACTAAATATTGCATTATTAAGTTAAGAATGAAAATTATATGTAAAAAATTATCTACAAATTTTCATCTAAGGACCAATTTGACATTGCTTTTGCAATGCCAAAAGTTGTTTTCTCGGAAAAATTTACCCTTTTTAAGACAACAATTATTAGAATCTTAGAAAAATCGGTGTGAAACCACCATAATAGTACATTGAAATAAATAATATATATAGGAGAAATGAGAAATACTAATTGGGTAGAAAGTAAAAAATTATAGAAGGTCCCTACACCCATGTGTTTCAACATTTTCCTTGTCCTTTGAATTCATATGTAGATTATGACCAATTTGTTATTGCTTGATTGATCTCCGCCGACCGTGATTGTTATGTTGTATGTTCAAACTATATCTTGAAATAGTTAAAAATCTAACGATAATGTATAAATCGTTTTAAGGCAATTTAGCAATTCATGGAGTAGAAAGTTTGTTATTTCTCCAAACGATATTAATATGCAAATAAACAATGGGATAATTGGATATGTAAATCTATGAATAATATCAATATTGTAGTAAAAAAAGTGATTTAACTTTTGTTCTTAAAATAAGAGTATGCATAATGCTGATATTATGAGATTTGAGATGTCTAATTAAATAAATACAAAGGATTGATAAAAAAAAACAAATTAAGGGAATGAAAGAAAAAGAGTGGGAAGTGGGGGCAGCAAAGATTGTATAGTGGACAAAGTAGCATGGCTCAACCATAATTCGGACCTTTACCTTGGACCATGAATGCCACGTGGCAAGTCCACCATGTGCTTTTATTTTCCAATACATTCATAGTGCATATTTCATGGAAGCATTGTGGGTCCTTGTATTTTGTTGCCTCCGACCTATTTAGACAACGTCTCCATATGTTCACTTGGTCCAACTTCTACTTCCCCTCATGTTTCACTGTTTCTCGTGCATCATCATCAAACTAATAGACGCTATAGGTCAAAGGTTCATACATACGATTTCAAACTCGAAACCCAAAAAATAGCTCGCAAATCAAGCCAGACTACAAGACAATAGCATGTTGTTAAGTTTTAGCTAGTGATTAAGACTGAACTTGTGGCTTTTAGAGATCTCAGGGTCGAACCACATTTGGATGGATAGAGATTTTCCATTCTATTTAATGTAAGCGCAATTGTGCAAATTTTTTATTAAAAAAAATATAGCATATGAATCCTCATAAAAGAGGCCCTTACCTGCATACACATCGCGTAGCGTAAAATCTCAAGGCTTTAGCAACAAGTTGAAGAAATAAATGGATGATCTAAAACCTTACACATGTAGTACAAAAATCCATCTTAAGGTATTTATAAAGGAGCGTACTATTCGTAAAATGTTTGCTTTATTTTTATTGGTCCTTTTGCATATAACTCAATGAGTTAAAGGGGTGTGAATGACTCAGTTACTGTAAACTAGATACTTTTTCGCGAGAGTGGATTCATCGCTGAGTTGGTCAGCTGGGCTGACAAGAAACTGTGAAAGTGAAAGCTGGATAACTTAAGATGAAGAAAACAACGATTTTATACTGGTTCGACTACCTGTGCCTACTCCAGTCCCAAGAGTGTGTCTTGGCTTTAATCCACTAAGTCCGACTCCTTTACCTTAGGCGGAGAAGCCTTTCATAATTTTCCCGATTACAGATAAGTACCCTCATCACTGTAATAGCTCACCGCTGAGTAGAATATCCTCTTCTACTTAGCAACTCAGAAATCTAAAAGATTAAGGACTCAACTTATAAAAGCGTTGATCCTTTTAAAATAACAGGTATTACAAATGATTGTTCTATTTGGTGGTCCCTGTGAGGGTCTAAATAAGGTCAGAGGGGGGAGAATGACCTTTTTTTCTCCTTGGAATTAACAGACTTTGAAAAGTCTATGTAGCTTATTTGATTATGTTTCGGATGTAATGGACCTGGATGATGCAAATATAAAATATAATGCAAACAAGTAGAGAGTTAGAAAATCAAACACAAGGATTTTATCTTGGTTCGACCCCGCCTAATTCAGTCCTCAGAGTTTCCTTCCTTCGAACTTTTCCACTAGTGGATTCCTTTGCACTTGGTAGGAATTAAGCCTTACAATTTGTCTCCGGATGGTACTCCCTTTCGGATGTAGGATATACCACTAGAATCACCAACTCCTAGCTGAGTCCTTTTATCTTTAGCAGGATATACCACTTAGATTTCTACCCAAACCTAAGCTGAGTCCTATAGGGAGATCCGACTTAAAGCACCAACTTCAAGCTACTCACTCAAGTAGGAGGTCTTTTACACTTTGGTTTTCTCAAAGATTTTGGTTTTGGATTTCCTCAAGTTTATAACTTCACTTGGAATCCTTACAACAAATTTTGAATTGTTTGGTTCTTGGAGGGATTAAGTAACTGATTGCTTTTAGCGAATTCTCTTGTGTATGCTTTCTCAAAATCAACCAGCACCTTCTCAACTTATGAAGCTTCCCTATTATAGGCTTCTATCATAAATGTAGCCATTGTGGGTTGTTGATCTTGAAATAAATCTTCACCGTTGATAAGGTAATATGTGGCACTTCCGGAACCATTGATCAATCCATTAGACATAGATTTTGACCCGTTTGAAACCTTAGGATTGAGGCTGAAAAGTTGTCAGTGATTGTTTTCCTTGTTTTTAGTGATTCACTAACTTTTACGCCATTAGTCAGGAATGTGTGTATCACGCGGTCTTCTTATTAGTCTATGTGAAGAAGGTTGTTTCCTTTTTCTCTTTTCTGTGTCAGTCTTTCTGTCCTTTTCTGAAAAGTATGCTAGCTGTCTCTTGTCTTGCATATGGGGAAAGGATCTTTGACTGTAGACCAAAAAGGATTCCCTTTGTCTTTATAACTGTGTCTTCCGGATGTCTTTTTATCTTGATATCCGGATGCTATTCAATCAGTCTTCCTCCGGATACAGTTGTACAAGGAGTTAGCAGTTTGTTTCCTTTCCAAACTCTAACCGAATGCTTTCCTTTCATGCTTAGGTAATTGTCTTCATTTTAATAATTGCCTTGGACTTTGGATGTTTTGGTTATATGTCCGGATATAATGACTTAGGTCTTTTTGTACTTAGGTGTTTTGTTTTCTTCAAACCTGATTCGGATTATTTGTTGTTCCAGATCATTTTTTCCAACAATCTCCCCCATTTGATGGAAACAAAAACCTAAGACATTTAAGCATAAGGGAAAGGGATTTTATGATCTAAGTATGATTCTTGATACTTAGTCATTTACAATTTTTACTCCCCCATAATTTCAGCGACCCTAACTCCCCCAACATTTTTTAATACTAGCTTCTAAGGATTTTGTAGTACAATTGCAGATTGTACTTTAGAAGCAATTTTTGTAGTAATTTTTCACTATATATACTTCTACTGTTAACAATGGTTAACATCAATGAAGTTTTGGATTACAGATACAGAAATACATAAGTGAAAAATAACTCTAGCTTTTACAATTGTTACATAGCTATATCTATTACAAATTATTGCTTTCTGGATGCTTCTCCTATCTTCTCCTTGCCGTTACTCTTTCCCTCTTTTCTGTTTCAGCTTTATCCTCCCCCTTTTTGTTTGCATTAGCTTGGGGGTCTATTACCATGTAGGGTTTTACCATCCCAGCTTGTCTGCCACACCTTGGAGTATATGGAATAATCAAAATTGCCTTTTATTCTGCGCTTTATGATTGTGTCAACTGTGGTTGGAGTAAGATGCAGGGGCCGGATGACTTTTCGGAGTTGGGAATATGACTTTCTGATGTATGGATGCATATGTAATACATGTTCGCGATCCTTCTCATCAAAGTATGGGAAAAGTGCCTTCAGGAGTATAGCTATCCCTTTATATCTGAAGAGTTTGGTATCTCCAATATGTTGGCAAGATCCTAAACTATTGAGAGGAGTTGGCTTTTCGGAATGGATGGTGAGGAAGAAGATATGGAGATGCACAGATTTGATAAGCTAGACGCCAATTTTTCAAATTCTTTGCCTATATCTCTACGGCAGTTGTGAATGCTAGTATTGACAGACATGAGGTCTTTGTGAAGTTATTCCTTAACATTATTGATGACTGTGTCCTAGCCATTCATTTATCTTACAAACTCTGTTCCAATGTCTAGCAATTGTTTAGCAAGGAGTTTGGGCATATATTCCTCAATGAATTTGGTTAGTTTGTCCAATATGGCATATTGCTTGTCATTAAGGCTAGAGAGCTCTGACTTCTCTTCCTTTTCAGTAATGAATTTTGACAAGTTTTCAAACTTGGAATCCAGATATTCTTTGATTTTTGTGGTCAATTCGGAGGAGGAGGAGGTGATTTTATCCATGATGGTGGTGTAGTTGTTGTTGGCTCCTGTGTTGGCTTGATTGGCAGAATTGTTTGCTGCTGCAACACTTATTTTTAGCTAATTAAGTACAGGAGTGACTTTGGCAAGTGAAACTTCTGCCACCAACTCAGCAGTGGGAAAATCCTCCACCTTATTCTCTATATTCTTCACACTCCCCTTTATCTCCCCAATGTCTGACTGTAAATCCAGAGTGCAAGATTTGTCTAGTAGAAGAGTCTCCACAGATTTAAGAGTTCTAGTCACTTCCCGGAGTGCCTTGGAGATTTTATCTTCCCTATACCCTTCAATTGTGGCTTCTTCTATAAGCCTTAGAGCTACCTTTAATTTCTAATGCCTAGTTTGCTGGGGGTTTACAATTCTGGGCTTTTGCATGTGACCAGAAGAGGAAGAGCTGGTTTCTTCAGTACTTGAACTGCTTCCAAATGATCTGGATGGCTCACCATCATTTACTTCTCACTAGAGTCATCCCTTTATTTTTCTTTGTCCTCTTTTTCCCTTTCATCCGACCGTTCCCCCGGATTGGCCTCACCCTTTGAATCTGCTTTAGAAGCGTTTTCATCGGATCTCAGACCAAGTCCCTCCTCCGGAATGATTTGTTCCAGGTTGGACTCTAGTTCCTTAGATACATCTTGAGTGTGTGTATCTAAGTTGTCCTAAACAATATCAGCAGTATCAAAAGAAGTTGAGTCAGGAATTACCTCATGGGTTTAATATAGATTGTCTGCTTCTTTTCTTCCTTCTCCAGCTTCCACATCCCCTGGAAGACTAAAAATGTCCCCAGTGCTCCCTTCAAATACTTTTTCAGGACTTTTAATCATATCTCCAAGCGTATTGGTAGTTTCCTCAACACCCTCTTCATATGCCTTTTTAGGTCTTTCTTCATTAATGATCTCAACTTCTGAATTGAGCAAATTTTATGGATGTGGTCCAGTTCTAGGTTTGAAGGCAAATAGATCTGCTTTTGAATCCTGGGTGATGGTTTCCATATCTGTTGGAGCAATTAGAATACCCTGGGCATCAGAAGATCCTCTGGGTCCTTCTGTTTTGAGCCTATTACTTCTATCATTATCCTTCATGGCCTCCTTTATTACTTCATATTGAGGATCATCCGGAGTAACATCCTCAGTAGATCATGGCACATGTTTGCCCATGGTTTTTTTGGCCTTAGCCAATTCAGCCTCTTCAGCTCTCTTTATAGCTACTTTATCAATCACAATTCCGACCGGCTTCTTTGTTTTGCTTTCCTTGGCTGCCATAGCCTTATCAAAGGTGCACCCCTTTCTTATGAACTACCTCCTCTTTAGTTCTGCGGCTTCATCCCCAGTCTCCTCATTTTCTTTCGGAGATTCCACCTTCCTTCTTTTCTTATCAGCTGCCTTGATCAGCCTTCCCCTTAGCTTAGGCTTCCCCAGGCTTTTATTCAATAGTTGAGTGAGAGTTTGGGTATCCTTATCAACCTCATCCACTAGATCTAAAGCAAGATCTGGTTATGCTTTTGGTTTGGTGGTTTTGGCCTTCTTGGGAACATAAGCATCTTCAGCCGAATTTGCTGCCTTTTTGGCCCTGCTCTTCTTCTCATGCTTCAACTTCTTAGCTTTCTCCTTATTCATGTTTCACCAAAACTTAGCTTTCTGAAGTTCTTCTTAAGAATCTCCTTTCCTTGAACAGCTTAAAATTTGGATAGATTTATTTTATTAGCTACAAGGATTCTAGTGATGAGGGCATCATGGAAGTTTCTGTGTTGCTTTAAATAGTGAATAATTAGTACCAGTATGTTCACCACTCTGCTCTCCACCGAGTGTTGTAATACGCAATGTTGGAAGGAGGATATGGTGGTTAGAGAGACCTTTCTGATCAAGATCAACTTAGCAAGAGCGTGTTGGAGATATCTTGGTGCTTTCGGAAAGTAGGTTAAGAATTTATCTCCGAAGTAATTGGAATGAAGCCACATCTTGGGGTGATACTTCACAAATAGTTCATCCCCATCGTTTCTTAATTGAACTCCATCATTCTCCATATTGAGGTACTTTTCAAAGAATGCCGAAGAGATAGTGATTTCCTTCCCTTGAACCTTGGTTGTGAGAGCATCATGATAGGAGTGTACTCTCAGATTTGAGTAGAATTCCCACACCAAATTTAGATAAGTTGGGCAATTGATCTTGAGGAAATCACCCAGATGTTGATCCTCAATTAGCTTGGAGTAGGGGTCTGTTTCAAAAAGGAAATTGTCTCCCAAGTAGTCAGTGGGAACTACTAAGTCGTTGGTTTTGAGCTTGAGGGTGTGAAGTCTTCATCTTTGAGATCAGATTCTACAAAGATGTTTCTTAAAGGAAGCATTTGGATTTTGTTGTTGAACATTATAGCTGTATTTGAGAGTTTTTGAATAAATTAAGGTTTGGAAATTGATTTTTGCAGACTAACACTAGTGAGTTGCTCACGTGAGGAAGAAGGGGAAATTTGAGAGGTCTATATAGGATTTTTAAAGTGAGGTTATAACGGTAATCTAGACACAATTAAATTTAACTGAATTGATGACATGGCAGACGGAATTCGTGAGAGAGGTAAATGGCGTTAAAACCAGAGAATGGGAAAGGTTTATTTTTAAAATAGCCATTTAATTTTATCGCGCGTGTAACACCCAATAGACGTTTGAAATTCCAAATGTGTACATTTACTTTTCAGCGCCTTTACTGCCATTTCTCCTTTTTGTCTGCTGAGTTGACAGTCTTTGATCCGGATCTAGAGTAAACATAATTTCTTCTTCTTTTCCGGATTCCTTGACTCATAGGACTTCAAACTAATCCAAATTGTCTTCCGAATTTTCCTTTAAATTGGATTAGACATTCCAATTGACTCCCTTAGCTTGTTGAATTGATCTTTACACAGAGGCTTGCTAAAGATATCTGTTCTTTGCTCGTTGGTTGGAATGTATACCAATGCAACATCCTTCTTCATCACATGATCTTAAATGAAATGATGCCTGATGTTAACATGCTTCATTCTGCTGTGAAGTACTAGATTCTTTGACACATCAATGGCACTTTTGTTATCACACATCACTTCAACACATCCGGATTGAACTCCATAATCTTCCAATTGTTGCTTGATCCATAGGAGTTAAGCTACACAACTTCCTACTGCCATATATTCAGCTTCTATGGTTGATAAAGCAACTGATGTTTGCTTTTTGCTATACCATAATACCAAGCAATCTCCAAGAAAGTGATAGTCTCCAGATGTACTCTTTCTCTAAAGAGTGTCTCTGCCATAATCTGCATTAGTGAAGCCTTGAAGTGTGAAATTCCCATTACTATGATATCATAATCCAACTTCTGTGGTTCCTAGGAGATATCTAAGGATCCTCTTTACTGCCTTTAGATGTGAGTCCTAAGGATTGGCTTGATATCTTGCACAGTAGTAAACTGCATAGTGTATGTCAGGCCTGCTAGCTGTCAAGTATAGAAGTGATCCAATCATTCCTCTATATAGCTTTTGATCAACATCTTCTCCTTCACAATCCTTGGATAGGATTATGTCTGAACCCATTGGAGAGGACATAGGTTTGCTCTTGTCCATTTCAAACTTCTTCAAGATTTCCTTGGTGTACTTGGATTGGTTTATTAAAATCCCATCCGGATTGTGCTTGATTTGTAAACCAAGGAAGAAATTGAGTTCTCCCATCATGGACATCTCAAACTCTTTTTGCATTTGAGTGCTAAATTCTTCACACATCTTTTCATCTGTTGCTCCAAAAATGATGTCATCCACATAGATCTGGACTACAATAACATCACCCTTCTTCTTTTTGATGAAAAGAGTTGTATCTGCTTTGCACCTGACATATCCCTTGGATATGAGAAATGTAGTGAGTCTCTCATACCAAGCTCTTGGTGCTTGCTTTAATCCATATAGAGCTTTCTCCAGTTTGTAAACATGATCCGGATGCTTTGAGTCTTCAAATCAAGGTGGCTGGTTCACATATACTTCTTCCTAAATAACTCCAATGAGGAATGCACTTTTGACATCCATTTGGAATAATGTGAATCCCATGAATGATGCATAAGCATATGGAATTTGGATTGCCTCCAATATTGTTACAGGGGCAAATGTTTCTTCAAAGTCAATCCCTTCCTGTTGATTATAGCCTTGAGCAACCAATCTTGCCTTATTTCTCACCACTACTCCGGATTCATCTAGCTTGTTCCGGAATACCCATTTGGTGCCAATGATTGACCTTCCTTCTGGTGGTGCCACTAGATCCCACTCATCATTCCTGGTGAATTGATCTAGTTCTTCTTGCATGGCCATCATCCAGCTTTCATCTCCTTCTACATCTTAGAATTTCTTTGGCTCAATGAGAGAGATAGAAGCAGCATGACTCATCATTCTGTTGAGTTATCCTCTAGTTCTGACTAGATTTTGGACATCATCCAAAATGGCTTCTATCAGATGATTTTTATGAGTTCGGATTTCTCTTTGAAGAACTGCAAGCTGGTTTGGAGCTTGTTCCTCAACTACTTCAATTTCTTCTTGATTATCCATAAAGTTTATCTCTTGATGATTGAGATAACGTTGTGGAACTTCTAAGTTAAGATTAATTCCTTCATCTTCTTCCTTGTATTTCTTGATCTGGAAGGAATCTGGAATCTGCACTTCTTCTTTTTCTCTAGTGCTTTTAACTTCCGGAGTTAGATCTTCTGAATTTGAATTTCTTTTTCCTGCATGGTTAGTCTCATAAAAATCTACATGTATTGACTCTACCATAGTTTGGGTTCATTTGTTATAGATTCTGTAATCTTTGCCATGTGTTGAGTAGCCAAGGAAAATTGCTTCATCAGACTTAGGATCAAATTTTCCTAGTTGCTCTCTATCATTCCGTATGTAGCATTTACATCCAAAGGCTTTGAAATACCCAATTTTAAGTTTCCTTCCCTTTCAGATTTTATAGGGGGTCTTTTCTAAGGTCTTTCTAATGAGAGCTCTATTTAAAATATAGTATGCTGTGTTTAAGGCCTCCCCCCAGAAATATTTTGGCAAACAATTCTCACTTAGCATTGTTCTAGCCATTTCAACTATGGTTCCGTTTTTCCTCTCAACAACTCCATTTTGTTGAGGAGTATGAGGGGAAGAGTGTTGGGAACTGACAGTCAATTTGAACATGCATAAGAGGCATGACGGAAATTCAAAATTTTGTCCCTGTCCCAGGAACTCTTATTAGTTGCATATAAATTAAATAAAGCCTTAACTAAATAATTCTCTACCTAGGTTAGCATGCTAAAGGACTAGGCATACCATAATTCCAAATTATATCCTAGTATATTTATTTTATACTAAGCATGTTATAACTCTAAGTTATAACCTAAGCGTAAAATAAACTATGTAAAAATAACCTAAGCATAATTATTAAGTCTAAAAATGCTTAAAGAAAAAGACATAATAATTAAAAGAGAAAGAAAAAGAACTTACCAGTTGAAGCGTGCTTTTGCAGGACCTTCTTGCACAAGCCTCCAGTCGTAGGATAGCCTCTATCAGTATCCACACGAACCCCACCAACCAAAACCTCCCCAGGAGGAAAAACTAAGAAGCCTCGAGTAGTTGCTAGACCACTCTAGAAGCCTCACCCAAAAATATAAACTAGTGGTGCCCGAATAAATTCAGGCTCCACAAAAATAACTTGCTCAAGTACCCGAGAGATTAATTATCTCGCTTAGGATTTATGCTTTGAGCTTGGTACAATTTGAAAGGAAAGGGGAAAGCCTATATATAGGCTTGGGGGAGCATTTTGGTCCCCCTTCTAAGCGATGTGGGATGGGAGTAATTACTCCCATCCCATATGCACAGCATGTCACACGCTATGCACATGGCAAGGCAAAGCCCACAAGGGCTTTGCCTTACTTTTAGGCTGCGCATGTGCAGCCCATATGGGCTGCCGCGAGCAATGCCTAGCATTGCTTGCACACCTTTCGGTATACTCCCGTGCACTCGAGTCTGTACAAAATATTTTTATACTCTCGGTCCAATTAAACTCGCCAATGCAAAATTCCCCTTTTTAATCCCTTTTCAATTATTTATTTTCTGACCCTAATAAATTAGTCATCATTCAAAATAAATTTCTTGGTCCAACCAAAATTGATCTAATCTATTATAATTTATTTATGACTCTAATTAATTAGTTACCGGTCAAAATAAATTCCTTGGTCTATCCAAAATTGATCTAATAAATTTTAACCAATCAAATAATAATTCAATTATTATTTACGTTATATTTTGTAATAGAATAAATCTATTAGTTCTTTACTTAGTCCGATGAAGGTCCTATGTGTGTGACCTTATGAGATCCCGAAGTATTGAGCTGTTAAGGCTTAACCAACCCTTGTTCTAATGGAATCATTGGCTCGATGTTCTAGACCGTGAGTAGAACTTGATTACCTTAAACGACTGTAGTACGCCTCTAGCAAGGGTCTACCATCCCCCATTACTCGGAACGTCATTTATGCTTATGACTTAATCCCGGTTAATGCAATAGTTATCCAATGCGATAAATTCCTTCCATTCTTTAATATTAGTACCATCTGGCTTATTGGGTTCGGTTAAAGTGTTAACCCACTAATAGCAAGGTTGCTCCAAGCTATCCCAGTTATTTACTTATTACCGAAGTATATTGCCTTTTACCATAGTGTGTTTGACTAGAAACCATTTCTATCAAACACATACTCTGATCAGAGGTTTATGGCAATCATCACTTCAACAAGTGGCCAGGTACAACTCCTTAATATATCCGGAGTAATGGATTCTTTCCGACTACTCAGCCTACCAACGTGCTGTCATCACTATACCCGTAATCACCCGTAGCACCCTAAATTAATGAGTGCATAGCAAAGACCCAAAGTATAGCAATAGTACCATACAAGGCAACTAGCATCTCAAGTATGAGGTCATTCGCAAAGCTTATTGCATGAAGATAAACACTAACACATTGATATTTATACCAAGTGTTTATCTTACTGCGGTCTCCAATTTATCTCCCAGATATATCCATATGTCAAGCTTAAGGCACCACCTTCAGTCTTTAGGAGATTAACTGCTTGGACCCTTTCCAAGAAAGTTGACCACATGCTAGTCTTTCCGTTTCATCAATATCCTTTCTTGATGACATTGTGACTAGGGACAATTTGGACATAATCATAATTGCACATGAAGTAGGTTCCACTAAATATAGTCCAACTATAATATCTCTGACTTCATGCTATGATATGTCAAGGACTTTTGTATACATACATCAATGAATATATTTTAACCAGCTATAATATATATGTATAAAAACACATTGATATAAACAAAGGAACAAATGCCTTTATTGATTAAATAAATTATTCGTACTATTACATAATTAAGATATATCGCCCTAATTGCCTTAAGGGCATACATCATATCTAACAAACTCCCACTTGCACTAAGGCCAATTAGCCATATGTTTTAGTCCATATGCTTTAACATGCTGGTCATGTTTGACTTGAGTCAATGGCTTTGTGAGACCATCCGCGAGGTTCTGATCAGTGGGTACATATTCTAATCTTATTGTCTTAGCATTAACAATCTCCCTGATTATATGATACATTCTGGATACATGTCTGTTTTTCTGATGTGACCGTGGTTCCTTTGCCTGAGCTATGGCACCATTGTTATCATAATATAAAGTAATTGGATCAATAGCCTCAGGCACCACATCGAGATCACCAATAAATCCCTTTAACCAGACAGCTTCTTTTGCTGCTTCGCATGTAGCAATGTATTCAGATTCCGTGGTTGAATCAGCAGTAGTTTCTTACTTAGAACTCTTCCAGCATACTGCCCCTCCATTTAACACATACACAAAACCTGACTGAGACTTAAAGTCATCCTTGTCAGATTGAAAGCTTACGTCAGTGTATCCTTTGATAGTGAGATCACCTTCTCCATAAATCAAGAACTCATCCTTAGTCCTTCTCAAGTACTTAAGGATTGCCTAGATGGCTATCCAGTGCTTTTCACCTGGATCTGACTGATATCTGCTCGTAAAGCTCAAAGCCTGAGAGACATTCGGCCTAGTACATATCATAGCATACATGATGGATCCTATGGCGGATGCATAGGGTATATCTTTCATGCGCATTCTCTCTTGAGCTGTCTTCGGACTCTCAGCTTTAGATAGGTTAATCCCCTTTGTCATCGGGAGATAACCTTTCTTAGAATGCTCAAGGTTGAACCTATTCAACACCTTGTCTATATATGTACTTTGAGAAAGACCTAACAGCCTTTTGGATCTATCCTTGTAGATCTTTATACCTAGTATAAATGCTGCCTCACCAAGGTCTTTCATGGAGAACTTTCTTGACAACCATACTTTAACCTTTTGAAGAAGAGAAATATCATTTCCTATTAGCAGAATGACATCAACATACAATACTAGAAAAATTTCTGCACTCCCACTAACCTTCTTGTAAACACAAGGCTCATTGGTATTTGGACAGAAATCTAGTTCCCGGATTGTCTGATCAAACCTTATATTCCAACTCCTGGATGCCTGCTTAAGTCCATAAATGGATCTTTGTAGCTTGCATACCTTCGAGCCATTCTGAGATGTAAAACCCTCAGGTTGTGTCATATACACATCCCGGTTTAAATCTCCATTCAGGAATGCTGTTTTTACATCCATCTGCCAGATCTCATAATCGTAATGAGCAGCAATGGCGAGGAGTGTCCTTATGGATTTGAGTATGGCTACCGGTGAGAAGGTTTCATCATAGTCAATACCTTCCCATTGACTATAACCTTTCGCAACCAACCTTGCTTTATAGGTAATTACATTACCATCCATGTCTGTCTTCTTCTTGAAGACCCATTTGCACCCAATTGGTCTAACCTCTTGCGGTGCATCAACCAAATTCCAAACTTGGTTCTCGTACATAGAATCCATTTCTGATTTCCTGGCCTTTTGCCATTTATCAGAATCTGAGCTTTTCATTACCTCATCATATGTCCTTGGTTCATCATCCTCCACAAGATATAGTTCCTTATCATTAGTGATGATAAACCCATATCTATCGGGACCCTTATAAACACGACCTGATCTTCGTAATGATTGTGTTTTGACAGTTTGTTCTTGGATCACACTCTCTTGTGTATCTAGAACGTGGTCAATAAGTTGATCATCTGTTTCTTCCTCTTGAACTTCCAGTTCAATATTACTCCCACTGACCTTTTCAAGTAAGTGTTCCTTTTCTAGAAAGTGAGCATTCAGAGACACAAATACCTTTTGTGCTTCGGGTTGGTAAAATAGATATCCAATTGTTTCCTTTGGATATCCAATGAACAGATATTTATCAGCCTTGGCATTTAGCTTATCTGACGCTATCCTCTTTACCATAGCAGGACAACCCCATACTCTTAAGTGATTTAGAGATGGCCTTTTGTTACACCATCTTTCATAAGGTGTAAAATCAACTAATTTAGAGGGCACTCTGTTTAAGACATAAACCGCGCTCTCAAGTGCATATCCCCAAAAGGATTTACTAAGAACTGCATGGCTCATTATGGACCTGACCATATCTAATAAAGTTCGATTCCTCCTTTCTGACACTCCATTGTGTTGGGGTGTATAAGGAGGGGTCCACTGGGGAACTATCCCATTTTCCTTTAGATAATCCTGAAACTCCTGACTTAAGTATTCTCCACCTCGATCCGATCGAAGTGTTTTAATACTTTTCTCAAGCTATTTCTCTACTTCAGCTCTGAATAGTTTGAATTTTTCAAAACTTTCAGACTTGTGCTTCATCAAGTACAAATAACCGTATCGTGAGTAATCATCAATAAAGGTTATAAAGTAGGAGTATCCTCCTAGTGCCTGAACACTCATTGGACCACACACATCAGTGTGTATAAGTTCCAATGTACTCGTGGCTCGTTCACCCTTTCCTTTAAAGGGTAACTTTGTCATTTTTCCTTTTAAACAAGGTTCGCAATCACCATAAGACTCTAAGTCTATTGAGCCCAAGTCTCTATGCTTATGCTACTTGGTTAAGCGATCTTTGTTTATGTTGCCTAAACGGCAATGCCATAAGTAAAAGGAATTCTCATTATCTAATTTAACTTTCTTCACATTGTTTATATTGAAAACTTCTATTTTAGTATCAAGAATATAAATGCCACCTTTCAACATTCCGTAACCATAAAGAATATTATTCAAACAAATCTGACAATTATTATTCAAAAATAAAATTTCAAATCCCTCTGTTGCTAAACACGCAACAGATACAATATTCTTAGTAACACTTGGAATGTAATAACAATTATTCAAAACTAAAACAAGTCCACTTGGCAAAACAAGACTAAAGCTCCCTACGGCTAATGCAGCAACTCTGGCTCCATTTCCTACGCGTAGGTCCATCTCCCCTTTTGCAAGTTTTCTATAGTTCCTTAGTCCCTGCACAGAAGTACAGATATGGGAACCACAACCAGTATCTAATACCCAAGTGGATTCTTGCAGAATAGTAGCAAAGTTTTCAATTACAAATATACCTGAAGTAGATGCCTCTGTAGGCTTCTTCTTCAAATGCTCAGAAGCAGGAGCTTTGTAATCCCTCTTCCAATGTCCCGGTTTCCCACATTGGAAGCAGACATACTTAGATGCCTTCTTTTCATTCTTCTTCTTACTGATTCTTTTCTTGGCACCCAGTGCCTACTTCTTCTTCTTAGAAGCCTTGCCTTTTTCAACCAACAGTAGAGGTTTCTGATCTTTCTTGATCTGAGGTTCTACTGTTTTCAGCATGTTAATTAATTCAGGGATAGTTGCATTAATCCTGTTCATGTAATAGTTAGTTACAAAGCCTGAGTAACTATCTGTCAAGGACATCAACACAAGGTCAATGATCAAGTCATGATTCATCTCGAATCCTAATCGATTCAGCTTCTCAAGGTATCCCAAGAGTTTCAATACATGCTGAGAGGCAGAGGTGCCAGCCTGCATCTTGGTCCCAAAAAGGAGCTTGGAGGTCTCATACCTCTCTGTCCTCTCCCTCTCCGAAAAGAGTTCTTCAAGATGGAGAACCATATCCTCCAAGGGCACGTTCTCATGTTGTTTCTGAAGCTCAGGATTCATGGACCCCAACATAATACACATGGCAGTCTCACGATCTTTCCTGTGCTTCAACTAGGCATCATATTCCACATGATCCTCAACATCAGGTTCTACAGGGAAAATTTCACTTAGGACATAGGCAATTCCCTCAGATCTGAGAACTATTCTCACTGCTCGGAACCAATCAGAAAAGTTCGAGCCATTCAATTTGGTGTCAAGTAACATACGGAGATTAAAATTGGAAGCCATTTTCAACCTAAGACATAAGAAAAGAAAAGTGTTTAGATATTAGTTTAAGTACATGTATTTAATTTGAGGACTTTTAATTAAATACATTTTCCTACTATTTTCTTCGAAATTTACAATAGCCCATTCTATTGAATTCGTGAATTTTGACCCAGCTAAATTTCCTAGTAGGTAGCATCTATAACTAGTCTATTACAACCCCCAATTTTATGAGTCAAGTCATAATAGTAAGTCATAGTTGGAATCCCATTCCATTTGCATCGCATGCAATTGCTAATTCATTCAAGTTCCCTAATCCCAAGGGACGTGTGCTCTTATATTAGCATCTCCTTGAATATGTCTCAGATCCTGGCCTAGCCCCCAATTTTATGGTGGACTACCCCAGCTCTGTTAAGGCAGACCCTATCTCAAACTTTACAACCAATCATTGTGGACTAGAAGGAACGCTTTGCGTAGCACTTTGATAGCCCAAAAAGACCGAATTATAAATTTGAGTAAGGAAGACTATAACTTGCCTTAATATATTTACTTTGGGATTTTATTGGTGTTAAACGTCTCACCCAATCTAGGATTTTATCAGATGGACAAAATTATAATGACTTGTATTAATTCAGGGAATTTTAGAATTAATTTATAAGGTCTAACCTTAGGTGGGTTCAACTCTTTATTATAATTATTCCATCAACCTAGATTATATGCAAAATAATTAACACTTTTATTTGTTATATTTATATTGCATTTCCTTTAAGCTTTTATTCAATAATTTTAATTTTTTTTACTTTGTTATAGAAACATATATAAGCACCATCTTATATACTAGAAATAAATTAGTTCATATTAATCCTCGATTGGTCAATTCAAATTGCACCGATATAGGTTCCCAGGTAGGAGAGGTGCCCTTTAAGGAGTAGACACCAAGTCCAATCCTTAGCCAGAACAAATACGGGCACAAACTTGAAGACCAATGGATTCTCTTGAACTAATAAATTTTGTTCTTCCAATTCATGTAAATTGGGAGCATCTATAATCCATGTAATTTAAATAAATTATTGACACTTGTATAATTTGAGTAAGTTAGGCAGGCTTATTCAAAATTATTCATAACCAATTTCTAACCTTGAAATAAAAGGCAGAAGTTTATATATATTGTTTCAAACAATTAAATAAACAAATCATTTCATTTAGAAAATAATATTTAGTTTGCTTCTAACTTAATTATGCACTAAATACGCAGGCTCTGATACCACTGTTGGGAATTGACAGTCAATTTGAACATGCATAAGAGGCATGAAGGAAATTCAAAATTTTGTCCCTGTCCCAGGAACTCCTATTCGTTGCATATAAATTAAATAAAGCCTTAACTAAATAATTCTCTACCTAGGTTAGCATGCTAAAGGACTAGGCATACTATAATGCCAAATTATATCCTAGTATATTTATTTTATACTGAGCATGTTATAACTCTAAGTTATAACCTAAGCATAAAATAAACTAAGCATGTAAAAATAACCTAAACATAATTATTAAGTCTAAAAAGCTTAAAGAAAAAGACTTAATAATTAAAAGAGAAAGAAAAAGAACTTACCAGTTGAAGCGTGCTTTTGCAGGACCTTCTTGCACAAGCCTCTAGTCGTAGGATAGCCTCTATCAGTATCCACATGAACCCCACCAACCAAAACCTTCCCAGGAGGAAAAACTAAGAAGCCTCGAGTAGTTGCTAGACCACTCTAGAAGCCTCACCCAAAAATATAAACTAGCGGTGCCCGAATAAATTCAGGCTCCACAAAAATAACTCGCTCAAGTACCCGAGAGATTAATTATCTCGCTTAGGATTTATGCTTTGAGCTTGGTACAATTTGAAAGGAAAGGGGAAAGCCTATATATAGGCTTGGGGGAGCATTTTGGTCCCCATTCTAAGCGATGTGGGATGGGAGTAATTACGCCCATCCCATATGCACAGCGTGTCACACGCTATGCACATGGCAAGGCAAAGCCCACAAGGGCTTTGCCTTACTTTTAGGCTGCGCATGTGCAGCCCATATGGGCTGCCGCGAGCAATGCCCAGCATTGCTTGCACACCTTTCGGTATACTCCCGCGCACTCGAGTCTGTACAAAATATTTTTATACTCTCGGTCCAATTAAACTCGCCAATGCAAAATTCCCCTTTTTAATCCCTTTTCAATTATTTATTTTCTGACCCTAATAAATTAGTCATCATTCAAAATAAATTTCTTGGTCCAACCAAAATTGATCTAATCTATTATAATTTATTTATGACTCTAATTAATTAGTTACCGGTCAAAATAAATTCCTTGGTCTATCCAAAATTGATCTAATAAATTTTAACCAATCAAATAATAATTCAATTATTATTTACGTTATATTTTGAAATAGAATAAATCTATTAGTTCTTTACTTAGTCCGATGAAGGTCCAATGTGTGTGACCTTATGAGATCCCGAAGTATTGAGCTGTTAAGGCTTAACCAACCCTTGTTCTAATGGAATCATTGGCTCAATGTTCTAGACCGTGAGTAGAACTTGATTACCTTAAACGACTGTAGTATGCCTCTAGCAAGGGTCTACCATCCCCCATTACTCGGAACGTCATTTATGCTTATGACTTAATCCTGGTTAATGCAATAGTTATCCAATGCGATAAATTCCTTCCATTCTTTAATATTAGTACCATCTGGCTTATTGGGTTCGGTTAAAGTGTTAACCCACTAATAGCAAGGTTGCTCCAAGCTATCCCAGTTATTTACTTATTACCGAAGTATATTGCCTTTTACCATAGTGTGTTTGACTAGAAACCATTTCTATCAAACGCATACTCTGATCAAAGGTTTATGGCAATCATCACTTCAACAAGTGGCCAGGTACAACTCCTTAATATATCCGAAGCGATGGATTCTTTCCGACTACTCAGCCTACCAACATGCTGTCATCACTATACCCGTAATCACCCGTAGCACCCTAAATTAATGAGTGCATAGCAATGACCCAAAGTATAGCAATAGTACCACATAAGGCAACTAGCATCTCAAGTATGGGGACATTCGCAAAGCTTATTGCATGAAGATAAACACTAACACATTGATATTTATACCAAGTGTTTATCTTGCTGCGGTCTCCAATATATCTCTTAGGTATATCAATGTGTCAAGCTTAAGGCACCACCTTCAGTCTTTAGGAGATTAACTGCTTGGACCCTTTCCAAGAAAGTTGACCACATGCTAGTCTTTCCATTTCATCAATATCCTTTCTTGATGACACTGTGACTATGGACAGATTAGACATTATCATAATCGCACATGAAGTAGGTTCCACCAAATATAGTCCAACTATAATATCTCTGACTTCATGCTATGATATGTCAAGGACTTTTGTATACATACATCAATGAATATATTTTAACCAGCTATAATATATATATGTATAAAAACACATTGATATAAACAAAAGAACAAATGCTTTTATTGATTAAATAAATTATTCGTACTATTACATAATTAAGATATATCGCCCTAATTGCCTTAAGGGCATACATCATATCTAACAAAGAGAAGTTTTGTTCAATGCCCTTGGAGTCTCAAAATTTAGCAAAGTGCTTATTTTTGAACTCACCACTAATATCACTCCGGATGCATGCAATGCTTATGCACTGTTCTACTTCTATCTGGATGAATATTTTTTGGAATTGGTCAAAGGCTTCATCTTTGCTAGCTAGCAAAGCCATCCAGGTATAGCAAGAATAATCCTCTACAATGACTATGGTGTATTCTCTTCTACCTAAACTCAATGGTTTGATTGGACCAAAGAGATCAATGTGCAAGAGTTCAAGAACTCTCTTGGAAGGTATATATGAGATGGAAGGGAAGCTCTTCTTATGCTGTTTACCTAATTGACATGCGGTGCATATGTGATCCTTATCAAAAGCTACCTTAGGCAAACCCACAACTAATTCCTTTTTTGCTAATTTGGACTGGAGGTTCATGCTAACATGTCCCAACCTTCGGTGCCATAGCCATGATTCTTCTTCTTTAGACACCAAGCATATATTCTTATTATCATTTTTAATGTTAACACAATAAACATTATTTACTCTAGGTGCATAAAGAATAAGTTGATTAGACTTACTATCTTAGATTGAGCATCCTCCAGAGTCAAAAGTGACTTTTCTTGCTTTATCGCAGAGTTGTGCTACACTAAGTAAGTTGAACTTCAGTCCATCAACTAGAGAGACATCTTCTATCTTTATTTTAGATCCAAAGGTTCCATGGCCAATGATCCGTCCTTTTTGATTGTCTCCAAAGCTTACTTTTCCACATTTCTTCCAGATTAAAGTGATGAAGGGTTTCTTATCACCAGTCATGTGCCTTGAGCATCCACTATCAATGTACTATGTATGTTGATCTTCTATGGATCTAAGGCATACCTGCAAAATAGATCAAGTGGGTTTGGGTGCCTAATCAGATTTATGTCCTCTCGGGTTATCAACCATTTCAGGCCAATGATAAACATCATAATAACCATTTTTAATCTACATAGTTTAGTAATATGGTTGTTTTTCCCATAAAACCTGCACCCTGAGATGGGTCTGCTTTGCTCTTGCTTCTTCTGGATCTTCTTTAGATCCTCCTTTCCATAGTTTCCAACATAACCAACTTCTTGTATATTGGTCTATCCAGAATGTATCCAGAAGTTGGTTGGAGGTGCAACTTCTACTCTGTAATTCTTTCTTTACTTGGCAGGTTGCTCATTTTATACAGCCTTAGCTTTTCCCTTTTGAGCAGCTGTGAATCTTTGTGCTTAAGGTTGCTTGCTCACCTTTCTTTCTTTTTGATTTGAGAGCACTGAATTCTTTTGATTAGGATTTCTTGGTCCTACTTTTCCTTGATATCTTCCTCTTAGTGGAGGATCTAACTTTCTTCTAGAGATCTCTTTTATCAGGGTTGGTTCCCTATCTAGCCCTGTCAAGTTAGCACTTAAGATCTGAACTTGACTTTTCAGGAAGTTCTCTTCTACCACATTATGAGCACGGGCTTTTCGGTGACCCTCGGAACAATGATGACTTTTTACAGTCTAGTTGTTCCATTATTTTAGAATCGAATCGCATTTGGCAAGTTCTTTATTGATGATTTTGAGATCTTTGACCCCGATTAAATAATCGGATCGCTTTTAATATGTTAATCACTTCCTTCCTCCTCACGCGTAGTAAATTGTTTCGCAATTTTTTTTCTTAAAAATTCAGACATTTTCAGCTAGTCTCATTTGCATCGTTGGATTCTTTACTCTTCGAGCTTTTCGAAATGTCAAGAATCCCCTCGGTTGAATGCCCATAGTGTAGGTTGTTTGCATTTTGGGCTCGACCCTTATTGGGCCCCTTAGTTTTTCCCCTGGTGTCCCTGATCCGGCGGCACCGACCACCGCTATTACCAGAGCGTGGGGCCGCGTGGTCCATGCGTAGGCCACGTGAGCCACGCGGTGGGTCGAGTGGCTCACACGACCTTCTAGGCTGCATCACGTGACACAGCTTACGTGACGCAACCTCAGCCCGGCTGGGTCGCTGACGCGGCCACATAGGTAGACCTACAGACTGATTTTTTTTGGGTTTTCTTGGCCACCAAGTAGGGTTTTGGGATTTTTCCATCAAATATTGACATTTGGGGGATTAATTCCGGAATTTACACTTGGGAAGTCTATAAATACCCATCAAAAATTAGATTTGGGGACTTTTTGGGTGATTTTGAAGAAAATCAAATTCTTAGGATTTCTAAGGCTTAGGGAGAAAAAGTTTAATAATATTGGGAAAATCTAAGCCAATATATTTGGTTCTTGATTCCTAAATCTTACTAGACTTAATCTCTTAGGTTAAATCATTAAAATCTATTAGAAATCTTAGGTAAAAATTTGTTTAAATAGGATTTAGGGACTTTTTCCTCACATATCACTAAATCCCTTCAGATTCAGATTCAGATTCAGTTTCAGATTCAGATTTAGATTTAGTTCAAGATTTAGATTTAGATTCAGATTCAGTTTTAGATTCAGATTTAGATTTAGATTCAGTTTAAGATTCGGATTCAGATTTAGATTAAGATTCAAATTCAGATTCAGATTTGGATTCAGATTCAAATTCAGATTTAGATTTAGATTTAGATTCAAATTCAAATTCAGATTCAGATTCAGATTCAGATTTAGATTCAGTTTCAGTCTCAGTTTAGTATCAGTTTCGGGTTTCAAGTCAGTAAACGGGAATACCTATAGTACAAAGAAGTGGTCTCTGATGCGATCGGGATCACCGGCAGCTCTATCCAAATGGAATAGTATCTCAGCTAACCCTAGAAATAATGGAGACATGCCCACTGAGGCCTATCCAATGATCGAAACTAGCCAGAATGGGGCAATGGTGCCATCCCTGTAGATAAAATTAGCCATAAGCAATAAAGCCACCATAAAAGGATAAGAAATATATGACTTGGGAGTGGCTATGCACCAGTCGAGTACTCGGCCGAGATCAAATCCCGATGATCTGGGAATCTGGGAAAGGAAAGTAGTAGGGGCATCCAGGTTCTACAACCTAGTCACCTGATGCTCAGCCCTAAAATGCACCTCCGGTATAGCAAAGTGCATCCCGCGAGTGCAGATCATCCTAAGAATAGCATGATACTCCTCCACCATCGGGCAGAGCTCAAAGCCAGAGAAGCAGAATATATGATCCATCGGGTCCTAATAAAGGAATGTTGCATGGAGAAAGGCCACGTTCATCGGCCTGCTAGCAATATATTGAAGAGCCGCTAATCCAAAAACCTCTAGTCTCTCCTAGTCATAACTCGCTAAAGTGAGCAAGAACTGTCCCAGCCTAGCATTGTGTGTCTCCATCAGTGATCTCTATCTGATAATCGCCTGCCAAATAAGGTTGCATTCATTAATTCAGATGATTATAAGAGTTAATTAGTTCATTCCTAGTCAAGCATCTATCACGTCTAGCATTCATCTAGCGAGCAAGCAACACAATTAATCAAGCAAACAAGTCAAGCATCTCGCAATCAAATCATCCATCAAAGTCACCAGTACATCAACAAAAAATAAAGATGCATGAGAGTAAGGGCTCATCAGAGGGAACCCCCAGACCTCCCCTCTGAGGCACCAGGCCTCGAAGCTCCACCCATGCTAAATCTAGGAGGAAAAGCTGGACCCATAGGCTGCATCCCAGGAAAACCCATTGTCTCCAAGGAAGCCTAAAAGTGCGCAGACTAGATTGTATCGATCATAGTGACCTCAGTCTCATCTCCACTGTTGCTATTGCTGCCCTCGCAAGCCTCAACCTCCATCTCCAATTCATCTTGCCACTCCTCCACCCTCTTAACATAGCTCCACAACGTCTCCATCTCTCGGGTATACTGTTCCCTCTACTCAGCTAGTCGTCTCTTACAGCCTGCTACCTCCCAAGCTAGCCGACCCTCATAATCTGCTCTCTCTCAAGCTAGCTGACCCTCATAATCTATCCTCTCTCGATCCAGCTAACTCTGGTAATCCGCAAACTCATGCTTGATCTGCATCCATTCCTCTCACTCACTCCGATACTTGTCTTGCTCCATCCCAACCAAGAGCTACAAATATCAGTGATCAGCCCTACAATTTATGCATTCATAACATTCGTGCATAAAACTAACAAATATCCTATATGTTTTTCTCATTTTGAATCTTAATAGGTTGCAAGATAGAATCTCACCTAGCTTGTAGAATCCTGTGCAATGACCACGTCCCTCATGCTAAAGCAACCCCAGGCCAAGCGCTCAACCGCTAAGATGGGTACCTGTGTGATTAAAGGCAGAACCAACCAATCACCATGGTTAGGGACTACCAGGCTATAAGAATCGACAAAGTAAAGCATGAGTTAGAGTCTTACATGTGTGGTCTCCGTCGGAGCAAAGGTCAAAGGCGCAGTATACTCCTCGATACGCCTATGCTCTCGAACTCCCGGATGGGTCATCAGGCATAAAGAGGTATCCAACTGCTTTACCAACACTCCCTCGACGAATCCTAGTGGGAATGATCTCTGAGTAGGAAGGGCTGGCCCAACGGAAGCAATCTCTAGATCGGTCGTATTCTGGTGTGAAGGCCCTTCATGCGCCCCTATATTGAACACAGGGGCTCCCCTCCTGTCTCTCTGGGTACCCTAAAATCAAAAGAAGAATAGATTGGTCAGTTAAGGCAGAATTAGAGTAATAATAATCCCAGCTATATGGAGAAAGTTTGTCAGAAGTTTGAGAGACCTGCCCCTCGGCGCCCCAACCTAGGGGTAGGTGGCTCAACGCTCCACCCAACATCGCCAAAAAGCATCTCACTTGGGTCCATATAAGCCATCTCATCATCAGCCTTAGAAGGGATATCGTCGGCGTCATCATCAACCCCATCACGTTCGGTGCTGCCATCTGTCTAAATGCCATCATTGCCAAACTCAAAGTTCTGCACCACATCATCTCGGGCCCTCCAAGGGTAAGAAGGAATCAGTCACCTTAAATGAGCATTATAATCTCTACCAACCGAGGACACCCGGACCTGATCTCCTCCCCTAAACCGAGCCTGGTCATCCGGTGATATAAGGTGAGACCAAAAGATACCGATGGGAATGTTAGGGGGGACTCTCCTCCGAGCAGTAGTGGTGGTCCTCCATTAGCGGACTCGCTCACCAAAGTACTACTCCATGTTGAATGGGCACTCCAATACAAATCAACACCCATCTACTATCCCCCAGACTTCCTTCACATGCTAATAATTAACCAACTTCTTCCAAGGGTTGGAAACAATCTGCCAAATAAGAACAAAGAAAACCGCATCAGTTATCAATATAAGTATTCTTACTATTTTTTAAATACGGTTTTGAACTAATGTTTAAACTAAATGCGCATAAAGTGAGGTTACCCGGTGACATGCAGCTACCTTAAATACTCTCGGTACTAGCATGGTCCGCCCTCTCGATCGATGTTCGACCAGCTAACCATCCACCAGGCAATGGCATGTGACCCGGGTGGTGGCTGATCCTCCAAGTCAGGGGGATAGATAATCCGGTACTCAAAGGCCCACATCTAAGAATGCAATAAGTAAAAAGTTCAGAAAGCATCAAAAAGCAAAAGTGTATGTTAAAGATTTTAGTCAAAGGGGATCCATTACCAAGACCCATAGCTGCCCGGCCTTGAACTCGATGACCTTCCCTCATGCTGAGCAGTCAAGAGCATAATAATTCTGGCCAAGGATGGCCCTCGGCCAATTCCATATAGTAAAGTTGCTCAAATCCTTGAGGGCACATGGTAATCCGAGGGAGGCCCTACTTGAGGAGCAAGGAAAGAATAAGCATGTTAGTATGGTCAGGAGGAACGATCAGAGATATTGGTCAAAGTGCTCCTCACTAAGGTCAATCACCATGACCCAATGCTCATGCAGATCCATGTATCTCAGCTTCCCATAAGTAGGCATCGGAACCCCCAAAAGTGCTGCAACCCGGGCGTGGGCCTCTGGCTCATGGCAAAAGTGATCAGGATAGACGTCAAATACCATTGGGAAGCCCCCCCATCGCATCTCAGTCATGGCATAAATATCGAAAGGGGTGATCATCATCTCGCCAACCGAAAGATGGAAGATGTGCGTAACCTTGCTCCATCGCTCCACTAAGCATCTTAGTATATCTGGGCTCATCGGACGGTGTGACATGGTCAGAGAATCTAGAATCTACTCGAGCCTCGTGACCCGAATAGGCACGACCAGTGAGTTGTCGGCCAGACATTTGATCTAATTCCACCACTTGGCACATCTCTGTAATGACCCCATTGCCTTAAGACCATGTGGCTAAAAAAAATTTTAATGTCAAGCATTAGTACTAGCAGTTAAAGTGTGCAAAATCAGAAATAAATCAAATTCTCAGCATCTAGCCTACTTTAGATCTAAATTTTGACTGTAAAATCAAACCCAGCGCAAAAAATTGGTCTGGATAGGCCCCTCAGTTTCCCCCAAAAGCATGCCCTTTTTTTTCTCGGCCGCCGGCAATCGTTACTGGCAACCGATGATCGGAGGCCACCTCGACGTGGCTAGGCCTCCTCATTGATGTGGCCAGCCACCTCATCAAGGTGGCCAACCTCTTGTCGCCTGTGGCTTGTCCCTAAAAAACCTATTTCTTGCCTTTTCAGGCCCAATTTCAGTCTAATTTCATCCAATTTAGCCTGAAAACGCACCTAAACGCATTCTAAACATGTTTCCTCAACCTATTTCACCCTATTTCAAGCCTAAAGCACCCTAAAAATCCAAATCAAGTTCATGGAATTTTATGGAAACTTTGGCAAAAATTGGGTTTTATCGGCTTACCTGAAGGTCAGAAGCATGCCCGGCCAAATTAGTGAATATAGTGACCTGAGAAGTCGGTGTATATCCCATATATGTGTCAGAGGCCTATAGTCCGTATGCTCACTGAACTAGACAAATCCGCCGGCCATCATCCCCTCGTGGTAGCATTTCATGGTCAAGATTGTGGGACTTCTTAAGCCCTTTCTTACAGTACATCTTGCCCTGAGCTCAAAAAATCAGGGAGTGTCTCGGGTCTTTAGAATATAGAGGAAAGAAAGAAAGTAAAATGAAATGAGGTATGGAAAGAAAGAAATGAAATGAAATGGAATGAAGAAGTGAAGAAATGGAATGAAGAAAGGAAATGAATATAGATAATAAAAGGAATATATTCCTTTTTGTGTTGTAATGCAAGGGAATATTCCTTTCAGCAAGGGGCAAAATCCTCCGATCGGTTATTTCTTTCCGTGTTCCAGACAGCTCCAATCTCTGTTTTATTCTCATTCTCTTTTTTATTGATAATTGAAGGGGCAAAAAATTTTTGTTTCACAAAATCAATTAAGCATTAAAAAAGGGCATATTTATCGCATGCTAATTTCTCAAATTTAATTCTTGATAGGTTTGTAGATGGCATACCTAGAAAGCAACCGATTCAGAATTCCTATAACTTGGAAGAATTTTCATCTTGATTGGTGTGTTAGCGGTGCGTTCCTAAACCACTAGTAAACAACCAGTTTGAGATTCTCAGCTTTGAAAGGTCCGTTGATGACGTGTCCCTGTACCGTCCGTACACAACCATTTCAGGAGTTTCACTTCTAGGTCCGTCTCGTTCCTCCTAAAAGATCTGTAGATGGCAACCCCAATAGACATACGGCTCAAAAATTCAAAAGCAGGTATAACCTCCTATCCCTCGCTCTTTCTTGAGATCACATTTGACCGGTCAAATGATAATCTCATGAGGGGCAGCCTGTGAGCACGAGCTTTTCGGTGTCCCTCAAAATGATGATGACTTTTTGCTTTAACCTTTTATGGTCTAGTTGTTCCATTATTTTAGAATTGAATCGCATTTGGCAAGTTCTTTATTGATGATTTTGAGATATTTGACCCCGATTGAATAATTGGATTGCTTTTTAATATGTTAACCGCTTCCTTCCCCCTCGTGCATAGTAAATTGTTTTGCAATTTTTTTTCTTAAAAATTCGGACATTTTCAGCGAGTCTTGTTTGCATCATTGGATTCTTCGCTCTCTGAGCTTTCCGAAATGTCAAGAATCACCCTGATCGAATGCCCGTAGTGTAGGTTGTTTGGGTTTTGGGCTGGACCCTCGCTGGGCCCCTTGGTTTTTCCCCCGGTGTCCCCAATCCAGAGGGGGCGGCCGCCACCACCGCCGGAGCGCGGTGCTGCATGGGTCAAGCTACAGGCCAGGTCATATGACGCGGCCTAGATTTAGAGGCGTCATGTGACATGGCCCACCGTATCATATGATGCGGCCTCAGCCCGGCCGCGTCGCTGACGCAGCCTTCGCACAAGGAGACCTGCAGACTGATTTTTTTCGGGTTTTCTTGGCCACCAAGTCGGGTTTTGGGATTTTTCCTTCAAATATTGACATTTGGGGGATTAATTTTGGAATCTACACTTGGAAAGTCTATAAATACCCATCAAAAATCAGATTTGGGGACTTTTTGGCCGATTTTGAAGAAAATCAAATTCTTAGGATTTCTAAGGCTTAGGGAGAAAAAGTTTAATAATATTGGAAAAATCTAAGCCAATATACTTGGTTCTTGATTCCTAAATCTTACTAGACTTAATCTCTTGGGTTAAATCATTAAAATCTATTAGAATTCTTAGGTAAAAATTGGTTTAAATAGGATTTAGGGACTTTTTCCTCATAAATCACTAAATCCCTTGCTAAATCGGTTGTTTCTTCGGGTTTTCATCTCAAATCCGTCACAAAGCTTGCCAAACATTTGGTTCGAGTCTCGAGAGTGGATTCAAGGCCTTTAGGTAACTTTCTGAGTTCCAATCTATTTCTTTTGTTATTTATTTCTGCTGCTGTGCTTTTGGTTGTTTTTTCAGGCTTTTGGCCCTTTTCTTCATCCTTTTTGTGATTTTCTGCCAAAACTCTGGCTGATTGTTCTGGTGAACATCAGGCCACCTGAACGTCACCTAGGCCACCTCATTGAGTCGGCTTACCACTTCATTCAGTCGGCCTACGGGTCGCTCAAGCGGCCAATCGTTGTTTTGTCGGATTTTCTGTTTTCTTTTCCCCCTAAACTGAAAAACCAAAATTATTTAAGCATTTTAAGTCCGAATCTACTGTAATAGTGTTGGAAATGACTTTAAATTTTAGTAATCTTAGGTTTTCAGGCACAAAAAGGTCGGTTCTGGCTTGTTTAGACACTTTTTTCCGGCAGGCCACTTCAGTGGAACGAAGGCCGACTGAGTGTCATTTAGGCCACCTCATTGAGTTGGCCTACCATGTCGCTGAGATGGCCTACCATCTCACTGAGTTGGCCTACTAGTAAAAATTTCTAGATGGTCCCTGTTTGCTTTATTCTGTTGTTTTTGGCCCTATTTCTGTCATTTTTGACCCGGTTTTAGTCATTTTAATGCATTTTCAGTCCCGATTTCAACCCAAAAAATCCCTAAAAATCACAAATAAGCTGAAACTATTTTTATTTAATTTTTTTTCAATTTTTAGATTTTATTTTTATTTTTATTTAATTTAATGTGCATTTTAATGGCTTAAAAATAGTGTTTTTACTAAATAAATCTAAATAAATTGTTTTCCACCAACTAAAAATCCCAAAAATATTCTGAATATATTAAATATGATTTTAGGATATTTATTTATTTTATTTCACCCTCTTTAGGTTGTTAGATAATTAATTAACGCCCGAAAATCATGTTTTTGTCCCAAAAAATCCAAAAATACATTTTCTTCATGCTATTTGTTTATTTTCCGCATTTATTTATTCTTGCTTTATTTGTGATTATTCCCGTATATCTATTGCCTCGTTTTGACCCGAGTCTGAGTCGGTAAGCTCGGTTAAAACCCGATTTCGCCCGTTTATTTATTTACCGCTTTATTTATTTACTCGCATTAGAAAAATGTATAGGTATTTGTAAAGCATTGTAATATTTTTATCTTCTTACTTTGTTTATTTATCGCTTTCCGTGTGATGTATGGCATAATAAACCAAAAACACCAAACAATAATCGGATCAAATCGCATAAGAACTAAGGTCACGTTTATTAAAACATAATCGACTTGATTTAAAAATTGAAAAGTAAGCAACATCATCTGAACCTAGAATCTCTGTTTTAAGGTACGATCCAACCACCCAGTGGGAATATCGTACCCAAATTCCCGGTGGAGCTTAACCGGGTGGCGACTCTATCTTAAAATACGGGATTCTAAGTCTCATATCCCTTAACCCATTACGCGGACTAAATTTCAACTTCAACATCGCTTTCCCTATCCATCTTCATCACCCTAAAATAAGGATCATCCTTAGCACGCTTCATAACGCTTGTTGTTTCGCCGCCCCATGCCGAAGAGCATTAAAGCTTACCGTGCGGGCGGGGCGATCGAGGTTCGTTGGCTCACACACATCCATATCCTTTGTGGTTCTTATCAGGTTGATGTCTTATGACATTGCTTCAGCATCTTCAGCTAGCTCCAGAATTTGTCGTTGTAGGGATTTGATGGCTTTTGTGTTCTTTCTCACATTGTGGATTACCACCTTTAAGGCTCTAGCAAGATCAAGGTTAGAAATAGAATTAGAGTGAGAATTTACCTTAGTATTGACTGTCTCTGATTCTAAATCCCCAATTTGCTTAGTATCTTGCTTGGATGAATTTCTCCTAGATTATTCAACTTCTGGATCAGTTAATGCCATGAACGCGCAATGAGCAGTCTCCTCTTCTTCTGTTGAAGATGAAATGCTACTTTCTTCACTGTTGCTCCAAGTGGCCACCATAGCTTTCTTCTTATATTTCTTTTCTCTTTTTAGCTTAGGGCATTTGGTTCTGAAGTGCTCTTTTTCTCCACATTCAAAGCAGACAACATCTTTTTCTTGATCTTTCTTTTCTTCCAGAGCCTTTCTTGGCTTATCCCTTCTTGAGGTGCCTTCCTTAGGCCTTCTTGATTCAAATCTTTTGGATCTCCTTCTATCCTTTTTCTTTAGGAATTTATCAAATTACTTGGCCAACATAGCCATATCTTTTTCACTGTACTTTGATTCTTTTAGTAACTTGTCTGATCTAGAAGTGGCCAATTCGACAGAGTCCACCTTAAGTGCGATGGTCTTCTTCTTTTCTTCCGGCTTTCTCTCTTATTGGCTATAGCTTTCAAAGTATAATTCTTGAGTTAAGAGATTGCCAATGAGCTTATCATAACTATAAAAGTTCAAGTCATGAGCTTCCTCAATGGCAGTCTTCTTATTATCCCATTCCTTGGTGAGACTCCGGAGCACCTCCTTTACCATCTCTACTTCAGAGATTTCCTTTCCGATCCTCTTCATTTCATTCACTAGATTTATGTATCTAGTGTTCATGATACTGATTGACTTCTTTGGCTCCATTTTAAAGGTCACAATCTTTTGCTGGAGTAGATCAAGTTTGGCTTCTCTAACCTTATTGGTTCCTTCATAGGTCACTTCCAGTTTCTGCAAAATCTCTTATGCATTCTCACATCCGGATATCCTATTAAATTCTGTTGCATTGAGAGCACAATGAAGCATGTTAATAGTAATTGCATTTTCTCGCAATTTCTTAAAGTCATTCTCATCCCATTAATTTGAGGGCTTTCGGGTAGTAATACCCTCTACTTCATAAGTAGGCTCATATGGGTCATCTTTAATGGCCAACCATGCTTGCATGCTTTGTGCTTGAATGAAGTTCTTCATCTGGTTCTTCCAAAATGTGTAGTGTTCACCGGTGAAGAGTGGAGGATGGGTAACAGACATGCCCTCGGGAAGGAGTTGTGAGTTTTGGAAACTTATTTTGATACTTTGATCAAAATTTGGACCTTTAGCTCGAGATTGTTAGATCTCTAGTTTTGAGCACTTACTATGATACCACTTGTTGGTCCCCGTCAGGGTCTAAATAAGGTCAAAGAGGGGTGAATGACCTTATTTTTGTGGAATTAATAGACTTTGAAAAGTCTTTATTTAGCGTGTTTGATTATGTTCAGGATGTAATAGATCTAGATGATGGAGATATAAAATATAATGCAAACAAGTAAAGAGTTAGAAAATCAAACACAAGGATTTTATCCTGATTCAGCCCCGCCTACTCTTTGTAGAGTTTCCTTCCTTCGAGCTTTTCCATAAGTGGATTCCTTTCCAACTGGTAGGAATCAAGCCTTACAATTTAACTCTAGATGGTACCCCCTTCCGGATGTAGGATATACCACTATAAGCACCAACTCCTAGCTGAGTCCTTTTTGTCTTCAGCAGGATATACCACTTATATTTCTTCCCAAATCTAAGATAATTCCTACCACTTATATTTCTTCCCAAATCTAAGATAATTCCTACTGGGAGATCCCACTCAAAGCACCAACTTCAAGCTATATCCCAATCTCACTACTCACCCAAGTAGGAGGTCTTTTACACTTTGGTTTTCTCAAAGGTTTTGGTTTTGGACTTCCTTATAACTTCACTTGGGAATCCTTACAACAGATTTTGAATGGTTTGGATCTTAGAGGGATTAAGTAACTGATGGCTTTTCATGAATTCCCTTGTGTATGCTTTCTTAAAATCAATTAGCACCTTCTCAACTTGTAAAGCTTCCCTTTTATAGGCTTCTATCATAAATGTAGCCGTTGTGGGTTATTAAAATTAAAATAAATCTTCACCATTGATAAGGTAATATGTGGCACTTCCGGAACCATTGATCAATCCGTTAGACAGATTTTGACCCGTTTGAACCCTTGGGATTGAGGCTGAAAAGTTATCAATGATCATTTTCCTTATTTTTTAGTGATTTACCAACTTTTATGCCATTAGTCCGGAATGTGTGTATCACACGCCCTTCTTATTAGTCTATGTTAAAAAGGTTGTTTCCTTTTTCTCTTTCCTATGTCAGTCTTTCTCTCCTATTCTGAAAAGTATGCTAAGTGTCTGTTATCTTGCATATAGGGAAAGGATCTTTCACTGTAGATCAAAAAGGATGAAGGGAAAAGTTATTTTCGAAACTTTTCCCTTTGTCTTTATAACTATATCGTCTGGATGTCTTTTTGTCTTGATATCTGGATGCTATTCAATCAGTCTTCCTCCAAATATAGTTGTACAAGGAGTTAGCAGTTTGTTTCCTCTCCAAAATCTAACCAGATGCTTTCCTTTCATGCTTAGGTAATTGTCTTCATTTTAATAATTGCCTTGGACTTTGGATGTTTTGGTTATATGTCCAGATATAATGACTTAGATCTTTTTATACTTAGGTGTTTTATTTTCTTCAAACTTGATCCGAATTATTTGTTTTTTTGGATCATTGTTTCCAACACTATTTTAATCTCTCTTTTCAACTAAGTAAGATATAGGTTGAGTAGTTACTTCTCTTTTGGTTGAATTTCTTTAGTGCTGTGAATTTGATAGAGTTTCAGCTTGTAAGAAATTTCAGATGTAATCACCAAGTTGTAATGCTTGCCTTCTTGGTCCTTTTATAGTTGCAGAGCTCAAATTAGCCATTGAACTTTTCTTGGCATCTTCTACAAATCTCCAGCTCAGCTATTCCCCCGTTGCTTCTTTAAATCAATCCATTAGGAGATGGAATGACATCATTGTGAATTACAAATCAATCCATTGTGAAAGAAATGGAAACTTTGCTGGAATCTTGTACCCTTTGTCTCCTTGATATTGGAATCCTTTAGAGAGATTGAGCACTGTGATTACTACGTGTAATCTTCCCATTCCTCTAGTACTCTGATGTGAATTGCAGTAGCGCACAATGGTAGGAGATTTGTGCAACGTTTGATCCATTTTGACTTTGTTTTGTTGCAGCTTTTCTCTAGATAGTTTTTGTTGTGTAGCGCTGCTTTCAGAACCTTGTCACGTATTAATTCTTGTTGTCTTATTGATGATGAGTAAAATTAATTTTTGTAAAAAGTGAGACAAACAAGAATATTATGTTTCTTCAAATAGACAGGTCAGGCGCACATGTGTTTATAATAAACTTAGCCATAAGATAAAACATAAAAACATAGCTGAGATATCTACTAAATAACCTACGCTAAGTGAACAGTACTCAAAGTAAACTCTAAGTAAAGATCCACCAACAAATACACTGAGCCAAGTCATAGAATTTAGTCAACCGAGTTAAATAACCTACCCTTGAGTTCATTTAACAAACTAATTAACTTAATCTAACTAACTTAATGAGCAACACTATCTAGCACAACTGAGTCAGCTCCACTGAGTTAGTCCGACTTGTGTTGGGTTTAACAACTTTATTTTTCTAATATATTCTCTTCGTCTTTTCCATTATAATTAGGAATATCACTAACTTGAGCGTTGGAGTATCATTGGACTTTTGTAGATCAGTTGATTTTATAAGTACGTTTATAGCATTTTGGGTCAATAGAGGTGATATGTGTTGGAGATGCTGGGGCTATCCTATATAGGAAATAAGCAAGAATTATGAAATGTATATAAGTGGTGTAGATTAGGCCTTAACATATGCCAATGGGTATTGTTTTAGATGAGTTCAAATCTACTTGTATGCTCACTCAAGCTATCAAGCCCAATACTCTCGAGACCCACGTACTCTCTACATGGTATCAGAGTAGAAGAAGGCCTTACAACCAGAATGATTCTTGGTTCATGTTTAAAGTCCTGGTAGAGTTGGGCTAGTGGAGAAAGACTAGACCCCTTTATGACCTTGAGCCTTAGAGAAGATAGGCCAATGAATGTTTGGCAAGTGGTAACTGATCCGAACTCAGTTGGACTTGAGATGGAGTGTTAAAGATGTTGGGGTTATCCTACGTGGGAAATAAGCAAGAATTATGAGAGGTATATAAGTGATGTAGATTGAGCCTTAATATAATCCAATTGATATTGTGTTAGATGAGTTCAACCCCACTTGTGTGCTCACTGAAGCTATCAAGCCTAACACTTTCGAATCCCACATATTCTCCATAATATGTTTGACTAAACTATCAACCAGTGTGTGATACGCATGCTTGAATTTTGTTGGATGAACTCTCTTTGTCCAAGCTAAGTCAAGGTTGTGCAACTTGCTAATGTGAACAATATCAAGCAGTAAAAACAAACCAAAAAAAATTTTCCATTTATCAATGCTTTAAGATTTCTGTTGGAGTGCGAACAATGTCCCACATTGGTTACAAAGAAGGAGATGGAATGGTTTATAAGTATGGATGATATCCAAATTGTATGAGGATTTTTGGGAGTAAAGCCCAAGATTAAAACCTTGAGGGCTTAGGCCCAAAGTGGACAATATCATACCATGTGTGGAGATATGTCGATTGTATAAGTCTTCCAATGCCGCGAACTAATTTTTACGTAAAGAATGTTTAATTGATGCAATGATAACTTAATTATTTATATTTAAGGTTACTTATATGCAGGGTAGTGTCAGGATTTTTCCAATAGGAGGCCCAATTCAGGGGTCAAATTGTCAAGAACCTCTATATTGAACCCAGCACGAGCTGAACTGACTCAGTAGAGCTGACTCAATTATGTTTGAAGTTTTGGTCATGATAAATTAGCTTAGTTAATATAATTAAATCAATAATTATGTAAAGTCAGCTAGACTAAGTTGATTGGCATTTCAAACAAACTTAAAGGTAGAGTTATTTAATTTAGCTGACTTAGTTTTCATGACTTAGCTCAGTGTGTCTATTGTTGAATAGTTACTGAGCGTTTTGGACTAAGTACTGTTCACTCAACTCACATTGTTTAGTAGATATCTCAGCTGTGTATTTATTTATTATCTTTTATATGAGTGATACATGTGCGTGTTGACCTGTCTATTTGAGGAAATAGAATACTCTTGTTTGCCTCACCTTTTACAAAAAATTATTATTACACATCATCAATAAGACAAAAAGAATTAATACGCAATTAGGTTCAAAAAGCAGCGCTACATATCGAAAATTGTCTGGAGAAAAGTTACAACAAGACAAAGTTAAAATGGATCAAATGTTGCACGTATCTCCTGCCACTACGTGCTACTACAATTCGCGAGAGAGTACTAGTGGAATGAGAAGATGACACAAAAAAATCACATCGCTCTATCTCTCTAACTGATTTCCAACATCAAGGAGGAAAAAGGTACAAGATTCTAGCAAAGATTCAATCTCTCTCACAATGGATTGATTTCTCTCTCGCAACGGTGCATTCTATCTCCTAACTGATCGACTTGAAGAAGCAATGGGTGAATAGTTTAGCTGGAGATTTACAGAAGATGGCAAGATAAGTTCAATAGCTAAAGCTAATTCAAGTTTTGCAACTATAAAATGAGCAAGAAGGCAAGAGTTAGAGCTTGGTGATTATACATGGAATTTTGTACAAGCTGAAACTCTGTCAAATTCATAGCTCTAAAGAAATTCAATAAAAAAGAAGCAACTACTCAACCTACATCTTGCTTAATTGAAAAGAGAGATTAGAATAGAATAAACATTTGTGAATCTGTTACTGTAAAAGGATCAACGCTTTTTATAAGTTGAGTCCTTAATCTTTTAGATCTCTGAGTTGTTAAGTAGAAAAGGGTATTCTACTCAGTAGTGAGCGATTACAGTGAGTAGGGTACTTATCTGTAATTGAGGAATATGTGAAAGGCTTCTTCGACTATGGTAAAGAATTTGAATTTAGTGGATTAAAGCCAAGACACACTCTTAGGACTAGAGTAGGCATATACTATCGATGTTTGTCCCTATGAGTATGTATTTAAGGTCAGAGGGGGGTGAATGTCCTCTTTTCACAGAATTGATAGACTTATAAAAAGTATGTGTAGCGTGTTTGAAATGGTCCGGATATACTGGATTTGGATGATGCAAGTATAAATAAGAATGCACTTAAAGTATGGTAAGTAAATTCAAACACATAGATTTATCCTGGTTCGACCCCGCCTACTCTAGTCCCTGGAGTTTCCTTCCTTCGAGCTTTGTCCACTAGTGCGATTCCTTTCAATGGGTAGGAATCAAGCCTTACAATTATCTTCGGAGATTTATTCTCCTCCTGATGTAGGATATACCACTAAAAGCACCAACTTCTAGCTGAGTCCTGTTAAGCTTGTCTCCGGATGGTGAACCTCTTTCGGATGTAGGATATACCACCAAAAGCACCAGCTTCTGGCTAAGTCCTCTTTCTTTAGTATGATATACCACTTAAACTACCCAAGTCTAAGCTGAGTTCTACAGGGATATACCACTTAAAGCACCAACTCTAAGCTGAGTCCCAATCTCAATACACACCCAAGTATGAGATCTTTTACACTTTGTTTTATCAAAGGTTTGGGGTTTTGAATTCTTCAAGTTTATAGTACACTTGAGAATTCTTACAAAATAGATTGGATTTTTTCTAGTTCTTAAGGGGATTTTTTCACTGATTGAATTAGCTTGAATTCTTAATGTGATAGCTTCTTGTGAAATCAACCAGCACCTTCTCAATCTGTGAAGATCTCCTTTTATAGGCTTTGATCATAAATGTAGCCGTTGTGTACCTATGAGCATTGGATTTTAAAGGTCCTTCTCACAAAACGATTATGAGAGCTAGATAATACTATTCTTTATAGCTGTTAACTATCAGAGGTGTTCCTACTGTAGTAGAGATGGGTTTTGCCAAGTTCGAAGACATAGTCTACCCTTAAGGACACGTACAGGTCAAACCTGGTGGTACAACTCCACTGGTTGGCCCATACTGGGTCAAAACCCCTCACTTGCTTGGAAGGGACCCGTACAGGTCCCACTGAACTAGTACAGGTCCCGTACCTACCCAAACAGGTAGTATGGTAGGTGATCAATACCATTTTCGGAGGAAATCAGTCATGAATGCAATTTATTGTGTTCAAACTCAATTTTTCCCTATAAATAGAGGCTTTTTTGCCTCATTTTCAAGGGGCGAAGATAAAGATCATATCAAAAAATTCATATAAAAATTCCATCAGTTTTCATATGTATAGAAAGGGTATAGTTGAGGTATAGAAGGTATAAAATAGGGAGAAAGCCCATTCCATGAGGCTTTGTCCACATTTTATTCACTTTTAGCTTCATTTATTAGGATTTGGGGGAGATTTTGTCCACACAAATACTCACCTAAATAGTCCTAAATCATCATTTCATCCTTTACTTTGGCTAGACTCTCTCTCGGCATAGGGATCGCTTCAAAGTGGATTCATAACGTAAAGGTACACTCCTAAGTTTCAAAGAGACCACATCATATTATTATATTTTCATTTCTATGCATTCTTCTGTAAAATCTTCTCGGTTATAAAATTGAAATGAGGTTCTTTTTGGGACCAGACAGGACCTATATGGGTCCCACTAGTAGCCGTACGGGCCCCACCCCACCCGTACGGGTACTAGCCCCCAAGTAGAACCCAAAGTTCCCTTTTTTTACCCATGAAACCAATCTAAAACCACCATTTTCTATGTGATCATTTTCACTAATAATCTTGTAAATCAACCCACGAAAAGTTAAATGTGTTTCCCTAACAAAATGCTTTGAAGACCTGATATTTCTCTTCGATCCCAGAAGCCGCCCGGGCACTATCGAATGCAAAACCGCCACGCTAACATAATCACATTTTTCCTAACAAAATGCTGACTTATGATGTGCCGTAACTGTGCTAATCTTTGTGGATGTAGACAAATTTATTTTATTTTTTTATAACTTAGAACAAATTTATAGGTTCATTTGCAATTCCTCCATTTTCCCCCGGTTGTAATTTTTATCCCCCCATTTATTACTTGTGCTTTATTGTAAATTAACACGTGAATCGAGTGTAAAAGAGTGTGGAAAAATAGGATATCCATAATAATTCCCCAAATGATGAAAAAAATGGTTTTACGCGGTGAATGTAATTTTGAATTAACGAAATGAGAAATAAGTGACTCATCCGATACCCGAATCTCTGATCCAAAAGGTATCAGACTCCCACCCAATGGAAACCATACCAAAACTCTTTCCCAAGTAGACAACTTGGGAGGTGGCTCTATCATTTGTATCGAGATTTGGGTCTTAATTATTTCATTCATTAAAATTGGTTAACATGTGCAAACTTGAACTAAATGGTTCCATCATGCCTAAATCAACCAACCCCCAGTGGAATCCACTGTAAGGCGCTAAGGGAGATCCATATATCTTCAACCATCGAGAGTTCATAGTGGTGACTCTGCTGGGGCTTATAATCTCTTAACTTACAAAATTTTGGTCTATTTTGAAAGCTTGAAAGATTAAGATGAGCACCGAAAATCATTTACTTAATTTAACCCATTTTCTTTTTCATCATTTGAGAAAATTATTACATCCTATCTTTTCACCTCCTTCTCTCTTGAATTAAATGCACTCTTCTTCTAGTTCTAGGTTAGGGTGTCCTATTTTTCCGCGAAACTTACATAAGTGTCACTCATGCTCGCTAGGAATTGGGGGCACTCTAGTGGGTGGAGCACTCATTGTCATCTCCCTTCAAAAGAGGCTTGATGCGATGGGAACCCACTACATCAACTTCTGTTACATCCCTACACCATTCTTATCAAAAGCCATATAATTTTACCCTCATAAGTGGATGATATTTTGGATGGGCTGTGAAGCTGGGCCGGAGGACCGGTCTCCTTTGAAATGATGTTGTGTGATTGTGATTGTGAAAATGGTTTATCATGTTTTACATTTAAAAGATACGAGATCAAAATCCTATACTTAAAATAGAGTGGCCACCCGGTTTAGCTCAACCGGGAAATTTTGGTACGATTTTTCCACCGGGTGGTAGACCATACCTTAAGTAGAGATTTTGAGTTTGGATGATGTTATCTAATTTGCATTGGCTAAGTTAAAATATTTTGTTCTTTCTTAATCGGTTTTAATCCACCCTATTTATTGTGTTTTCAGTTTATATGTTGTTTTTGTGTTATTTAATAAGCATTTTTAAAGTGGGAAATAAATAAATTATTACAGCTATCCCAAATAAAATGCGGAAAACAAAATAATAATTACAAGGCTTTCTAAATACCTATATATTTTTCTATACCATAAATAAAATACCCAAAGGCATAGCATTCGTCTAACCTAAATCTACCTGCATAAGACAGTTAGTATAATTACGGCACATTGTACGATATATCACATAGCATAGATAGTTAGTAAACAAAACAAGACCCAAGTTAGTGTGAACATGGCATGTTTATTTACAATTAATGAAGCCCAGTTGGATAGCTAAAAATGAGATTTAAACGGCGTTTGTGGGAAAATTCCGTTATATCCATATTTTAGACTTGATTGTTATTTTAACCGGATTATTAGTGAAAATGCCACATGGTATGAGGTGAGGTCTGTTTTCAAAAGGTTTTGAACCTTCATTATTACACTGCACACCTTAGCTTTGAGAATTTAAACTAGGTTTGAAAACAAAATGAAAAATAAACTATTGTCCAGAAGGCCATATTGCCGGCAATATGATTGAGACTGCCAGTGGGATCATTGATGCTGTTGGTGATTTTAGTTACACAGGCAGGTTGTATGACATTCTGGATACCAAAAAGAAAGGGTCCTGTAAGAAAATGGGGCCATTGGGGGCAAATGAGGCCGCTAGCAGTATCAACGATGCCGCAGTCGACATGGTTGATACCGCCGGTGGCTTCAAATGCCTCCGGCAGCTTCAGTTTCTTGCAGCAGCTATTTTTTGCCGAAAAATGACCATAAACCCAAAACTAAGCACAAATAGCAACTAAAACACAACAAATGAGTAAAAAGAAAGCCAAAGAGCTATGAGACTCAGAATTTTTACCTCGAGGCCATGAATCCACCTCTTCGTGATCCAAATGACACCTCTGGGGAGCTCAAATAGTGATTTTGGGAAGTAAGGGGTGATTTTGGTCTCTAAATCCTATTTTTAGTGATTTGAGACCCAAAAATCTACTTAATATCAGAGAGTTCAGTAGAGAAAAACCAAGAAAAGATGAATTGAATCTCTTTTTCTTACCTTTTCTAAACTTTATCCCACTAAATCTAGCTAAATGATCAAAATCTTTATAAGATTTCAAGCCACAGGTGTTCAACTCCTTCAAATGGCTGATAAATGCTGCTTATATTGGCTAAAATCAATTAAAAATTGCCTTGGATCAGTTATCCGATAGACATCGAGCAAAAAAGGCAAACAACTATTCTGCAGCTGAAAGCCATGCCTCCGATGGCATGAATGATATCGCTGGCAATATCAGTGAGGCCGCCGGCGGCTCACTCTCTTGATAGGTCTGAAAAGCTAACACAATTTAAGCCTAAAATCGGGGAAATGGAGAGGAAATCCGACAAAAGGTTATTTTGACGGAGAAAATGAATTATTGGGGTCTTTTTTTTTGACTTTTTATGGTTATTTTGGACTAACTTATTTTTTGGGTGCAAATCATCAGTGTGGGCTACCACCAGACGCATTACTGAATAAGCTGAACTAAAATTTTCCTGAAATAAAATTTGTAGAGAATTTTAAATCGTTAATAAAAATTCCAATAAAGAATTTTTTTATGAGGAATAAAATCGGGCGTACGTCATCATTGTCTCGTGAGAGGGACTGTAAAATCTCATGCACATAAGCTGCCCATCGGGGGATCACTGCTGCATGAAAAAGCAAGGATTAGGAATTCTACCTGATGGGCAACAAGGCTTTCATTCTGCCAGTGACTCCATTTGGTGACTTATTTTCCCCTTGGTCGGGCTTGAGCTTTGTCGGTTTGCCAAGTGGGGCTTGGGCTTTGAGATTAGATTGCTCCTTGGTCGGGCTTGAGCTTTATTGATTTGCCTAGTGGGGCTTCGGCTTTGAGGCTGATTGCCCCTTGGTCGGTCTTGAGCTTTGTTGATTTACCAGGCTAGGCTTGGGCTTTTAGGATTTTCTAAGCGGGGATTGGGCTTTAAGGATTTGCCAAGCGGAGCTTAGCAATTAAGGATTTGCCAAGCAGAGCTTAGGCTTTTAGGATTTGCCAAGCTGGGCTTGGGCTTTTAGGATTTGACATTATGGAGCGTCATTCCTGCAACAAATGATAAGTAAACAAAGATTAGACTGATTTTAGATAACGTTTTTACTGCTTGATTGATTTTATGAAACAAAAAATATTTTGCCCCTTTAATCAATAGTAAAAACATGATAAATCAAAAGTATAAGGGTTTTAGAAGTCCTGGGATGTCAGGGCTAGAGCCGGGATTCCATCGGATTTGCTGAAAATTCAGAGAGAAACTTTGATGTCATTGGCGACCTAGTTGTTGCTGCCGGCGATCTGGATCAATACCGCCAGTGATATGGGTGCCACGTAGCAGCTTTAACTGGTCAAAGAAATTTAAAATTCAAACCGGGAAAGCTGAGACTGCCCGTGACATGACTGATACCTCTGGCAATTCGAATGATGCCGCTGGTGACATGGGCATGTAATCTTAGATTAAATTAAACTTCTCGAATTCTGCATGAGTGTTTAAGATGGGATTAAACTCTTTCACCTATTTCAGCGTTATAGAAGTCGAAAGACTCCCTTTTGTTTCTCTCTACTTTTTAAAAACTCAATCTTTCTCTTTGCTTTCAATTTCCAATCATGAAGAAAATCTTTGGCCTAAAATCTTGCAGTTCTAAGTCTGAGGACTTGCCCGCTTCTTCCATTGAAGGGCTAAAACTTTGCCCTGTTCTTATGGGTTATGGCTTCAAGGACTCTGATGTTGTTTTTAGGTATGGGCTAGAGGCTCTAATAGATGATCTTGTCCCGGATAAGAAGAATCATATCTCTAACATCTAGGTAAACCGACAAAACTTAAACCTTTTTATTTTGATTTGAAGATTTTGGTCCTAGACTCAAAAAAGTTGTAGAATAATGGTTAAAAATAACAGATATGTGTTAGAATGCATGTCGTAGGTTTATTTTTTCTCGATTTATGCTGTTTCTATCCCTTAAAATCGATTAATTGCAATTTTTGGTGATTTGTGCGGTTTTGGGCAAAACTAGGTTCTACCCGCAAAAACGATATTGCCGGCGACATCACTACTATCGCCTGCAGCTTCAGGCCTTTAAAAGAGGCTGGAAGTATACCATGTCACTGCTGGTTTCAGTGGTATCGCTGATGACATCATCTATACCACTAGCGATATGGCTGATGCCGCCGGCGGCATCATTGCCCCAGCGGCGGCATCTTTGGATTACTTAGCTAATTTATTCCTTTATAATTTTGTAGCCACATACCCACACCTACACCAGAGGTATGGGGACCATCGGAGAGTGATGGAAATATATTGATGACAAGGATCCGGAGCTTGCAACTGTGGTTGACAAAATTAGATTTAGGGATTTGGCCTGAATCATGCCCCTACTAATGCCCAAGCTATCTCGCTCAGCCCTGACTGCCTTTGTTTAGAAGTGGTCCAAGACTACTCACACTTTCCACTTCCAGATTGGGGAGGTTACTATTACCCCATCGGACATGGTAGCAATGACTACGCTGCCATGGATGAAGAATGTGATCCATTTTAATGTGTATATGGAAAGGAACCACCTTAGGGGGCTAGTGGTGAAGAGAGTGACTGAGCTGTTTGGGTTGAAGCCTAAGGTAAGGCGGTTTTGCTATGGGGAGTTCCCCGAGACCGAGTGGGATGCTTGTGTCTGCTCCTTTGTTATTTCTCTATTGTCTATGTTGTTCTTCCCGATCTCGGGCAGCAAGGTCAACTATGGGTTGATTTTAGTAGTTGAGGATGTTAATACCATCAAAGAAAAGAATTGGCATAGGGCCATTTTGGCACAGATGTATTACGGTCTGGATGTGGGAGCCTAAAAGAAGGAGAAGGTCCTTTATCTGAGTCACTTTCTACTCTAGGTATATCCTTTTGTATTGTGCTTTATTATCATGGCTAGCTGCTTTCCCCCTTTGTTTTGGCATGTTGATCTTTTAGACTGATTGCTTGTTAATTGCACAGGTATGCTCCTTCGAGCATAAGATCCTTTCCCCTGTCCAATTTGGTACTACGGTACTACCGGGTTCTCATTTCCTTGCCCAGTGGTGTGGGAGCATTGGGGGGCTCGGCAAGTACCCCACTGTATAGAGGGAGGCACTACGGTGCCTATAGATCTGCTCAGTATGCTATTTTGATTCTTAGCCCTGTCTTACATTCAACAAACCATTAGTCAACAAAACATGTTTGCGAGTTTAAATTGCTTACATTGGATTTCTGCTTGATTAGATGGCCAGGTTATTCGGGATCCTTTTGAGGAGGTGTCCGACTGTGCTGATGTTCTCACAGTCTAGTGGGAGGTGGATGACCACCAATTTATTATGGAGTGCCCCCTAGCCTTACCCTGGTACTTGGGGGAAGTGAGTCTGAGGCTAGAGAGAGCTTATGCCTGCTGCCAGGCCTATGCCCGTGGATCCTCCTACAGGCCTTTGGTGGCCTTATTTGACTATCACCAGGGAGGTAATAAGGTTGATTATCTAGATGGGAATGGCCGAGTGGTCAGGAGCATCTTAGGCCCTTATAATGGCCACATATCTTGCTTGCTCCCCATGTGCCCCCACATTCACGACAATGACTCATTGATTTCTATAGGAAGAAGAAGGAGGAGAAACTAAAAAGACAAAGACATAGTATTGTTGCTGAGGATGATAATAAGGAAGGGAGTAGCTACGGTAAGGGCTATCCTGAGGGGCAGGGCAAGGTCAGCGAGGATGCTTTGATGGCTCACGAGGGACAACATTCCATTGATGTGAGATTGCACCCTTTCTTTCATTTATGATTATATTTATGCCATATGATTGGATAAAAAAGCTGCTTATGTTTGCTTTTTGGGTTTTTCAGGCACCCTTCAGGAAGAGAGGCCGGGCTGAGGATTGGGGGGTACAATATCATTGCATGCCCGAGGGTGTTGACTTTGTCAAGGGACCCCACTTGACCACCTTGGAGACTCAATTCTTATTGATGAACTCGAGAAGCAATTTGTGGACTAGGGAGATACCCTCCAGCAACCGCTCGCTAAACTTCATGCCAGAAAATACCACCCATGTAAGCTTTGTGCAAACAAATCCATATGATAAGCCTTTTATGAATTCCTTTTGATTGCTTTCTGGATTTTCCAAGTTCCCCATACCGAGGCAGAGCGGCTGGCCGGGAATGCTTTTACTTTGAGAGACTCACTTGTTTCACAGACTCTGCTTGCTCAGGTATATTCCCTACTATGATATGATATTAAAATAAAATGCGTGAATGGATGATATGAATGATATGGATAGTTGTTGCTGTTTCTTTAGTTGTAGGACTTTCTGGCCCTCACGATGTTAGATGCTAGTGAGGCCCAGAAGAGGTACGAGGAATAGACGAGGGCGCTCTGGTACCGGGTGACCAAGCTAGAGAGCTAGCTGGATGGCACCTTATAAGAGAGGAGGAGCAAACACAACATGGACCCTGCTACCACGAGTGAGCTGAGTCAAAGAGGAAGTAAGGTGATAGTTGGGCACTACCATGGAGGTGTTCCCGAGAGTTTCTAGAGCATTCCAGGGACCAAGGAGGACATTGTCAACCGCTATCTTCTTAGCGATGTGTATATTTCATCTCACTCGCTCAGTGGTGGCAGCCAGTTTTAGATCCAGCTGCTGATCTTATTCTTTTTTTTTTCTGTTTATTTTTGGATTTTGGTTTTGTATGCCTTTGGTACATTAGGCTTGAATGATTTGGTTTTGGTTGTGGATTTGGTTTTGTTTAGGCCTAGTGTTTGGATATTTTGATGATTTGCGCCTTCGGGCTTTGGATTTGAATAAGATTTGATTTTACGCTTAGATGTGTTCTAGAAATAGATTACAGGGTTTTGACAGGTTGTTTACAGGTTTAAACTAGTTAAAACAGGCCTAAAATTCGCAGAAAATGTGGCCATGCATTCGGCGACCTCACTAATATCGCCCTCTACGTGAAATTTTGACTTGCTAAATAATATAGACTAAACTATCCCGCAAATCCATACCACCGGCAACTTGGTCCATACCATCGGCGGTATTATTTTGCCAGAAACTTAAATTCATACCATGGCCAACCACAATTAGCAGCTACGGGGCTTCTTGGAGAGCTTGAACAATGTGGATTGGAAGAAGCTAGAAAAATTCTGGCTATGGGGCTTTCGATAGGTCACGATGTGGCTCCTTAGTCCCGAATTCCTTCGCGTGACATTGACTTGTTGCGATTGGATGGGCCATGTATTCCGATTTTCCTCTTTTGAGCTATGCCCCTTGCTTTAAGAGTTCCACGCTATATTAGGGGTTCCGTGCCCCAAGCGTGTGCCCCTAGGACTCCTGAAGTTTCATTTAGGCGCATATGGTGTGCCTCAAGGGTTATAGAATTTGGATTCTGTGGATCCCCTCTGTCCCGACTACCTAAAAAACCCAGATTTCAGCTTAGTGTAGTGCTAGAGTGGTGCCGAGGGGCTCCTAGATCTCACCTTGCTTGGCCATCCATTACTTATGGCGGAGTTCATGTGCAGAGTAGGCCTAGTTGCCCCATTTAGACTGATTTCACTTACTGGTCTTATATTTAAAGGGGCTTCTCCCATATCTATAGGACTGGCCGAGATCCTGCTAAACACAGATGCTGCTTCCACCGACATGACTCTTATCGGTGACCATCTTACACCACTGCAGGTATTCACTTTTTCCCTTTACAAATTATTCACTTCTTTCTGGTCTTGTCTGAAACTGAATTACAAGTATGGCTGATGGAGAAGCCGAAGCTGAAGGAGGCACCACGGGGGAATCCAAAGAAGTACTTACCCGTTCATTTGAGGGAAAGGGGGCTTCTACAAGTAGATTTTGGTTAGCTGACATTTGACAGCTGGATGCCTATTATGAGGGGATATAAAGATTCATAGATTCAGTGGGTCAGCCCATGGTGGAGGATTCGAGATGTTGTTTTGGAGTCCTAGGGATCCTGTGTTCACCTGATAGGTCTAGAGAGGTCTTCATTCTATACCCGTACTGGTTGCTCCATCAATACATCAACTGATAGAGAGTCCAGATCAAGCTACCTCAAAATCAAATCGAGGTCTACAAAGCCAGGTGGGCGAACCATATCCAGGAGAAGTGGGCCAAGGAGGCCATATTCGAGGCTCTGGACTATGATCACGTGGAGACCATTGAGACTGATATAGATTACAGAGGATAGGTTGTTGAGATCAAATGCCTGATGACCCAATCTGAGCGATAATGGGCCCATCTTGAGGGAGAGCGAGCAGAGCAAGGACATGAGCACTTCTTCACCACCACCTTACGGAGAATTTCTACGTATTATGATGATGATGCGGGGAGCTAGGCTTAATGCGCTTTCTTTAGTTCTATCTTTTGCATAGGCTAGTTAGGATGACAAACCTATCAAACTTTATTTTATTGTATGTCTTTTATTTGGTTCTACTTTTTGCATAGACTGCCCCCTAGGGTTTTCAATCTATCGAACCTTGTCTTAATTTTTGCCCGGACTACCCTTTTTAGGTTTTCAATCCAGCAGACTTATTCTAACTTTTACATAGACCTCACTCTTTTCAGTCTACCAGAATTATTTTCATTTATTGCACATTTAATTTAGAATAATATGAACTCTACATTAGGTTTTCTTGAGCTATTTTAACCGTATGGATACAGAATTCACATAAATATAAGCATTCAGAGTTCAACAAAAGAGATACTTTCATTAAGTGAAGTAAAACAAAGTACACAATGTTTGGTTAACATTCCCACTGATTTAACTCCCGATGCCAACTAGCCTAGACAGGTTTTCTAGAAGGCACTCTCTCTTTGCTCACTTACCCTAATTTTTGCCTTGATCGCCTTTTTCAGGCTTTTGGTCTAGCGAGTTTATCACATCCCCTAATTTTTACACAGCCAGGTTGCATAATACTGACTGTCGGTTGTCACCCTAATTTTTGCCCGATCAGTAAAAGACCGAAAGGTAGGTGATTATTATATCTATCTTTTATGTGTGTTTCTATTTTTGATCTATTTCTGTTGAATTAGATGTGTTAATGCTTAAGCCTATCCTGGTTTACGGTCACAAACTCATTCCCATACATGTCTATATGCTTAACCCTTCCTTTACAAAGCATCTTCTTTATCACATACCGTCCTTCCTAGTTAGGCCTGAATTTGCCCCTTGCTTTGGTGGTGGACTATTTTAGCTGTTTAAGGACTAGATCACCAACTTTGAAGGGGAACTTCTGATGTCTTACCCGACTATTATAGGCTCAAGCCATGCACTGCTGGTACATCTGGAGATTATCTAGAGCCCTCAACCTCTGCTCAACCATCATATTTAGCTATTCAAACCTTGCCTGAGTCATTTCGAATTCTTTTAACTTGGCTTTTGATGCAACCCTTAGCGAGGTTACTTGAGTTTTAATTGACAAGACTGCTTCCATTCTATAGACCAGGGAGAACAAAGTTTGATCGATCGGGGTATGGGTACGTGTGCGATATCCCCAAATAGCGAAAGGTAGCTTATCTGACCAATCCCTATAACTGACTATCATCTTAGAAATGATTTTCTTTACCAATTTATTAGCTACCTCAATAGCACCATTAGCTTACGGTCTGTACGGGAAAGATCTGTGGTGCTCAATCTCATATTTCTCAATCAGATAGGTGGTTGCCCCTTGAAACTATAACCTGTTGTCTGAGACTATATGATGCGAAAGTCCATATCGAGTGGAAACGTGCTTCTCTATAAAATTGGCCATCTTCCTAGCGGTGACATTGGTGTAGGATTCAGGCTCTACCCATTTTGAGAAATAATCCACTACTACAACGATGAATTGGTGCCCATTTGTGGATAAAGGACAAATTTCATCCATTATGTCTAACCCCCACACAGAGAATGGCCAAGGAGTAGATATATGGTGGAGTTCGGTGGGTGGTAGATGTTGCATATCTTCGTAAATCTAGCATTGGTGGTGCCGCTTGATTTGGCCAAGCAATCGACTATTAGGTTGAGCAAAAAATATCCCAACTGCTGAATTTTCTTTGCGAGAGCGAGACCATTTATATGAGGGCCACAATCACCAGCATGGACCTGATCAGTCACTGTCTGAGCCTCAGATTCAGTTAATCAACAATGCAGTAACCCGTCATTAGTGCACTTGAATAGATGATTATCAACAGTTTGGAATGGGACAGCGAGCCGCGTTAGAGTGGTATAGGCCGAGTCGGAGGAATCCGGAGTATATTATCCGGTTTGAAGAAATAGGACGATGTTAGAGTACCAATAGGGTTCAGTTGAGATGGCGAGGACCTGCTGAATTGACTGAGCAGGTAGGGGATCTTAGTCAACAATAGAACCACAGGATGGAATGGCTACTATTGAGGTCCTTCCCATAAGGAGGCAAGGGTGGCCAGAGAGTCAGCCATTTAATTCTCATCCCCGGGGACGTCGCGATACAAGCACGAGGTGAACTTCTCGGATAAGCCTCGGACTGCCTTAATATAAGGGCTGGGAGATTCTTCTTTGATTTCCTAATCCTCGATGACCGGATGGATCACAAGATCCGAATCCCCGATTATAAATACCATGCAGGCCTCAACTTGGAGGAGAGCCTCAGGACCAAATAAGCAAGCTTTATATTCAGCTCTATTATTTGTGATAGCAAATTCCAAGCATTTGGACAATGGGATGATTTCGTTATCCGGTGTGACGATGATAACTCCAAGGCCTGCTCCCCATCGGTTCAAAGCACTGTCAAAGTACATAGCCAATATATGCTCGAGGATTTTAACAGAGGTGAGCTACTCATCAGGAAACTCCAAGTTCTCAATATAGTCCGAGTTAAGAGGTTGATTAGCCAAGAATTCTGCCACTACACGCCCCTTAATAACCTTCTTCGTTATATATTCAATGTCAAGCTCGGATAGAGGCAGCAACCATCGAGATAGTTTACTGGATAGAGTAGGGGACTGACAAAAATACTTTATGGGGTCAATATTAGCCATAGCTTGGACTTGGTAGGAGTGGAAATAATGGTGCAGTTTCTTAGTGAGCCACACCATGGTGGTGCAAGTTTTCTCTACAATTGAGTTCCGGGTTTCATAATCCAACAACTTCTTACTCAAGTAGTAGATTGTATATTCCCATTTATTGTCATGCTCTTAGACAAGCACTGCCCCTACAGAAGACTCTTCAATGGCCAGGTACAGGATCAAACATTTCCTGAGGATGGGGGGTTTCGAAATGGGTAGCTTAATAAGGTAAGCTTTGATTTTGTCGAATGCCACTTGGCACTGATCATTCCATACCACTGGTTGCTGCTTTTTTAACAGTTTGAAGATAGGTTTGCACATGGTAGTGAGGCGGGCAATGAACCGACTGATATACCGTAAGGACCTAAAAAATGACCAGACTTCCTTTTTTATCTTAGCAGGAGGCATATCCTTGATGGCTTTGGCTTTATCAGGGTCCATCTCAATTCCTTTCTAACTGACCACATACCCGAGTAGATTTCCTAAAGTAACCTCAAACACACACTTCTTCAGATTCAAGTGGAGAGTATACTTCTCAAAACAAGTTATGAATCTATTGAGAATAGCAGAGTGCTCTTCTTAGGTGGCAGACTTCACAATCATATCTTCCATATATACCTCTACCTCCTTATGGATCATGTCATGCAAGAGAGTGGTTACGGCGTGTTGATAAGTGGCCCCGGCATTCTTTAAACCAAATGGCATTACTTTGTAGAAATAAACTCCCCATTTGGTAATGAACACCATTTTGACCTTATCAATAATATCTACCAAAATCTGATTATATCCCGAAAACCTATCCATGAATGAGTATATAGTAGCCCTAGCAGTGCTATTAATTAGAACATCAATATGAGGGAGTGGAAAATCGTCCTTAGGTAAAGCTTTATTGAGGTCTTGGAAGTCAACACAAACTCGAACCCTACCATCTTTCTTTGAAACCGAAATTATGTTGGACAACCAAGTCAGATATTCCACAACTTCAATGAACGAGCTTCAATCAACCTCAAAACCTCTGCCTTAACTTAATCTTCCTATTCTAATCTTAATCGACGGAGCTTCTGCTTGACAGGTCTAAACTTAGGATTGGTCAGAATTCTATGCTCGGTGATTTGACGGCCAACCCCAGGCATGTCTTCGTACGACTAGGCAAAAGTATTCACATGATTTTTAAGCACTTTTATTATCTCAATTTTTTCCTCGGGAGCTAAATTGTTGGAAATGGTTACCATCTTAGGATTATCATCAGTACTTAAGTTTATTTCACTTAAAGATTTATCGCTAATGCCAAAAATGTTATACATGTTGTTATATGAATGCATGGATCCATCAGGAAAAACATCAAATCAGTAAGCAAAATGAGAGTAATTCATTGCATTAAAAGCCTTGTAGGCAACATTGTTCGCATAAAAAACATCAAAAATTTTGAAAATTACATCCTCCATATCATCCTCCTCCTCAAGTGGAGGGGCTTCTGTAGCAGTAGTAGCAACAGGAGGAGTATCCTCCACAATCTTCATCAGAATGGTGTCCAGGTCATGCTCTGGAGTCTCTTTCTGGTCAGTGGTGAGGGATTATTCTTCGGACATGTTAGATTTCTCTGCTAGGGCCCTGGCGATCTTCCTTATAGTCTCTATAATGGCATCCTCTTCCCTGGTTCTCTCACCCTCCAACCTTTCTTCATCAGAAATTCTATAGCCCTAGTCATGGTAGCCACAACATCTTTGACTTTTGGATCCATAAACTCTTCATTATTTCCCCTGGGCTCATCCTTAGGATACATCTTACCCTTCCCTTAGCCTTATCAAAAATGACGCTGATAGGAACAATAGGCTCAGTGGGTTCGGGTTTAGCAGAGATAACCATGCAGCCGACTTCAAAGTCATAGACATCCTTGAAGATCTCAAAACCATGCCACATTTTCCCATTATGCTTGACTGGTTTAGGTTTGCCCTTATAAGTCCTCTTGCCTTAGATTTCGCATACAGTCACTATTCGATAGTATTAAGAAGGAACACGATGATAGGCTTTTCTAGGCTTATACCCCAATCCCACTTGGCGGACTAACACTTTCACATCTAAGGCCTCAATAACTCCCTACTCATACATTCTGCAGCCTCTGCCAGGCTTATACCCAGCTTTCTTCACCAGTTTTCCCATATCGGAGTGAAGATAACTATGCCAAATGGGAGGTGATTTCTCAATCTTACTAATCACATCAATCTTTAGACCTTCCTCTAATTTAGCTTTGGCTTCCATATCAGCCATGAAAAAAGAGGGATCAGCCTTCATAGTTACTAATTTATCCTCGTGAATGAACTTGATTTGCTGATGGAGAGTAGAGGGAACTGCACCCAAGGCATAGAGTTAAGGTTGGCCTAGCAATAAAGAGTAAGTAATAGGAATGTCAAGTACGATGAACCGCACTATGCTCGTTACACCTCCAATAGTGACTTCTGCCTTAAAGGCCCTAATTACACTGTACTTCAAATCATCATAAGCTCGGATAATAGTACTGAATTTTTCAAGCATGTCCTCAGACAGGCCCAAGTGAGGAAGGACTTTGAGGGGATAAAGATTCAGGGTAGAGTCATCATCTATCATGATACAGGGGATAATCTTATTGAGGATCTAAATACGGATGAACAAGGAACTATTGTGATTCCTACCCTCAAGCGAAAGATCAAAATGGTCAAATACAATCTATGGTCCCTTCCTTGGAGGAACACCTTCCCCTACCCTAGCACACATCTCAATAGCAAGAGTGGTTGGAGTGGCTTCCAAATCGAGTAGTTGCTTAATCAATCCCCTACGATGCCCCGTTGGAATCAATTACCAACTATGAGATACTATAACAAGCTTTGGTGTTTTTGAGATGAGTAATGAGAGGTCAACCTCGAGACTAGTTGGAATAGGTGGAGGTGGAGAAGGAGGCCTAATAGTGGTGCCTATCCTCCTAGGGAATAGGTCCTTATCCAGATGGAGACAATGATCCCCGGGTTAATATACACAGTTAGTCCGAGTACTGTTGAGAACATTATCAAGTAGGATACTCTGAGTGGCTCGTGTTTTAAACAGATATTCCTATTCCTAGGAGTCCAAATCCGGGTTTTGCAACTCATACTCATCCACCCAGAAAGGTTCATTCTGATAGACCCTAAATAATTCATTCAACTTCACATTGGTAGGCGAATCAACCCTAAATAGTTCAATGCTTACTACCTTGGCCACTTCGACTACTCCCTCATCTTCATCAGAATAGTCATCCTTCAATATAAAGGAATCTACGATGAATAGTAGCTTCTCCCCAACTTTCATTCTCTTAGCCATAAAAGGTTGAGCCCTACGGCTTTCTTTCTTAGGAAGATTTGGGTCCACATCCATACCATAAACTGAATTAACTCCTGAATTAGCTTGGCTAATCAAACCAAAAACTGAGTTGGATGGGAGACCAGAACCGATAACCAAAATAGAATTACTACTACCTGAACCCTGGCTGATTAGTTCAAAGATTATGGCTTCAGGCAAGTTAGACTAGATTATTCCCACCTTGTTCCCGAAATTAGGCAAGGGGTTATTAATGGTGCTGGGGGTTTGATCAGATTCAACAATCTTTCTTCACTAACCAGTCACTAGATAGTCGAAAGCAAGGCCTTGAAATTATTAGTTTGGTGATCCACCTAAATGTGGTAGTTATAGAAGTTGTTGTTATCCTTGGGTTTAGGCATCTTATACTCTTGAAAGGACTGGATGAAACCTACTTCCCTCAAATGCTTAAAGATAATCCGAAGAGGCAACTTGTAAGGATTGGCCAAAACGAAAGGAGGATAAGGGGGCTGAACTATAGCAACTACCGGTGGAGCTTGAGTGATTGCTAGGGGTGCAGCAGGGGTTTGAGAAACCACTTAAATTGTAGCTAGGGCTTTGGGCTTAGTAGGTTCCTGAGCTGAGGGTTGAGCATCATTATTCTTCCTAAACTAGGGTTTCCCTGCCTTTTCTGCCTTTTCGCGCTCTTGCTCGCACTCAATTTTCTCAGCTTTTTCAAACACATCCTTATAAGAAAGGAATGAATCAGTAGCCATTTCTTTATATAACAAGGGGAGAGATCCCTCTAGGAGCTTAACAACAATCTCCTCGAGACTCAACTTAGATTTCATTAGAACTTGGGTCGATATCCATCGGTTAAAATACTGATTGAAGGTTTCATTGGGCATTTGGCAGACTCCTCAAGGTGTTGGAGGGTTATTTCCATCATAGTATTAAAACCATAATGCACCTTTAGGGCCTCAGTAAGAAGTTTCCAATCAGTGACAATATGTTGCGGCAAAGTATGATACTATTCAAGAGTAGGGCCTGGAAGGGAATAGGGAAACATTTCAGTAAGCAATTTATCACTTAATTTCTTTACACATATAACTCTTTCATACATAATAATGTGGGAAGCAGGGGCACCAGACCCATCATAATGCGCTACATTCAGTATAGTAAAGTTATCAGACACCCAATCTTCATTCCTTTTGGGTTCCTTGGCAGCTATGGGGCAATTGATGTAGACTTAAATTTCTGGTGTCACGCTTCTGCTTGACCAGGTCATTGAACAGCTCTTGGGAAAGAGCTACGGCCTCGGGTGTCATGCCTGAAGAATGCACGACCTGGTCATGGTTGGTTTGAGAGGCCATCATTTGGCGAACAATAGTAGCTACTTCAGGTGTGACACCCAGAGGCTGCGTGACCTAGTCGTTGACTGGTAGAGATGGAGGGCGAGTGATTAGTTGGTTAATGAAAGGGTTTAGGGATAAGCATTGCCCTTAGGAGTTACCACAAATTGAGGAGGAGTAAAAGATGGTAAAGGTTGGACTAGCCCACTGGGAGAAGTGAAAAACTAAGGAGTGAATACTAGAGGAACTGAGCTTGAGGCAAAAGGTCTTAGATTGAAAGGAATAATTAGGGGAGTAGTCGAGGTTGGCAGGAAAGTAGAGGTTCACCTGAACTAAAATGGGCTTGCTATGGGCTGAGTCGAGGGAGTGGAGTGAAAACTGGTGCAATGGGTCTTGTCCCTACTGGACCAACCAGCATCTATGCTGAACCGTTCTGGGATAGAATGTCGGACTATGAGAGCCAGTCAGAATTCCTATCCTTGAGGTCTTGCTTTACGGCTACTTGGACAGTGGTTTGGATGGAAGCTTGGGATGCATTCAGGAACTGAGCCATAGCACTGGTGAAATCAAAACCAAGAGGAGGCTGAGAAGCTACTATCGAGGTAGGAGTAGGGCTTACTCACTCTTCAGGAGGAGGGTTTCCATCATTGCTCGGAAAAGACATGACTGGCTGAGAGGATTTCTGATCTAACTGATTCTGATTTGAATCTGACTCCGCACTGGAATTAGTATACATACCTTCAATTTCTGTGGTGACTACTAGAGTGAGAGAACGACAAATCAAATGGTGCTCAGGCCTTCTCCAAATGGGGTGCGATGGTAATTTTGCCTTCTCCTAGCTGAAATGGTAGGTAGCGGATCAGATTATGCATGGATTGTGTGATGCCATGGATGGGATGAATGGCCTTTATCTAATGACCAATGCATGGCATGTATGGCTGCACGAAGATGTGGTCAGGGATGATGCGACCACTTATCCCTCCAACATTCGTAGGATGTTTGCACCTTCTCCACGTATAGTGATATGTCTTGACTCAATGGTGTACAAAAGATGTGCTACAGATGTTTCAAAACCTCATCCATGAATGGAGATTGATAAGGGTAAGTTGATTGATTTTTAGCTCTTGAAGCCTATGCTTGGGGGATGAATGAGCACGTAACACATAGCACACAAAGCTCCCATCTTCCAACCTTACGACTCTAGCGTAACCTCTCTTTGGAAATGATGGAGGTTAGCTTCTTCACCAGAAATGGTGAAAGAAGTGCATCCCAATTATTTCCTTTGTTTTGGTAGTCCTAAAGGATTGAAGTGGTAACAATTTTTCTAGTGCGGTTTTAGTATGATTGTTGATGTAGAAGGTTTTCGTTTACCTTGATTCCACGTTACCTAACCACTCCCCAAATAGGTGCATTCATAGGAGTTTATGTGTTGGTTAAAATGAGTGATCCACCCACTAGGTATCCTCAATTCCAAATAGGGCATGAGTGATACTTTCGCGAGCTTCTCAGGTAAAAATGGGGCACCAAAAGATTACTGAACTATCTACACACGTAAGGATAAAGTGTCATAAAAAAAGAATGAAGTTTCAATTTAGCAAACGATTTCAATACATCATTAAAATCTTTTAAACTTATTGAAAATTTTAAGTGCAAGTTTAAAGAGACAAATCCCCAGCAGAGTCGCCACTGTGAGTGGACGACATTTCGGATGGGCCGCAAAGCCGGGCTGGAGGACCAGTCTCCTTTGAAATGATGTTGTGTGATGGTGATTGTGGTAATGGTTTATCATGTTTTATGTTTAAAAGATGCGAGATCAAAATTCCGTACTTAAAATAGAGTCGCCACCCGGTTCAGCTCAACCGGGAAATTTCGGTACTATTTTACCACCGGGTGGTAGACCATACCTTAAGTAGAGATTTCGAGTTCGGATGATGTTATCTGTTTTGAATTAGCCAAGTTAAAATATTTCATTCTTTCTTAATTGGTTTTAATCCACCCCATTTATTGTGTTTTCGGTTTATATGTTGTTTTCGTGTTATTTAACAAGCATTCAAAAGCAGAAAAAAATAAATTATTACAGTTATCCCAATTAAAATGTAGAAAATAAAATAATAATTACAAGGCTTTCCAAATACCTATACATTTTTCTATACAATAAATAAAATACCTGAAGGCCTAGCCTTCATTTAACCTAAATCTACATGCACAAGACGATTACCACAAATACGATACATTGTACGAGATATATCACATAGCATGCATAGTTAATGAACAAAACAAGACCCAAGTTAGTGTGAACATGGCATATTTATTTAAAATTTATGAAACCCGGTTGGATGGCCAAAAATGAGATTTAAACGGCGTTTGTGGGAAAATTCCGTTATATCTATATTTTAGAATCGATTTTTATTTTAACTGGATTATTAGTGAAAATGCCACATGGTATGGGGTGAGGTCTATTTTTAGAAGGTTCTGGACCTTCATTATTGCACTGTACACCTTAGCATCAGGAATTTAAACTAGGTCGGAAAACAAAATGAAAAATAAACTGCTGTCTAGAAGGCCATACCGCCAGCTATATGACTAAGACCGACAACAATATCATTGATGCCATTAGCGATCTGAGTTACACAGGCAGGTTGTATAACATTCTAGATACCATAAAGAAAGGGTACTACAAGAAAATTGGGCGACTGGGGGCAAATGAGGACACTGGCGGTATCAATGATGCCATTGGCGGCATGGTTGATACCATCGACAACTTCAAATGCCTTCGGCGACTTCAATTTCTTGCAGTAGCTTTTTTTGGCCAAAAAGTGACCAAAAACCCAAAACTGAGTACAAACAGCAACTAAAACATAGCAAATGAGTAAAAAGAAAGCCTACGAGCTATGAGACTCATAATTTTTGCCTTGGGGCCATGAATCCACCTCTTTGTGATTTGAATGACACCTCCAGGGAGCTCAAATGATAATTTTGGGAAGTAAGGGGTGTTTCTGGTCTCTAAATCCCATTTTTAGTGATCCTAATCCTAATAATGTACTTAATATCAAAGAGTTTAGTAAAGAAAAACCAAAAAAAGATGAATTGAATCTCCTTTTCTTACCTTTTTTAAAGTTTATCCCACTAAATCTAGCTAAATGCTAAAAAATCTCTATAAGATTTCAAGCCATAAGTGTTCAACCCCTTCAAATGGCTGAGAAATGTAGCTTACATAGGCTAAAATCTGTTGGAAATTGCCTTGGATTAGTTATCCGACAGATATCGAGCAAAAAAGGCACACAACTATTTTGCAGCTGAAAGCCATGCCGATGACTGCATGAATGATACCGCCGGTGCTCTCCTCACAGGATTGAAAAGCTAGCATGATTTAACCCTGAAATTGGGGAAAGGGAGAGAAAATTCGGCAAAAGGTGATTTTGACGGAAAAACTGAATTATTGGGGTCTTTTTTTTAACTTTTTATGGGTATTTTGAACTAAATTACTTTTTGTGCAAATCATCAGTCTAAGCTACCACCAGACGCGTTACCGGACAAGCTGAATTGAATTTTTCCAAAAATAAAATTCGTAGAGAATTTTATATCGATAATAAAAATTCCAAAATTTTTTTTTATTATGAGGAATAAAATCGGGCATACGTCATCATCGTCTCGTGGGAGGGACTACAAAATCTAGTGCTCACAACCCTCCAGGTATCTTTTTTCAGTGAGATTAGATTAGGTCGCCCTTTATTATCATTGTGGTACTCAAAGGAAAATACCTTCAGAATCAGTGGGAGGAATAAGGTTGGAAGACGCATTTCGCATGTGTTGTGTTGTATATTCCCTTGTAGTTAACCTCACCATGCATTGTTGTAAATTGAGCATGCATACCCCATCCCATGAATGTACTAATCTTTTCGTTACTACCTCAACATGAGTCAAAGCTTGGCAATGACCTTAATTTTGTTTGGTTCGAATTCCGATCCTACCTTTGCCACCTCTAGTTTAGTTAATGGTTGAGAATACACCTCTGCCTCCTTCTCCGGGTAATTATTTAAGCAGTCAGTTTAGTCCTTTTGATCCTGAAGCTAACCACCTATTTGGAGAAATGTCTCACATTTGAGCTCTAGATGGGTAGATAGATGTTGAGGTCGAGGACGGTGTGGAGGCAAATGCGTCAAGGGCTGATATTAGGCCAGAGATTACAAATGCCGTCTCATAGTATCTAGGAAGTGATCAATTCCTCGACCGGGTAAATGATAAGATGTTGGCTTCCATTAGGGAAATCTTAGCTGGGGAAAGAATGACTAATGTCTCTCAGGGTCAAGTCATCAGGGCTCTGGCAGCGCACGCAATGGTTAGCGAGCAGCCTCCGCTTTTAAGGGTTGCTCACAATCCATTCACTCAGTCTCAGTTACCACCTCTTTAAGTTCATAGGGAATCTTCCAGTCAGTTGGTTAGTTAGGTTCAGTTGGTCCATTTGGTTTAATCAGTCAGCCTTTTTAGTCAGTGGGTATGACAGTTCTGCCAGCCATCAGTCAGTTCGCTCAGCCTAGCCAAGGGTTCATACCACTAGCATTTCAGTTTCGGGCATCTGGTCTAACCCCTAATTTTGTGGTCACAAGTCAAGGGATAACCTTTCCTCAATTAGTGGGTCTACCCTTAGGTGCGATTGCTCAACCAGATGGATCATCCTTGTGTGTGAAATCGCATGATCTATTAAAGAAGCTTCTTGCTACCAATCCCAATATTCAGCCATCAACACAGTCCATTCAAGTCACTAGGGAGGAGGACTGGGTCCCTGAAAACTTTAGTATGCCTAGCATAGCAAAGTGTAAGGGAACTAGTTCACCTCAATCTCATATCACTACTTATCAGAGGGTAGTGAGGATAAGAAAGCTAAGCAACAGAGTTCTTGCCAAGATGTTTCCTCCCACTTTGGAAGGTCCTGCTATCGAGTGGTACAACACCTTGTTAGATGAGGTGACCAAAAATTGGAAGGCTTTATCTGAGGCTTACATCGAGTAGTATGGTTTTAAAGCCCACCATTTAAAACTTGGAGGCTATCAAACAAGCCCCCAATGAGAAATTCAAGCCTTATTTCAAAAGATGAATGGCTACCCAGATTCTATTGAAGGATCGGCTTAGTCTTGCTGAGATTATTATAAAGTTGATGGATGGTGCTTTGCCCGCATATCGGAAGGTCCTCGGTATGGATAATTTCTCTAGCTATGTTGAGGTCTTTGAGAAGGACGAGAAATGTGAAAGAATTAAAGAATCGGAGAAGGCAAGTGTGCCAGCCAAACACTAGTTCAAGAAGAATTACCCATCAACCTCAGCCCAGGCCTCTAAGCCAAGCTCTAGTTTTGATCCCAAAACTACAACAGTGCAAGAGGAAGTTGCTACGGTCCGTACCATTGAGGATGGTATTTCTCCTTGGAAGGCACCTTTGCCTGCCATATTTAGTAAGTTGAGGGCACTTAGCCTTCTCCAAAGTGTCAAGCCCTATGTTCCGCCTAAGCTCGAGGAGAGAGATAAATTTTGTGCTTATCATGTTAGTAAGGGTCATCATACCAGTGCCTATAGAGATTTACTCGAGGCTATTCGCAGCCTGATTAAGGAGAAGAAGATTCAAGAACTAGAGCTTAAAACAACTATGACAGACAACCTTCTAGCTCAAGACGAAGAAAGTGTTAACACTATCAGCTCTGGGCTTTTCCTTGATCAAGTGTTCAACTAAATCACACAAGTTAACCCAGTAGCTTATGTAGTTGTAACTTTACTAGAGGACGATGACAATACCTCATAACCCAAAATTGAAACATTCTTTGATCATGCTACCCAAGACCCGGGATATTCCTTCATAGATGGCTTCCTAGGTTACAACCTTCTTTGGGAAAAGATACTTGACGCATTTGGTCCAGCCTGGAAGGTATATTTTCACACGATTTATTTATCAGCATAGAAGAAAGAAAAGGGAGATGGCCTATGTGAGCACTATATTTCCGTGATCCATCTCGCAAAATGATGATGAGAGCTAGATAATGCATTCTTTTACAGGTCTTATCCATCAGAGGTGTTCCCATTGTTGTAGAATTGAGTTTGGCCATAACACGGAGACCTAGATGGACCTTAGCTACCTATACGGGTGCTTCCAAGTGGTACGGATCCACTGGCAAACCCATATGGGTGACTACCTTCCTTACGCCTAGGGGGGACCCATACTGGTCCCCTAGTAGCGGTATGGGTATGCTTGTTTCCCATTCAAGCTAATTCGGAAGTAGTCTTTTGCCATTTTAGGAAAAGGTAGGTATTGAATTCGGGATCACCGAATTCTGACCTAATTTCACCCTATAAAAGGGGCCTTCTCCTCTCATTTATAAAGGACACAATTCGTAAGCAAAATTACTATAGAAAAATTCTAGTTCTAGCAATCTCCATAGGTATAGTTGGGGTATAGGAGGTATAAAATAGGGGGAAAAATAATTCATTGAGGTTTTGTCCACATTTTATTCATTCCTAGCTTTGTTAATTAGGTCTTACGGGAGATTTTTTCCACTCAAATACTCTCCTAAATAGTCCTAACTAAGCACATACTTTTGCTGGACTCTCTCTACAGTAAAGGGATCACCTCAAAGTGGATTCACATCGTAAAGGTAATGCTCCTAAGTTTCAAAGAGACTCGCATCTCCATTATATTGTTATTGTCAGTTTATTCTATATCGACTGTTATTTCAATTCTCATTTTGGTTCGATCTTGATTAATACGGGGTTTGTTGGTACCTAATATATCTTTTTGGTGATTGTACTAGTGTGCTAAACTCGTATAAAGGGAATTCCTACTTCTATTTATCTACTCTATAATCAATCTATTGATATAAATTAAACACTGGTTCTTTCAGATCTAACAGGACTCGTACGGGTCCCCAGTACCCGTATGGTTCCTCCCCTGTAGCCGTACGGGTCCCTTCCATCCATATGGGTACCGGCATCTAGATAGAACCCAGACTTCTTTTTTTGGTTAAATAAAAATCAACCAACTCACCTTTGCCATGTGGTCATTTTCACAAATAATCCGGTAAATTAACCCACAAAAGCTAAAATATGGTTTTATGTCATAAATCACATTTTCTCAATGAAATGTTGATTTATGTTGTACTATAAACTGTGCTATCATCTGTGGATGCATGGGAATTTATTTTCATTTTGTTTTATAACTTAGAACAAATGTATAGGGTCACTATGAAATTTCCCCCATTTTTCCCCCGGTTGTAATTTTTAGCCCCCGTTTATTGCTTGTGCTTTATTATAATATGTAAATGCGTATAACACGTATGAAAGAGTGTAGAAATAGGGTTTCTGTGATAATTCCCCAAATGATAAAAACTAAAATGGTTTTACGCGGTGAATGTAATTTTGAATCAACTAAATGAGAAATAAGTGACTCATCCGATACCCAAATCTCTGATCCAATAGGTATGAGTCTCCCACCCAGAGTGAACCATACCAAAACTCTTTCCCAAGTAGACAACTTGGGTGGTGACTCTATCAATTTGTATCGAGATTTGGGTCTTGATTCTTTTATTCATTAAAATTGGCTTATTGTGCAAACTTTAACTAAAGGATGTTTTGTCACGCCTAAATCTAACCAAACCCCCAGTAGGCCCTACCTCTCTCACAAAGGAGCCAAGGGAGACCCACACGTTATCGACACCTAATAATGGTGACTCTGTTAGGGATATAATCTTTAAACTTATAAAATATTGGTCTGTTTTAAAAGGTTAAAAGATTAAGATGGGCACCAAAAATCATTTACTTGATTCAACCCGTTTTTGTTTTCATCATTTGGGAAAATTATCACACTCTATCTTCTCACCTCCTTCTCTCTAGCTAGATGCGCTCTTCTTCTAGTGCTAGCTTAGGGTGCCCTATTATTTTTGCAACACTCAAAAAAGTGTTACCCATGCCTGCCAGGAATTGGGGACACTCTAGTGGGTGGAGCACTCATTGCTATCTCCCTCTAAAAGAGGGTTGGTACGATGGGAACCTTCTACATCAACTTCCGACTCGTCCCTACACCAGTCTTATCAAAAGCCATAGAATTTTACCCTCTGGGTACCCTAATTTCTATATGAGATTAGACTAAGGAAGAAAACCCTCAAACTCGGTAGAGAGAAATAAGGACGGAATCCATCGCTTCGCATGTGTTGTGATTAACCCCACCATGCATCGTTATAATTTGTGCATGCATACCACATCCTATGCATATACTAATCTCTTAGTTATCACCTCAGCCAAAACCAAACCTCAAAGGGAAAGAGCTTGGCAATGATCACGGGTCCATTTGACTCGCATCCCGATTTCTCCAATATAGTCAAGGGTTAATCTGTATTAGTCTTTGGGTATTTTATCCAGCAGTCAGTTTAATTCGATTGATCTTTCTACTTATCATCCGGAGGAGATGTCTCACATTTTATCTCCAAATGGCCAGATTGATGTTGAGGTTGAGGATGTTGCCACTATAGAGGAGGCAAATGCATCGACCACTGAGTTTAGGTCAGAGATCACAAATGCCGTCTCTCAGTACTTGGGAAGTGATCAGTTCTTAGACCTAATGAATGATAAGATGCTAACCACCATCAGGCCAATCATGACCGAGGAGAGAGGGTTAAATGCTTCTATCAATGCTCTAACAGTGAATGTAGTGGCCAGCAAGCCAGTATCGGGAATAACTCATAACCCGTCCATTCAATTTCAATTGCCGCTAGTGCAGACTCAAAAGGATTCTTTTGGTCTGCTTGGTCTGTTGGGTTTTGTAGGTTCATTCAGTTCAGCTACCTTATCATTCCAATCAATAGACATAGTGACCGCTCTAGTCGTCAGTCAGTTTGCTCAGTCTAGTCAGGGATTTGTACCACTACCATTGTAATTTGGGGCATCTGGTCCGATCTTAAATTTTGTGGTCATGCCTAAGGGTACGACCTTTCCTCATTCAGCGAGTCTACCCTTAGGTGCGATTACCCAATTAGAAGGGTCATCTCTATTTGTGAAAATGCGTGACTTGCTTCAAAAATTGCTTGCTGCTAATCCTGGATCCTAACCATCCGTACAAGCAACTAGAGAGTATGCCTAGCATAGCAAAGTATAAAAGGAACCGGTCCACCTTAATCTCACATCACCACCTATCAGAGGGTTATGATGATCAGGAAGTTAAGTGATAAGGTCTTAGCCGAAATGTTCCCCTACACCTTGGAAGGTCCTACTATCGAATGGTATAACACTCTATCAGATGAGGTGACCAGAGATCGGAAAGCTTTATCAGAGGCTTTTATCGAGCAGTATGGTTTCAATGCTACCATTAGAACTACAATACAGAATTTAGAGGCTATCAAGCAGGCCCACAATGAGAAGTTCGAACCTTACTTTGAAAGGTGGATGGCCACTCAAGTTCTATTGAAAGATAGGCTAAGTCTCCCGGAAATGATCGTATAGTTAATGGATGGTGCCCTACCTGCTTATCGAAAAATCCTTGGCGGGGATAAATTCTCTAGCTACATTGAAGTCTTTGAGAAGGCCAAGAAATGGGAAAGAATTGAGGAATTGGACCAGCCAAACCTTGGTTCAAGAAGGGTGACTCGACCTCAGCCCAGGCTTCTAAGCCAAGGTCTAGCTTGGATCCTGTAACCGCAGCCGTACAAGAAGAAGTTACTGCGGTCGGTGTTTTTAAAGATGGTATTTTTCCTTAAAAGGCATCCCTACCTACCATCTTCACCAAGCTAAGGGCACTGGGCCTCCTTCAAAGTATCAAACCCTATGTTCCCCCAAAGCCTAAGGATAAGGATTAGTTTTGCACCTATCACGTTTGTAAAGGTCATCACACAGGTGTTTGTAGGGATTTAATGGAGGCCATCTGTGGCCTGATTAAGGATAAGAAAATCTAGGAACCCAAACTTAAACCAAGTACCTTGAATCACCCTCTATCTAGATTTGAGAGGCAAGTCGCAATTATTGAGTCAGGGCTCTCCTGCTGTCGTGTCTTCGTTTTGATCATGCAAGCTAACTTGATGGTTCACTAGGTGGTAGCCATACCCCATGAATCTGTCCCTATTGATATTATTGCATACGAGTTGGGAGATGCTTATGACAAGGAAGCTATGCTAGTCTAACTTGAACTAATTGACATTGATGCTTATGTATTTGAACACAATGACCTTGAGAAACCGGCACTATTAGTTGAAACTCCTGAAGGGAGAAGCTATATAAAAGACGAGGTCTTGCATATTACATGCAGTGGAAGGGTGGCTCCTACTGCCCTCCTAAAAAAGAGAAGGGGTAGAGAAGCTAACATCCAGATCCTCCCAAATGCCAGCATAGGACCTACTTTCGTACCTACCACTCAGACCCAGGTTCTGATGGATACAAAGAAAATATATTGAAAGTTACTCCCCTCATCCAACAGTTACAAGTTACCCCGACCAAGTACAATGTTTGGTAACTTCTCATTAATTTCAAGGATCATCGCAGGGGTCTGATAGAAAAGTTATTAAGCATAAAAGTTACACCTACCACCTCCCTCGTGGAAGTGTTCTCAGTTATGGGGGGGTTCCTCCACCCTCATGGAGCCCATCTTATTTTACCCATCAAATCTTTTGGCTGAAGGGAATAAACACAATAAGGCACTTTTCATTAAGGTGCAAATCTTTGATCATTCTATTTCATGCATTACGGTGGATGACAGTTCCGCTGTCAACCTTTGCCCTTCCAAGATTCTCCCTCAGTTAGAATTGGATGAGTCAATGCTTGAAAAATCTAATACTGTCATAAGGGCCTATGATGATACAAAGAGGAGTGTGGTTGGGGTCATTGAAGCTGAGATCACAGTCGGGGAAGTGACATCCAAGGTCTTATTCACTATACTGGACATCCCTGTCTCTTACTCACTATTATTGGGTCGTCCCTGGCTCCATGCACTAGGGGCAGTTCCTTCTACAGTCCATCAAAAGATTAAACTCATTCTCAATGGCAAGTTAGTAACCATCAAAGCCGATGAACCATCAGTTATAGCAGTAATGGAAATGGAAGAGAAGGAGTCTAGGGTGGCTGCAGCTCACCGAAATAACATTAAGAGGCTTGTGTCTCTTAAAGTTGAGAAAATAATGACGAAATAAGGTTATCAAAAAGGAAAAAGACTCAAGAAAAATCTTCAAGGCATGTCAGAACCTATCATACCTCTTTCTTGGCTGTTTAGATTCAGTTTAAGATATCGTCTAGGTGCTAGGAAATCCAAGATACAGTCATGTCTCATGGTAGGAGTTGGAGTAAAAAAGAAAGCATTTTCAGGTGAGGATGAACCCGTCAACGTTAGGGGCAAATGGGTCCCTGGTTTTGAGTTCTTTAATGATGTATTTGATTTTAAGAAAGGATGCATGGTCGAAGCCTTACTTTCTATGGAAATATGTAGTAATAGTGAGGGGATGAGATGGGTAAGGCAGTTGAATCCATCACCAAGGCTCTAGCGGTACTCATGAAGAAGAATTGGACGGGAGATGAAAAAGAAATCCTATAAGTAAGGCTGTCAAGAATTTGGCAAAGGCAGTAGCTGAAGAAGCTCAAGCCAACCTGCGCATCGCGTCCTCAGCTGAACTCGATCAATAAGGCCCTCCGCCTATGGAGGATGATTCAATTGATGTACTTTTTAATGTTGCTAACATTTTTTATGCAAATAATGCCTTTTATAAGGCATATCATGAATAGTTGTAGCATGAATATCTTTATTATGTGATGAATAAATTGATGCATTTTACATTCACATTCCATGAGAGCATTTCATTTTAAAGACATCATACACTCATAACAACAACGTTCTTAAGCCAATGATAATATTTTATTGATATAATTGAATTTAAGTGTATCGCAATGGCATAAAAGATCCAATGTATAAAACTTATCACAAAAAGAGAGATAAAAAGTACTGAACAAACATGATAGCAATAGGCCTTGGTTCATCTTTCTTCACGACGGGGGGAAAGGACACAAAGATACACATCATCAAAGAAAGAAGATCCAGAGGAATTCAACAAAAAAACAAAAATGGCCAAGTTCCATAGAGAGGCATATTTTTGCTCGATATAGGGTTCCACAACATGTGGACTCCGACAACGGGGTTCGGTTCCACGGGGAAACCATTGAGTTATTTGAGAAGTTTAATGTTGAACATAACAGATTTTCTCCACACGGGCCATAAGCTAATGTGATAGTAGAAGCTGCTAATAAGTTGATTAATAAGATCTTATCCAAGAAAGTAGCCACTTACAGGGATTAGGCTGACAAACTTCCATTTGTAGTTTGGGTGTATAGAACTAATGTGAGGACGCCTACTAGCCAAACACCTTTCTCTTTGGTATATGGGATGGAAGTAGTATTACATGTTAAAACAAAAGTAAGATCATTATGTGTAGCACTCAAAGCTCAGTTGAAAGAGTCAGATTGGGCAAAGGATAGGTATGAGCAGTTGAATGAGATAGATGAGAAACGGCTTAAGGCACTCGACCACTTACATATGTGCCAGTAGCGTATGGCTTGAGCTTACAATAATAGAGTCAGATACCCAAAGCAACCTCTTAAAGAGGGTGATCTGGTTCTCAAACAACTACACTAAGTCAACACTGATGTTAGGGGCAAGTTCAGGCCTAACTGGGAAGGACTTTTCCTGGTTAAGAAAGTCCTTGGCAAAGGAGGAATCAAGCGTATGGATATGGAAGGAAATGAGTTCATGAATTCAAATAAATCAAGATAGGCTCAAGCGTTATCATGTCTAGGTCAAAAGAAATAAATCACAAAATAGCAGTACAAAGAATAAAATAAATAAAACACCCGACAAGTTGTCCTCTATTGCTTAGGCACAAATTAGGGTGCAACCCGCTGATTGGTATTTTACAAATTAGTCATGCAAAAGTTAGGGTACTCAAAATAAAGCTCACTAAGTTGAAAACCCAATAAGGGCGGCTTAGGCAAAAGATAGGGCATCGAGAGAAAACACATTAGTTTCACTTTCTAGAAAATTGTAAAAGGACTGGAAAACGGGTAAGGGTTAATCATTGGAAATTGTTACTATTGCCTATGTACTCAAATTAATCTCATCAATAAACATGTTATGCTTTGCTAAAGAATCTTGGTCTTATGATGCATGCATGTCTTTAGGTGAAATAATCGCAGGTATGTGAACATTAATTTTTATTAATCATGTTATGCATCTTTGTTAAAATTCTCTGTACTACATGTACCATTCAGTAAAAGACAAAAAAATATCGATGGGTCATAAAAGAAATTAGACCCATGCAAAACTCGGAAAAGCCAATTGAGCTGAAAACCTGAAAGGGCAGCCCAGGCAAAAGTTAAGGAAAAAAGCCTGTTGGATTGAAAACTCGGAAGGGTGGTCTAAGGAAAAATTAAGCCAAAAGAAAAAGTCCGCTAGGCTAAGCCGTCAAGGATAGCCCAAGTAAAAATTAGGACGCAAAAAATGAATGTTCGGAAGGTCATCTCACATCGAATGGCCTAGATAAACACCACCTAATCCCTTTGCTATGGAATCATTAGGAAGAAGTGACTTAGGTTTGCAAAGCAATAATATTCAATGGTCTTGGTTCAGAAAAGTTCACATGCATAAAAGTTAACAGTCAAAAGTAATAGTTCAAGGTTCACATTCAAAATAAGCCATGCAGGGCCCAAAAGAATCAAAAGTCTATCAAAGTAATCACAAGTCTAAGATGGCAGGGGATCCTATCCCTGGCCACCCTCCTGAGTCTAGTCTTGAGTATCCGTCAGCAGATAATCTACATCTATGGTCATAGGGTCATCAGCATTACCAGTATCGGCAGCTGGCTAAATAGGGTCCCTAATCCCTGATGCCTCTGCACCTATAGTAACATCGGTTCCCTCAACATCCTGACCTCCACCCCTCTGAGTCACTCGGTATGCAGAGGGATCCTCCTCGGACTACTCATTAGAAGGGGTTAGCGTCTATCTATCCTCAGTCATCATTGCCAGTTGGCCCCTTAGCACCTCAATCTCGGCCCTCGCCCGAGCAGTCTTGACCCTACCCTATTCAGCCTTAGCAGTAGTTGCCCTCAGTTGCTCCTCCAGGAATCTAGCCCTCTCCTCTATAGCATCCAAGTCCCAAGTAGATCTACTATGGTCCGTGGCCAATAGGGTCTGCATAAGAATCATGAGATTAGTATACATTTATATCATAGCATGCATCATGCATAGTTTGTTAAATTTTGCAAGCAAAACTTACCAAGGCTAGTGTATCCTGTGCCAGTAGCAGGTCTCTCACCGAAAAGTACCCCTTGGCAATCCTCTCTGCCTCAGTAATAGTCACCTGGAAATAAAAGGTCATATCAGGATTAAATATTTCAGGCAATCACTGTAATGGACAAGGTTAAAAGCGAGAAACTCCTTATATGGGTAGAACTAGAAGGAGTGAAACCAATGGGCTTGATTGACTCCTCGAGCTCCTTGACGGCTCACTTCCCCGAATGATCGAGGAATCAGAAGAAGGTATCTAGCTCAGCTCAAAGGATCCCCTCTCTCATGGATCCAGAAGGGTGAGGCTACTTCTTCGGTAGCTCAGGGGCAATAGCAGCAGTGGTACCAGATCTCTTCCGCGTAAGGGCGGGAGGCTGTAGCAATAAGACACCATACTTAGAATACCAAGCAATCATAAGAAATCACATAGTATTCATAAGGCCTTGAGTCAAGAAAATACCTTGGAAAAAGGGGTAGTAGACCTAGCCGAGCCCTCAGTACCCCGAGTCACGAATGGGCCCTAATGGTCAACCCTGGCCTATCCTCATCATCATCATCACCGTCATCATCCACATCTTCACTATAGTGAAAGTCAAAGGGGACATTCTCATGATGAATCATCTCGCAAGGAGGGAGAAGCAAAGAATCAATGAAGTCTCTATAAGAGCCCTCCATAGACAGCACTCGGGCCCCCTCGCCTAACAAATAGAACCCTTGGTCAGTCCTCGGCATGAGATAAGGCCAGAAGATGCCGGTTAGGATCGGGGAAGGAACTGGTCTCTCCACCACTATACTGGTCCTCTAATCTCGGACCCGTTCACCAAAATACCACTCATAGGAGAGTGGTGACTCCAAGATAAAGCGGTGGTCATCAACACCAGCTCGCATCCGCTCAATGGCCCCATATGTGGCAAATCTCTCCCCCGGGGTCTCGGATAACCTGCATGGTATAAGTGAACTGTGAGTGTCATAACCTAGTAAATACAGTTTCTACGAAAGGTTTGTTGAAATGAAAGATGCAGGTTTAATAGGGAAGAAGTTTACCCAATCCAAGCATAGCTAGGATAGGAACTCTCTGTACTACACCGTACTTAAGGGCTAGTTCTACCAAAATGCCATCCACTTTGAGATGATATGCGGTGTCTCAGGCTGCATAGGTAACCTCAGTATAGGGATAGACTGGTGCTTGAAAGCCCAAATCTGAAAAGCAAAACCCGTATTAGTCACAACACAGTTTGAATGAAGAGATAAAACACTAGAGTTGAGCTTTCAACTATACTAGCAAGATTAGGTAGTAGATCTTGAGCTCAGACTGCTGGACCAAAACTCCAACATCCAGCCTATAATACAAATGTGCCAGGATGGCCCGACACTAGTTCTTACCAAGCACAATAGTAAGATCCTCTATAGCGGCAAGCAAACTATAGTTGAGGTTGCTCGATTAGACTAGGAAGAAGACAGTAGTAAGGAACGTCAGCAGGAAAGACCTAGCATACTAATCCCTCCTATCAGTTGTAATAGGCCTCAGCTGCCTAATCTAGTAAGGGTGGAGGTCCCTATACTTGAGCTTGTTCGTCCCACCCAGATGAAGCCCAAGTAATCCAGCTATATAGGCCTTGACCTCAGGCAGGGAGTGCCATCTATCAGCAAACACATCAAAGTGAATGATCTCCCCGCTCCACTCTAGCCCCATTACAGCACAAACATTAGAAGGTGTAGTAGTGACCTCCCCGATTGGTAAGTGGAAAGTATGGGTCATCTCTGACCACCTCTCCGTCTCGAGATCAACTTCTATAAAGCCTGTGGGATGGCCCAAAAGAGTTGAGGCGGGCTAGCAGCTTGGTATCCTCTGTAGTGCATATCTACTTGTATTACTTCCTATAGAAGCTTAGGGCTTCCACAGTCCTATACTAAAACTGCAAAGATAGAGTTACAGTTCAACAGGGTTAGAATACAGAAAACATGTCAAAAATAAAAAAAGCATGGTAAAAATAAAGGAAATGGGCATTCTGTCCCTGAGGATAGGACCTGTACAGGCAAGCCACACCCGTACGGGTACACCATCAGCACCTGCATCAAGATTGGGGCCCATACGGGTCTAGCAAGCTGTTGGATATGATGTATGCCCTTAAGACAATTAGGGCGATATATCTTAATTATGTAATAGTACGAATAATTTATTTAATCAATAAAGGCATTTGTTCTTTTGTTTATATCAATGTGTTTCTATACATATATATTATAGCTGGTTAAAATATATATTCATTGATGTATGTATACAAAAGTCCTTGACATATCATAGCATGAAGTCAGAGAAATTATAGTTGGACTATATTTGGTGGAACCTGCTTCATGTGAAATTATGATTATGTCTAAACTATCCCTAGTCATAGTTTCATCAAGAAAGGATATTGATGAAATGGAAAGACTAGCATGTGGTCAACTTTCTTGGAAAGGGTCCAAGCAGCCAATCTCCTAAGGACTGAAGGTGGTGCCTTAAGCTTGACACATGGATATATCTGGTAGATATATTGGAGACCGCAGCAAGATAAACACTTGGTATAAATATCAATGTGTTAGTGTTTATCTTCATGCAATAAGCTTTGCGAATGTCCTCATACTTGAGATACTAGTTGCCTTGTATGGTACTATTGCTATACTTCGGGTCATTGCTATGCACTTATTAATTTAGGGTGCTACGGGTGATTACGGGTTTAGTGATGACAGTACGTTGGTAGACTGAGTATCGGAAAGAATCCATCGCTCCGGATATATTAAGGAGTTGTACTTGGCCACTTGTTGAAGTAATGATTGCCATAAACCTCTGATCAGAGTATGTGTTTGATAGAAATGGTTTCTAGTCAAACACACTATGGTAAAAGGCAATATACTTCGGTAACAAGTAAATAACTGGGATAGCTTGGAGCAACCTTGCTATTAGTGGGTTAACACTTTAACCGAACCCAATAAACCAGATGGTACTAATATTAAAGAATGGAAGGAGTCCATCGCATTGGACAATGATTACATTAACCAGGAATAAGTCATAAGCATAAATGACGTTCCGAGTAATGGGGGATGGTAGACCCTTGCTAGAGGCGTACTATAGTCATTTAAGGAAATCGAGTTCTATTCATGGTCTAGAACCTCGAGCCAAAAGCAAGGCAAAGCCCACAAGGGCTTTGCCTTGCCAATGCACAGCGTGTGACACACTGTGCATATGGGATGGGAGTAATTACTCCCATCCCACATTGCTTATAAGGGGGAGCAAAATGCTCCCCCAAGCCCATATATAGGCTTTCCCCTTTTCTTTCAAATCATACCAAGCTCAATGCATAAATCCTAAGCAAGATAATTAATCTCTCGGGTACTTGAGCAAGTTATTTTTGTGGAGCTTGAATTTATTCGGGCACTGCTAGTTTATATTTTTGGGTGAGGCTTCTAGAGTGGTCTAGCAACTACTCGAGGCTTCTTAGTTCTTCCTCCTAGGGAGGTTTTGGTTGGTGGGGTTCGTGTGGATACTGATAGAGGCTATCCTACGATTGGAGGCTTGTGCAAGAAGGTCCTGCAAAAGCACGCTTCAACTGGTAAGTTCTTTTTCTTTCTCTTTTAATTATTAAGTCTATTTCTTTAAGCATTTTTAGACTTAATAATTATGCTTAGGTTATTTTTATATGCTTAGTTTATTTTATGCTTAGGTTATAACTTAGAGTTATAACATCCTTAGTATAAAATAAATATACTAGGATGTAATTTGGAATTATGGTATGCCTAGTCCTTTAGCATGCTAACCTAGGTAGAGAATTATTTAGTTAAGGCTATATTTAATTTATATGCAACTAATAGGAGTTCCTGGGACAGGGACAAAATTTTGAATTTCCGTCATGCCTCTTATGCATGTTCAAATTGACTGTTAGTTCCCAACAGTGGTATCAGAGCCTGCCTATTTAGTGCATAATTAAGTTAGAAGCAAACTAAATATTATTTTCTAAATGAAATGATTTGTTTATTTAATTGTTTGGAACAATATATATAAACTTCTGCCTTCCATTTCAAGGTTAGAAATTAGTTATGAATAATTTTGAATAAGCCTGCTCAACTTACTCAAATTATACAAGTGTCAATAATTTATTTAAATTACATGGGTTATAGATGCTCCCAATTTACATGAATTGGAAGAACAAAATTTATTAGTTCAAGAGACTCCATTGGTCTTCAAGTTTGTGCCCGTATTTGTTCTGGCTAAGGATTGGACTTGGTGTCTACTCCTTATAGGGCACCTCTCCTACCTGGGAACCTATATCGGTGCAATTTGAATTGACCAATCGGGGATTAATATGAACTAATTTATTTTTAGTATATAAGATGGTGCTTATATATGTTTCTATAACAAAGTAAAAAAATTAAAATTATTGAATAAAAGCTTAAAGAAAATGCAATATAAATATAACAAATAAAAGTGTTAATTATTTTGCATATAATCTAGGTTGATGGAACAATTATAATAAAGAGCTGAACCCACCTAAGGTTAGACCTTATAAATTAATTCTAAAACTCCCTGAATTAATACAAGTCATTATAATTTTGTCCGTCTGATAAAATCCTAGATTGGGTGAGACATTTAACACCAATAAAATCCCAAAGTAAGTATATTAAGGCAAGTTATAGTCTTCCTTACTCAAATTTATAATGCGGTCTTTTTGGGCTATCAAAGTGCTACGCAAAGCGTTCCTTTTAGTCCATATTGATTGGTTGTAAAGTTTGAGATAGGGTCTTCCTTAACAGAGCTGGGGTAGTCCACCATAAAATTGGGGGCTAGGCCAGGATCTGAGACATATTCAAGGAGATGTTAATATAAGAGCACACGTCCCTTGGGATTAGGGAACTTGAATGAATTAGCAATTGCATGCGATACAAATGGAATGGGATTCCAACTATGACTTACTATTATGACTTGACTCATAAAATTGGGGGTTGTAATAGACTAGTTATAGATGCTACCTACTAGGAAATTTAGCTGGGCTAAAATTCACGAATTCAATAGATTGGACTATTGTAAATTTCGAAGAAAATAGTAGGAAAAAGTATTTAATTAAAAGTCCTCATATTAAATACATGTACTTAAACTAATATCTAAACACTTTTCTTTTCTTATGTCTTAGGTTGAAAATGGCTTCTAATTTTAATCTCTGTATGTTACTTGACACCAAATTGAATGGCTCAAACTTTTCTGATTGGTTCCGAGCAGTGAGAATAGTTCTCAGATCTGAGGGAATTGCCTATGTCCTAAGTGAAATTTTCCCTGTAGAACCTGATGTTGAGGATCATGTGGAACATAATGCCTGGTTGAAGCACAAGAAAGATCGTAAGACTGCCATGTGTATTACGTTGGGGTCCATGAATCCTGAGGTTCAGAAACAACATGAGAACATGCCCTTAGAGGATATGGTTCTCCATCTTGAAGAACTCTTTTCGGAGAGGGAGAGGACAGAGAGGTATGAGACCTCCAAGCTCCTTTTCGGGACTAAGATGCAGGCTGGCACCTCTGCCTCTTAGCATGTACTGAAACTTTTGGGATACCTTGAGAAGCTGAATCAATTGGGATTCCAGATGAATCATGACTTGAGCATTGACCTTGTGTTGATGTCCTCGACAGATAGTTACTCAGGCTTCGTAACTAACTATTACATGAACAGGATTAATTCAACTATCCCTGAATTAATTAACATGCTGAAAATAGTAGAACCTCATATCAAGAAAGATCAGAAACCTCTACTGTTGGTTGAAAAAGGCAAGGCTTTTAAGAAGAAGAAGCAGGCACTGGGTGCCAAGAAAAGAATCAGTAAGAAGAAGAATGAAAAGAAGGCATCTTAGTATGTTTGCTTCCAATGTGGGAAACCGAGACATTGGAAGAGGGATTGCAAAGCTCCTGCTTCTGAGCATTTGAAGAAGAAGCCTACAGAGGCATCTACTTTAGGTATATTTGTAATTGAAAACTTTGCTACTTTTCCGCAAGAATCCACTTGTGTATTAGATACTGGTTGTGGTTCTCATATCTGTACTTCTGTGCAGGGACTAAGGAACTGTAGAAAACTTGCAAAAGGGGAGATGGACCTACGTGTGGGAAATAGTGCCAGAGTTGCTGCATTAGCCGTAGGGAGCTTTAGTCTTGTTTTGCCAAGTGGACTTGTTTTAGTTTTGAATAATTGTTATTACATTCCAAGTGTTACTAAGAATATTGTATCTGTTGCGTGTTTAGCAACAGAGGGATTTAAAATTTTATTTTCGAATAATAATTGTCAGATTCGTTTGAATAATATTCTTTATGGTTATGGAATGTTGAAAGGTGGCATTTATATTCTTGATACTAAAACAGAAGTTTTCAATATAAACAATGTGAAGAAAGTTAAATTAGATAATGAGAATTCCTTTTACTTATGGCATTGCCGTTTAGGCCACATAAACAAAGATCGCTCAACCAAGTTGCATAAGTGTGGAGACTTGGGCTCAATAGACTTAGAGTCTTATGGTGATTGCGAACCTTGCTTAAAAGGAAAAATGACAAAGTTACCCTTTAAAGGAAAGGGTGAACGAGCCACGAGTACATTGGAACTTATACACACTGATGTGTATGGTCCAATGAGTGTTCAGGCACTAGGAGGATACTCCTACTTTATAGCCTTTATTGATGATTACTCACGATACGGTTATTTGTACTTGATGAAGCACAAGTCTAAAAGTTTTGAAAAATTCAAACTATTTAGAGCTGAAGTAGAGAAACAGCTTGAGAAAAGTATTAAAACACTTCGATGAGATCGAGGTGGAGAATACTTAAGTCAGGAGTTTCATGATTATCTAAAGGAAAATGGGATAGTTCCCCAGTGGACCCCTCCTTATACACCCCAACATAATGGAGTGTCAGAAAGGAGGAATCGGACTTTATTAGATATGGTCAGGTCTATGATGAGCCATGCAGTTCTTAGTAAATCCTTTTGGGGATATGCACTTGAGAGCGCGATTTATGTCTTAATCAGAGTGCCCTCTAAATCAGTTGATTTTACACCTTATGAAAGATGGTGTAACAAAAAGCCATCTCTAAATCACTTAAGAGTATGGGGTTGTCCTGCTATGGTAAAGAGGATAGCATCAGATAAGCTAAATGCCAAGGCTAACAAATGTCTATTCATTGGATATCCAAAGGAAACAATTGGGTATCTGTTTTACCAACCTGAAGCACAAAAGGTATTTATGTCTCGGATTGCTCACTTTTTAGAAAAAGAACACTTACTTGAAAAGGTCAGTGGGAGCAACATTGAACTGGAAGTTCAAGAGGAAGAAACAGATGTTCAACAGATTGACCCCGTTCTAGATACACAAGAGAGTGTGATCCAAGAACAAACTGTTGAAACACAATCATTGCGAAGATCAGGTCGTGTTCATAAGGGTCCTGATAGATATGGTTTTATCATCACAAATAATAAGGAACTATAACTTGTGGAGGATGATGAACCAAGGACATATGATGAGGCAATAAAAAGCTCAGATTCTGATAAATGGCAAAAGGCCATGAAATCAGAAATGGATTCCATGTATGAGAACTAAGTTTGGAATTTGGTTGATGCACCGCAAGAGGTTAGACCAATTGGGTGCAAATGGGTCTTCAAGAAGAAGACAGACATGGACGGTAATGTAAGTACCTATAAATCAAGGTTGGTTGCGAAAGGTTATAGTCAACGGGAAGGTATTGACTATGATGAAACCTTCTCACCGGTAGCCATGCTCAAATCCATAAGGATACTCCTCGCCATTGCTGCTCATTATGATTATGAGATCTGGCAGATGGATGTAAAAACAAAATTCCTGAATGGGGATTTAGACCGAGATGTGTATATGACACAACCTGAGGGTTTTACATCTCAGAATGGCTCGAAGGTATGCAAGCTACAAAGATCCATTTATGGACTTAAGCAAGCATCCAGGAGTTGGAATATAAGGTTTGATCAGACAATCCGGGAACTGGATTTCTGCCCAAATGCAAATGAGCCTTGTGTTTACAAGAAGGTTAGTGGGAGTGCAGTCGTTTTTCTAGTATTGTAGGTTGATGACATTCTGCTAATAGGAAATGACATTTCTCTTCTTCAAAACGTTAAAGTATGGTTGTCAAGAAAGTTCTCCATGAAAGACCTTGGTGAAGCAGCATTTATACTAGGTGTAAAGATCTACAGGGATAGATCCAAGAGGCTGTTAGGTCTTTCTCAAAGTACATATATAGACAAGGTGTTGAATAGGTTCAACCTTGAGCATTCTAAGAAAGGTTATCTCCCGATGACAAAGGCGATTAACCTATCTAAAGCTGAGTGTCCAAAGACAGCTCAAGAGGGAATACGCATGAAGGATATACCCTATGCATCCGCAATAGGATCCATCATGTATGCTATAATATGTACTAGGCCAGATGTCTCTCAGGCTTTGAGCTTTACGAGCAGATATCAGTCAAATCTAGGTGAAAAGCACTAGATGGCCGTCAAGGCAATCCTTAAGTACTTGAGAAGGACTAAGGATGAGTTCTTGATATATGGAGAAGGTGATCTCACTATCAAAGGTTACACTGACGCAAGCTTTCAATCTGATAAGGATGATTTTAAGTCTCAGTCAGGTTTTGTGTATATGTTAAATGGAGGGGTAGTATGCCGGAAGAGTTCCAAGCAAGAAACTACTGCTGATTCAACCTTGGAATCTGAATACATTTCTGCATGCGAAGCAACAAAAGAAGCTGTCTGGTTGAAGGGATTTATTGGTGATCTCGGTGTGGTGCCTGAGGCTATTGATCCAATTACTTTATATTGTGATAACAATGGTGCCTTAGCTCAGGCAAAGGAACCACGGTTTCATCAGAAAAACAGATATGTATCCAGAAAGTATCATATAATCAGGGAGATTGTTGATGCTAAGATAATAAGATTAGAATATGTACCCACTGATTAGAACCTCGTGAATGGTCTGACAAAGCCATTGACTCAAGTCAAACATGACCAGCATGTTAAAGCATATGGATTAAAACATATGGCTAATTGGCCTTAGTGCAAGTGGGAGTTTGTTGGATATGATGTATACCCTTAAGGCAATTAGGGCGAAATATCTTAATTATGTAATAGTACGAATAATTTATTTAATCAATAAAGGCATTTGTTCTTTTGTTTATATCAATGTGTTTCTATACATATATAATATAGCTGGTTAAAATATATAATCATTGATGTATGTATAGAAAAGTCCTTGACATATCATAGCATGAAGTCAGAGAAATTATAGTTGGACTATATTTGGTGGAACCTGCTTCATGTGAAATTATGATTATGTCTAAACTATCCCTAGTCATAGTTTCATCAAGAAAGGATATTGATGAAACGGAAAGACTAGCATGTGGTCAACTTTCTTGGAGAGGGTCCAAGCAGTCAATCTCCTAAGGACTGAAGGTGGTGCCTTAAGCTTGACACATGGATATATCTGGGAGATATATTGGAGACCGCAGCAAGATAAACACTTGGTATAAATATCAATGTGTTAGTGTTTATCTTCATGCAATAAGCTTTGCGAATGTCCTCATACTTGAGATGCTAGTTGCCTTGTGTGGTACTATTGCTATACTTTGGGTCATTGCTATGCACTCATTAATTTAGGGTGCAACGGGTGATTACGGGTATAGTGATGACAGCACGTTGGTAGACTGAGTAGTTGGAAAGAATCCATCGCTCCGGATATATTAAGGAGTTGTACCTAGCCACTTGTTGAAGTAATGATTGCCATAAACCTCTGATCAGAGTATGTGTTTGATAGAAATGGTTTCTAGTGAAACACACTATGGTAAAAGGCAATATACTTCGGTAACAAGTAAATAACTGGGATAGCTTGGAGCAACCTTGCTATTAGTGGGTTAACACTTTAACCGAACCCAATAAACCAGATGGTACCAATATTAAAGAATGGAAGGAATTTATCACACTGGATAACTATTGCATTACCCGGGATTAAGTCGTAAGCATAAATGACGTTCCGAGTAATGGGGGATGGTAGACCCTTGCTAGAGGCGTACTATAGTCGTTTAAGGTAATCAAGTTCTATTCACGGTCTAGAACATCAAGCCAATGGTTCCATTAGAACAAGGGTTGGTTAAGCCTTAACAGCTCAATACTTCAGGATCCTATAAGGTCACACACATTGGACCTTCATCGGACGAAGTAAAGAACTAATAGATTTATTCTATTACAAAATATAACATAAATAATAATTGGATTATTATTTGATTGGTTAAAATTGATTAGATCAATTTTGGATAGACCAAGGAATTTATTTTGACCGGTAACTAATTAATTAAAGTCATAAATAAATTATAATTGATTAGATCAATTTTGGTTGGACCAAGAAATTTATTTTGAATGATGACTAATTTATTAGGGTCAGAAAATAAATAATTGGAAAGGGATTAAAAAGTGGAATTTTGCATTGGCGAGTTTAATTGGACCAAGAGTATAAAAATATTCTGTACAGACTCGAGTGCGCGGGAGTACACCGAAAGGTGTGCAAGCAATGCTGGGCATTGCTCGCATGAGCCCATAAAAATGGGCTGCACGTGCGCAGCCCAAAAGCAAGGCAAAGCCCACAAGGGCTTTGCCTTGCCAATGCATAGCGTGTGACACGCTGTGCATATGGGATGGGAGTAATTACTCCCATCCCACATTGCTTATAAGGGGGAGCAAAATGCTCCCCCAAGCCTATATATAGGCTTCCCCTTTCCTTTCAAATCGTATCAAGCTCAAAGCATAAATCCTAAGCGAGATAATTAATCTCTCGGGTACTTGAGCAAGTTATTTTTGTGGAGCCTGAATTTATTCGGGCACTGCTTGTTTATATTTTTGGGTGAGGCTTCTAGAGTGGTCTAGCAACTACTCGAGGCTTCTTAGTTCTTCCTCTTGGGGAGGTTTTGGTTGGTGGGGTTCGTGTGGATACTGATAGAGGCTATCCTACGATTGGAGGCTTGTGCAAGAAGGTCCTGCAAAAGCACGCTTCAACTGGTAAGTTCTTTTTCTTTCTCTTTTAATTATTAAGTCTATTTCTTTAAGCGTTTTTAGACTTAATAATTATGCTTAGGTTATTTTTACATGCTTAGTTTATTTTATGCTTAGGTTATAAGTTAGAGTTATAACATGCTTAGTATAAAATAAATATACTAGGATATAATTTGGAATTATAGTATGCCTAGTCCTTTAGCATGCTAACCTAGGTAGAGAATTATTTAGTTAAGGCTTTATTTAATTTATATGCAACTAATAGGAGTTCCTGGGACAGGGACAAAATTTTGAATTTCCGTCATGCCTCTTATGCATGTTCAAATTGACTGTCTGTTCCCAACACAAGCAGTTCCTACGGAGGAATTCTCCCAAAAATCCAAATTGTCCAAATCTCAACCGAAGCTCATCCAAAACTATCCTAAAAGCATCCTAGGCTAAAGTTACATGCATTAGGCTCTATCCTAAGGTCTAAAACACCTTAATTCATGCCAAAATTCAAGAAATTCTCAAAGGGATAAAAAATGGAAAATCGAAAATGGGAAATCGGGTGAAATTACCTGGGATTGAGAAGCGTGAGTATCAGGGAATAAGGGCACTTCCGAGACCGTTGTGATCCCCAGAAATGAATCCCCTTCACGAAAAGCATACCCAACAGAAACTGGGCATTCTCAGAGCCCTGAATCGCCCACCAGGGGTAAATCTTTGAGCCTAAGAGAGAAATGACTAGTCTTTGGGATCTTTTTTTACATCTTGATCGAGTTTTGTGGAAAAATCACTAGAATTTTTAGTATAGGAAGATATGGTGTAAGGCGGGATATGAGGGGTCTGTTTCAGTTTTAAAACCCCCGATGGGGACCCGTACGGGTTCCACCCCACCCGTACAGGTCCTAATCTTCTAGGACCACACCCGTATAGGTCCCTACCCACTCAGACGGGCTCTCTCATGCTATCCAAGGGTAGATCTTTGAACTAGTATTTCAGATAGCACCAAGGACTCATCCAATTCAAATTTAGGGCCAACCCCGCTTCTCTTAACTCCTTATTTCAACTAAAATAGGGGCAAAACCCCTAATTTGCTTTGATTCTTGATTAAAAGGGGAAAAGATTCTTGTCTTCCCGAGATATTTTGAGAATGAAAGTGGACTGTTCTTGAGTTGGCTATTAACCAATGCAATTTTCATGTGTAGGTCTATCTCCAGTAAGCTGGTATCGCAAAGAGGGACTTCTCCGGTAGTAAGCAAGCTACCTAAAGATGTCAATCCATTCCTCGGCAGTGGGATAAGCTGAGGGTCACCTTTTGACACCCTAGCAGAATCATCCAGGGGCATCCCTCCATTTCCCAGTAGAGGAATCAGATCCAGGGGCATCCCCCCATTCCCCATTAGCGGAATCAGTCAATCTAGGGGCATTCCCCCCATAGTCCAGCCCTCATAGGGGCATTATTTGGGAGACACCTTTCCAAGGGGCACTTCATTCCAGAATAATTGGGATAAACCCAACATTTCTCGCACTTAGTTTACAGTTTATTCAGGGGCCAACCCCTATCCACTCATCTTTATTCTTAATTGAAGGGGCAAAAATTGTTGTCCATCACAAAGTCAATCAAGGATAAAGATGTATTAGCTCAGACAATAATTAACTCGATGTTTGATTGTTGTCTCTTTTCACAGGTTATGCAAAATCATCAGTCAGGAGAGGTCATCCACCTTAGGAAAGGGATACATTAGTCAGGAAAGTCGATCCACCTTAGGAAAGGGATACGAGGAGAAGTCATCCGCCTTAGGAAAGGGATACATCAGTGAAGAAAGTCAATCCGCCTTAGGAAAGGGATACAAGGAGAATTTATCCACCTTAGGAAAGGGATACATCAGTAAGGAAAGTCGATCCTCCTTAGGAAAGGGATATGAGGAGAAGTCATCCGCCTTAGGAAAGGGATACATCAGTCAGGAAATTCTATCCGCCTTAGGAAAGGGATACAAGGAGAAGTCATCTGCCTTAGGAAAGGGATACGAGGATAAGTCATAGGCCTTAGGAAAGGGATACATCAGTTAGGAAAGTAGATCCACCTTAGGAAAGGGATACATCAGTCAGAAAGTCGATCCACCTTAGGAAAGGGATACAAGGAAAAGCCACACGCCTTCGAAAAAAGGCACCATCCAGGGAAAGAGTTTGCCCTAAGGAAAGGAACTTATTCAGATCACCATCACCAACTCAGGTATAATTCCCAAACCCTCACTCATATCATGAGATCACACAAATCCCTATCTGTAATGATCCCATGAGGGGCAGTCTGTGAACACTGGATTTTAGCAATCCATCTCGTAAAATGATGATGAGAGCTAGATAATGTATTCTTTCACAAGTGTTATCCATCAAAGGTGTTCCCACTGCTGTAGAATTGAGTTTGGCCATAACACGGAGACCTTAACTGACCTTAGGTGCCCGTACGGGTGCTGCCAAGGGGTACAGATCAACTGGCAGACCCGTAGAGGTGACTACCTTCCGTACGCCTAGGGGGGACCCGTACGGGTCCCCTGGTAGCAATACGGATGGGGCTCCACCCATATGGGTATGCTTGTTTCCCGTTTAGGCTAATTCAGAAGTAGTCTCTTTCCATTTACAAAGGACACAATTCATAAGCAAAATTACTATAGAAAATTATGGTTCTAGCAATCTCCATTGGTATAGTTAAGGTATAGGAGGTATAAAATAGGGGGAAAACCCATTCATTAAGCTTTAGTCCACATTTTATTCATTCGTAGCTTCGTTAATTAGGTTTTAGGGGAGATTCTGTCCACTCAAATACTCTCCTAAGTAGTCCTAACTAAGCACATACTTTGGCCGGACTCTCTCTAAAGTAAAGGGATCACCTTAAAGTGGATTCAAATTGTAAAGGTAACGCTCCTGAGTTTCAAAGAGACTCATATCTCCATTATATTGTTGTTGTCAGTTTATTTTATATCGACTGTTATTTCAATTCTCATTTGGGTGCGATCCTCATTAATATGGGCTTTGTTGGTACCTAATATATCATATCGGTGATTATACTGGTGTGCCAGACACGTATAAAGGGAATTCCCGCTTTTATTTTATCTCCTCTATAATCAATTTGTTGATATAAATTAAACGCTAGTTCTGTCGGATCCGACAAGACCCGTACGGGTCCCCCATAATCGTATGGGTCCCTTCCACCCTCCGAACAGAACCCAGACTTCCTTTTTTGGTTAAATAAAAATCAATCAACTCACCCTTTCCATGCGATCATTTTCATAAATAATCCGGTAAATCAACCCACAAAAGCTAAAATATGGTTTTATGACATAAATAACATTTTCCTCGATAAAATGTTGATTTATGTTGTACTACAAATTGTGCTAACATCTGTGGATGCAGGGGAATTTATTTTTATTTTATTTTATAACTTAGAACAAATGTATAGGATCACTTTGCAATTCCCCCCATTTTTCCCCTGGTTGTAATTTTTATCCCCCATTTATTGCTTGTGCTTTATTGTAATATGTAAACGCATGTAACGAGTGTGAAAGAGTGTAGAAATAGGATTTCTATAATAATTCCCTAAATGATGAAAACTAAAATGGTTGTACAAGGTGAATGTAAATTTGAATCAACTAAATGAGAAATAATTAACTCATCTAATGCCCGAATCTCTGATCCAATAGGTATGAGTCTCCCCCCAGAGGGAACCATACCAAAACTCTTTCCCAAGTAGACAACTTGGGTGGCGACTCTATCAATTGTATCGAGATTTAGGTCTCGATTCTTTTATTCATTAAAATTGGCTTATTGTGCAAACTTTAACTAAAGGATGTTTTGTCACGCCTAAATCCAACCAAACTCCCAGTGGGCCCCACCTCTCTCATAAAGGCGCCAAGGGAGACCCACACATCATTGACACCTCATAGCCTATCAGAACAATAAGTAGCTCGTGAGAACCTACATGCCGAGGCTACCAGTTTAGCTACTAGTGTTACCAAAGCTGAGCAATAAGGCCCTCCGCTTGTGGAGGATGATTCAAGTGATGTAATTTTTAATGTTGGAAACATTTTTTGTGCAAACAATACCGCTTATGAGGCATATCATCGATAAATTGATGCATTTTCCATTCACATTTTGTTTGAGTATTTCATTTTAAAGGCATAACACACTTATAACAACAACATTCTTAAAAATATCACCGTATTTATTAATGAAGTTGGCTTTGAGTATATCGCAATGGCATAAAAATCCAATGGTTAAAACTTATCACCAAAAGAAAGATAAAAAGTGCTTAGCAAACATGATAACCTTAGGTCTTTGCTCATGTTTCTTCATGAGGGAAGAAAAGAGAGTACATCATTAAGAAAAGAGGACCAAGAAACCCAAAGAGCAACAAGGGAAACATGTCCTAGCACCACATCAAAGAAAAAGATTGAGACCCACACCAATCTAAAATCAAAGCAAGCATAAAATCTAATCGATTGCTCTTCCAAAACCTTCAATGAAGGGGCATTTGTTATCAATATAGGTTCCTTCAAGCCTCTTCATTTCCACCAAAATGTCCCCCCAAAAAATTCTTTCTCCGTTCGTTAAAAAGAAAGAAGACCCTCTAAACCTTCCTTATAATAGCATGATCTCCTTCTTTCATAAGGGATAGAATATCACTCAAAGCCCCATCTCTCACGAAGGGGAAGGACAAGTATCAAAAGAAAGCGACTTAAAGCACTTGACCACCTACGGATGCACCAGTAGCGCATGGCCTAATCCTACAATAATAGAGTCAGATACTCGAAGCAATCTCTCAAGGCAAGAGATCGGGTTCTCAAACAACTGTGCCAAGTTAGCACAGATGCTAGGGGAAAGTTCAAGCCTAATTAGGAGGAACCATTCGTTATTAAGAAATTCCTTGGCAAAGGAGGAATCAAGCTCATGGACATGGATGGAAATGAATTCATGAATCCAGTGAATCAAGACATGCTTAAGAGTTATCCTATCTAGGTCAAAAGAAATAAATCTCAAAAAAGCAACACAATGAATAAAAGAATAAAAGAGATAAAGAATAAATCACCCGGCGAGTGGTCCTCTACTACTCGGGCAAAAATTAGGGTGCAACCTACTAATTGGTATTCTATAAACCGGTCAGGAAAAAGTTAGGGTACTCCAACGCAAATAAAGCCCACTTAGTTGATAACCCGAAAAGGGCGGCTTAGGCAAAAGTTAGGGCATTGAGAGAAAAATGTCAGTTGCTTTCTAGAAAATCTGTAAAAGGACTAGTAGGCAATAGGAGTTAACCATTAGAAATTGTTACCATTTCCTATGTACTCAAATTAATCTCATCAATGAACATGTTATGATTTCCTAAGAATCTTGGTCTTATTAATGCATGCAAGTCTTTAGGTGAAATAATCGCAAGTATGTGAACATCAGTTTTTCTCCATGTTTCGTGGTCTTTGTTATTATCTTGATTGCGCGTATATTATCCAACAAAACACAAAAATACTAATAGGCCACAAAAGAAATCTGGCCTATGCAAAATTTGGAAAATGTCTCCTGGATTGAAAACCCAAAAGGGCGGTCCAAGCAAAAGTTAAGACGAAAAGAGAAAAAGAAAGAAAATGTCTGCTGGATTGAAAACCCGAAAGGGCGGTCTAGGCAAAAGTTAAGACGAAAAGAGAAAAAAAGAAAAGTCTGCTGAGTTGAGCCTCCAAGGACAATTCAAGCAAAACTTAGGACAAAAAGAAATGAAAACAAATGTTGGATAGGTCATCTCATGCCGAATGGCCTATGCAAACATTAGAACTCAATTTGAGAACACCAGTTTAGTATTGCACTCATTTTGACAGGCATCATTTGTAATTTTAAAATCTCACAGCTAGGATCCATTGAAGTTAGTTCTCCTACTGTGAAATAACATGATAGCACATGTCCCCAAAAGTGCTAATTCTAAACAGCCATCCTTGGTAATTTGTGTGAGCCTAAGTTAGATTAGTTCATCATGGTCAGGAACTTTGAGTGTTCAACAGTTAACTCACTTGCCCATGGTGTACTCTAAATAGCCTGTGTTGTTGGTTATACCAAGGGCCAATATGGGTCTACAAGATGCAACATTCGAATGGTCTCAGTATAGAGAAGAAAATTCAAGCATGCATAAAGTAAAGTAGTTTGCAAGCAACATCCAAGTTTACATCAAAATGAGCCACACAGGGCCAAAAAAGTTAAATGGCCAATAAGTAAAAGCAAATCCTAATCTAAGCCACCTGAGGGTCCTATCATGAGGCACATCCTGAGTCTAGTCCTATGTATCTGCTAGCAGGTCATCCATGTTAATCATCACTCTGAGCAGTGGATTTTAATGATCCTTCTCATGAAACAATGATGAGAGCTATCTGATGCAATGTCTTTTGTTATTGTCCACCAGAAGTGTTCCTACTACTGTAGAGTTAAGTTTGGCCGAAGCCCAGAGACCTTAAGTACCCGTACAGGTTCTGTCAAGTGGTACAGATCCACTGATAGACCTGTACGAGGATTACCTTCCATACGTGTGGAGAGGACCTGTATGGGTCACCTAGCACCCATACGAGTGGGGCCTCACCTTTATGGGTCCTTTGATTGCCTAGTCAGCCTCTTTCGGAAGTAATCTCTCCATTTTTGGGAAAAGGCAGGTCTTGAATGCAGTTTATTGCATTTAGACCTGACTTTCACCCTATAGATGGGGCCTTTTCCCTTCATTTCATAACACACATTCATATTAGAAGAAAAACTATAGAAAAATTATAGTAAAAGGTCTAGCAATTTCTATAGGTATAGTGGGGGTATAGGAGGTATAAAATAGGGAGAAAACCCATTCTTTGAGGTTTTATCCACATTTTATTCATTCCTAACTTCATTCATTAGGATTTAGGGGAGGTTCTGTCCACACAAATACTCACCTAAATAGTCCTATTTCACCATCTACTTTGGACATACCCTCTCAATAATAAAGGGATCACCTCAAAGCGAATTCACACCGCAAAGGTAACACTCCCGAGTTTTAAAGAGACTCATATTTCAGTTTTATTATTGTTGTTACTTTCTACCTCTTCTATTATATCTGCTCTTTCTATTTCTTGTTTCAGGTTTGGTCCTAACCTGTATGAGCCTTGTTGGCACCTTGTATCGTCGAGATATTAGATAGGTGCACCATACTCATACTGAGGGAAATCCCTTTTTATTTTCATTTTTTTTGCCACCAATCCATTAGTCTGTTAATCTGTAAACTAAATTAAACAAAGTTTCTGCCTAGACCAGATAGGGCCCGTACGGGTACACCATACTCGTACCAGTCCTCCCTGGTAGCCGTACAGGTACCACCCACCCGTACGGGTACCACCCCTAGGTAGATTCCAGAGCTCATTTTCAATTAGTTAAAAATCAATCCAACTCACCATTTGCCATGCAATCATTTTCACTAATAATCTGGGAAATCAATCCAGAAAAGTTAAAATGTGTTTTCATAGAAAGATGTTGAAGACCAGTTATTTCTCTCTGATCCTAGAAGCCTCCCAAGCACTATCGATCGCAAAACTGCCATGCTAACATAATCGCATTTTCCTAATAAAATGCTGACTTATGATGTTCTATAAACTGTGCTAATCTTTGTGGATGCAAGGGAATTTATTTTTATTTTTTTATAGCTTAGAACAAATGTATAGGCTCTCTTGCAATTCCCCCCATTTTTCCCCCTGTTGTAATTTTTATTCTCCTATTTATTGCTTGTGCTTTATTGTAATATGTAAACGCATATAACAAGTGTGAAAGAGTGTAGAAATAGGATTTCTTTGATAATTCCCTAAATGATGAAAACATATACAGTTTTATGCGGTGAACGTAATTTTGAACCAACTAAATGAGAAATAAGTGACTCATCTGATACCCGAATCTCTGATCCAATAGGTATGAATCTCCCACCCAGAGGGAACCGTACTAAAACTCTTTCCCAAGTAGACAACTTGGTTGGGTACTCTATCATTTGTCTCGAGATTTGGGTCTCGATTCTTTTATTCATTCAATTGACTATTTGTGCAAACTTGAACTAAAAGATGTTTTGTCACGCCTAAATCCAACCAAGCCCTAGTGGGCCTCGCCTCTCACACAGGCCCTAAGGGAGACCCACACGTCATTGACACCTCACAGTGGCAACTCCACTGGGGAATAATCTTTTAACTTGCAAAATTTTGGTTTGTTTTAAAAGCTTAAAAGATTAAGATGAGCACCAAAAATCATTTACTTGATTCATCTCGCTTTTGTTTTCATCATTTAGGAAAATTATCACACTCTGTCTTCTCACCTCCTTCTCTCTTTAGTTAGATTTGCTTTTCTTATAGTGCTAGGTTAGGGTGCCTTATTATTTCCACAAAACTTGCGAACATGTTACCCATGCCTGCCAGGAATTAGGGACACCCTAGTGGGTGGAGCACTCATTGTCATCTTACTCCAAAATAGTCTTGATGCGATGGGAACCTTCTACATCAACTTCTGATATGTACTTATGCCATTCTTATCAAAAGCCTTAGAATTTTACCTTCTAGGAACCCTGATTTCTATGTGAGATTAGACTAAGGAAGAATACCCTTAGACTCGATGGGAGAAATAAGGACGAAATCGATTGCTTTACATGTGTTTTGTTACATACCCTTGCGATTAACCCCACCATGCATCGTTGTAATTTATGCATGCATAACGCATCCCATGCATGTACTACTTAAGCCAAAACCAAAAATCAAAGAGAAAGAGTTTGGTGACGTTCTCAGGTCCGTTTGATTTGCATTCTGGCTCATCCACTGTCATCTCTTCCTCCAGTTTAGTTAAGGGTTGCTCCACTACCATCTTCAGGTATTTCATCTAGTAGTCAGTTTAGTCCGGTTGATCTTTCTGTCTACCATCCTGAGGAAATGTCTCGTATCCTAACTCTAGAGGGGAAAATTGATGTTAAGGTAGAGAATGTTGCTATCGGTGAGGAGGCAAATGCATGAAGGGTCGAGGTTAGCTCAGAGATTACAAATGTCATCTCACAGTACTTGGGAAGTGATCAGTTCTTAGATTGAATGAATGATAAGATGTTGGCTTCCATTAAGGAAATCATGGCCAAAGAGAGAATGGTCAATGCTCCTCATAGTACCCCTATCAGTGTTCCAGCAGTGAATGCGGTGATTAGTGAGCATGTATCGGGAGTTACTCATAATCCATTCACTTAGTTTCAGTTGCCACCTGTGCAGACTCATGGGGGTTCTTCCAATCAATTTGGTTAGTTGGGTTCTGTGGGTCCATTTGGTTCTATTAGCCAATCATTCCAGTCAGTGGGTATAGTGTTTTTGCCAGCCATCAGCCAGTTTGCTCAGCCTAGTTAAGCATTTATACCACCTCCGTTTTAGTTTGGGGCATTTGGCCTTACCCTTAATTTTGTGGTCACACCTAACGAGACAACCTTTCCTCAATAAATAGGTTTACCCTTGGGTACCGTTACTCAATCAAAGGGGTCATCCTTGTCTGCGGAGTTTTGTGATCTTCTTAAAAAATTGCTAGCTGCCAATCCCAGCTCTTAGCCGTTGTCACTATCAGTTCAAACCGCTAGAGATGAGGACTAGATCCCTGAAAACTTTTGTATGCCTAGCATAGCAAAGTATAAGGGAACTGGTCTACCTTAATCTCACATCACCACCTATCAGAAGGTTATGAGAATCAACAAGTTAAGTGATAAAGTGCTAGCCAAAATGTTCCCCTACACCCTAGAAGGTCCTGCTATTGAATGGTACAATATTCTATTAGATGAGTCAACCAAAATTTGGAAAGCTTTGTTTGAAGCTTTCATTGAGCAATATGGTTTCAATGCTACCACTAAAACTACCATACAAAATTTGGAGGCTATCAAACAAGCTTATAATGAGAAATTTAAGCCCTATTTTAAAAGATGGATGACCACTCAGGTTCCATTGAAAGATAGGTTAAGTCTCCTTAAGATGATTGTAAAACTGATGGATGGTGCCCTGCCTGCTTATCGAAAGGTTCTTGATATGGATAAGTTCTCTAGCTATGTTGAGGTCTTTGAAAAAGCCAAGAAATGGGAAAGAATGGAGGAATTGGAGAAGGTGAGTGTACCGGCCAAACCTTGGTTCTAAAAGAGTGACCCTTCAGCCTCAGCCCAGGCTTCTAAATCAAAGTCTAGTTTTGATCCTAAAACATCAATAGTGTAAGAAGGAGTGGCGGCAGTCTGTACCATTAAAGACGACATCTCCGCTTGGAAAGTATCTCTGCCCGCCATCTTCACTAAGTTGAGGGCACTTGGCCTTCTTCAGAGTATAAAAAATTATGTCCCGCCCAAGCCTAAGGACAGAGATCAGTTTTGTGCTTATCAAGTTAGTAAGGGGCATCACAGTGGTGCTTGTAGAGATCTACTTGAGGCTATTTGTGGTTTGATTAGGGATAAGAAGATACAAGAACCTGAGCTTAAACCTAGCACAATGAATGACCCCCTACCAAATTTTGAGAAACAGGTTGCAGCTATTGAGTCAGGGTTACCCTCCTACCATGTCTTTAATATGATCTTGCTAGTTAATCCTATAGTTCACTCAGCAGTGGCTATACCCAATGAACCAATCCCCATTGACATCGATGTATTTGAGTAAGAAGGAATTCATGATGAGGGAGCTATGTTGGTTTAACGGAAGCAAATTGATATCGATGCTTATGTATTGGAAAGTGATGAGCTCTAAGGGCCCGTCTTGTTAGTGGAAACTTTCAAAGGGAGAAGTCAAATGGAAAATGGAGTGCTGCATGTTACCCAAAGTGGGAGGATTCCTCTTGATCCTCTTCTAAAAAGAAGAAAGGGCAGAGATATGGATATTCAGGTTATTCCAAATATCAATCAAAGTCCAATCTTTACGCCCGCTATTGGGACTCAAACTCCAGTCGGTATTGAAAAGAAAGTCACCCCTCTTATCCAGCAGTTCCAAGTCACCCTTGTTAAGTACAACATTAGGCAACTTCTTATTGACTCTGAAGATCATCGCAAAGGTCTAATAGAAAAGTTATTGAGCTTGTAGGCTATACCTTCTACCACTCTGGTTAAAGTATTTTCAGTTATTCGGGGATCTACTTTCGATCAAGTTGAACCCATTAAGTTTTATCTGCTAGACCTCCCGGCCGAAGGAAATAAGCGTAATAAGGCTCTTTTATTAAGGTGCAAATCTTTGATCGCTCTATCCCATGTGTTACGGTGGATGATGGTTCCACCCTCAATCTCTACCCTACCAAGATCCTTCCTCACTTAGAGCTGGATGAATCCTTGTTGGCAAAATCCAACACTGTTTTCAAAGAGGAATGTCATTGGGGTCTTTGAAGCTAAAGTTACAGTTGGAGGAGTAAAATCCAAAGTCTTTTTCACTATCCTCGACATTCCTGTCACCTACTCATTATTGTTGGGTCGAACTTGGCTCCAGGAATTAGGATCCATCCCTTCCACGGTCCATCATAAAGTGAAGCTTATCCATAATGGCAAGCTAAAAACCATTAAAGCTGACGAACCATCTATTATAGCAGCTATAGAAACAAAAGAAAAAGAATCTAGGGTGGTTGTGGCTCATTAGGATGCAAATTTTTTGATTACGAAGTACATATAGCTTAAAATCAAAATGATCATGATGAAGCAAGGTTATGTAAAAGGTAAGGGGCTCAAAAGGAATCTGTAGGGTATGCTGGAACCCATTTTGCCTCTTCCATGGCCATTCAAGCTTGGTTTGGGGAGCCGTCCAGGTGCTAAGAAATCTAAACCCTAGTTCTACCTCATGATAGGGGTTGAGGTCTAGCAAAAGGTATTCATGTGTGAGGAAGAACCTATTAAGGTATGGGGCAAAAGGGTCCCTGGTTTTTAGATCTTCAATGATATATATGATTTCGAGAAAGGCTGCATGATTGAAACCTCAGTTTCTATAGAAGTATGTGGGAATTCTGAAGAAGATGAAATGAAAGAAGTTATCGAGTCCATCACCAAGACACTAGGAGTACTTATGTGGAAGAATGAGAAGGGAAGTGAAAAGGGAAATCCCATCAGCAAGGTTATCAAAGACTTAGCAAGAGTAGTAGCCGAAGAAGCACATGCAACTACCAGTTCAGCTATCAGTATTTCCAAAGCCGATCAACAAGGCCATCTGCCTGTGGAGGATGATTCAACTGATGTAATTTTTAATGTTGCAAATATGTTTTTAAGGCATATCATTAATAAGTTGTAATATCAGTACTCTTTTTAGCATAATAAATTGATGCATTTCCCATTCACATTTCACCCGAGTATTTCATTCTAATTACACCATGCACTCATAACAACAACATTCTTGAAATATCATCATACTTATTAATGAAGTTGACTTTGAATACATCGCAATGGTATAAATATCCAACGGTAAAAACCTACCAAATAAAAGAGAGATAATAAATGTGCTTAGCAAACATGATAACAATAAGTCTTGGTTCATCTTTCTTAACGAAGGGGGAAAGGGGTAAAAAGGTACATTTTGCCAAGAAAGAAGACCATAAAGACTAATGAAAACATCAACAGCAGGCCGACCCCAGTTACAAAAAAATAGAAAGCACATATTGAGTTATAAAAATGCGTAAAATCCCTCAGAAGCTCTAAAGGGAAGCTGATCATTGATAAATCAAAAAGAGCCTGTCCAAAATAATGGCTACTCATAATGACTGGTTTGATAAACTCCTACTTGCAATTTGGGGGTATAGAACTAGCATAAGGACTCCCACTGATCAAACGCCATTCTCCTTGGTATATGGAATGGACGCTATGCTATTAGTTGTAACAAAAGTAAGATCTCTAAGGGTGGCACTCAAAGCTCAATTAAAATAATCAAATTAGGTAAGGGCAAGGTATGAATATTTAAACGTATTAGATGAAAAGCGATTCAAGGTACTTCACTACCTACAGATGTACCAGCAGCGCATGGCTCGAGCTTACAACAACCGAGTCAGATCCCTATAGCAACCTCTCAAAGCAGGTGATATGGTTCTCAAGCAGCTACGCTAGGTCAACACTGACGCTAGGGGCAAATTAAGGCCTACCTGGGAAGGGCTATTCATTGTAAAGAAAGTCCTTGGTGATGGAAATAAGTTCGTGAATCCAGTAAATTAATATAGGCTCCAGCATTATCACATCTAGGTTAAAAGAATCAAATCATAAAAAAGCAGCACAAAGAATAAAAGAAATAAAGAATAAATCACCTGGCGAGCAGTCCCCTACTGCTCAGGTTAGAATTATGGTGCAACTTACTGATCGGTATTCTGCAAATGCATTAGGCAAAAATTAGGTCACTCCAACAAAATAAAAGCCGCTAAGCTAAAAACCCGAAAAGGGCGGCTTAGGCAAATGTTAGGGCATCGAAAGAAAAATGTCAGTTGCCTTCTCGAAAATCTATAAAAGACAAGTAGGCAGTAGGGGTTGACCATTGGAAATTGTTACCATTGCCCATGTACTCCAATTAATCTCATCAATGAACATATTATGATTTTGCTAAGGATCTTGGTCTTATGAATGCATTCATGTCTTTAGGTGAAATAATCGTTGGTATGAGAACATCAGTTTTTCTCTACATGTTACGCATCATTGTTATTTATTCCTTTCACATGTAATCTAACAGAAATAAAAAGTTCCAAGGAAATCAAGCATATGTAAATTCAGAAAAGGTCTGCTAGATTGAAAACCCGAAAGGGTAGTTGAGGCAAAAGTTAAGACAAGGTCAAAAGAAAAGCCTGTGGAATCGAAAACCCAAAAGGGCAGTCTCGGCAAAAAGTAAGGCAAAAAAAAGCTTGCCAGGTTGAAAACCCAAAAGGGCGATCTAGGTAAAAGTTAAAGCTAAAAAGAAAAAGTCCGCTGGATGGAGCATTAAGGACAGGTCAAGCAAAAATTAGGACAAAAAGAAAGAAAAACAAATGTTTGATAGGTTACCTCATATCAAATGGCCTTTGCAAAAGTTAGAACATCACTCGGTCCCCTCACTATAAAATCACTGGATAAAATACGGGTTCGCAAAGCAGCAATACTCGATACTCTTAGTTCAGAGGAAGTAAGCATGCATAAAAGTGAAATGTCAAAAGTACCAATCCAAATTTTACAATCAAAATAAGCCATGCATGGCCCAAAAGTACCAACAGTTCAGAAAGTAATCATAACCTAAGCTACCAGGGGATCCTGTCCCTAGTGACCCTCCTGAGTCTGATCTTGAGTATCCGCCAGCACATAATCCATGTCCATGGTCATGTGATCCTCAACCTCATCGGTATCAATAGCTGGCTGAGCAAGAGCCCTAGTATTTGAAGTCCCTACAGTAGCCCTAGTAGCATCAGCACCCTTAACAAACTGATCTCCACTCCTCTAAGTCACTCGGTAAGCCGAAAGATCATCCTCAGACTCATCATCAAAAGGAACCGACGTCTACCTATCCACAGTAATCGTATCAAGCTGGCCCCTTAACATCTCAACCTCAGCCCTCGCCCGAGCGATCTCAGCCCTAGCCTGGTTAGCCTTAATAGTAGCTACCCGCAGCTGGTCCTCCAAGAACCGGGCCCTCTCCTCCGATTCATCTAAGTCCTAGGCAGACTTGCTGCACTCCATGGCTAACAGGGTCTGCAACATAAATCATAAGATCAGTAAACATATATAAATGTCATAACATGCATGGATAGCTTATAAAATTTTACAGGGAAAAGAAACTTACCGGAGCTAGTGCATCCTAGGCCAGTAGCCAATTCTTCATAGAGAAATAGCCTTGGGCGATCCTCTCAGCCTCAAAGATGGTCACCTACAAGGGAAAGGTCACACTAGGACGGGATATTCTAAGCAATCATAGTAATGGATAAAGATTAAGGCTAGAAATTCCTTACATGAGTAGAGCTAGAAGGAGTGAAGCCAATAGGCTGGACAGACTCCTTGAGATCCTTAACAGATCGCTTCCCCGAATGGTCAAGGAGTCTAAAGAAAGTATCTAGCTCAGCGTAGAAGATGCCCTCCCTCACAGATCTGAAAGCTCGAGACCGCTTCACCAAAGGCTTAGGGGCAACAGCAAAGGCAGATCTCTTCCATATGGAAGTGGAAGGCTGTAGCAAAAAAGAATCAGATTCAAGATCACATTCAATTTTAGAAAGCAATGAAGTATTTACAAAGGCTAGGTTAGAGGCATAACTAAGAAGAAGGGGTAATAGACCTAGCCGAGCCCCTAGTGCCCTAAACTATGGATGGACCTCTATGGTCACCCCTTCGTCCACTCTCCTTGTCATCATCATCATCATCATCATCATCATCCTCGCCATCACTCTAATAAAACTCAAGAGGGATGTCCTCATGGTGGAACCTCCCATAGGCAGTAAGAAGAGAATAATCAACAAGCTCAGTATAACAGCCCTCTGCAGACAGCATGGGAGCTCCCTCGCCTAATAAGTGCAACCCCTAGTTGGTCCCCAGCATGAGATGAGGCCAAAAGATGCCTGCTGGGATCAAGGAAAGGATCGGTCTCTCCACCATGGCACTGGTCCTCCACCCTCGGACCCGCTTACCAAAATACCACTCGTAAGAGAGTGGCGACTCCAAGAAAAAGCGGCAGTCATCCACGCCAGCCCGCATTCTCTCGATAGCCCTATGTGTGGCTAATCTCTCCCATGGGTGTTAAATAACCTATACAGAATGAATGCACTATAAGTATTACAACCTCATAAATACTATTTTGACTAATGGTTTGTTGAAATGTAAAATGCAGGTTTAGTAGGGAAGAAGTTTACCCGGTATGAATGTAGCTGGCATTGGAACTCTTGGTACTGCACTGTAGTCAAGGACTAGCCTTATTAGAGCCCCATCCACCTGGAAATGATATGTGGTGTCTTGGGCTGTATGGGGAAACCTAGCCTGGGGATAAATCAGTGTTGAAAGGCCCAAATCTGCAAAACAAAATAAGGATCAATTGCAGCATAATCTAAGTAAAAGGTTAAATCACAAAAGACCAGTTTGGGATTTACCAGTAGTATCAGATGGTAGATCTTGATCTTAGACTGCTCACCCCAAACTCCGACATCCAACCCATAGTATAACTTTACAGGAATGGCCCTGCACTAGTTCTGGTAGGGCATAAAAGTGAGGTCCTCCACAGCAAAGAGCAAGCGCTAATTGAGGCTGCTCGAGTAGATAGAAAAGAAGACATTGGTAAGAAATGTCAGCAGAAAAGATCAGGCATACTAGTCCCTTCTATCAGCCACAATAGGAGTCTGCTGCTTAATCCAATAAGCATACAAGTCCCTGTACTTGAGCTTGTTCATCGCGCCCGGATGAAGCCCAAGTAGTCTGGCGATACTGGCCTTCACTTTAGGCCAGAACTGCCATCGGTCGGCATAAACATCAAAGTGGAACACATCTCCGCTCCACTCTAGGCCTGTCATGGCATACACATTTGAGGAAGTAATGGTAACCTCCCCAATAGGCAAGTGAAAAGTATGGGTCATCTACGACTACCTCTCTGTCAGAGCTGAGACGGTGTAGGGGCCTGAGGGATGGCCTTAATAATGTCGCTAAAGCCGAAGGAATTGATGCAAGTCAACAACTCTGTATGCCCTGTGGGACGAATCTCCTTGTACCATTTCCTGCAGAAGCTTAGGGCCCCCACAATCTTGTATTGGAACTGTAAAAACAAAATTATAGATTAACAGGGTTAGAATACAACAGAGCAACTAGAAATTAGAAAAGGATTGTCAAAATCAAAGTAGCAAGCATTCTATCCATGAGGACAGGACCTATACAGGTAAGCTCCACCTGTATGGGTCCATAGCCTCTCTTGTATAAAAATGGGACCTATATGGTTCCCTCTCACCCCGTATAGGTCCCCTACGAGTAGTCCCTCTATGCAAGTCTGCTGAAAAATCCAAAATCATCCAAATTCATCCAAAGCTCATCCAAAACTATCTTAGAAGCATCCTAGGCTAAAGTTACATGCATCAGGCTCTATTCCAAGGTCTAAAATACCCTAATTCATGCCAAAATCCGAGAAATATTCAAAGGTTCGAAAATGGAAAATGGAGAATCGAGCAAAATTACCTAAAGTTTTGAAGTGTGGGTCTCATGAGAAGGGATCAGGGGCACTTTAGTAGTAGGAGTGAGGCCTAAAAATGAGTCCCCCTCGTGAAAAGCATACCCGATAGAAATAGGGTATTCTCGAAGTCCCAAATCACCCACCGAGGGCAAGTCCTAAAGTCTAAGGGAGAAGCGACCGGTATGTGGGATCTTTTTATACATCTTTAGTTGTTTTTGGGAGAAAAATTACCAGCATTGCAAAAAGGGAAGTTTTTGTATGTAGTGACATATGAGGGGACTGATCAGACTTTTGAACCCCCAATCAGGGACCCGTACGGGTCCCACCTAACCCATATAGGTCCTAATGGTTGAGCACCCCCCTTTACTGATCCTAGCTCACCCGTATGGGCCCTTTCTTGCCATCCAGGGGTAGAATTTTGAACCTATATTTAATAAAACAATAGAAATTCATCTAGTCCAAGCTCGGGGCCAACCTCACTCTTCTTCACTCCCATATTTCAGTTATATTCGGGATGAGTTCCTATGCTCACCTTGATCCTTGATTGAAGGGCAAAAATATTTTTTGCCTATGCAAAAGTTAATCAAGAATCAAGGTAAGCCATTTTTGAATTGATCACTAATTAGGAAAATTTTGTACATGACCATCCTAACACAGGAAGGACTTCCCCAGTAGAAGAAATTCACTTTGCTCCCCAGTAGAAGAAGTTTACCAAAGGACATTGCTTTATTCTCCAATGATGGAATCAATCAATCTAGGGGCAACTCCCCATTCCCCAATAGCAGAATCAGTCAATCTAGGGGCATACCCCCTATCTCCCAACAGTGGAATCAATCAAGGGACATCCCCCCACCAATCTAGGGGCATCCCCACATTTCCCAGTAGTGAAATCAGCCAATCGAGGGGCATCCCCCCCATTATCCTCCAGCGATAGAATTGGTCAAGGGGCACACCCCCATCATAAAAAACCCTAGGGGCACCCACCCTAGAGACATTCCCCAATGGAGGGATTGGCAATAGTCAGGCCAAATCCGACATTTCTCGCACTTAGTTTTCAGTTTATTTCAGGGGTTAACCCCCCATCCACACATCTTTATTCTTAATTGAAGGGGAAAAATACTTTTGGTATCGCAAAAGTCAATTAAGAATGAAGAGGTGTATGCTTGGACAATGACTAACTCGGTGTTTGATTGTGTTCTCTTTTCAGGTTATTCAAATTCACCAGTCAAGAGTTATTCACCTTAGGAAAGGTATATACCACCAGCAGGATAGTTAATCCGCCTGAAGAAAGGGATACATCATCAGTTAGGAAAGTCGATTTGCCTTAAGAAAGGGATACATCATCAGTTAAGAGAGTCATCCGCCTTAGGAAAGGGATCACCACTAGCAGGAAAGTCGATCTGCCTTAAGAAAGGGATACTTCATCAGTTAGAAAAATTGATCTGCCTTACGAAAGGGATACACCACCAGCAGGAAAGTTGATCCACCTTAGGAAAGGGATACACCGCTAGCAGGAAAATCGCTCTCCCTTAGGAAAGGGATACTCCACCAGCAGGTTAGTCAATCCATCTTAGGAAAGGGATACATCATCAATCAGGAAAGTCAATCCACCTTAGGAAAGGGATACATCTATGAGTGGGCGGAGGTTTTCAGCAGGTTTATGCATGCCGGGTGCAGTGCCCGAGGAGCAATTTGGTTTAGTTTGAGAAAATCCAGTTCACTTAAATGCGGTGGCTTCAAAAGCCAAAAATGTGATTATATTGAGAAATATATTTACACATTTTATTGAGAAAAATATATTTTTAAAATAAAGCATTTTTACTTTGTTTAAAAATAAAATAGAGTCTCCTCCCGGTTCAGCTCCACTAGGAATTATGGTATAGTGATCCGAAATAGGATTTTTATACCAAAAAGAAAATCAGATTCTGAGTTCAGACATAATAGTTACTCATATTGTTTAAATTGGTTGGATTAATTTTGGAACATTTGGAATTTGTGGTACCAAGGAATTAAATTTAAGAAATAAAATGGGCATCATAACGGCTTAATAAATGGATATTTTTTACCTAAATTTCAGCAGAGTAACGGCGGTGCTTGGGTTTTGGCCCGGAAACTAAAATAGAGTTTCCTCACATTCTAGGTGTTTTGCCTGTACCTGCGAGCTTATTTACACATATTATAGTTTAAGTGGCTCCAGTGGCTCACTTAACCAGACAAATGGAAATGCAATATGCGATAATAATATAATAAAAATGGATTAAAATGAATTTTAAAGTTGGGCTTAGAGCCAATTACCCTCAGTTACCTTTTCGTCTATTCAAGATGACTTGAGAGCTGGTGCGGGACCAAAGTTGTCAAAGAGAAAAATGTGGTTTGGTTGGAAAATAGATTTAACCCAAGTTATGGCTATAGTCTTGGATTATTTCTATAGAAAATGCAGGATTTTTGAGAGATTAAGTCATTTTTAGACCAAAGATCACTATGAGATCTAGATCTAAAAAGACCAGAAAATGAGTTTATATAAATTTCGATGATAAAGCTCGGATTTAGAAGTGTTTTGACAGATTTTTGAGGCTTTTAAGACTCCCGGAATGATATTTGGGCGTAAATTGGTTTTTGGTGCATTTTGGATGTGTGAAAATCCGTTATTTATAGAAGGGTGGTAATTAACCCGCGGGCTAATTACAAAGGTAATTAGCCGATGGGCTAATTACCTATCTGACAAAATCTTACTTTAAATCCTCCAAATCTTGCAAAATCTCGGTAAGATTTAATTTTATACTGTTCATAGGTAACTACTCGCCCGGCTAATTACCTATTTGACCATATTTTGACTAAAACGGCCCAATGAGCAAAACTAGTGGCCTTTGGCCCCAAGCCCCACCTTATTTTGGCCAAAATCGATCGTTTAAGCCCTCAAAATGGCATTTTTTGTGTTTTCAGGACAGTTTTGGTGTTTGACAATTCGACTGTTTTCATTATTCGGAAATGAATTTCAAGCATTTTAAGGATGCAACTTGGAATATTATGAAGAATGCGACTTTTTGGGATTTTTGGATTTTTTTATGACAATGCGGTCCTTCTTGGCTCCCTTGTCAAATCGCTGATTGAAATAGGTATAAATCCTCATCGGGCTGAGCAGACCGTGCTAATAGTTTACCCCTCGCGTATAAAACTTTTACCATGGAGGTAAAGTTGCACATACGTGGATGAATGAGCTATTGTAAAACCAGTGTTCTTGGGTGATAAGGACATGAAAAACCTTTTTAGAAAGAATCAACATTTCTTAATCGATAATTTTGAAAAACAAAAATTTTTGCCCCTTCGATTAAGAATGTTGATGAAAATCTTTAAACAAAAATTTGTAGGCGAGTAAATGTAAAAAGAAAAGATGTCGGGAATATAAGAGAATGCAGGTTTTGAAATATTTCATGTCCTTACCGATGCATAGAAAATTTTTTTTCCACCCATTTTAAACACGGTTTTGCATGATGCAAAAGATAAGTGAAGGGTCATACTTACCTGTGGTGTTGCATCCGTTGATCAGTTTTCTCATCAGCGAGGATGTCACTGTTAGCTATATCTTAATCAGTTTTCTCATTAGGGAGGATGGTACTGTCAGCCACATCTTGATCAATTTTCTCTACTGAGGAAATGTCAAATATGGTGATCAATCTCTCATCCGGGAGGAGTATTATTGGCTATCATCGAGCATTTTTTTCATTAGGGAGTGTTGCACTATCCGCAACTGTCGAGCAGGTTTCTCACCATCAAGTTGGGCACTGTCTGCCGCCATTGAGTAGTTTGTCTCACCATCGAGTTAGGCACTGTCAGCCACCATTGAGCAATTTATCTCACCATTGAGTAGTTTTTCTCACCATCGCATTGGGCACTGTCTCGCCACCATTAAGCAGTTTATCTCACCATCAAGTTGGGCACTATCTTGCCACCATTGAGCAGTTTGTCTCACCAACGAGTTAGGCACTGTCTGCCACCATTGAGCAGTTTGTCTAACCATCGAGTTGGGCACTATCTTGCCACCATTGAGCAGTTTGTCTCACCATTGAGTTGGGCACTATCTACCACCATTGAGCAGTTTATCTTACCATTGAGTTAGGTACTATCTTATCACCGATAAGCAGTTTATCTCACCATTGAGTTGGGCACTGTCTACCACTATTGATCAGTTTATCTCATCATTAAGTTGGGTATTGTCTACCACTATTGAGTAGTTTGTCTCACCATCGAGTTGGGCACTATCTACCACCATGGATTTGTTATTGAGATTTCCTACAAAATACAAGCTGACATGGCACTGCATGTCGCAAGCACACTACATGACACTATAAAACTTAATACTAGTTGACTTAACATGGCGATGCATGTTATTAACATAAATCGACATGACACCATATGTCATCAACATATTGTGAAGATCTCGCTAGATCTAAAGTTTGGCTAAAATGTGCTGGGGTAAAGATCTCAGTGGATCTAAGGTTTGGCTACGATGTGTCGGGGTAAAGATCTCACTAGATCTAAGGTTTGGCTATGATTTGTCGGGGTAAAAATCTCACTAGATCTATGGTTTGGCTATGATGTGCCAGGGTAAAGATCTCACTAGATCAAGATGATGAAGCTTAGTCTTTTGAAAGAGTTTCATGTATTCTTGTTTAATGATGCATGTGATGTTGTACATTTACTGATGTATAATGAGTTGTGCTAGTTCAAGATGCATTAAGTTGGCATTTGCCCCTAGTCAAATTGGGAGGATGCATCAGTCAGTAGCTTTTCCTCGCTAAGTAAATGTCGAATGTGGCTATCAGCCTTCTTATGTAGGAGGTGGTACTGTCAAATAGGGTGATCAGTTCTCTTTCTTGGGAGGAGAACTGTTGAATTTGGTGATCAATTCTCTCTACTAGGAGAAGAACTGTCATATTGGTGATCAGCTCTCTCTATTGGGAGGAGAACTGTTGAATTTAGTGATCAGTTCTCTCTATTGGGAGGAGAACTGTCAAATTAGGTGATCAGTTCTCTCTATTAGGAGGATAATTATTGAATTTGGCGATCAATTCTCTCTATTGGGATTGAATTTGGTGATTAGTTCTCTCTATTGGAAGGAAAACTGTCAAATTTGTCTTCAACGATTGATTTGCTATCTATGTCATTTGGTAGCTAATATTTTGGTGACTTTGGAGTCTAGTACTACTGTATTTTGATGTTGAAGCGTTTTCCCAGATGCCTCTTGATCTTAGAAAGCGTTTGAGCCGATTTTGTATTATATTGCATTTGTCGGTGACTAACAATGTATATTTGGCAACTTGTTGCCTTTGCATATATGAATATGAATGTGATGTATAATGCATGATATGTGATGTTTATGCAATGCATTTTATCATCGTAGCATGGAATTATGCAGCTGTAAGATGAGGCTTGCTTGGTTATCGACAGTATTATATTGTATCATTGGCTTCTTAGTTTCTATCATTATCAGTGATGATGAAAATTTAATTTTGGGTTGGAGTGCTAGATGTAGGATTCATAGCTTCAAGGGATGAGATTGTTGTTTTCGTTGTAGTTGTGTGCGATTCGCATCTATTTCACTTTAGTTGTCGGGCTGGCCATGCACTTGACTATTTGAATAAGGCAAGCTTTCAGATCCTTCTCAGCTCCAATGAATTCCTGAGTCATAAAACCTTTGCCCCTTGTGGCATATAACATTAGACTAAGCAGGTAAACTCCAGTTGCTCGGACTGACAGAGGCTAGATTTTATTCTTTTGACTGACCGTGCAGAAAGAATGGCATGCATCAGCAGTTCTCAGAATTCTTGTGTAGCTGAGTGCAAGAAGATTGTCTTCTCACATTTTGGAGAAGTGAGAGATTCATACGTTTGTGTTGATAAAGAATATTGTTCCTTTGCAAAGGCTTGTTGTCATTTGGTGAGTCATTGTGATGAATGGCTTTGATTGAGCTTGCATGCAGAGGTTATGCCCTAATTTTTGATTGAACCGAAGCACAACAGGCTTTTTATTTTTCTTACTCTTTATTTTTCTTACCTTAATTTTTGTATAAATATCCTTTTTAGGTTTTCAATTTATCGGGTTGCCTTAACTTTTGCCTAGACTTCCCTTTTGGGTTTTCAATCCAGCATGCTCTTTTTTTTTGAAATTTTTTGTGTGCATGCACTATTATAAACAAGAGTGTTTACATGAATGTTTCTTTTAACAATTATGTGTATTCACTAAGTGCACACATTTAACAATTCAGTAAAATGACACATTAGTGAAAGAAATATTTTTAGGCACAAAAGTTTGGTATCTATTCCAAAAACATTCTCCCATTATCAATGGCCCTTTTCAGGTTTTACCGATTGATTTCCCTCTTTCTTTCATCTTTATCTTTGCCTAAAAGCCCTCACTAGCTTTTAGTAGACACATTTTTTTTAGTTTATGTGGTATTGCCTGAGCCTGTTTTTGTTCAAGGGATTCATAAACTTGTCTCCTCTGATGTCCCTAATGGGTTAACATTCCCTCGATAAGAATCTGTATCACTATGTTGATCCTTTGGGTGGAATTTGCCCCTAGCATTAGCATGCACTACTTTCATTCGATTTAGGATCAGTTTCCTTGATTTTGACTCTATCGATTATTTTTGTTGTCCTGATCGTCTCTTATTGGCGTATTTTTTTGACTTTGACCTTTTTGCTTGGTACATGTCAATTCTCTTTAGTAAAGGAAGGATATGTCATTTCAATGATGTCATGCCCCCGGTTGAGACATTTCATACAACTGTTTGGACACATTCCATTTACTATATGTTTTTGGTTGATTTTGACTTTGTTCATGTGTGTTCTACAAGATCATTATTGACTTTCATGCTTCTTGTTTAGAAGCACGCTGTAAGGAAAAGAAAATCTTTAGAGATTAGTCCCGTCAGATTTGTTGGTTTGGCTTTCACTATGATTGTGTTGTCGATGAGGTCCTTTCTACATCATGCTAGAGTTGCTTGGGTGTTTGCCATCTGATTTTTGTCGTGCGGCACAGAGTAGATTTTTTCTAGATTGCTTTGACGCATGGTTTAAGTGATTTTATTCTCTTGATTCTCTCTAGTGACTTCTCTGATGATTTTTCTTCATTTGGCCCAATGAGTAGTAAGGACATTTTGTTGATCGAAAATGCTTGATTGAACTAGGCAAAGGCATCCACATGTTCTTTTTATCTTTTTTCCTCTCTCATTTTCAAGGGTCAAGTTATTTGAAATAGATACTATTTTTGGGTTTGCCAAATGTGCCTAAATTTATTTCTTCAGTTGGAGCATCATGAATGTTGAATATGTCAAATGTATGCCACATTAAATACATGGAATCATTATTAGAAACATTGCACATGTAAGAGAATTTATTCATAATATCATTTATTACATTGCTTAGTTCGAAAGCACTATAGATAAAAGCAAAAGAGCAATTTCGTTATTTAGTATAGCTCATACTTCTTCTGAGATGCTGTTGCCTACCATACTATTCCCAATTTGGGCTTTCATCTTGGTCTTCCAGAGTTTCTTCATCTGAATGATATTTGATCTCTTGGTCCACAAGATCAAGTTATTCATAATCTGCGTTTTCATTTTGCATCATTTCATGGGGCTCGTCTTCCTTTAGCTGATCTTCTTCATCATACTTCTTAATCTTTTTGGCATAATCTACCACATCATTGAAGGTTTTAAATCTCTCCATTCTCATTTCATCTTTGTACCTTTGATTGGAACCCTCCACTAGTTTCACAATTAAGGCTTCCTCATCAGGTTCCCCACTTACTAGCACTCAAACTGCCATCCATCTCAAGTAGTAATCCTTAAAGGACTCATTTGGATGTTGTTTTACTCTTTTGAGGTCTCGTAAAGTGGTCTTTACCTTAAGATTAAAGGCATAGTTCTCTATAAAGGTAGAATATAACTTCTTCCAATCAGACTTTATATCTGTCAGCATCCTCATATACCATTCTAAAGCCGGACCATGGAGAGTGGCTTGTAACAGATTGACGATAAGAACTTTGGGAATTGCCATACTGGTCATAATTCAGAGATATCCCTCGACATGTACATTTAGGGATCCTGTGCCATTGTATGGAGCTACATATGGCATCACAAAGTTAGCTGGGAGTGCTTTGAACTTACTAGGTGCGAACTTATCAATATCCACATATTACTCGATGGAGGAAGTAGTGGATTTCCCTGTCTCCGAGGAAAAGTTCTCCAAGTCACTGTTCTTTACCTTCAATGCTGCCAATTCGGCCTCTTGTTCTTGCAACTTTTGAGAGTTCAAGTTCTCCAAGATATTGTGAAATTATGGAGTATCAAAGATTCTCTTGAGGGAGCAAATAATAGCATCATCATCCGCCATCTTCTTCTTTGCTTCTGAATTGGAGAAAAATCCTGTGATTAAATCAATTGGTGACGGGGTTCTAACCTTTGGATTGCTTGAGATACGTATCAGCCTGTTTCTCTCTAATTTCCAACCTTTTCATAAAAATAATATTAGGGTTTCCCACATTACAAGGATCCTAATGGTTTTTTCTAATCATTGAATGAATGGATGTTATAAATGTATGAATGATACGTACATACATGAATGAATGTACATGTGTGAAATTCAATATTCATAGAACACTGAATAGGTTTTGGTCAAACATTTAGGGAATATTTAACAAAGGTCAGGTATTCGAGGACACCAGAATTTTGATATTCAAGGAATATCAAATGAGATCAGGTGGTCATATATAGTGATGGGCGTTAATTGGGTTATTTGCCACATTCATGGAATGCGCAAATTTGAGTGTCTTTCGGGGAAAGTAGAACTCATGGAAGTGTCTTTTAAGGAGTGTGCTAAGATTGGGATCATCTAGGATGCCCCTAGGGTAGGACTTGTTTTGGCCATTCAAGGAATGCAAAAAAGGTTGTGTCTCACTGGTCATTGATTCGACAATCGCTATGTTGCCTTAGAGTTGGGAAAAGTTTTGGTCATTCGGAGAACGCCAAAAAGGTTTGTACCTCGATGGGTATCATTTTAGCAATCACTGGGTTACCTATGGGCTAAATATTCGTGGAATATTTGATGAAAGTTAAGCATTCGAGAAATATGTAACAAAAAGGGGTAAGTCTCTGATACTCATGGAATATCAAGCTTGGTCAATCGATCACTTTAACTATCAAGGTTTGGTTGAGTTTTCTTTCGTGGAAAGCATAACTCAAAATTGTGTCATTCCAGGAATGCACAAAAGTTGGGGTCTTGTAGAATGCCACTAGGAATTTCGACCAAGTTATTGCAGTAATGTCTTAGCTATTATGTCTCGCTGGACATCAATTAGCAGTCACTATATTGCCTTAATTCTTGGAAAAGCCTTGTTCATTCAGGGAATGCCAAACAAGTCTGTGGTATTTAATTCAGCAATCATGGGGCTGCCTTGGTATTAGTCATTTGGGGAATGCCAAAAGGTTTGGGCTTTACAGTCGGGTTTGAAACCACTCGGTGGTCGGGATCAGATGACTTGCTGGTCAGGATTAGATGACTCACTGGTCAGGGCTTGATGACTTACTAGTCCAATTTTTGCCAAATCATTGGTCAAGCTTGAATTGACTCAGGGATTGAAGGTGACTTTATTAGTTAGGTGACTCACTGGTCGAATTGACTCATTGGTCGATGATGATTTAAGTAATCATGTGACCCATTAGTCAGGGGTGACTTAAGTATTCGAGTGACTCACTAGTCAGGTTTTGAAATGACTTCAATAGTCAAGTGACTCACTAGTCAAGTTCTAGAATGGCTTTAATAGTCGGGTGACTCACTGGTGAGGTTCTATAATGACTTTAATAATCGGGTGACTCACTGGTCAGGTTTTAGAATGGTCTTACGATCAGGTGGGTTGACTCACTGGTCGCCTGATGGTTGACTCGATGGTTAAAGGTGAGTTGACTCGATGGTCACTCGAAGGCGGCACTCGAAGGCTGACTCTTTGGTCAAAGGTGAGTTAACTCGATGGTCACTTAAAAGGTTGATTCGGTGGTCGAAGGCTGACTCTATGGTCAAAGCTGAGTTGACTTGATGGTCATTCGAAGGAGGTTGACTCATTGGTCTAAGGGTGAGCTCACGTGCTGGTCAATCGAAAAGGAATGACTCATTGGTCCAAGGGTGAGTTAACTCGCCAGTCACACAAAAAGGGGTTGACTCATTGGTCCAAGGGTGACCTAACTCGCTGGCCACTCAAAAAGGGTTGACTTATTGGTCTAAGGGTGAGCTGACACCAGGGTCACTCAAAGGGTTTTGTATATCTCGGCTCATGGGTTAAGCCTAGGAGGACCCGCGATCTCATTATTTCGGCACACGGGTTGAGCCTAGGTGGACTCACTAGTTTTGGTTATTTTGACTTATGGGTTAAGCCTAGGTGGACTCACTAGACTTGGTTATTTCAGCTCACGGGTTGAGCCTAGGTGGACTCACTAGTCTCGTTTATTTTAGCTCACGGGTTGAGCCTAGGTGGACTCACTAGTCTCAGTTATTTCAGCTCACGGGTTGAGCCTAGGTTCCTATGGCTAAGGGAATGAAATGGCATGGCACACACTAATGTCATGGCTGTATAAAGACGTGGTTAGTTTACACACAATCATGATGTTTATGATGTCTATTTTTAGTTTATTTATATTTAATATACATGCACATGTAGTAAACGGTTAGATCATGCCTACCGCCCTTTTAACTCCATTTGGGTTGCTTCGCTTTAAAGCCAACGAGTGACTTAGCGAAATCTTCTCCCGTGCACTCAAATTTTTTTTGGGTAGACCTGTGAGAAAGTGTCTATGGTTCATCTATATGCGTGTTTCGGTCTCAAAATTGGGTGTAATTTGGGGTAACCTGTGCCTTTGTATACCGAGTCCAAGTGGCCCTAAGCGAACCAAAGGAAACTTTTCCACATATAATATACGTCGATAGTCTTGCCCTTAAGCGAACAATGTCCTCGTATGTTACGCAAGGGGTGTGATTGGATCCATACCCCTCAGGCCCTAAGCGAACTTGGAGATACTTCACCAAAAGACACCTAAATTGGCTTGGGGTAAAGAATGCAGATGTTATGCAGTCCTAAAATTGTGTAATGCTGAAATTACCCCATATTCCATAATTTCAAATTTTAATTTGAACAATATTTTTATTGTTATGTCAAAGAAAGAATTTTCATAAAAATCAGGTTTTTATAAAAATTCTATCCCCAACAGAGTCACCACTGTGAGAGGGCGGAAGTTTTTGGTGGGTTCATGCACGCGGGCTGCTAGGCACGATTTGGTTTAGTTTGAGAAAATTCAGTTCACATAATTGCGGTCGCTTTATAAGCCAAAAATGTGATTATATTGAGAAATATACTTACCCAATTTATTGAGAAAAATATATTTTTAAAATAAAGTATTTTTACTTTGTTTAAAAATAAAATAGAATCGCCACGCGGTTCAGTTCCACCGGAAATTGTGGTACACTGGTCCGAAATGGTATTTTTATACCGAAAAGAAAATGAGATTATGAGTTCGGAAATAATAGTTACTCATATTGTTCAAATTGTTTAGATTAATTTTGAAACTTTTGGAATTTATGGTAATTTCTGCATTACAACGGCTTTATTTAAGAATTAAATTCAAGAAAAAAAGGGCATTATAACGGCTTAATAAATGGATACTTCTATCGAAATTTCAACAGAGTAATGGCAGCATTTGGGTTTTGCCCACATTCTGGGTGTTTTGCCTATACCTAAGAGCTTATTTACACATATTATAGTTTAAGTGGTTCCAGTGGCTCACTTAACAAGACAAATGAAAATGCAATATGCAACAATAATATAAAAAATGGATTAAAATGAATTTTAAAGTTGGGCTTAGAGCCAATTACCCTCAGTTACCTTTTTGTCTGTTCAGGATGACTTGAGAGCTGGTGCGAGACCTAAGTTGTCAAAGAGAAAAATGTGGTTTGGTTGGAAAATAGATTTAACCCAAGTTAAGGCTATAATCTTGGTTTATTTCTATAGAAAATGCAAGATTTTTGAGAGATTGAGTCATTTTTAGACCAAAGATCACTGTGAGATCTAGATCTAAAAAGACCACAAAATGAGTTTATACCAAATGTCGGTGATAAAGCTCGGATTTGGAAGTGTTTTGACAGAGTTTTGGGGCTTTTAGGACTCCCGGAATGATTTTTTAGCGTAAATTGGTTTTTGGTGCGTTTTGGATGTGTGAAAATGAGAGGGGTGGGGGGGAGCTCCCTTATTTATTTATAGAAGGGTGGTAATTAGCCCGCGGGCTAATTACCTATCTGACAAAATCTTGCTTTAAATCCCGCAAATCCTGTAAAATCTCGGTCAGATACGATTTTTTTTACTGTTCATAGGTAATTACCTGCATGGCTAATTACTTATTTGACCATATTTTGACTGAAATGGCCTAATGACTAAAACTAGTGGCCTTTGGCCTCAAGTCGCACCTTATTTTGGCTAAATTCGATCATTTAAGCCCTTAAAATGGCATTTTTTTTTGTGTTTTCATGACAATTTTAGTGTTTGACAGTTCGAATGTTTTAATTATTCGAAAATTGATTTCAAGCATTTCGAGTATGTAACTTGGAATATTATGAAGAATGGCAGTTTTTGGGATTTTTGGATTTTTTTATGACAATGCGATCCTTCACGGCTCCCTTGTCTAATCGCTGGTTATAATAGGTATAAATCCTCATCAGGCTGAGCGGACTGTGCTAATAATATCAGTCAGGAAAGTCAATCTGTCTTAAGAAAGGGATACACACACCTCCCCTAGTAGAGTTACTAGGGATGCACAGTAGCAAAGGAAACTCATCCACCTCAAGAAAGGGATACGCATCAGCAAAGGAAAGTCATCCGCCTCAAGAAAGGGATACGCATCAGCAAAGGAAAGTTATCTGCCTCAATAAAGGGATATGCATTGGCAAAGAAAAGTCATCCGCCTCAAGAAAGGGATATACATTAGCAAAGGAAAGTCGTCCGCCTCAAGAAAGGGACCCCCGAAAAAGGAGTTCACTTCAAGAAAGGAACTCGCCCATGTCATCACCTCAGGTATAATTTCTAAACCCTCGCTCACATTGTGAGATCATATAGATCCGTATCTGCAGTAATCCCACGAGGGGCAGTCTATGAGCACTAGATTTTAATGATCCTTCTCATGAAACAATGATGAGAGCTATAAGATGCAATGACTTTTAGGTGTTATCCATCCGAGGTGTTCCTACTACTGCAGAGTTGAGTTTGGCCTAAGTCCGAAGACCTAGTCTGCCCTTAGGTTCCCCGTGTGGGTTATGTATAGTGGTATGAATCCACTAACAGGCTCGTACGGGGATTACCTTCGATACGTAATACAATTATGGGCGGGGTCCCACCTGTACGGGTCCTCTGATTGCCTAATTAGCCTCTTTCAGAAGTAATCTCTTACTAGTTTCGGGAAAAGGCAAGTCTTGAATGAGGTTTATTGCATTCAAACCTGACTTTCACCCTATAAATAGGGCCTTTTCCCTTCATTTCATAACACACATTCATATTAGAAGAAAAGCTGTAGAAAAATTGTAATAAAAGTTCTAGCAATTTCTATAGGTATAGAAAAGGTATAGTGGGGGTATAGGAGGTACAAAAAAGGGAGAAAACCCATTCTTTGAGGTTTTGTCCACATTTTATTCATTTCTAACTTCATTGATTGCGATTTATGGGAGGTTCTGTCCACACAAATACTCACCTAGATAGTTCTATTTCACCATCTACTTTGGCCGGACTCTCTCAATAGTAAAGGGATCACCTCAAAGTGGATTCACGCCGCAAAGGTAATGCTCCTGAGTTTCAAAGAGACTCACATTTCAGTTTTATTATTGTTGTTACTTTCTGCCTCTTTTATTATATCTGCTCTTTCTATTTCTTGTTTTAGGTCTGGTCCTAACCCGTATGAGCCTTGTTGGCACCTTGTATCGCCGAGATATTAGATCGGTACGCCATACTCATACGGAGGGAATCCCTTTTTATTTTCATTTTTTTGCCACCAATCCGTTGATCTGTTAATCTGTAAATGAAATTGAACAAAGTTTTTTCCTGGACCAGACAGGACCCTACAGGTACACCATACCCGTACCGGTCCTCCTTGGTAGCCGTACGGGTCCCACCCACCCCGTATGGGGACTAGCCCCAAGCAGATTCTAGAACCAATTTTAAACTAGTTAAAAATCAATCCAACTCACCATTTGCTATGCGATCATTTTTACTAATCGTCCCAGTAAATCAATCCACGAAAGTTAAAATATGTTTTCATAACAAAAGACGTTGAAGACCAGTTATTTCTCTCCGCTCCTAGAAGCTGCCTGAGCACTATCGATCGCAAAACCACCAAGCTAACATAATCACATTTTCCTAATAAAATGTTGTCTTATGATGTGCTATAAACTATGCTTATCTTTGTGGATGCAAGGGAATTTATTTTTATTTTATTTTATAACTTAGAACAAATGTATAGGCTTTCTTGCAATTCCCCCCATTTTCCCCCAGTTGTAATATTTATTCCCCCATTTATTGCTTGTGCTTTATTATAATATGTAAACATATGTAACGAGTGTGAAAGAGTGTAGAAATAGGATTTCTGTGACAATTCCCTAAATGATGAAAACAAATACGGTTTTACGGTGTGAATGTAATTTCGAATCAACTAAATGAGAAATAAGTGACTCATCCGATACCCGAATCTCTGATACAATAGGTATGAGTCTCCCACCCTGAGGCAACCGTACCAAAACTCTTTCCTAAGTAGACAACTTGGGTGGTGACTCTATCATTTGTATCGAGATTTGGGTCTCGATTCTTCTATTCATTAAGATTGGCTATTTGTGCAAACTTAAACTAAAAGACGTTTTATCATGCCTAAATCTAACCAACCCCCAGTGGGCCCCTCTCCTCACACAAGCGCCAAGGGAGACCCACATGTTTTGACACCTTAAAATCACATAGTCCTCAACCCTACCAGCATTCACAGTAGACAGATAAGGAACCCCAACCCCTGAACTCCCTATAGTACCCCCAACAACAACACTAGTCATCCCCACCTACTGCACCACCTCCTACTCAGCTCTACCCCTTTAAGCCACTACTAGATCCACTCGATATACAGATCGGTCATCTTTAGAAAAAGAATTGAATGGCTCGGGTGTCCGCCTACCCTCAATCATACATGTCAGCTGCACCTACAACACCTCAGCCTCAACTCTAGCTTGAGCTGTCTCTCTCCTAGCCCACTCTATATCCGCCTCCAATACTAGGATCCTATTCAGCTCTGCGGTGGCTCCACGCAGCTGCTCCTCCATGAAGCCAGTTAGATCCTCGGCAGTCTCTAAGTCCCAGGCAGACCTGTCATACTCCATAACTACCAAGGTTTGCATAAGAACCAAGGGATCACTACACATATGTAAATGTCATAACATGCATGCATAGTTTATTTGTTAAGTTTGGTAGGAAAATGAAAGCAACCACATCAAAAGCATCCTATGCCATTATCAGATCTTGAACAAAGAAGAATCTTCGAGCAATCCTCTCCGCCTCAGATATAGATACTTGAAAGAATCAACTAGACTAGCTTGAAAGATAATCCAGACATGTAACAATGATATAGATTGATCATTAAAAGTAAGAAGCCTTATGTAGGTCATGCTAGGAGAAGCAAACCGAATAGTATGGACTAACTCCTCGAGCTTGTGTACAGCTCACTTCCCCGAATGATCTAAGAGTCGGAAGGAGGAGTCCAAATCAATCTAGAGAAATCCCTCCCTAAAGTCCCCGATAGCCCTCGTCTGCTTCGTAGTCAGCTCTGGATCAGTTGGCTCAGTAGGAATGGAGACATCTAGCTCAGAAGTAGTAGTGGCAGTGGTGGTCTTCTTCTACTTAGGGGCAGGAGTCTGTATTATAATTGGCCAATTCTCAGATCCCCAGTTCATGCAAACGAGAGAAAAACATGTAGAGATTTATAAGGTTGAGATAAAAGACATACCTGAGTGGAAGAAATAGCAGGCCTAGGAGTGCCCTCGGTCAAATGAACGAAAGGACCTCCATGATCACCCCTCAATTCACCCTCATAATCTTCATCACCATCATCATCACTGCAGCCTTCTCCCTAGAGGGACTCAATGGGGAGGTTGCCATGGTGGATCCTCTTACAAGGGGGAAGAAGTGAAGAATCAATAAATGTGTTATAGGAACACATCACCGATATCACTTAAGCCCCCTCCCCCAGCAGGCACTGGGGGAGGGATTGGCCTCTCCACTACTATGTTTGTCCACCAACTATAGATCCTCTCCCCAAAGTACCACTCATAGGAGAGTGGCGACTTCATAATAAAGCAACAGTCATCCAGACATGCCCGCATCCTCTCAATATCATCATAAATGACCATCCTTTCCCAAGGGTCCCGAATGACCTGTACAAAGTAAATCCATTGTAAGTATCCTAACTCTATAAATACCATTTTCACTAATATTTTGTTAAAGTGTAAAGTATAGATGTGAAGCTGGAAAATTTTACCCAATCAGAGCGCAGCTGGTGGAGGAACTCCTTGTTCTCTGCTGTATTCCCAGCCTTTTGCTGTTAGGGTCCCATCTACATTAAGATGATGTGAGGCATCTCTGGATGTCTAGGCAAGCTAGGTCTAGGAACAAATTGATGCTCAAAAGCCCAAATCTGCAAGAAGTGTCAAAGATAGTTGCAAAGCAATTCAAACAATAGGATAAAGCATAAAGCATAAAGTTCAATAGTTACTAAAAGGATTGGATGGCAGATCTTGAGCTCGAACTGCCGGCCTCAAACATTAACATCCAGTCTATAATACAACTGTGCAAAGATGGCCCGACACCAATTCTTGCCTGGCACGGTAGCAAGATCCTTCACAGTTGATAGCAGCCCTTAATTGTGGTAGCGAGAGTAGACAGGGAAGAAAATCGTAGTGAGGGAGGTTATTAAGAAAGACCAAGCATACTGGTCTCTCCTCCCCGCAGCAACAGGACTCGGCTGATCAATCTAGTAATCATGGAGCTCCTCGTACTTGAGCTTATCTGTCCCTCTTGGATAAAGTTCGAATAGTCTCTCTAAACGGGCCTTTACCTCGGCCCGAGAATGCTAGCGGTTGATATAAACATCAAAGTTGATGACATCCCTACTCCAGTCAAAGCCAGTCAGCAAACACATATTAGAGGGAGTCACCATATCCTCCCCTATTTCCAGTTGAAAAGTATGGGTCATCTTTGACCACCTCTCCGCCAAAGCTGAAATAGCACCTGGGGCTAGCATCTTTAGAGCCAGAGGGATGGCCCTGATGATGTAACTAAACCTGAACGAGTCTATGGGGCTAATAGCTCGGTATCCCCCGCAGCATGAATCTCCTTGTAGCACTTTCTAAAAAGCTTAGGTCCCCCACAGTCTTACACTAAAACTGCATGGACAACACACAGTTTAATAGGGTTAGAATATAATGGAGCAGTAAAAAATTAGAAGAAAATGGCCTAAGACAGAATTCTGGACATTTGGTCATAGGAAGCAGGACCTTTACGGGTCCACCTCCATCTATACGGGTTCGGTTACCCTACTCATACAAAAATGGGACCCGTATGGGTCCCACCCTACCCATAAGGGTCCCCTGCAAATAGTCCCCAGCGGTTAATTTCTCGAATAATCCAAAATTGTCCAAATTTTAATCAAACCTCTTCCAAAGTTACCGTAAAAGCATCCTAGACTAAAGTTACATGCATTAGGCTCTATTCTAAGTCCTAAAACGCCCTAAACCATGCCAAAAGTCAAGAAATTCGAGAAATTACAAAAATGGAAAAAGGAGAAATTGGGCAAAATACCTGGAGCTTGGAGGCATGAGTCGTGGGAGAAGGGATCAACGGCACGTCAGAGGAAGACGTGGGATCAAGGAATAAGTCATCCTACAGTTGTATTGGATAACTATTGCATTAACTGGGATTAAGTCATAAGCACAAATGACGTTCCGAGTAATGGGGGATGGTAGATCCTAGCTAGAGGCATACTACAGTCGTTTAAGGTAATCGAGTTCTATTCACGGTCTAGAACCTTGAGCCAATGGTTCCAATAGAACAAGGTTTGGTTAAGCCTTAACAGCTCAATACTTCGAGATCCTATAAGGTCACACACATTGGACCTTCATCGGACGGAGTAAAGAATTAATAGATTTATTCTATTACAAAAATATAACATAATAATAATTGGATTATCATTTAATTGGTTAAAAATGATTAGATCATTTTAGATAAGCCAAGAAATTTATTTTTGACCGGTAACCAATTTATTAGGGTCACAAATAAATTATAGTGTTAATTAAAATGATTAGATCATTTTTTGGTTAAGCCATGAATTTATTTTGACCAGTAACTAATTTTATTAGGGTCATAAAATAAATTAAAATGTTGATTAAAATGATTAGATCATTTTTGGCTAAGCCAAGAATTTATTTTGACCGGTAACTAATTTTATTAGGGTCATGAATAAATTAAAAGAAAGGAGAATTAAGAGAAATATATATATATATAATAAAAGGGATTTTCCCTATCCCACATTGCTAAATGAAGAGCAATTTTGCTCTCCTCCTCCTATAAAAGGAGGCTTTCTCCTCTTCTCGAGACGCTTCAAGTTCACGTATTTGTGGCATTTTTCAAGAGTCTTCAGTGAGGATTCTCGAGCCATCAAAGAAGAACTTTTTGATTCTTATGGATCATAGTTTGAGGATCCCAAATTATATTTTAATTTGGGGACCTCTAGTTTATATTTTTGGGTGGGTTTTTGGAGTGGTCTAGCAACTACTCAAAAGCTCTTAGTACTTCCTCGCGGGGGGGTTTCGGTTGTTGGGGTTCGTGTGGATACTCATAGAGGCTATCCTATACTTGGAGGCTTGTGCAAGGAGGTTCTACTAAAGCACGCTTCAACTGCTAAGTTTCCTTCATTTCTCTTCTAATTATTAGGTCTTTTTCTTTAAACCTTTTTAGACTTAATAATTATTATGATGCATAGGTTGTTTTGCATGCTCAGTTTATTTTATGCTTAGGTTAGAGCTTAGAGTTATAATATGCTTAGGTTATAACTTAGAGTTATAACATGCTTAGTATAAAATGTTTATGCTAGGATATAATTTACAATTATGGTATGACTAGCCTATGCATGCTAACTTAGGTAGAGAGCTATTTAGTTAAGGTTTTATTTAATATGCAACTTATAGGAGTTCCTAGGGACAACGGACAAAATTATGAATTTCCGCATTACCTGTTATGCATGTTTAAAGTGACTGTCAGTTCCCAAGATACGACACTCGTACGGGTCCCCCTTTGGCCACTGAAGGGCAATTTTTTATCCAAGGACAGAAATTCTCAAGCAGTAGGGCCATATTAGGTCCAAGCCAGGGGCCAACCCTAGTTCTCTCGAACTCCTTATTTCAATTAATTCAGGGCAGAACCCCTACCTCACTTTGACCCTTGATTGAAAGGGCAAAAAAAATTTTTTGTTTACACAAAATCAATCAAGAATCAAAGTAAGCTATTTCAAATCAATTATTAACATGAAAATTTTCATGTGCAAGTTCACCCAAGCATAGGAAATTCCCCCAACAAACCAGTCATTCAAAAAAACAACTGCCCAGTAGCAGAACCAATCAAGGGGCATCCCCCATCATCAAGTACCCTAGGGGAACTCACCCTAGGGCACTTCCCAGTAGCGGAACCAATCAAGGGGTATCCCTCCAAGAAACCCCATCCAAGGGGCATTCTAACCTGAAACTAATGGGCCAAACCCAAAGTTTCTCGAACTCGGTTTATAGTTGTTTCAAGGACCAACCCCTACCCACACATCTTCATTCTTGATTGAAGGGGCAAAAATTTTTGTTTGCCAAAAATTCATATCATGAATTAAGGCATGCCATTCTGGATAGTAACTAATGCAATGTTTTTATTATCAAAAGGCAACCTAGAATCCCCAACAGAAGAGTTATCCGCCTTAGGAAAGGGATGCACCATCAGTCAGGAAAGCCATCCACCTCAAGAAAGGGATACACACAGTAACAGTCACACTTTCCCTAGTAAAGTAACAGAAATCAACAAAGGAAAGTCATCCACCTCAAGAAAGGGATACGCATTAGCAAAGGAAAGTCATCCACCTCAAGAAAGGGATACGCATTAGCAAAGGAAAGTCATCCGCCTCAAGAAAAGGATATGCATCAACAAAGGAAAGTAATTCGCCTCAAGAAAGGGATACACATAAGTAAAGGAAAGTCATCTGCCTTAAGAAAGGGATACAGATTAGCAAAGGAAAGTCATCCGCCTCAAGAAAAGGAAACGAATTAGCAAAGGAAAGTCATCTGCCTTAAGAAAGGGATAAACATCAGCAAAGGAAAGTCATCCGCCTTAAGGAAGGGATATGCATCAATGAAGTAAATTCATCCGCCTCAAGAAAGGGATACACATTAGCGAAGGAAAGTCGTCCATCTTAAGAAAGGGATACGTATTAGCAAAGGAAAGTCATCCGCCTTAAGAAAGGCATACATATCAGCAAAGGAGAGTTGCCTGCCTTAAGAAAGGGACGCTAATGAAAGGAGTTTGCCTCAAAAAAGGGGCCCACCTAAATCATCACCTTAGGTATGATTCCTAAACCCTCATTCATATTGTAAGATCATATAGATCTGTATCTAGAGTGATCCCCCAAGGGGCAGTCTGTGAGCAATGGATTTTAACGATCCTTCTACCGAAATGATGATGAGGGCTAGATAATGCTATTATTTACGGCTATTATCAGTCAGAGGTGTTCCTACTACAGTAGAGATGAGTTTAGCCAAGTTCAAAGACCTAATATGCCCTTAGGGACCTGTACAGGTCACACTTGGTGGTATAGCTCCACTAGTTAACCCATATATATCAAAACCCCTCTCTTGCTTGGGAGGAACTTATACGGGTCCCACCGGACCCATACGGGTCCCGTACTTGCCCAAATAGGCAGTACAGTAGGTGATTAATACCATTTTCAAAGGAAATCAGTCATGAATGCAATTTATTGTGTTCAAACTTGATTTTCCCCTATAAATAGAGGCTTTTTACCTCATTTTCAAGGGGGTAAAGATAAAGATCATATTAAACAATTCATATAAAAATTCTAGCAGTTTTCATAGGTATAGAAAGGGTATAGTTGAGGTATAAAATGTATAAAATATTCCTTGAGGTTTTGTCCCTATTTTATTCACTTCTAGCTTCATTTATTAGACTTTAGGGGAGATTCTGTCCACACAAATACTCACCTAAATAGCCTTAAAATCATCGTTTCATCCTCTACTTTGGCTAGACTCTCCCTCGGCATAGGTATTGCTTTAAAGTGGATTCACGATGTAAAGGTAGGCTCCTAAGTTTCAAAGAGACTCACATCTTATTATTATATTTTCAATTCTCTACATTCTTCTGTAAAATCTTCCCAGTTATAAAACTAAACTAAGGTTTTATCAGGGACCAGATAAGACCCTTATAGGTCCCCCCACACCCGTACAGATCCCACTAGTAGCTGTACTAGCCCCACCCCACCCATACGGGTGCTGGCCCCAGGCAGAACCCAAAGTTCACTTTTTTACCTGTTAAATCAATCTAACATCACCATTTTCCATGCGATCATTTTTGCTAATAATCCAGTAAATCTACCCATAAAAAGCTAAAATGTTTTTTCATAACAAAATGCATTGAAGACATGTTATTTTTCTTCAATCCTAGAAGCCGCCCGGGCACTATAAATCACAAAACCACCACTCTAACATAATCACATTTTTCCTAACAAAATGTTGACTTATGATGTGTTGTAACTGTGCTAATCTTTATGGCTGCATGCGAATTTATTTTATTTTATTTTATAACTTAAAACAAATGTAGGTTCCTTTGCAAATCCTCCATTTTACACTGGTTGTAATTTTTATTCCCCCATTTTATTACTTGTGCTTTATTGTATATTGTAAATGCATGAATCGAGTGTGAAAGAGAGTAGAAAAATAGGATTTTGGTAATAATTCCCTAAATGATGAAAAGAAAATGGCTTTATGTGGAGAATGTAATTTTGAATTAACTAAATAAGAAATAAGTGACTCATCCGATACCCGAATCTCTGATCTAAAAGGTATGAGTCCCGCTTACTAGGAACTGTACCGAAACTCTTTCCCAAGTAGACAACTTAGGTGGCGACTCTATCATTTGTATCAACATTTGGGTCTTGATTCATTTATTCATTAAAATTGGTTAAAATGTGCAAACTTGAACTAAATGGTTCCATCACACCTAAATTAACCAACCCCTAGTGGACCCTACCATAAGGCACTAAGGGGGATCCACATATCTTCGACCACTGAGAGTTCACAGTACCATTGAGGTTTATCTTGAATCTTTAATGTTGATCAGGTATGATATGGCGCTTTCAGAGCCATTGAACAATCCGTTAGAGACATAATTTGACCCCATTTGAATTGTTGGGATTGATGCAAAAAGTTGTCAGTAGTTGTTTATTTGGCTTTTTTCATATTGCTAAATTCTAGGTGTGCTTTGTCAATTGTGTGAGCTCCATGCTCCATTCAATTGGTCTAGGTTAAAAAGGTGGTTGCCTTTTTCTCTTTCCAAGTCAGATAATTTTCCTTTTGTGAAATGCTTGCAAGCTGTCAATTTTTCATTCTTGAAGGCAAAAGGAACTTTGACTTCAGACCAAAATGGTGGGAAAAAGTAATTTTGAACTTTTCCCTTTTATCTCGTAAGTTGAGTCTTCTGGATGTCTTTAGACTCTAACTTATCCGGATGTTCTTCAATAAATGTATCTCCGGATGCTGTCTTTGAGGGGTTAGAAGTTTGTTTCCTTTCTAAACCCTAACCAGATGCTTTCCCTATGGACTTAGGGATTTGTAATGTCTTCAATATATATCCGGATGTTCTTCTTGGACTTAGAGGTTTTGTTTACTTCAAACCTAATCTGGGTTATTCTTGATGTGAATCTTCCGGATCATTATTTCCTAATAATCTCCCCTATTTGATGGAAACAAAAACCTAAGTACGTAGAGCATGAAATAATGGGATATGAGCTAAGTATGATTCTTGATACTCAGTCATTTACATTTTTAGTCCTCCATAATTCTAAGCATCCTAACTCCGCCAATGTTTTTGAATTCTAGCTTCTAAGTTTTTGAAGTACAATTGATGGTTGTACTTAGAAGCAATTTTTAAATAGAATATTTCTCTATATATACTTCTGCTGGTAATAATAGTTAACATTAATGAAGTTCCGGATTATAGATTACAGAGTATATAAGTGAAAATTTTATAGAACTAGCTATTTCAAAATTTACAAGTTAAAAATAGTTATTCTATATAAGATAACCTACTTCTTCTTCCCAGAAGCTTCACCTTCCTTGCTTGTGCTCTTCTCCCCCTTTTTGTTTGAATTATTTTGGGGGAATATAACCATATATGTTCTTTGATCTAACTCTTTTGCCATGCTTTGGAGTACATAGAATAGTCTACATTTCTTAAAGACACTTCTCGATGATTGTGTCTACAGTGGCAGGAAGGAGATAGAGTGGTTTGATGAGCTTTCAGAGCTACAAGTAGGACTTGGCTAGATCTGGATGCATCTTAAGAGCATGTTACCTATCTTCTTCTTTAAAGAATGGGAATAGTACCTTGAGCAGAGTGAGATTGCACTTGTACCCAAAGAATCTTGTATCCTTAATGTGCTAGATAAGGTTTTGAATGATTGGGAGGAGAAGGCTTTCCAGAATTATAGGTGAAGTCCCAGATGAAGAAGGAGTAATGAGCGAGAGTTGAGACATACCTAATTTGAGGTGTTCAACCTCCTTGATGATATCTCTATGGCAATTATGAAGACTTTTATTAAGGTGTTAGAGTTCAGTGTTAAAATTTTCTTTCCAAGTGTTGATAAGCTTTTCAGTTTCAGAAAGATGGCAGTAGAAGTCGTCGCTCACATCTTCCATGTATTTCTCTAGGAGCTTTGGTAGCTCTTCCTTAAGAAAATTACATAAAATCTCATGAGAAGCCTATTGTTCCTTATTAAGAAGGGTTAATCCGGAGGAAACATCCTTGGAAGACTCTATGATAGCTTGGGGAATGAATTTTTCCAAGTTTTCAAACTTGTTGTCTATGTACTCTTTTAGTTCTGCTTTTATATAAGTAGATGAGGAAGTGATTTGACCCATGATTGTGGCATAATCGTCCTCTACTCCGGTTGCAGCTTGAGTTGCTGTTCTGTTAGCATTGGTGATTGAACAGGTAAGTTGTATGGGGAATAGATTAACCTTCTTCGCAATGCTCTTTACTGCATTTTTATCTCTCCCAGCTCTACTTTAAGATTTGGAGTCATGGATTTTTCCTTCATTAATTTCTTCAAAAATCTCAATTGTGCACATATGTTCTGGAGCAAGGGCTTGAATTCATCATCTCTCTGCCCCTCTAATGCAGGTTACTCTAGTAAACTAAGCCTAATCTACACCTTCCCATTTCTTATTGATGTGAAGATAGGTGGAATTTTGGACTCAATAGTTTTCCTTGCACTACTATCAGAGGAGGATGTTTCCTTTGATCTGGAGCTACTTTCAGACTCCTCTGAACTAGAGGATTCTTCTACTTCCTCATCCTTGTCTTTTACTTTCTCTTTATCCTTCTTATTTTCCTCCGGAGTGGCCTTGCCCTTTGTGTCCACTACAATATTATTCTCATTGGTTCTCAGACCATCTCCATCCTCAAGAGCAATAAGCTACACTCAACTACCTTGGATGCACTTTGAGGTTCAGTGACATCCAAGTTGCCTTAGTTTTCAGCAGTTACCTCTAGGTGTTATTGTTGAGTATGCTCTGCTATAGCTCTCTCTTCTACCTCAGCTTCCATGTCAACTTTCGAAAGATTGGCATTTGCTTTAATGTCACCTCCAATTGACTTTGCAGAACTTTTGGTTTTCACTTCCTCTGTTTGGTTCGAATACCGGTATTACCTCAACATTCTCTCCATGTGCCTGTTCGAGACTTCTATATTCAAGAGGTTTTCAAGATGCGGTTAAGTTCTTGCCTTAAACACATATAGTTCTTCCTTGCTATATTTACTCTCTCTAAGAAGTGCTAAATCTTCAGGAGAGATGGTGATAGGTGGAGTGAAATAAGTTGTAGTACTGGAAGAGCCTCCGGGACCCTCTTTCATGTGTTGATTAGCTTTGAAATTATCCTTAACAGCCTCCATCAATTCGTTGAACTGTGGATCCTCTGGATTAATGTTGTCTGGAATAAAAGGCTTTGCAATGACCATAATACTCTTCCCTTTTGATTTCTCTACCGCAGATATTTCCCCAGCTCTAGTATCGTTAGGGGAGGGTTCATGAATTGAAATACCAAGAATAGGTTTGTGCACTCGAAGTTTAGCTCTTTTGGCTTCAATAGCTTCACTAAAGGTTGGTCCCTTCTTTTGTAGATGCTTTCTCTTCAAGACAAGTTCTTTATCCTTAGTAGCATTGCTCTCAGTGGCACTTTCCTTAAGAATTTCATCTAGGGACTTTCCTGCCCTTTTTCTTCCGGCCAGTATGGTAGCTGCAACATCTGAAGTTTGGTCCTCAATCATCATCTCCAGATTTTCTACATCTCTACCCTTCTTTGCAGCAGCTTTGATAAACCTACCCGTTATAGGCTTTTCTAGAGTCTTTTTCATCAACTGAGTAAGCGTTAGGGCGTCTTCATTCACTTCTTCAACTTCTTCCACTATAGGCTTCACATAGACCTTCCTTTGAGCTCTAGGCTTGGTGGTTCTAGCCCTTTTTTTGGAGCAATTTCCATAGAGCTTTCGGCCTTCCAGACCTTACTCTTCTCTTATCTTTCCCTTCGTTGCTTCAAGGCTTTCTACTCTTCCCAAACTTCACCAAAAGATAGTTTCTTGAAGTTTTTCTCCAAAATTTCCTTCCCTTGAACTGACTTGACTCCAAACAGATTTATCCCATTTTTAAGGAGCATTATACTTATGTTGGTTCATAAAGTGCATAATCAGAACAAGCATGTTTAAGACTTTGCTCTCCACTAAATGCTGAAGGACACAGTGTTGAAAGGAAGATGAAATGGTGAGTGAGCCTTTCTGAATTAAGACAAACTTTGCCAGGAAAAATTACAGCAACCTAGGGGTTTCTAGACAATAATTAGAGAAGTTATCTCCAAAATATTGTTCTAAAAGCCATAGTTTGGGATAATACTTGACCTTGAGCTCGTTGCCATCATTTCTTATGAGAACCCTATCTTTCTTCACGTAGAAGTGAGTCTCAAAGAACCCTAGAGCGATTGCTATGACTTTTTCTTGCACATTTGTTCGGAGGGCATCAAAATAGTAGTGGACCATAAGGTTATCATAAAATTCCCTTGTAAGAGCTGGATAGGTAGGGTGGTTCAGCATGAGGAGGACCTCAAGATGTTGGTCTTTTAAAAGTTCGGAGTAGGGTTCAGTGTTGATAAAAAATTGTCTCCCAAATAGTCTGAGGGAACTACTGTATCCAGGCTTTTAAGTTTGAGAGGTGTGAGAGGGCGGACAATTTTTTGGGTCTAGTTGTGCATGCGGAATGCGATACGCGGGGCGCGATTTGGTTCGGTGCAATTTGAGGAAATTGCGGCATTTGGTCTAGTTTGAGAAAATCAAGTATGCTTAAATTCGGTGACTTTGTAAGCAAAAAATGTAATTATATTAAGAAATATATTTGCACATTTTATTGAGAAAAAGATATTTTTGACATAAAGCATTTTTACTTTATTTAAAAAAATAAAATAGAGTCGCCACCCTGTTCAGCTCTACCGAGAATTGTGGTATACTGATCCATGATGAGATTTTTATACCAAAGAGAAAACGTGATTCTGAGTTCGGACATGATAGGTACTCATATAGTTCAAATTACTTGGATTAATTTTGGAATTTTGGAATTTGTGGTAATTTTAGCATTACAATGGCTTTATTTAAGAATTAAATTCAAGAAATAAAATAGACATTATAGCGGCTTAATAAATAGAAATTTGTTATCAAAATTGCGACAGAGTAACGGCAGCATTTGGGTTTCGGCCCGGAAACTCGGATAGAGTCTCCTCACATTCTAGATGTTTCATCCGTACCTGTGAGCTTATTTACACATATTATAGCTTAAGTGGCTCCAATAACTCACTTAACCAAAGAAATGAAATGCAATGTGCATTAATAATGTAATGAAATGAATTTTAAAGTTGGGCTTTAAGCCAATTACCCTCAGTTTACCATTTCGTCTGTCCAGGATGACTTGTGAGTCAATGCGAGATCCAAGTTGTCGAGAGTTGTGATTTGGTTAGAAAAAAGATTTAACCCAAGTTATGGCTATAATCTTGGATTATTTCAATAGAAAATGTAAAATTTAGGCCATTTTTAGACCGAAGGTCACTGTGGGACCTTAATCTAAAAAGACCGGAGACTAATCATATACCGAGTGTTGGTGATGAAGATCGAATCTGGAAGTGTTTTGGCAGAGTTTTGGGGAATCCTATTCCGCCTGCCATGAAGCCTTCCGATCATCTTTCTCGGATTCTAGTAAGCCTTACTGCTGCTTTTATTTTGTGCAAAGGCTTATCCATTTTATTTCTTGTTTATTTTATGCAATGATTTATTTCATGCAATGATTTCTCGATGATCGTGTGATTTATCAATAGTTGGTGTGTGATATGTGTGTATGCATTTTTCAAGTAACCAAGCTTGAGGGCGCTAGCATTACCCACTTCCATAAGTGGTATAAGGCGCTATCTCTCGGTGCTAAGGCCATTGTGGATGGGACATCTTTGGGGAGGATGGTAAAGAATTGCAAGTACGTGAGGCATCACAAGTATCCATACATCCCACCTAGTACCTCTACCTACACTCTGAGCAGGTGGTCCGACACCACCCATACCTTCCACTTCCGTTATGCTCGATTACTATGCCATCATAGTTCTCCCTTTCCATGGTAATGTGATCCACTTCAATGCTTGCTTTACCTACCACAACTTCAATATGGAAACCATGGAGGCTTTGATCGGCTACTCTAGGGATAAGCCCAGACAAATTTCTTGCGAGAAACTCATGACCTTCTGGACTACTGGGGATAGAAGGCATTTGACTTTTGCCAGCAAGGCTAGAGCTTTTATGGCTGCCACTCTATCATGGCTGTGTTTTCCCACTGGGGGTTCGATTGTGAATCTCCATATTCTACCTGCTTTGATTGATCCAACCCATTTTGATGACTACGCCTAGGGTCGAGCCACATTGGGTTATCTGTATTGGGCCCTTGACTAGTGTGTGAGGAACAGGATTGGCAAGTTCAAGTGTTGCCTCCAGATTGTTTATGTAAGAACTTAGCTCTTTTTCTTCTTTATGAGTATTCCTGGCTTGTCTTTTGGCGCTCTGATTTTGTGAGCAGACGACCTTTTTCCCACCTGAGAGGACCGCGTGACATGCATAGCGTAAGGGAGGAAAGTAACAAGCATGGAAAAGTGTGCCTGAAGGATTGATCCTTAGTTTAGCGTGATAAAGAGATGGATTGATAAAATTGATGTTGATGATGAATTTAAGTCCAATTTGCATGTTGAGGGATACGAGACTTGAAATCCCGTATTTTAAGATAGAGTCGCCACCCGGTTTAGCTCCATTGGGAATTTGGGTACGATACTCCCACTAGGTGGTTGAACTGTACCTTAAAACAGATATTCCTAGTTTGGATGATGTTGCTTACTTTTCAATTTTTAAATAAAAAATGCTTACATTTTAATAAGCACGACTTTAGTTCTTATGTGATTTAAATCCGGTTAATGTTTGGAGTTTTCGGTTTATATAGCCATACATCACACAAAAAGCAATCAATAAAGCAAATAAATAATTATTACATGGCTTTACGAATACTTATACATTTTTCTATGTGGGAAATGAAAGATACCTGATGGCCTAAATTCATCTAACCTAATCTACCTGCATCCAAATACCGGTTAGCACAGATAGGGCAAATAGCATGGCATATCACCCATTAACATGCATAGTTAGTTAACCAAACATGACTCAAGTTAGTTTAGCTAGCGCGATAATTAGTTAATCGATGATATCCGAATGACAATAAGTCTTGTGAAAGCCTATTTTAGACTCGATTTGTTATTTTAGCCAGTTATTAGTGAAAATACCACATGTTATAGGGTCAAGACTCTTTTCGGGGAAAACTGGATTTCTCGTCGTTGTATTGTTCATCCTAAATATCGAAACATAGATCTACGGTCAAAAGAGAAAGAAACAAAGCTGCTGCCCGGAAGAGTATGTCGTTACCGATACGATGATATCGTTACTAATGTCCCGGTGACGGGGCACCGATATCACATATCTAAACAATAACATGCACGACGTTCCGGGTACTAAAACAGTCCCACAAGGAAGTTGATCTTGGTAGCGGCATCATGACATCGATAACGACCACATGTATACTGCTAACGAGATTAATTCCTTGCTGCAGCAGAAACAAAGCACACAAAACAACGAGTAAGACAAACAACGAGAAACATGCCAAAATGATCTTAAGCGTCTTAGAAGGTTACTCTTATACCGTGAATCCACCTCTTCAAGATCCAAATGATGCCTCCGGAAAACATATAAGTAGTATAATATGGTAATAGTAATAGTAATAATAATGCAATATAAGGAGACTACAAAAATAGTAGCATTAGTAAGATAATAAAAATAAAGAAAAGAATAACAACTATACTAATAATATGGCATTACAAACCAATAATACTAATAATACTAATAATAACATTATAAATATATGAAAATATAATAATAATAATAATAATAATAATAATAATAATAATAATAATAATAATAATAATAATAATAAAACACGAAAACATTAGCATAAAACCAATCTCAATAATATCATATGCTAGTAATAAACAAAAGAAAAGCTAACAATGGTATTAATTTTAATAATACTACCATGATCAACCAAAATATTAATATAAACTAAACATAATAATAGAAACAATCTATAACGTACTAATATTAACTGTGAAAGCAACGAAACTACTAATTTGAAATATAATGAAAGATACTAACTATACTAGTGATATACCACTACTAACATTAATACCACTAACAATACATTAATATTAACACTAATCATGCTAACCTCTCATCAAAATAAACACATCAAAATACGAAAGTAAAGAGATTTGATACCTTTCAGAGGTTGCCTTTGATTTTTGTAGTCAGATTTAGTTGAATCTCCGAGGACCGATCCTAGAAGCCTTCGTTGGATTTTACCAAGCCAGATCTATCCGAAATAACCTTCAACACCCATGTAACCATATTAGGTGTAGGATTTGAAATGGTTTTGGTTTTGTGTTCTGTTTTGTTGAATGAGATTTGGTTGAGTGAGATTTGATTGAGTGTGTTTTTATTGAATGGTTTGTTGAAAAGAAATGAGATCAGAGTTGAGGAAAATGTACTGATTCTAATAAAAATCCCTCCGTCTTAACCGTGTGTGCCGCCCTCTTTTGCTCAAAATTAGAGCCCCTTTACTTTTTCTTTTGTTTCCACCCACACCTACTGTTGAACTCCCTTCAATCCAAATTTGTGTTTGTGCCGCCCTCTAATTCAAGATGAGACCTTTCTTTGTGTTTGTGCTGCCCCCTAATTCAAGATGAGACCTTTCCATCTTGAATTAGGGGGCAGCAACTTTACTAAATCAGTGCCCTTTCCATCTCAGTTTTTGTGCCGCAACTTTACTAAATCAGTCCCCTCTCCCATTCGTTATGAATGGTATAGACCAAAACCTAGTGCCTCACCTTTCTTGACCTAAGAAAATACCCCGTGCATTTGAGCCCATCTTCTAGTAAAATAAGGTCCATTAATTAAAGCCATTTCTTCTTTTGTTGTGTTGTTTGGCCATATGAACCGAAAACTTCAAATAATAACCGGATTTAAATCGCATAAGAACTAAAGCCGCGTTTATTAAAATATAAACGGTTTGATTAAAAAAGTAAGCAATATCATCCGGACTTGGAATCTCTATTTTAAGGTACGGTCTTTTCACTCGGTGGGAATATCATACCCAAATTCCCGGTGGAGCTTAACCGAGTGGCGACTCTATTTTAAAATATGGGATTTCAAGTCTCGTATCCCTTAACATGCAAATTAGACTTAAATTCAACATCTACATCACTTTTTTATTATTGTTTTCATCACGCCTAAAATTAGGATTCTCCCTTAGCACGCTTCACAACACTCGTTATTTTCCACCCCCCGTACCACGCATCTCACGCGGTCCTCTCGGGTCGGGAAAGAGGTCATCCACTCACAGTGGCGACTCTCCTGGGGAATTCCTTTTAACTTAAAACTTGAAAACTCGCTTTTCTTTACTTTTTTGGTTAAAGGATTTTAATGATGTGCCTAAATCGTTTTTTTTAATAAACTCTTTATTTCTTATGCCTTTTGAATCCACTACTTAGTTAGATTCTAAGTCTAAGGTGCCATTATTTCACCCTGTGAAGCTCACTTGTATACCTCATGCCCGCCAGGAAATGGGGATATTTGTGGGTGGAACACCCGAAATGGAGGCTCTACTGCATAAGCTCCTACTCTTTGGTTCTGAAAGAAGTCAAAAAGCAAAGCTCAAGGAGAGTGAAGGACCACGTGCTGTCCCATTTCGGGCTGAGGTGGATGAGAAGCTTTCACGAGCCAACAAGCTAAATCACGGATCATCCACTCAAGTTCGGGCTATCAATCAGGCACCGGTCGTAGTTACCGCCAAAGATATTACAAGTCCATGGAAATTACCCCTCAGTGTAATCTTAGCCGCATTAAGGGAGCACGACCTCCTCAGAACCCTTCGCAAGCATAGACCCCCTAAGGAAGAGGAAAAACATAACTTTTATGCGTATCGTGTCAAACCAGGCCACCGCACTGACGAATGCCGAACTTTGATTCAGGCCATCGATCATTTGATAAGGGAATGAAAGATAGTTAAGCCTGAAAAAGTATCTAACCATTAGGATTCACCCCCGCTTTCTGGCTTACCAATAGGAGGTAGTGGCCCTCAAGATCTCATTAGAGCCATCCGTTCCAAAGGCAAAAATTTCACAATTTAACTTAATGCCTCTATAGTATAAGCTACACATGTTTGGACACCTGCTTAGAAGTGTTCATATCCCCATGGAAGCTCCCTCTTAGTGTCTTTTTTGCCAAGTTACAAGAGCAAGGCATGCTTAGTCCTCTTCGTGAATATCGTTCTCCTACACCTAAAGAGAAAGGGAATTTCTGTCACTATCATGTTCAGGCAGGTCCCAAAATAGATCAATGCAAGCCTCTGGGCATGGCCATTTGGCGCCTGGCAAAAGAATGAAAAATTGATTAGCCAGCTAGAAAGACCAGCACTAAAAAGATGCTATCACCGAGCTCTATTGGTGGAGTGAGTTCGATCAATTCCGGTCTACCCGAAGAATTTGTATTGGCCATGGTCTTCTTTAGTTCAGCGGATACCACTAAACAAGCCAATTCTACTGCCAAATCTAGCAAAAATCTCATGAGGTCTTTAGTGAATGAAGGAGACAAGTCATCTGCTGAACAAGTGAAAGTTCTGGATCTTATCCTGGACGACATATCAATGAAGGGTACCGAGGATGCCTAATCTACCAGTTCTACCAATCAAGACCCTCCGCCTATGGAGGATGACTATCTATCTATGATGTAATTCTCTTTGTCTAGTATTTAGATATGAACAATTCTGCCTCTAAGGCATTTTTATTCAATTAAAGACTCTCATTTTGATTATTTGTTTGATGTCTCACCCGATTGGTCCATGCATTCATTTTATCATAAGCATAATATGTTCAGTATTCATGGTGTTTCTTTAGTCGAAATACATTTGGGTACTTATGATAACCTAAAATGGTAACCATTTCTAATGACCTAACCTCTGAAAGAAAATGACAGATAACAAAGTGCTAAAGATCATGATAACGCTTCCGCCGAAGGTTCATCGTCAGATTACCGAATATTACATCTTCACACCTAAAACAAAAAAAGAAGCTCATCTCTTCCTTGGATAGGTTCAATATGTCAATCAGTTCATCGCATGCCACCATGTGCAAACCTATTTTCAAGCCACCGAAGAAGCGTTAGCCGATTATGGAGAAAGAGCATCGCCAGGTCATCTTCGATTGAATTAAGGCTTAACTTTTCTTCGCCCACCCATTCTCAAAATTCCCACCCACGATACACCATCAAATCTTCCCAATATACATTCCCTTACACCTACAATCTATCTTACATTACTCTCCTCATTGACCATTCTCAGCGAGAGGGACAAGTATGATCGGTGAAATTCGATCTTCATCAACAAATAAGCACTACTTTATCATTGCAGGGCCAGATTACTTCTAAAAATAGGAGGAAGCCTAGTCATTCACCAACATCACCGCCAAGAAGAGGGCCATGTTCATCTAGAAACACATCTTCGCTCGGTGCAGCCTACCTCTTGTCATCATTGTGAATAATGGATTTCAGTCCCAAGGGGTAGCTACCGGTTTGATCAGGAAATATAGAACCAAGCGTCACAAGATTTTACCTCACTGACCACAAGCTGATGGGGCAACCAAAGCCATAAACTAGCTTATCAAGAAGTTTATTTCCAAGGCTACCATAATGATCAGAGATTGAGCCGATGAGCTACCATTCACCCTCTGGAGATCTCAAATAAGTGTCGGAATTCCCATGAATTTGACACCTTTCTCCTTGGTTTATGGTATAGCAACCATGATCCTAGTCAAAACCAAGATAAAGTCCTTGAGAGTCGCACTGAATCCAAGTCAAAGGGACCCCCATGGACTAAAGCATTGTTTGAATAGCTTAAACAATCTTCAGATGTACCAGAAGTCAATAGCAAAAGTGTATAGTGAACGAGCCAAGCATTAGGAGTATCCATCAAAGGCTGGTGATCTCGAAACAAGTGAAGCCTACCAATACCAGCCCAAGGGGAAATTTCTGACCGAAGGGGGAAGTTCTAACTAGATTCGCGCATTTAGAAAGAAGCTTAGCACAAGTGGTATGATTGTCAATAGTAATGAGTTTGTAAATCCTACCAATCAAAGCAGGTTGAAATGTTATCATATCTAACCAAAAAGGATCAAATCCAAAAAAGCGGCACATGAAAAACATATATGAATAAACCACCCGGTGAGTGGTCCTCTACTGCTTGGGCAAAAATTAGGGTGTATCCCGCTGATCGATATTTTTAACAAACCGGCTAGGAAAAAGTTAGGGTGCAAAATAACCCGCTAGGTTGAAAATCCGAAAAGGGTAGTCTAGGCAAAAGTTGGGGTATAGTGAGCTGTGAGAGAGCGTTCGCTAGAAAACCTGCATAGGCTAGTTAACACCGGAGTTTGGGTCAATAGAAATCGTTATCATCATTATGTACACAAACTTAATTCATTTAATGAAAATGTCATTTTACTCAATCCTTCATGTTTGTGCCTCAATGAATATATTGGTCCCAAAAGGCTAAATGTTGCAAGTAAGTCGAATGTAGTGTTCCGTGCAGTCAACCCAATTCCTCAAAAGAAAAGAAAAGAAAAAACAAAAGGCAAAAATTCAGGTAGACTTAAAATAGTGAGGTCTATGTAAAAGCCAGGAAAAGTCCACTAGATTGAAACTCCAAAAAGGGCGGTCCAGGCAAAAATTAGGACATAAAAGCAAAATAATCAAGTTTGATGGGCCCAAAACAATGTTTGGGTCTATGAAAAAATTAAGACAACTAAAACAAAGATAAATGCCTGCCATCGATCACATCGAGAAATCTGCATTATCGTCATCATCATCACAGTGCCTGAATATATTCTCCAGTATATTGGATTCAAAGGGCTCAAATCCATCCTCAACACGTGTCCACTCCGATCTTGACCGTAACTGAGCATCTCGAGTCAATAAGGTCCTAATCTTCCGAAGCCATCCTTGGCAGAATTCATTGGTAGTGATAGCGTCCAGCCATTCAACATCCAGAGTCTTGAGCTTTGCTTCGTGCACCCCCTTTATCCTCGATACGCTCAACTCAACAATTTTTTATGCGAGCGAGAGGGTGTGTAGAAAATGACAATTCTCAACCATGGTAGCTAGTAGCTCGAGCCTAGCATTTGCATCGCGACTTCCCTAATTCTCATCCAGGGGCATTTCCACCTAATTTATGCTACATCCCTAATCCCATTCTTGTCTTATCTGTTCCGCAAAGCATTTCCATATATCGTCTCTCCTAACAAGAGGCTGGGTCAGATAAGTTAATCAAGCGAGCAATCAAACCGAGCAAAATTGATCAGGCAAGCAGTCATGCAACTCAGATGTGAAGGATGATCAGTCCAAGCAGTTCATACATTCACGCATTCATGCATAATTTTCATAAATGTCATATCTATTAGTCTATGCTAAATTCTACAGGAAATAAAGTACAGAAAGGAATCCTCGAGCTATACGCTCGACCTCTAAGCACATACCAGTGTTGAGGGGCATCTCAGAATTGCTTTCAATCCTATATCCGAGGCCACTCCTAAGGGGCATGTTTACTAATGTCTTTGAGCTATACGCTTAACCTCAGCTACTTCTTCAGAGTCCCGGAAATCTTAACTCTTTTTTCATTCTTCCATTTTTATTGCTTCATTGTGGGGGCAAAAATATTTTTTCCACAAAATTAATTAAGCAATAAAAACACAACTTATATCATTTACTAATGCATTAAAATTTCTTTGACAGGTGACCATATCGCAACCCTAGCGGACAACCAACCTGATGAATCCTAAAATCAGAACTCAGATTTTCCCCCGGGGGCACCTTGACGCAATTTCCTAGTAGCACCATGATATAATCATCAGGGACATCTCAATACATTTCCTAAATCACTGTCAAAGTTAGAGACTCCAAAGAGCATATTAACTAGACTCGATGGACATCTCGACAGTTCTCCAGACTCCCGAAAATCCTAGATCAGCTTTTAGTTTGTTCTTCTATTTCAATTACTTAATTGAAGGAGCAAAAATATTTTGTTCCATAATATCAATTAATCAATTAAACCGTAACTCATGTCAATTACTAATATCTCAAAACTTCCTTGACAGGAGCGATGTATGACAATTTTGATGGATGATCGATCCGAAGATCCAGAATCTAAAATTCAAAAAGTCCTTTCAAAGCACCGCCATATAGCTTTTGACCCTCCTAGGGCACCACGATGTAGATTTCGATCCTCCAAGGGCATCCTGATACAACTAATGCAAAATCAACCCAACGATGGATGTCTTGGACTTCCCGAATATTTCTAAACTCTTTGATCCCAATATTCCATTTTTATTGCTTAAATGAAGGGGGAAAATTTTTTTGTATTAACAAAATCAATTAAGCAATTAAAAATGCAATTTACAATAACTGCTAATGTCTCAGTTTTGCCCTCTCGATAGGTTCATTGATAGTGAATCCCACGACCTCCAGTAGACAACCGATTCAACTTCACCTTCTTAGTAGGTTCATCGATGGTGCATCCCATGATTGCCAATAGACAATCGATTCAGTTTCACCTTCTCAATAGGTCCGTTGATGGTGCATCCCATGACTGTCAGTAGACAACTGATTCAGTTTCACCTTCTCGATAGGTCCATTGATGGTGCACCCCATGACCACCAGTAGACAACCGACTCAACTTCCACCTCTGACAGGTCCATTGATGATGCATCCCATGACCGTCTATAGACAACCGACTAAAAGAATTCTCTACCTCTGATAGGTCCGTTGATGATGCATCCCCTGACCATCCATAGACAACCGACTCAATATTCCTTCACCTTAGTTATAACCTTCCATCCCTTGCACTTTCAAGAGATCACACTTGGTTTGCCAAGCGATAATCTCCCGAGAGGCAGCCTGTGAGCACGAGCTTTTCGGTGACCCTTAGAACGATGATGACCAGTTCCTCTGACCTCATATGGTCTAACTATTTTATTCTATGAAGGTTAAATCACATTTGGCAAGTACCTTTTTGATTATTTTGGACCTTTAGCGGTGCTTAAAAATCATTCATATGCATTTATAATTAACCATTTTTTCTTTCACTCGCGTGTAGTAATTTGTTTCATGAATTTCTATAAGATCTAAACTTTTCAGCTAGTTTTGTTTATATTTTTGGATTATAGACTCTTCAAGCTTTCCTGAATGTCAAGAATCGCCTTAATCGAATAACCGTAGTGAAAGTTATAGGCATCAGAAGTTCAAACCCTAATCTAGCCCCTAGAAACCCTAATTAGCCTAAACCCTAGAAACCCTAATTAGCCTAAACCCTAAAAACCCTAGTCTAAACCCTAATTAATCCCCTAGCTTCCCCTTTTTGCTATTGCCATTGACTGCGGTGGCTTGCCCTCCGGCGGTGGTGACCTCTGCTGGTGTGGCGGCCGCAGCCGCTGTGGTGGCAGTGAATTCCACTAAGGTGGCCACCCCTATTATGGCCCCCCCATGACCATGGTAGTAGCCACCGCCACCCCTGTAGTGGTGGCTGCTGTTGTCATGGCGGTGGCGGCCGCCCTTATGCTGGCCACCACCATACCGATGGCATTGGGTGTGGCACGACCTGTTATAGGCCACCCCTCTCTCTCCTTGTGATTTTGCCACTTATTTTTCTCAAAAATTTACCTAAGTCGATGGATTTTTGAGTGTGATAGTATTTAAGCCAATCCAAGAGAGAGATTAGGGGGACTTTTTCTCCTAAATTTAGATTTAGAAATCATTTTTAAGTGAAAATGATGAACAAGAGAGAGAAAGAGAAGAACTAGAGAGAGAAAGCTTAAGAAAAGCATACAATCCAGGTTTAATCCTTCTAATCTCCATTCTTAGTTGTTCTTAGGCTTGATCTTATAGCTTAAACAATAAAAACAATTAGAAATCATAGGTTAAAATGGATTAAATAGGGTTTTAGAGACTTTTTTCTCAAATACGACCTAAACAATTTGTCACTATTTCCGTCACTGGCTTCATCACCATTTTATTTGAAAATCATCAAAAGCTTGCCAAACGTCTGGTTTGAGTCTCCCGAGTTAGATTCACAGCCTAGAGGTAACAAAACTGAGTTCCCTTATTTATTTACTCTTTTTATTGCTTTATCGTTGTTGTTCTTGCGTTTTTTGGTGTTTGTTCTTGGTTTTTCTTCAGTATTTTTGGAAAACTATCAGAAAATAATCTGACCTCTATAGGGATAGCCTTCACCTCTATCTCTATAGCCTTAGCTGCTACTGTTATAGCAGTGAAGGACATAGCTATAGAGGTGAACTCCACCCCTGTAGAGGTCTCCTTATTTCTTGCGAGTTTTGGGTATTTTCTTACCCAAATCTATAAAATCGACATTATTTATGTGTTTTAAGTCTAGATCTGTTGAAATATAGTTGATTACGACTTAAAACTTTAATGATTTCGAGTTTATGGATGCAAAACACCGATTTTCCCTTAAAAATAAATTTTGATGGTCAAGGCTATAGCGACAGCCTTGACCACCACCCCTATAGCCTCCACCGCTGCCACTATAGCAGTTAAGGCTATAGTGATGGCGGTCAAAGCTATCGCCATAGCTTTGGCCTCCAAAATTTTATTTTAGGTCCCTTTTTGCCATTTTCTTGAGTTTTTGACCCTGATTTTCACCCAAAATATATTCTAAAAATATTAATATTCTGGAATGTATTTTATTTAATTTTAATCTGATTTATTTAATTATTTATTTAATTAAATGGCCATTAAATGCCTAAAAAATACCTTTTTAACTCTAAAAATTCCCAAAAAATGTTTTTTTCCTTAATAAAATTTACTTTTTTGCCTTTGATTATTTGTGCCTTATTTGTGATTATTTGTGATTTATCTATCGTGTTTTGAGCCATTTTCATGTTGGTGAGTTCGGTTGAGGCTCGATTTTGGTCTCTCTTTATTCGCTTTATTTATCCGCTTTATTTACTTTAAAGTATTAGAAAAATGTATAGGTATTTGTAAAGCCATATAATAATTATTTATTTGCTTTATTTACTCCTTTTGTGTGATGTATGGCCATATAAACTGAAAACTCCAAACAATAACCAGATTTAAATTGCATAAGAACTAAAGCTGTGTTTATTAAAATATAAACGGTATGACTTAAAAATTTAAAAGTAAGCAACATCTTCCGGACTTGGAATCTCTATTTTGAGGTACGGTCTAACTACCCGATGGGAATATCGTACCCAAATTGCCGGTGGAGCTTAACCGGGTGGCGACTCTATTTTAAAATACAGGATTCTCATCACGCCTAAAATAAGGATTCTCCCTTAGCACATTTCACAACACTCGAAATTTTCCACCCCCCATGCTACGTATCTTATGTGGTCCTCACTAGTCAGGAAAGAGTTCATTCACTATAGGCTAGATAGCACTAGAGTTTGGATCAATAGAAATGGTTATCATCATCATGTACTCAAACTTAATTCATTTAATGGAAATGTCATTTTACTTAATTCTTTGTGTTTGTGCTTGAATGAATATATTGGGCCCTAAAGGCAAAATGCTGCAAGTAAGTCGATCGAAGGGTTCCGAGCAGTCAACCAAATTCCTAAAAAGATAATAAAAGGGAGAACTAGGGCCACGAGGACTGCGTGAGATGCGTAGCACGGGGGGGTGGAAAATAACAAGTACTGTGAAGCGTACTAAGGGAGAATCCTTATTTTAGGCGTGATGAAAATGATAATGGAAAAGCGATGTTGATGTTGAATTTAAGTCCAATTTGCATGTTAAGGGATACAAGACTTGAAATCCCGAATTTTAAAATAGAGTTGCCACCCGGTTAAGCTCCACCGGGAATTTGGGTACGATATTCCAACCGGGTGGTTAGACCGTACCTTAAAACAGAGATTCCAAGTCCGGATGATATTGCTTATTTTTCAATTTTTAAATCAAATATTTATATTTCAATAAACGCGGCTTTAGTTCTTATGCGATTTAAATCTGGTTATTGTTTGGAATTTTCGGTTTATATGGCCACACATCGCACAAAAGTAGTAAATAAAGCAAATAAATAATTATTACAGGGCTTTACAATACCTATACATTTTTCTAATGTGGAAAAGTAAATAAAGCGGATAAATAAAGTGAATAATGAGAGACCAAAATCGGGCCTCAACCGAACTTACTAACATCGAAATGGCTCAAAACACATTAAATAAATAACAAATAAACAAAAATAAGGTACAAATAATAAAAGGCAGAAAAGCAAATTTTATTATGGAGAAAAAACATTTTTTGGGAATTTTTAGAGTTAAAAAGGCATTTTTTAGGCATTTAATGGCTATTTAATTAAATAAACATTAAAATAATTAAATAAATCAGATTAAAATTAAATAAAATATATTCCATAATATTAATATTTTATAAAATATTTTAGACCAAAATCGGGGTAAAAACGCAAGAAAACGACAAAAGGGACCTAAAATCAAATTTTGGCTGCCAAAGCTATGGCGAAGCATTGACCACCATCACTATAGCCTTGATCACTATAGTGGCAGTGGTGAAGGCTATAGCAGCGGTGATCAAGTCTGTCGCTATAGCCTTGGCCGTCAGGATTTGTTTTTAAGGGGGAAATCGGTGTTTTTGCATCCATAAACTCGAAATCATTGAAGTTTTAAGTCGTAATCAACTATATTTTAACAGATCTAGACTTAAAACATATAAATAATGTCGATTTTATAGATTTGGGTAAGAAAATACCCAAAATCGCAAGAAATAAGGAGACCTCTATAGGGGTGGAGTTCACCTCTATAGCTATAGCCATCACCGCTATAACAGTAGCGGCCAAGGCTATAGGGATAGAGGTGAAGGCTATCCCTATAGAGGTTAGATTATTTCCTGAAAGTTTTCCAAAAATACTGAAGAAAAACCAAGAACAAACACTAAAAAACACAAGAACAACAATAATAAAGCAATAAAAAGAGTAAATAGATAAGGGAACTGAGTTTTGTTACCTCTAGGCCGTGAATCTAACTTGGGAGACTCGAATAGAATGTTTGGCAATCTTTTGATGATTTTCAGATGAATTAGTGATGAAATTAGTGACGATGAAGCCACTATGGTGGCGGGGGGTGGCCACCCCTATGGCGTTCATCGCCACCACGGCAGCGGCGGTCGCTACACTAGTGGCGGTTGCCACTGACACCGGCTGCAAGAAAAAGGGGAAGCTAGGGGATTAATTAGGGTTTAGATTAGGGTTTTTAAGGTTTATGCTAATTAGGGTTTCTAGGGTTTAGGCTAATTAGGGTTTTTAGTGGGCAAATTAGGGTTTGAATTTTCGATGCCTATAACTTTCACTACGGTTATTCGATTAAGACAATTCTTGACTTTTCGAAAAGCTTGGAGAGTCTAGAATCCCACGATATAACCAAGACTTGCTAAATATGTTCGAATCTTATAGAAAATTATGAAACAAATTACTACGCGCGAGTGAAAGAAAAAACGGTTGATTATATATGCATATGATTGATTTTTCAGTGCCGCCAAAGGTCCAAAATCATCAAAAAGGTACTCGAAAAATGCGATTTAACCTTCAAAGAATAGAATAACTAGACCATATGAGGTCAGAGCAACAAGTCATCATCATTCTAAGGGTCACCAAAAATCCATTGCTCACAGATTTCTTTTATCTTATTTACAAATCTAGTTTTTTGAGATGAGGATCCTCCCAGGGACCAAGCTCATGCAAGGTGATAACTTCCCATTTTACCCTTGGCTACCGCATTACTGGCAAGGTTGTGAGATGGAGTCTCGATCTATGCTTTCTACTCACCTTCGCAATTTGTCTTTAGAGAGGGTACGCTTTATAATTCTTTGATTTGCTTTGATTGCTATATCTGCTACAATCGTTGTATCATTGTTTGGTCTTTTCTTTCTTAAAGATCAAGACATAGCCCTAGGGCCATGATCGTCACTGGCCAGAGGTCATGAGATGAGTTGGGGAGTTTGTGAACACCAGTCTGATCATAGAGACTCCTTTCTCTCTGGGGTGGTACTTCGGAGAGTGCATTCGCGGTTAGCATCTCCCTCCTAGGTTACGTTCTATCCCTCCAAAGGTGCCCCAGTGGATTTTCTGGCCACATAGTTTGCTTGACTTTGAGCATTTGTCCTCTAGCGGTTTACTCGGTGCTTTCTTGGAGCTGGTTGGGGGATACGAGGGGTTCTGCTGCTCACAATTGCTTGGATAGCCGAAGATGGATCATATTCCTATTGAGCTTGAGACAGACTTTCATAATCCTCCTGAGGATGATGGCCCTTTGACTTCTTCCCCTAGAGGCCAAGTGGGATCGCCTGAGGCTATCCGGATGACGGTACATCGTATTTATCGGCTTGAATTTTTTTCTTATCTTTTTATTATTATGCTGATTTTGCCTTGTCGTCTTTGTAGGATCACCAAGTTAGGAAGAGACTTATGACTACTTCGGCTCACATGGGTAGCTCTTTTAAGTCGTCTGTCTCGTATTAGGGTCTTGTGATGGTAGAGGGACATCGGGGGTTTCAATATTAATGGCCCATGTCTCTGATGTACCATCCTGGCCTGAGTACCTATATACCGATGATTCTGCCCTATCTAGATCCTGAGCATCCAGTGGCCTTTCATCCAGTTGATACCACTCATGTGAGCTTGTTTTTCCTTTTCCTCTATTTCCCTTAGAATCTCGGATCATGATGGTTCTAACTTGTCTTCAACCTTTTGTTCTTGCAGGTCCCCATTGCTGATAGCATCTCCGATTGGGGATATATTCGAGGGCAGCAGCAGTTCATGATGAACCCAAACTCTAAAATGGCCATATGTTCATTTATTTATTATTTTAATGATTATGCATGGCATGTCATGAAATGCATATGAATGATCCGTGTTAAAATGTTGCAGCTAGAGATCCAACGACTTCAGGGTTTATTGGGGATGTTCTAGGTGGACGACCCATAGCAGCAACCACAGTAGGGATAAGGTGATAACCCCAGATTCTTTTCATAGGGTGGTCACCTTCCTTTTGATCCTAGCCACCCGGGCTCCAGCGGGCAGTAGATAGGCTACTTTTTTTTCTTGTCTTTTTTTGTTTGCTTTTGATTTTCTTTTCTTTGTGCCTTCTGCAGTGCCTCTTTTTTTGTACGAACACATTTTTCTTTATGGAAGAATTTTCCTTTTATTCCTTCAATTCGTGCTTTCTTTTGTTATTGATTAAGTTTATTGGGCTAATCTGCCAGAGATTGGCAGATTGCCCCAAAAACTACGTATAGTGAACTACTACTCTTTAAGATTTTGCCATGGAGAACTACATTCGGTTCTGCACAGATTTGAATGTTTATCTGAAGAATTTTGACCATTGAGACCATCTCTGGGTTTGTGGTCTGGTGCATATGAAGGAGTACTATTGCATCTTTGTCAAGGAATACGTGATTCAAGCTGTTGTCAAGTTTTGGGATCCTACTGACACCGTGTTTTATTTTGGAGCTCACAAGTTATTCCCCTTGTATGAAGAATTCTGCGGGCTCTTGAGATCTTTAACTGACGTGCCTCCAGCCATTTCGATGCATTGTCCTGAGTTTTCTGTCCTGCTGATGAATCATTTTTAGTTAAAGCGATTCAATAGGCGTTGATTGATTTGTGACGAGGGCTTGAGGTTGGATGTGGCTTTTGACATCGTTAGGGGACTTTCCCCTAATGACGTGAGTTGGCTTTCTCTCATTTGTTTACTTTTGTTAGGGGTCTTCCTTTGCGAGGTTCCCACTATGGTTTGCATTTTTGCCTTCCTGACTATGGTCGATCAGATTCTAGAGGGGAAATCTCCCATTGCGGTGAGTTTGGTCGAGACGCTGATCTTTATGCGCGCTTCTCGGAATGGAACTGAAGCTACTACGAGGGGCAACAACCTTTATTTCTGCATGAACTTCCCTTTTGGGTTTTCAATTCATCAAGCTTGCCATAATTTTTGCATGAACCGCCTTTTCAGGTTTTCAATCCAGTAGGCTATCTTTTTCTTTCCTTTTTCCTTTTTTTTTCTTCCTTTTTTCATTTTATTTTTTTTATCATTTGTTGCTTTTGTAGCTTTGGCTCTGGGACATGCTTTCCGTGTCATCTGTTCCCACAAGCATGGATTATCATCTGAAGGCCTACTGGGCGCAGGGCTCCATAGTTTGTATTGTTAATCATCCACACAGAGACTTTATTATCAAGGAGTGGGTTGATTTTATGGGTAGCCGAGCTGCTGAGGATATTCGTTGGGTTTTCCCTTTGTGGGGTATCACCCATGTAACTATTGATATTGCTAGAGGTGGTATGGTACTTATCCGCCTCTCTGAGATCATCATCTACTCTCTTGGTCACTTGTGCAGGTAGTACGACCATTCTCAGAGGTTTCCTGCATCCCTGTGCACCTTGATTGGCCCGAAGCTATCCTATACTCGGGTCTATCATCATCACATGAGGTGGACCAGTCGCACTTTGGTAGAGATGAACTACTCTGTGCCTTTTGACATTCATCCTTCTGATGCTTATCGTATCTGGGTTGCGAGTACTTACAGGCTTCCTACCCTTAGAGAGAGGCTCATTGAGACGCTGAGACTCTGTAACTTCCTTGAGGGTCTTTGAGCCTACCGTCAGGTGCCTTTCATTCCCGTGGGATAATAAAGGCTTTAGGCATCGTTGTTCATATTCATCTTTTCTATTTGTTATTTGCAATGTATTTTTATATTTAATAAAGATGAAATAATGTTTTTTGGATGCGAGTTTCATTGAACAATTCATAGCTTCCATTTAATGCACTCCTTTAGTATTTTTAACATGAACATGATACTACTAACGATATTAAAAATAGGAAGGGTAAATGGTATTTATTCCTAAGAAATGCCCATCGTTGCCGAAGGTTTAGAATGGATTTTACCTAAGGCTTCGCTCTTTTATTTTGGGGTCTTTATTTTTACCCAAGAGCCGTCGCTACTCTTGATGGACCTTTGTATTATTATGTTTTACACTAGATAGTGCTTCAGCTTGTCACGATTTACTGGATTCACGAACTCGTTGCCATCCATGACTGAGATTTTCACTGCCCCTTATTGAGAGTCTTTCTTACTATATACGAACCTTCCCAATTTGGTTGAAACTTGCCCCGAGCATCCGTATGTATTTTACGTGATTGCTTTAAGACTAGATCACCGATTCTTAGAGGTCAGTCTTGCCCCTTGACTTTCCGATTGTAAGCCCAGGCCATACGCTGTTGGTACAACTATAGATTTTCTAGTGCAGTTAACCATTTTTCATTGATCAGAGTCAATTCCTTGTGTCTCGCTTTTGCCCATTCATCTTCATGAAGTCTGGCTTCAAGAGCTATGCATAAGGATTTGATTTCCATTTCAATGTGTAATACCGCCTCTATCCCATAGATGAGAGAAAAAGGAGTTTGACCAGTGGGGGTTTTGACACTAGTTCTATATCCCCATAAGGCATAGGGCAAATGATCTGCCCAATCTCGGTAGTTGGAAATCATCTTGGAGAGGATTTTCTTGATTACCTTATTAGCTGCTTCTATAGCTCCAATGGATTGAGGGCGATAGGCTGAGGATCGGTGGTGCTCAATCCTGTGCTTCTCAATAAGGTCAGATGTTTCTCCTTGGAATTGTACACCGTTGTCTCTTACTATATAATGAGGAATGCCATACCTGGCAAAGATATGTCGCTGAATGAGCCAGGCCAACTTCTTGGCAGTGATGTTCGTGTATGATTCTGCTTCAACCCATTTGGAAAAGTAATCAATGGCCACTATAATGAAGCAATGACAGTTAGTCGAAGATGGTCTTATTTCGTCGATGATGTCGATGCCCCAGACTGAGAATGGCCAAGGCGTCGTCAAGCTTAGCAACGTTGTCGAAGGTAAGTGACTCTCATCCCTATATATCTGACAAGCATGGCAAGTCTTTACTTATTGAATACAATCAGCCAGCATGGTTAGCCAAAAGTAGCCTATTCTTTGGATCTTCTTTGTCGTTATGACACTATTCATGTATGGACCGTAATCTCCCAAATGTACCTCTTTCATTACTCTTTTAGCTTCCTATTGGGCCAGACAATTTAATAATAGGCCATCAAAGGACCTCTTGAACAGATCTCCTTTAACCAGGCAAAATTGCATAGTGAGCTTTCTCAGCGTATTTCTGTTACAATCCTTAGCCTCAACTAGAAATTCACCATTTTTGAGGAACTTAACAATGCCAGAGTACCAGGGTTCTTCCTTACTCATGGCATCATTTATCATGTGGACATGATATAGAGCTCGGGTTGTCTCTATAATAAGAGGCTTGATTGGCTGCTTTTGGGGTCCTTCCCATATAGAGGCTAGAGTAGGCAATGCATCTGCCATTTAATTTTCCTCATGAGGCATGTGGCAGAATTCGCATTCGCTGAATATTGTGGCTTTTCTCCATACAACCTCTAAGTAAGGTTTGAGGAATTCCTCCTTTAATTCCCAGTCGCTTATGACATGCTTGATGACCAAAGTTGAGTCACCAATAATTTTTACCTTGTCCGCTCTGAGAGTGATTAAGGCAGACATCCTAAATAAACAGGCTTCGTATTCTGCCCTGTAATTTATGGTGAGAAACTCTAGCCGCTTTGACAAAGGTAGGAGTGCTCCATTGGGCGTTATAATGATGACCCCCAAACCAGCCCCTTACTTATTAATGGCACCATCGAAGAACATGGTCCATTTTTTGGGATTCTCCGTAGTGGTTGTAGAACGTTCATTAGGAAATTCTAGGTTTTCCTATTCTCCTTCATTGAGTGGCTGATTTGCTAGGAATTTGGCCACTGCCCTACCTTTGATGGTCTTCTTCATTATATACTTTATATCTAATTTTGATAATAGCAAGAGCCACCTAGCCAGTTTTCCAGTTAGCGAGGGAGCCTAGCATAAATACTTCATTGGATCCAATTTCGCGACTACTTGGATTCTGTATGATTGGAAGTATAACCTGAGCTTTTTGGTGAGCCAGACCATGGTGAAATAACTTTTCTCTATAGTGGTGTATCTGGGTTTTATATTCTAGCAATTCCTTGCTAAGGTAATAAACTGCGTGTTCCTTCTTATCTTCATGTTCTTGAACTAATATGGCCACCACTGATGTCTCTTCCATCGCTGAGTAGAGAATGAATGGCTTTCCGAGAATGGGTGGCTTCAACACTGGAGGGTTTACTAGGTAAGCTTTAATTCTATCAAATGCCTCCTGACATTAATCGTTCCACTCTATTGGCTGCTGTTTCCTTAAGAGCTTGAAGAAGGGCTTGCATGTGGTGGTCAATCATGCTATAAAGTGACGGACGTACTATATGGACCCCTAGAAACTTCTCACTTCTTTCTCAGTTTTTGGTACATGCATCTTTCTGATGGAATTAGATTTATCGGGATCCATCTCCATGCCTCTCTTGCTAACCACGTGCCCTAGTAACTTGCCCAATGTGACGCCAAATACGTATTTCTTCGGGTTGAGATGAAGATTATATTTCTCTATCCTTGTGAGGAATCGCTCTAACACTGCATGGCATATTTCACAAGCATGTCATCTATGTATACTTCGACCTCTTTATTAATCAGGTCATGCAGTAATGTTGTGACTGCACGTTGGTAAGTTGCCCCTGCGTTTTTGAGTCCGAAAGGCATTACCTGAAATAATAGGTTCCCCATTCTAAGATGAATGCTGTTTTAAACTTGTCTATTACGTTCTTGATGATCTGGTGATATCCTGAGAACCCATCCGTGAAGGAATACATGGCTGCTCTAGCTGCTATCTACCAGAACATCGATGTGTGGTAGTGGGAAATCATCTTTAAGGGTGGCCTTATTCAAGTCCCTAAAGTCAATGCAAACTCGGACGTCACCATTCTTCTTGGGTATAGAAACTACATTGGACAGCCAAGTAGGGTATTCGACAACCTCGACAAAATTAGCCTTGATCCGCTTGGCTACTTCTACTTTGACCTTTTTGACCCATTCTAGGCACATTCTTCTCATCTTTTGCTCCACTGGTGAAATTTTTGGGTCCGTGGGGATCTTATGCTTGGCGATGTGCCGATCAAGCCCTGTCATATATTCGTGAGACTAAGCAAAGGCTAAAACATGATTTTCAACACTTTTATCAATTCTCTCTCTTGTTCTATGGGCAATTGATTAGAAATGTAAACCATTTTTGGACCACCTTCCGTATTTAAGTTAATTTCTTTTGTAATATCATTATTGATGTTAAAGATGCTAGATGAATGTTAGAATCGTAATTAGAAACATAATCTAAATAAGCAAAGTTCTTCATCTTATTATCATCATAAAGTACATTATTCATTTCAAACAAACTGGAAATAGAAATAAAAGACTCATCCTTATCAGTAGGGTCTAGCTAACATCAGATGATCCTCCTATGGTGGCCGGCTTCAGCACGATGTGCCCCTCATCTTCCTCTTGTACCTTCGCCTTGCCTTTCATGGTTGTGACCATGTCCATGATGGTTTGGCTCAATTTACCTCCTTTGCTTTTTACTTCTTCCACTATCTTGAGTTGTGCTTGAAGGTGTTTGGTTAGGGTATTGAGGATCTCCACCTCTTTGCTCAACTTCTTGACCTTTTTGGGTGCATTTGTTTATCAAACTTGATCTGACCTAGGCTTGCTCCTACTTCTGTTTGATGACCCACTCCTTTCAACACTCAGGTTATGGGACCTCCAATGCACTTACTGTAGCTAACCACATATGAGAAAATATCGAACCTTAGAATCATCCTTCCTTGTGAGTAATAGGTTTAGGTACCCCATTGTAGGGCTGTTGTGATTTCTTCTGAAAGACCGTCTTGTGGGTGATTCTTCTAGGGCCTGTGTAATCGAGTCCTGTGGGCTTCCACTCTCTTGCCCCTATGTTGAAGGTCGGCATTCCTTGTTCATGGGCACCTAGTTCTTTCCTAGGAATGTGGTGCTTTTGCATTTATCCTTGAATCTATGGGCCCTAGTGCACTTCTGATTACTTGTTCAATTCTTCGCCAATTGTGGCTGTGGTGAACGCTTTCATATGGCTTTCTTTCATTTTTAGTGTCGCCACCACTGACACCTCGTCAGCCTCTAGAGTAACGATCTTTTTGCGGAACGGGATCTTGATCATTTGGTAAAGAGTAGATGGAACTCCTCTGAGAGCATGGAACCATGGCCATCCGAGTAGCATAGAGAAGGTTATTGGGATGTCTGTAACTGAGAAAAGTACTATGGATGAGACTTTGCCTATAGTAACTTCCGCTTTAAATGTGCCAATGACAGTCCTCTTGGAATTGTCGTAGGCCTTGATGACCGTGGTGGATTTCTTCAAATCCCTCTCGGTTAGTCCTAGGATTGGCAGAATATCCTTATGATAGACATTCAGTGATGAACCATCATCGACCATTATACAAGGCATGAAGTGCCCAAAAACACTAGCCTTCAAGTAGAGAGCCTTGTTATGGCGAATGCCTTTGTCGGGTAAATCCAAGCTCGAGAAGATGATGTCGGGGATAACAATGCTAGTCTCACTGTTAAGTAGTGTGAATACTTGTTCTGGTGATGCCAGGGGAGATGTTTTAATTTCCATCAACTTCTTGACGATAGCAAGCTTGTGATTTTAAGAACCCAGAAGTAGGTCCTAAATACTCATCTTAGTTGTAGTGGCCTTTAGTTGATCCATAATAGGGCTTTCTATCTATTCTGAGGGCTAACAAAAGTAGGAGGTGCCGGGGGCTTAACCCTTGGTGCAGTAAGGGCTACCAATCCATTGACTTCCCTTCCTCTGGTGATAGTACTGACTACTCAGGTTGGTGAGTTTGTTGTTTCGAAGACCTTAAACTCATCAAAATCCTCATCAAGTGGTATCTCTCCTAAGTCAATAGGCGTGGTCATGGGAGTTGGTGTTCTGGCGATGAAAGGCCACTACATGCAGGGAACCTTTTCAGGCTGCTTTTCTAGAAAGATAGGGTTCTCTTGTAGAATTGACACAGGACAAGGTTGGATTCCTATCTAATCATATGGATGGATGAAGAGGCTCTGTCAGATGGTTCTCCTTGATCAAACATATTTGGCTCATTGTCGTGGGCGACTTGCTTGTCGTTATATTTATTCATGTACCATGGGTATTCTCTGGCTACGACTGACGTTGGACAGACTGCATTGGTTGCTTCCCATTTCAAGTATCGCAAGGGGCTTCCATGTTTGTCTATCTCAGGAGTCGTATTTTCTAGTGAGTTGACCTATATGAAGTAGTCTATAAATTACTTGGCCAAAACATTCCAGAATGATTTCTGGTAAAATGCCAGTCCTTCAAACCAAACAACTGCTTTTTCTCGGAGAGTCCAGCGGAACCTTTTGGGCCAATGGGCATAGTGAATGTACCTATCGTTCATCATTTTCACAAATTCACAAATGTGAGGGTGTGGCCTTGTACGTCCATTGTAGAATATAGGGTAAACTTTGCCTAGATCCGGGTTTTGAATGCGATAACTAGCCCATTATAATTCATTTTCAGCGCAGATTCTCTCCATGATGTATTCCCGAGAAGGTTCTTGCCCCTCGTCTCAAATTATATTAATGATATGTTCGCTGCCTGAGTCAAAGTTTGTAAAGTCTCTAGAATTGTCACTTGTTGTAGACCACATAGTGCCCGTGTAGCTCTCGGCACCGTCATAATCAACCATCATGCCATTGGGGAAGGGAGCCTCATACTTAAAATCTCCCAGTAAGTGATTTAACTTGTCCTTGAAAAAGGTCTCTGATTCATACCCTAGGTTGTCCACTTCACTTTCATCTTCATGATCTGATTCGCTGGAGTCAATGAATTCTTCCACTTCCTCATCCAAATCTTTGAAAGGCTATGGCTTAAAGATCCAGGTTGGCATGTGCTGAGCTGGGAAATCATGATCAAAATTTTCTTCTAGATCCTCTTCGGGGTCTTCCTCGGGAACTTCCTCAGGATCTTCTTTGGGATCTTCCTCAGGATTCATTCTAGCCTTGACTCCTTCTATGGCTACAGGAAATTCATACACCATGGTTTGTATGCTGGCAAATGTTTCCTCGATACGGATTCCATATGTTGCAATGTCGGTACAGATTTCTCCAAACGGGTCTCATGCTCGTTCATCTAGGTTCAAGCTGAGATAATTTTGCTGGTCTTCATGGCTATTCCACGCCTATTCAGGATCATATAGTTCCTGGATTTCTAGACATGCTATCCTAGAGGAGCTCCCAAATTCAAACAAGCTTGTTCCGACGTAATTTGGACTTATCTAATATGGGGGAGTGTACATAGGAGATTATAGTGGAAGGATGTCCTGCCAGCCGGTATTATGCTAGTCTACCTATGGTGCCAACCATTAGTAAAGTTCATTTAGGTACGGCTGAGATGCCCTAAAGTGGTGGAGGAAAGATCTCTCCATAAAGTACCAGTTCTAATGTCCTTCCAGTGGCAACGCGTCATACCAGTCCGTGGTTGGGCCTTCTAAGAATATAGGGAATTGAGGGGCAAAACCCATCATAGCTATTTCCTATTCATGCATAAATCAAAGGAATTCCTCCATATGTTCATTTGGGTTGGAGTCTCCTCGGTACATGAGGTGTGGTGGCACTTGGTATTGATCTGGCCCTTCTATCCTCATTCTTAGGACGTATTGGTGTACCATGTAGATGATATCCATATTGTTAAAGATCATATTTCCCCCCCATCCTGTGTCATGTCGGAAGTTATCTGTTACATTGATACCGTATTCGTCAGCTTCTACATGAATTCCAATGGCGTTCACCATAGCTTGGAAGTTTTGCAGGGGATTATTTCTGAGTGTTTGGTTTCTTCTCAGGCTCTTTCATTCTCCCATCGGCTATCATCTACTGCAGATCTTTTAATAGCCTCATGCATTCATTAGTGCGGTGCCCTTTGGTTATATGATAAGCACATAAATTGTCTTTGTCTACCACGGTAGGCTAAGTAAACAGCTTGATGCTCTAGAGTTGATCAGATTTTCTCAGATTGGTGAATATTTGTGACAGCAATTCTACCCATGGGGAGATAGATTGGTGAGTCTACCCCTAAGTGGCCGCTACAACCTTATTGGAGCCTTTGGGGACTCATAATTGCCTTGCCTAGAGGGTCCGCCCTTTTCCCAATATCGAGGTTTAGTATAAGCTTGATGTTCTTCCTTCTTTGCTTGATCTTCTTCCTCATACTTTTCAAGTCTCTTGGAATGTTCTACCACATCAGTGAAGGTATCGAACCTTTTCATTTTCATTTCATCGCGGTATTTTGGGCTAGAGCCTTCGACGAGCTTTACTATCAAGGCATCTTGGTCAGGTGCCCCCGGTCACAAGTACACGAACAACCATCCATCTCAGGTAGAATTCTTTGAAGGACTAGTTTTATCATTGTTTGATTCTTTCAAGGTCTTGAAATTTAATCTTGACCTTCAGATTGAAGGCATAATTCTCTAGGAATATCGTGCTTAGCTTTCTCATATCAGAAATTTATGTCCGTTGGCATCCTCATGTACCACTTAGAGGTAGGGCCTCATAAAGTAGCTTGGAATAGATTGACCATATAAACTTTGGGGATGTTCATGCTAGTCATAATTCAATTATAACTCTCCACATGTGTGTGAGGAGGGCCAGTACCAGCATATGGTGCCATGTAAGGCATCACAAAGTTAGTCAGGAGGGCTTCTGATTCCTTTTGCAAGAATCGGTCGATATCTACATACTGCTCGATGGAAGGAGCAATAGATTTGTCTTTAGCAGAGGACAACTTCTCCATGTCTGCCTTTTTTACCTTTAACGCTGCTATTTTTGTCTCTTGCTCTTGGGTTTTCCAGGCATTAGCAGCACATAGCCTTTCCCAGATATCACAAAATTCTAGAGCGTCAAGAATCCCTTTGAGGGATTTTCCAACTATATCATCATCTACCATCACAATTTCAGGTTCTGGATCGGAGAAGAATCTAGCTAGAGATTCGATCAGTGGTGGGGGTGGGCTTCCCGTAATATGTCTTAGCCTCCTTTTCTCTCGCTTCCAACCTGAGAATGTAAAAGATCAAGTGTTAGTAAATTCACGAGAGGCGACTCTAAGCTTCATTTACCTCAGCCTTTCGGGTTGCATGAATTGATGCATGAATAAGTGAACGAATGAATGAGTATAAATAGTAAAGGGGGTTGGGTATGTGACAACTATTCAAGGAGCAATCGGCGAAGCTAGTTTATGATATTTGTGGAACATCACAAATGCACAGTGCAAAGATAAAGGGCTCGAGTCAGGTTAGACTCGATAGCCCAGGGGTGAATTGACTAATTGGTCCAAGGGATGAGCTGACACAAGGGTGACTCAAAGGGTTTTGACTCATTGGTCTAAGGGGCGAGCTGACACTAGGGTCACTCAAAGGGTTTTGACTCATTGGTCCAAGGGGTGAGCTGACACTAGGGTCACTCAAAGGGTTTTGACTCATTATTCCAAGGGGTGAGCTTACTCTAGGGTCACTCAAAGGGTTTTAACTCATTGGTCCAAGGGGTGGGCTGACACTAGGTCACTCAAAGGGTTTCGACTCATTGGTCCAAGGGGTGAGCTGACACTAGGGTCACTCAAAGGGTTTTAACTTGTTGGTCCAATGGGTGAGCTGACTCTAGGGTCGCTCAAAGGGTTTTGACTCATTAGTCCAAGGGGTGAGCTGACTCTAGGGTCACTCAAAGTGTTTTGACTCATTGGTCCAAGGGGTGAGCTGACACTAGGGTTACTCAAAGGGTTTGACTCATTGGTCTAAGGGGTCAGCTGACTCTAGGCTCACTCAAAGGGTTTGACTCATTGGTCCAAGGGGTGAGCTAACACTAGGGTCACTCAAAGGTTTGTGTCCCGTGGGTCGAGCCTAGGTGGAGTCACTTATCTTGGTTATTTCGGCTCATGGGTTGAGCCTAAGTGGACTCACTGGTCTCGGTTAATCGGGCTTATGGGTTGAGCCTAAGTGGACTCACTAGTCTTCGGTTTATTTTAGGTTCCTATAACTATGGAAATAAAATGGGATGGCACTTATCAATGTCATGGCTGCACAAAGATGTGGTTAGTTTTCACATGATTATGATGCTTATGATGTCTATTTTCAGTTTATTAATACTTAATAAACTTGCACATACCAATGGGGGACTTAGCGAAGTCTTCTCGCATACCTACCACCCTTTTAATTCCATTTGGGTTACTTCACTTTAAAGCCAACGGGGACTTAGCGAAGTCTTCTCGCGTGCACTCAAGGTTTTTCGGTAAACCTGTGAGGAAGTGTCTACGGTTCATCTGTATGGGGGTTTCGGTCTCAAAATTGGGTGCGATTTGGCATACCCTACGCCTTTATGTACTGAGTCCCAATGACCCTAAGCGAACCAAAGGGAACTTTTCCACATATAATATACGTAGGTAGTCTTACCTTTAAGCAAACAAGGTCGTCGTACGTTACGTAAGGGGTGTGATTGGATCCATACCCCTCAAGCCCTAAGCAAACTTGGAGATACTTCACCAAAAGACACCTAAATTGGTTTAGGGGTAAAGAATGCAGATGCTATACAATCCTAAAATTTGTGTACCGTAGGAATTATCACAAATTCCGTAATACCAAAATTTAATTTAAACAATATTTTAACTATCATATCAAAAGAATTTTTATAAAAAAGGGGTTTTTATAAAACTAATTAGTCCCCAGCAGAGTCGACACTATGATCAGGCAGACGTTTTTTGGGTCTGGTTGTGAATGCGGAGTTCGGTGTGTGGGCACAATTTGGTTTGGTGCAGTTTGAGGAAACCGCGATGTTTGGTCTAGTTTGAGAAAATCCAGTTTGCTTAAATTCGGTGGCTTTGCAGGCCAAAGATGTGATTATATTAAGAAATATATTTACACATTTTATTGAGAAAAAGATATTTTTAAAAGAAAGCATTTTTACTTTATTTAAAAAAATAAAATAGAGTCGCCACCCAGTTCAGCTCCACCGGGAATTGTGGTATACTGATCCATGATGGGATTTTTATACCGAAGAGAAAACGAGATTCCGAGTTCGAACATGATAGGTACTCATATTGTTCAAATAGTTTGGATTAATTTTGAAAGTTTGCAATTTGTGGTAAATATAGCATTATAATGGCTTGATTTTAGAATTAAATTCAAGAAATAAAATGGACATTATAACAGCTTAATAAATAGAAATTTGCTACCAAAATCTTGGCAGAGTAATGGCAACGTTTGGGTTTTGGCCCGAAAACTCAGATAGAGTCTCCTCACATTCTGGATCTTTCATCCATACTTGTGAGCTTATTTACACATATTATAGCTTAAGTGGCTCCAATGGCTCACTTAATTAGAGAAATGAAATGCAATGTGTGATAATAAAGTAATGAAATGAATTTTGAAGTTGGGCTTTAAATCGATTACCCTTAGTTTACCTTTTCGTCTGTCCAGGATGACTTGAGAGCTGGTGCGGGACCGAAGTTGTCGAGAGTTGTGATTTGCTTGGAAAATAGATTAAACCCAAGGTATGGCTATAATCTTGGATTATTTCTATAGAAAGTGTAAAATTAGGTCATTTTCAGACCGAAGATCCATGTGGGATCTTGAACTAAAAAGATCGGAGACTGAGCTTATACGGAGTATCGGTGATGAAGCTCGAATCTGGAAGTGTTTGGGCAGAGTTTCAAGGCTTTTAGGACTCCCGGAACTGAAAAAGGACATAAAGGTAATTTTGGAAATTTTCTAACTCTTGTGTCTATTGAGAAATGAGGGGGTGACCCCCTATTTATAATAGGGTGGTAATTAGTCGGCGGGCTAATTACCTATCTGTCAAGATTTTACATCAGATCTCATAAAATCTTGTCAGATCTTGGTAAGATTTGATTTTTTTACACTATAGATAGGTAATTAACCGGCGGGAGGATTGCCAATGTTTGACCAAACTTCGACTTTTTGATTTTTCAGTAGGAAATGCTAAATCGGGGCTTCCCTAGAATGTGGATTTTTGAATTTTGGATTTTGGCTGACAATTCGGTCCCTTTTGACTCATTTGTCTGATCGCTGAACGAAATAGGCATTATTCCTCATCGGGCCGGAATAGACCTGAGCTAACAAGAGGGATAAAATCCTCATTCATGATATCAATATTTTTGAAGATGTTTCTAGGAGGAGGAATGGTTTGGGTTTGGGTATTTTCCATTTGAGAGTTTGAAAAAGGATTTGGGAATTTTAGGGTTTCTCAAAATAAAACAGCAGAGTAATGGCATTTAAACCAGAGAATGGGAATGGTTTAAATTGGATTTGAGAGTTTGAAAAAGGATAGCAGAATTTTAGGGTTTTTGGAAATAAAACAGCAGAGTTTGAAAAAGGATTTTGCGGGCTTTTTATAGAGTTTTTAAGTTGAGGGTAGAATTGTAATCCGGAAGTAGTTAAAGTTAACTGGATCAATGATGTGGTAGTTAATTTTGAGGAAAGAGGTAAATGGCATTTAAACCAAAGAATGGGAAAGGTTTAATTTTAAAACAGTAGTTCCTTTTTACCGTGCGTGTACTCCCCAATAAACATTTGAAATTCAAAACGTGTACTGTTACCTTTTTGCGCTTTTACTGCCATTTGTTACTTCTTGTCTGTTGAGCTAGCAAAATTTCCCTCTGGATCCATTAGTCAATTTTCCTTTTCCTTCTTCCTTGATTCCTTAATTTGTGGAAGACCAGAATAACCGTAAGTTATCTTCCGGATCCCTCTTCAAATTGGATTTGACATTCCAATTGCTTCCCTTAGCTTGTTGAATTGATCTTTACTTAATGGCTTAGTAAAGATGTCTGCTCTTTTCTCATTTGTTGGGATGTAAACCAAGTTAACCTCCTTCTTCATTACATGATCCCAAATGAAATGGCATCTGATATTGACATGCTTCATCCCACTATGTAGCACTGGATTCTTTGACACATCAATTGCACTTTTGCTATCACACATAACATCCACACATCCTTCTTGAACACCATAATCCTCCAATTGTTGCTTGATCTATAGGAGTTGAGGAACACAGCTTCCAACATCCATATATTCAGCTTCTATGGTTGATAATGCTAATGGAGTTTGTTTCTTGTTGTACCATGATACTAAGAATTCTCCAAGAAAATGACAGCCTCAGATTGTACTTTCTCTCTCAAGGGTATCTCTACCATAGTCTATAACAGTGTAACCTTGCAATGTGAAATTTCCATTACTAGGATACCATAGGCTAACTTCAGTGGTTCCTAGAAGATATCTAAGAACTCTCTTCACTTCCTTGAGATTTGAATCCCTTGGATTGGCTTGATATCTTGTATAGTAGCAAACTGCATAATGTATGCCAGTCTGCTAGTTCTCAAGTATAGAAGTGATCTAATCATCCCTCTGTAAAGGTTGTGGTCCACTTTTTCTCCACAATCCTCTGAAAGGACTATATCTGATCTCATAAGAGTGGATATTGGCTTACTCTTGTTCATTTCAAACTTCTTTAGAGTCTCCTTGGTGTATTTGGATTGGTTTATGAAAATACCATCTAGACTCTGTTTGATTTGAAGACTAAGGAAGAAGTTGTGTTCTCCCATCATTGACATCTTAAATTCCTTGTGCATTTGAGAGCTAAATTCCTCACACATCCTTTCATCCGCTGCTCCAAAAATGATGCCATCCACATAAATTTGAAGAGGGTTGTGTCAGCTTTACCCCGGATGTAACCCTTGGATATGAGAAATGAAGTTCGTCTCTCGTACCAAGCTCTTGGTGCTTGCTTCAATCTATAGAGGCCCTTTTTCAACTTTTACACATTCTCTGAATGCTTTGATTCTTCACATCTAGGTGGTTGCTTAACATATACTTCCTCTTGAATGACTCCATTTAGAAATGCACTCTTGGCATCCATTTGGAATAATGTGAATCCCATGAATGATGCAAAGGCACATAGGATCTAGATTGCCTCCAATCTTGTCACAAATGCAAATGTTTCCTCAAAGTCAATGTCTTCTTGCTGATTATAGCCTTGAGCAACTTGTCTTGCTTTGTTTGTTTCAAAATACCCATTTGGTGCTAACGATTGACTTTCCTTCTAGTGGAGGCACTAGATCCCAAACATCATTTCTGCTGAATTGATCCAGTTCTTCTTGCATAGCCATCATCCAACTTTCATCTCCTTCTGCATCTTAAAACTTCTTTGGTTCAATGAGTGAGACAAAAGCAACATGATTCATCATCCGATTGAGTTGTCCTCTAGTTCTAAATGGGTTTTGAACATCATCCAAAATAGCTTCCACTGGATGATTCCTTTATGTCCTCGTTTCCCTTTGAAGATCTTCATGCAATTCTGGAACCTATTCTACTAATGCATCTAGTTTCTCATCTTCTCCTTGTCCATCATTGAAATCAATTCAGCATCTAAGGGATTGTTTGGAAGATGATCTTGGTTAAAATTGATTGTCCCATCCTCAACCTTATACTTCTTGATCTGAAAGGGATCTTGAGCCTTCAGTGGTTCTGCTTCATCCGGAGTTATCTCATCCGGATCTTGGTTTTTCTTTCCTGTATGGTTAGTCTCATCAAAATCTACATGTATTGACTCTACCACAGTTTGAGTTATTTTGTTATATACTCTGTAAGCTTTGCTATGTGTTAAGTAGCCAAGGAAAATTGCTTCATCAGATTTAGGATCAAATTTTCCTAGTTGCTCTCTATCATTTAGGATGTACCATTTCCTAGTTGCATTTCCTTCCCTTCCAAATTTTATATGGGGTTTTGTCTATGGTCTTTCTAATGAGAGCTCTATTTAGAATGTAACATGTAGTGTTTACGGCCTCACCCCAAAAGTATTTGGGCAATCTATTCTCATTTAGCATTGTTTGAGCCATTTCAACTATAGTTCTATTTTTCCTTTAAACAACCCTAATCTGTTGAGGTGTATGAGGAGTAAAGAAATTGTGCTCAATGCCCTTAGATTCATATAATTCAGCAAAATGCTTATTTCTCCATTACCACTTCGAATGCGTGCAATGTTTATGCCATGTTCTACTTCTATCCAGATGAATATTTTTGAGAAATGGTCAATGGCTTCATCTTTTCTAGCGCAAAGCAACCTAGGTATAGCGAGAATAATCATCCACTATGGCCATAGTGTATTCTCTTCTACCTAAACTCATTAGTTTGAGTGGACCAAAGAGATCAATATGCAAGAGTTCAAGAACTCTCTTGGAGGGTATATAAGGGATGGAAGAGAGACTTTTTTTTATGTTGTTTACCTAATTGACATATAGTGCATATGTGATCTTTATCAAAAGCAACCTTAGGCAAACCCACAACCAATTCCCTTTTGGCTAGTTTGGACAGGAGGTTCATGTTTACATATCCCAACCTCTGATGCCAAAGCCATGATTCTTCTTCTTTAAACACCAAGCATATATTCTTTTTCTCATTTTTAATATTGATAGAATAGACATTGTTTACTCTTGGTGTATAAAGAATGAGTTGATTTGACTTACTACCAATGATTGAGCAACCTCCGGAAGTAAAGGTGACTTTTCTCCCTTTATCACAGAGTTGTTCAACACTCAGCAGATTAAACTTTAGTCCATCAACTAGTGAGACATCTTCTATCTTTAATTCAAATCTAATGGTTCCATGTCTAATGATCTATCCCTTTTGATTATCTCTAAAGCTCACTTTTCCACCTTTCTTCCAGATTAATATGATGAAGGCTTTCTCATCATCGGTCATATGCCTTGAGCATCCACTATTAATGTGCCATGTTTGTTGATCTTCTGTTGATCTAAGGCATACCTCAGTACTTGCTGTCTCAGATTCTAATTCTTAAATTTACTTAGTGGCTTGCTTTGATAGGTTTCTTCTTGATTGCTCTGCTTCCAGATCAGTTAGTTCCATAAATGCATAATTTGCATTGCCTTCTTCTTCTCCTATTGAAGATAAGCTACTACTTTCCTCACTATTTCTCCATGCGGCTACTATTGCCTTCTTCTTATATCTCTTGTCCCTTTTAATCTTGGGACATTTGGATCTGAAGTGTCCATTGTATCCACATTCAAAATAGGCTAATTCTTTTTTCGGATCTTTCTTGTCTTCCGGAGCTTTTCTTAGCTTGTCCCTTCTAGGGGAGCCTTCCTTCATTCTTCTGGAATCATATCTTCTAGAACTCCTCCTTCCTTTCTTCTTTCTAGGGAATCTATTGAACTATTTGGCTAGCATAGCCATGTCTTCTTTTTTGTTGTGAGATTCCTTTAAACGTTTTTCTATTCTAGAGGAAGCTGATTCGGAGGAGTCTGCTTTCAGTGCGATTGTTTTCTTCTTTTCTTCAGGCTTCTTCTCTTATTGACTATATCTCTTCAAGGATTGTTCTTGAGAAAAAGATTACCAATGAATTCATCATAACTGTAGAATTTTATGTCATGAGCTTCCTTAATGGATGTCTTTTTGTTATCCCATTCCTTGGTGAGACTCTAGAGGATCTTCTTTACCATTTCTTTCTCTATGATCTCCTTTCCGAGCCTCTTCATTTCATTTTCTAGATTGGTGTATCTAGTATTCATGCTATTGATAGATTCTTTGGGCTCCATTTTGAAGGTTTCTAGTTTTTGTTGAAGAAGATCAATCTTGGCTCCCTTGACCTTGTTGGTTCCCACATAGGTCACTTCCAGTTTTTGCCATATCTCTTCTGCAGTTTCACATACGGATATCCTGTTAAATTCTACTGCACTAAGAGCACAATGAAGCATGTTAATAGCATTTGCTTTTTCACGCAATTTTTCATAATCATTACCATCCCATAGATTAGAGGGTTTCTTGGTGGTGACACCCACAACTTCTTGAGTGGGAATATATGGGCCATCTTTAATGGCCATCCAGGCTAACATGCTTTGGGCTTGTATAATATTTTTCACCTGGTTTTTCTAGAACGTGTAGTATTCACCAGTGAGGAGTGGAGGACGGGTAATTGACATACCCTCCGGAAGAAGCTGTGAGTTATTAAAACTCATTTTGACTCTTGGATCAAAATTGGACCTTTAGCTCGAGATTATTAGATCTCTAGTTTTGAGCACTTGCTTTGATGCCACTTATTTATCCCTATGAGTATGTATTTAAGGCAGAGGTGTGAATGACCTCTTTTCGCGGAATTGATAGACTTATAAAAGTCTGTATAGCGTGTTTGAAATGGTCCAAGTATATTAGATCTAGATGATGCAATTATAAATAAAAATGCACTTAAAGTAAGGTAAGTAAATTCAGACATACAGATTTGTCCTGGTTCGGCCACGCCTACTCTAGTCCCCAAAGTTTCCTTCCTTTGAGCTTTCTCCACTAGTGTGATTCCTTTCAACCAACAGGAATCAAGCCTTACAGTTATCTCTGGAGATTGATTCTCCTCTGGATGTAGTTTATACCCCTAAAAGAACCAACTTTTAGCTGAGTCCTCTTAAGCTTGTCTCCGGACGGTGACCCCTCTTCCGGATGTAGGATATACCACCAAAAGCACCAACTTCAAGCTGAGTCCTCTTTCTTTAGAAGGATATACCACTTAAACTACCCAAGTCTAGGTTGAGTCCTATAGGGATATACCACTTAAAACACAAGCTCTAAGCTGAGTCTCTGTGTCAATAGTCACCCAAGTATGAGATCTTTTACACTTTGTTTTATCAAAGGTTTGGGGTTTTAAATTCTTCAAGTTTATAGTACACTTGAGAATTCATACAAAACAAATTGGAGTTTTTCTAGTTCTTGGGAGGATTTAGTTCACTGATTGAATTAGCTTGAATTCTTAATGTGATAGCTTCTTGTGAAATCAACCAGAACCTTCTCAATTTGTGAAGATCTCTTTTTATAGGCTTTGATCATAAATGTAGCCGTTGTGTGCCATTGATGTTGATCTTGAATCTTCACTATTGATCAGGTATGATGTGGCACTTCTGGTGCCATTGATCAATCCGTTAGACACATAATTTGACCCGTTTGAATTGTTGAGATTGATGCAAAAAGCTGTCAGCAGTCGTTTGTTTGGCTTTATACGCATTACCAAATTCTAGGCGTTCTTTGTCAGTTTTTTGAGCTCCACGCGCCATTCAATTGGTCTAGGTTAAAAAGGTTGTTGTCTTTTTCTCTTTCCAAGTCAGATATTTGTCCTTTTGTGAAATGCATGTAAGCTGTCACTTTTTCATTCTTCAAGGAAAAAGGAACTTTGTCTTCAGACCAAAATGGAGGGAAAAAGTAATTTTGAACTTTTCCCTTTTATCTCGTAAGTTGAGTCTTTCGGATGTCTTCAGACTCTAACTTATCCAGAGGATCTTCAATCAATCTATCTTCGAATGCTGTCTTTGAGGGGTAAGAAATTTGTTTCCTTTCCAAACTCTAACCAGATGCTTTCCATATGGACTTAGGGATTTGTAATGTCTTCAAAATGTATCCGGATGTTCTTCTTGGACTTAGAGATTTTGTCTACTTAAAACCCAGTCCGGGTTATTCTTGATGTAAATCTTTCGGATCATTATTTCCCAACAGTCAAACCAGTATAAATCACTTTCTTCTTTACTTAAGTTGCCAGCTTTCATAGTTCTTGTCATCCAAGCTAACCAACATAACGAAGAATTCACACTCACGAAAAAGTAACCTATTTTCTGCACCCGATTCATTCATCCCCCTCTGACATATTGAGTTATACGCTTAGAGACCAACACTCTATATTTATGGAACTTTTTAACGGCTGGTGATGTATATCCCTCTGTGCCGCCCCCAATAGAGATTTTTTTTACCCGCAGGATTATATTTTGTTAAAATTCTGAAGTTGAAACAACAATAAATTTAAATTTGTTAATGGCCACGTAAGTGGTTTAATATCCAAACCTTGGATATGTTAATCTCATTATCCTTGAAATGAGACAGATGTCCAACTTCGTGATTAATACGATTATTATTAATTAATAATTGTAATTACTTTTATGTTGCAAAACATTTTCTTTAAATAGATCCTCATTGTATATAGTTCGTAATCAATTCATAGAAAGTTTTTATTCTCATATTCTCTTTAATATTGTTTTTATTTTTGAGCTATTAAGGTTATTTCATAACACGTTATCAGCATGAGCTTGCTCTTGTTAGTCAAATCCTGAGGTAAGGTGTTCATTTCATTTTTATAACTTTTAGTTGTATATCTGAACTAATAAATTTTAAAATATATAGATATGTCAAAACTATCAAATATTGAGTTTGTGGCACTTGATGTTATCAGAAAGAATAACCTTTTATGGGTATTGGCTATTGAAATTCATCTAGACTGAATCGGTCTTGGTAAAACAATTATCGAATAGAACGATGCTAATGTGCAACATAAGGCAAAAGCCATGATTTGTATCTGTCATCATCTTGATGAGGGACTAAAATCTGAATATCTAACTATCAAAGATCTTGCAGATCTTTGGAAAAGTCTAGAGGATAGGTATGATCACCTGAAGTTGATTTCATAACCGAAAGCACATTTTAAATGGATGCAATTACGCTTACAAGATTTATAATTTGCAAGTGAATATAACTTAGTTGTACTTAAAATTACATCTACCTTAAAATTATGTGGCGAAAATATAACTCATGTTGATTTATTAGAAAAAACTTTCTCTATTTTTCATGCCACAAATGTGCTCTTACAGCAGCATTACAATGAAAAGGGTTTAAGAAATACAGTGAGTTAATTTCTTTCCTTCTCTTAGAAGAACAAAATAATCAGCTTTTAATGGCAAACCATGAATTACGTCCCAATGGATCTAGTGCATTCCCTTAAGTGAATGCGACATCATATAATAATGATAATTTTGATAATTGTAGACGTGGTCGCCGACGTGGCCGCGGTCATACTTATGGTCATGGTTATTGGTCCCTGTGAGGGTCTAAATAAGGTCAGAGGGGGAGGGGTGAATGACCCTTTTTATGGAACTAAACAGACTTTAAAAAGTCTTTGTGTGCGTATTTGATATGTTCCGGATATATTGGATCTGGATGATGCAAGTATGAAATATTGTGCAAATAAAGTAAGGAGTTGGAATATCAAACACAAAGTTTGATCCTGGTTCGGCCCAAACTCCAATTCTGGAGTGTCCTTACTCTGAGCTTTTTCCACTAGTGGATTCCTTTCGAATTGGTAGGAATCAAGCCTTACAATTTGTCTCCAAATGGTAACCCCTTCTAGATGTAGGATATACCACTAGAAGCACCAACTCCTAGCTGAGTCCTCTTGTCTTTAGCAGGATATACCACTTAGATTTCCACCCAAACCTAAGCTAAAGTCCTACAGGGAGATCCCACTTAAAGTACCAACTCTAAGCTATAACCCAATCTCAACACTCACCCAAGTATGAGATTTTTACAATTGTTTTTCTCTTTGAAAGGGTTTTGAACTCTTCAAGTTTATAACTCACTTGAGAATTCTTACAAACCGATTTGGAATGGTTTGTTCTTGGTGGGATTGTATTACTAATTGCAATAGCGGATTTTCTTATGATTCTTTCTCAAATCAACAGCACCTTCTCAACTTGTGAAACTTCCCCTTTTATAGGCTTGGATCATAAATGTAGCCATTACGTTGAATTAAATCTTCACCATTGATTAGTTATGATGTGGCACTTCTGGAGCCATCGATCAATCCTTTAGACTGAGTAATTATCCCATTTGATTCCTTGGGATTGAGGTAAAAAAGTTGTCAATGATCGTTTTCTTTGTATTTTAGCGATTTACCAACTTTTATGCAAGTAGTCTAGTGTGTGAGCTCCACGTGCCTTTCCTATTGGTCTAGGTAAAAAAGTTTGTTACCTTTTCTCTTTCCTGTGTCAGTCCTTCAGTCCTTTTATGAAAAGCTAGCTAGCTATTATTTTGTCTTGTATAAGGGGAAATGATCTTTGACTCTTAAATCAAAAAAAGAGAGAAAACGTATTTTTGAAAGTTTTCCCTTTGTCTTGTTAACTTTATCTTTCGGATGACTTTAGTCTTGATATATCTGGATGCTACTCAATCAGTCTTCTTGCTGATGCTGATCTTGAGCAGTTCAAAGTTTGTTTCCTTTCCAAACTTTAACCGGATGCTTCCATTATGTGCTTAGGTATTTGTAGTCTTCAATGCATATCCGGATAGCTTGGACTTGATGCTTCCATTTTGGATCAAGGAGATTACATGTTCTTGCTCCATATGTTTTTGTTTTCTTCAAACTTGAACCAGATAGTTGCTTGATTGGTTCTTCCAAATCATTGTTTCCCAACAATCTCCACCATTTGATGAAAGCAAAAACTAAGCACATGTAAGCATAAGGAAAGGGGTTTTTATGAGCTAAGTATGATTCTTGATACTTAGTCATTTTCATATTTGGTCCCCCATAATTCTAGCATCCTAACTCCCCCAATTTTTGTATATTCTAGCTTCTAAGTTTTTGAAGTACAATTATAGATTGTACTTAGAAGCAATTTTTGAGTAGAATTGTTTTCACTATATATACTTCCGTTGTTAACAATAATTAACCTCATGAAAATTACAGAATTAGCTATTATAGGATTTTACTATAAAGAATAGCTATTCTATGCTACTCATCAACTTCCTTGGCTTCGTCTCCTTTGCTTGTTATGATCTTCTCCCCCTTGTTGTTTCCAGCACATTGGGGGTCTATAACCATATAAGTTCTGCTATCCCAACTTTTCTGCCAAGCAACTGAGTAGACTGAATAATCAACATTTCCTTCCTAGCGCTTCTCAATTATTGTCTCAATAGTTGCTAGAAGGAGATGGACTAGTTTTAGAGTGTCTCGCAGTTTCTTATAGGATTTGACCATGTATGGAATCATCTTTAGTGCATGTTTTCTATCCTCTTTTTCAAAGAATGGGAAGAGAGCTTTGAGAAGTGTTAGGCCACATATATATTAAAAGAATCTGGTATCTCCTATGTATCAGGATAGGTTTTGGATAATTGAAAGGAGATGGCTTTCTAAAATGGAAGATGAAGATCCGGAGGTAGAAGTAGTGTTGAGAGTTAGGTTAGCCATACCTGACTTTAGTTGCTCAACCTCTTGAATAATGACTCTCCGGACTTTGTGAACACTAGTGTTGAGTGTTGTGAGATCTTTGTGAAATTCCTCCTTTAAGGTATTAATCATCCTTTTAGTTCTGGATAGATGGCTTCCAAAGTCATCACTTATGTCACTCATATGTTTTGATAGAAGTTTGGGCGGTCCTTCATCGAGAAAGTTTGTTAACATTGCCGATGCAACCTGATGTTCCTCATTCAACAAGGTGAGTCTAGAGGTAATGCCTTTTCCTGCTTTTGTTATGGTTATGGGAATGAATTTTTCCAAGTTTTCAAACTTGCGATCAAGATGCTCTTTCAGATCAGTTGATAGATCTGTGGAGGAGGAGGTGATCGAACGTATTAAGGTGGCACTATTATTGTCAGCTCCGGTGAGCGCTTGATCAGTAGAGCGAGTTACTCCTACTAAATTTAAAGTTAACTATTCTAGCACCGGAGTGATGTTTAAGATGGAAGTCTCTGTTACTAGTTCTGCAAAGAGAAAGGCTTCAACTTTCTTTTCTGTATTCTATACACTTCCCTTAATTTCCAATAATTCAGTCTGCAAATATGGAGTTAGAGATCTATCCTTTACCAATTTCTTCATAGATTTCAGCTGCTCATAGATATTCCAGAGACTCTGCTTGATATAGCTCTCTTCAAGCTCTTCAACTGTAGCCTCTTATAGCATTTTTAGTGCTAGAATTATCTTTTTAACTCGACCTTGATTTAAGTTGGTAGATGGCCTTCTAGTTGGGATGTCAGATGATGAAGTCTTAGATCCAGAAATGTTTTCAAAATCTTCTGATCTGGAAGAGTCTTCCCTATTACTCTCATGTTCTTTCTGTTCTTCATCCCTTTCCTCTGGAATGGCCTCACCCTTTGAGTCCACTTTAGAAGTGTGCTCATTGGATCCCAGACCATGTCCCTCCTCCGGAGCATTTTACTCCGGGATAGACTGAATATCGTTAGATACGGTTTGAATTTTTGCACCTAAGTTTTCTTCTCCTTTAGTGGCATTACCAGCACCAATATTAGCAGTAGAAGTATTTGAGATAAAGATTACCTAATTATTCTATTATGGATCTGTGTACTCGACTTTAGTCAGCTCTTCAATCCCAGCATCCAAAAGACTAGAATTATCCTCTATCTCCCCTCTAATTGCCTTTATAAGTTTTTAAACTACTGCTTCGTCATCCTGAATGTTGGCACTGTCCTTACCATCCCCTCCAGTTGCCTTTGTAGGACTTTCTAACTCGACCACCTCCACTTCTGTGTTTAATAAGTTATTCAGAAGGGTTGTAGTTCTGGCTTTGAATAGGAATAAGTCTTCCTTCGGATACTTGCTTTCCTTGAGGAGTGCCAAGTCTATTGAAGCTACTAGAATTGGAGAACTATCAATGGTTGCTACTCCAGATGAGCCTTCGGGTCCCTCCTCGGTGAGACTATTTTCTTTGAGGTTGCCATGAACTACATTTAGCATGTCCTCATACTAGGGAATCTCTTGATGGATGTTATCCTGTAGGATAGGCTTTTTAACAAAGACAACAATCTCCTTGCCTTTGCTAAAATCTGCTGGTGTTATAGCTTCAAGGTTTGGCTCTTGAATTGTAATTCTAGCAGCTCGCTTCTTAATAGCCAATTTAGCCCTTTTTGCCTTGAGGGCCTCATTGAAAGTTGATCCCTCCCGGGTTAGGTGTTTCTTTGGTATAGGCTCCCCATCCCTAGTCTCTTTACTATTAGATCTATCTTCCCCTTATAGGATGTCAGTTATGGTGGTCTTCTCCCCATTCTTCCATCCCTTCCTAATAGCAGCAGTTGCTACTGCAATTTTCTCATGCCGCTAGTGCACACACTGACTTCATCTATTTGTCAGCCGCTTTAATTAGCCTCCTTCTCGGCTGGGGATTTATTAAAGATCTATGTAAGTGTTTGTTGATCCTTAATATCTTCCTCTATTTCTACTACTACTGGTTTCAGATTAACTTTCTATTGTTCTCTGGGATTTGTAGTTCTGGCTTTCTTAGCCCCCGGAGCAATTTCCAGTCCGGCCTTCTAGACCTTGCTCTTCTCCTTCCTCTTGTCCCTTTGCTTAATGGCTTTCTGCTCATTCTCGACTTCTCCAAAAGTCAATTTCTTAAATTTCTTCACCAGAATCTCCTTCCTATGAACATATTGAGTTCTAGATACATTAACTCCATTTTCTAGGAGGATTTTGGTGATGAGAGAGTCGTGGGAGTTCCTAAGCTGCCTCATGAAATGGATGATCAGGACGGGCATGTTGGGGACTCTACTTTCTACCCAACGCTGTAAGACACAGTGTTGAAAGGAGGATGCAGTGGTGATAGATCCTTTTCGGATAAGGATAAATTTAGCAAGAACATGTTGGAGTATTTTAGGAGTTTCTGGCCAGTAGGTGGAGAATTTGTCTCCAAAGTATCAGACTAGGAGCCACATCTTAAATACTAGAGCCACATCTTGGGATGATACTTGACCAACAGCTCATCTCTATCATTTCTTAACTAAACTCCATCATTTTCCATCTTAAACTTAGTCACAAAGAACTCTGGCATAATAGTGAGTACCTTTCCTTGAACTTTGGTCCAGAGGGCATCATAATAGGAGTGGATCATTAGAGTAGAACTCTTTAATGAGGCCGGATAGATGGGGTAGTTAATTTTTATGAATTCTTCAAGGTGTTGATCTTTTATGGGCTGGAAATATGGTTTTGTGTTGAATAATAAATTATCCTCCAAGTAGTTTAATGGTACTACAGAGTAAGGGCTTTTGAGTTTCAGAGGAGCAAAATGTACAAAGATATATCTTGGAGGAGGAGTGGTTTGATTTGATGCCATTTAAAGAGTTTGGGAATTTAAGATTTTTAGAAGAAAATTTGCAGACTAATAGTAATATTGTTGCTCGCATGAAGAAGAAGAGGGATTTTTTTGGGGGGTTTTATAGAATTCCTAAGGTGAGGGTATAATGGTACTCTAGATTCAGTTAACTTTGACTGGATTGATGATGTGGCAGGTAAAATTTAGGAGAGAGGTAAATGGTGTTTAACCAGATAATGGAAATGGTTTATTTAAATCCAGCTGTGTGGTTTTACCGCTCGTGTAATGCCTAATAAACGTTTAAAATTCAAAACATGTACAGTTACCTTTTCTGCTTTTACTGCCATTTGTCAAGTCTATCTACTGATCTAGCAATATTCTCTCCGAATCCAGTGATTTGAATTATTCTTATTTCTTTCTGGATTCTTTAACTTGTAGAAGTCCAAATTAATTCCAGATTGTCTTCCAGATTCTTTTTCAAATTGGATTAGGCATTCCAATTGATTCCCTTAGGGTGTTCAATTGATCTTTACTCAATGGTTTAGTAAAGATGTATGCCCTTTGCTCATTTGTTGAAATGTAGACCAATGAAACATCCTTCTTCATTACATGGTCCCTAATGAAATGGTGTCTAATGTTAACATGCTTCATCCTGCTGTGGAGAACTGAATTCTTTGACACATCAATTGCACTTTTGTTGTCACACATAACATCAACACATCTGGATTGAACATGTGGGTCCCTATGAGGGTCTAAATAAGGCCAGAGGGGGGTGAATGACCCTTTTTCATGGAATTAAAAGACCTTAAAAAGTCTTATTATAGCATGCTTAATTATGTTTCGGATAACATGGATTCGAATGATGCAAATTTGAATTTTAATGCAAAGAAGTAAAGAGTAAGAAAATCAAACACATAGTTTTATCCTTGTTTGGCCCCTCCTACTCCAGTCTCCGAAGTTTCTTTCCTCTGAGCTTTTCCACTAGTGTATTCCTTCCACCTAGTAGGAATCAAGCCTTACAATTTGTCTCCAGATGGTAACCCCTTCCGGATGTAGGATATACCACTAGAAGCACCAACTCCTAACTGAGTCCTTTTGTCTTTAGCAGGATATACCACTTAGATTTCTACCCCAAATCTAAGCTGAGTCCTGCAGGGAGATCCTACTCAAAGCACCAACTTTAAGCTATATCCCAATCTCAGTACTCACCGAAGTAGGAGATCTTTTACACTTTGGTTTTCTCAAAGATTTTAGTTTTAGAGTTCCTCAGGTTTATAGCTTACTTGGGAATACTTACGAACAGATTTGGATATGTTTGATTCTTAGAGGGATGTGTTTACTAATTATAATAGTGAATTCTCTTCTATATGCTTTCTCAAAATAACCAGCACCTTCTCAACATGCAAAACTTCCCTTTTATAGGCTTGCATCATAAATGTAGTCATTGAACTTGAATAAAATCTTCACCGTTGATCAGGTAAGATGTGACACTTTTGGAGCCATTGATCAATCCGTTAGATAGTGTAAATATCTCATTTGAATCCTTAGGATTGACGTTAAAAAGTTGTGAATGATTGTTTTTCGTGTATTTTAGTGATTCACTAACTTTTGCGCTAGTTGTCCTGTGTGCATGTGCCACGTACCTTTCTTATTGGTCTAGGTACAAAAGGTTGTTACCTTTTCTCTTTCTTGTGTCAGTTCTTTATCCTTTTTTTAAAAAAAATGCTAGTTGTCATCTTTTTCTTGCTTATGTGGAAAGGATCTTTGACTTGTAGACCAAAAAGATGGAGGGAAAAGTTATTTTTGAAAGTTTTTCCCTTTGTCTTTATAACTGTGTCTTCCAGATGACCTTTAGTTTGGATATTCGGATGCTATTCAATCAGTTCTTCTGAATGTTGTTTTAGATGATTCAAAGTTTATTTCCTTTCCAAACTTTAACCGGATGCTTCCATTGTGTGCTTAGTTACTTGTAGTCTTCAATGGATGTCCAGATAACTTGATTTGGACCAGATGCTTCCATTTAGACTTAGGAGATTACATATTTGAGTTTTATAAGTTTTTGTTTTCTTCAAACTTGATCTGGATAGATACTTGTCTATTTTTCTCGATCATTGCTTTCCAACAATCTCCCCCATTTGATGGAAACAAAAACTAAGCACAAATAAGCATAAGGGGATATGATCTAAGTATGATTCTTGATACTTAGTCATTTACAAGTTTTACTCCCCCATAATCTAAGCATCCTAACTCCCCCAATATTTTTGTATCTTTGGCTTCTATATTTTTAAAGTACAATTACAGACTGTACTTAGAAGCATTTTTGTGTAAATGTTTTTCACTATATATAATTCTACTGCTAACAATGGTTAACATCAATAAAGTTTTGGATTACAGATACAGAGTACATATAAGTGAAAATTTTAAAGCTTGTTATTACAAGATTTTTACATGATAACAATATCTAACTATACATTTACTTATCTACTTCCATATCATCATCTCCCTTGCTGGTTGTGCTCTTCTCCCCCTTATTGTTTTCATTTGATTGGGGGTCTATTACCATATATGTGCGATTGTCCTAGGTTTTCTGGCATGCCTACGAGTAAATAAAATAATCTACATTTCCTTGGGAGCGCTTTTCAAAAATTGTTTTAACTATGATAGGAAGAAGTTGACATGGCCTTACCAAGGTCCGAATCTCCTTATAGGATCTGGTCATTTTCGGAATCATTCTTAGCACATGGGCTTAATCATCCTTATCAAAATATGAAAACATGCACTTAAGGAGATTCAAACTACACTTGTACCCAAAAAATCCAATGTCGCCTATATGTTTGACTAGGTCATTGACTATTGGCAGAAGAAGACTGTCCGAAGTGGAGGATGAAGATCCGGAGGGAGAGATGGATAGATTAGCCATACATGACTTTAAACATCCAATATCCTAGCTTATATCTCTCTGAATGTTATAGATACTGGTGTTGAGCATAGTGAGATCCTTGTGGAAAGCCTCTTAGATATCTTTAATCAGGTCATTTGTTCCAGAAACATGGCTGCCACAATCATCACTAAATTCATCCAATTGCTTCTTTAACAAGTTAGGGAGGCCTTCATCAAGATAGTCTGTGAGCATTTCTTATGCTGCTTGTTGTTCCTCATTAAGCAAAGTCAATCTAGATACTATGCTCTTTCTACCCTCTACAATTGCTCCCGGAATGAATTTTTCCAAGCATTCAAACTTGCTGTCAAGATACTCTTTTAGTTCATTTATGATTTTAGTGAAGGCAGAGATGACTTTGTCCATTAGGGTAGCACAATTGTTGTTGGCTCCGGTGTTATCCTGATCTATAGAGCGACTTGCTCCTGTAATATTTGAGTTCATCTTCTCCAGTACCAGAGCGGTGTTGGCCAGAGAGTCTTCCACCACCAGTTTTGCAGTTAGGAAATCCTCTACTTTCTTCTCTATTCTCTATACACTACCTTTTATTTCCCCAACATTTGATTGTAAATCTAGAGATAGTGATTGATCAATTATTAATTTCTCCATAGATTTAAGAGTAGTTACAACTTCTCAGAGAGCTTTGGAAATATTGTCTTCCTTGTGTCCCTTAACAGTAGCTTCTTCTATTAGTATAAGAGCCACTCTTAGTTTTTCATGCCTAGTTGGCTTGGGATTTGCAGTTATGGGATTTGTATGTTCACTAAAAGAGGAGGATAAAGTTTCTCTGGAACTTGAACTACTGTCGGATGATCCCGATGGCTCTGTATCATCTCTCTTCTCTTCAGCCCTTGGCATGATCTCCCTTTCTTCCACCCTTTCCTCCGGAATAACCTCACCCATTGAGTCCACTTTAGAAGTGTTCTCGTTGGGTCCCAAACTAGTTCCCTCCTCCGAAACATTTTGTTCCAAGACGGATTGGTTTTTCTTAGGCACTATTTAGGTGTTTGTACCTGAATTCTCCTCAATCTCAACGGTATCACTAGCCGGAGTTTCATCAGTGGTGGAACTATTTGGAAGAAGAATTACCTGATTGTTCTACTTCATTCTGATTTTGTCTCCTAATATTCGGAAGACTGGAACTGTCCTCAATCTCCCCAACCTTTGCCTTTATAGGACTTACCACTCCCTCTTTTCTATCTGGAATGATGGCATTTTTATCATCATTCCCTTCTATTGCCTAGATAGGACCAACTACTATTATCATGTCATTTCTTGGAATGGTGGAATTGTCCTCACCATTCCATTCTGTTGCCTTTGTAGGACTTTCTAGCTCCACTACTTCTACCTCTGTATTTAGTAAATTATCCAAAAGAGGCCCTGATCTGGGTTGAAAGTTGAATAAGTCCTTGTCTTGATAATTAGCTTCCTTGAGAAGAGCAACATCTTTCAGAGCTAAGACGATCAATGGGCTTTCTGTGGCTGCTCTTAATGAGCCTCCAGGTCCCTCCTTAGTTAACAAATTTATCTTCTAGTTATCCCGGACAACTGACATCATTTCAGCAATTTGAGGGTCTTCCAGGAATATATCATCTTGGAGTATTGGTCTTTAAGTGAACACTACAACTCCTTTCCCTTACCTAAGTCAACCAGACTGGAAGCTTTGGGAGTTAGTTCTCTAATGGTTATCCCAACAGCAAGCTTCTTGATTGGGAGCTTTGCTCTTTCTTTTGCTTTTTTTGCCTTTAAAGCTTCCCTGAATGTCAATCCCCTTTTTTGGAGTTGCCTTTTCGGTGCTAGTTCCCCATCTTCGGTCTCTTCACTATCAAACCCATTTCCCTCAACCATGATATCTTCTATATTCCTTTTTTGCCCTTTTTTATAACCTTCCCTAATTGCATTAGCAGCTACTACAATGTTTTCTCTTGCTTCTAATTCACAGACTAACTTTTACATTTTATCAGCAGCTTCAATAAGCCTTCTTCTAGATTTCTTGGCTGGACATTTAGCCATTAGTTGGGTCAGGGACAGAGTGTCCTAATCCTACTCCTCAACTGCTGACTTAATGTTAAGTTTTCTTTGGGCTTTTAACTTAATTGTTGTAGGCTTCTTAGCTTCTGATGCATTCTCTACTATGGCACTTCTAGCCTTGCTCTTTTGCTTCTTCTCATCACTCTATCTAATGACTTTTCCTCATCCCATATTTCTCCAAAAGATAAATTCTTGAAGTTTTCTCCAAAATGGCCTTCACATCCATAGATTCTTATTTGGTAACATCAATTCTGTTTTCTACCAAGATTTTGGTGATGAGGCCTCCATGAATGTATTTGTGCCGCCTAATGAAGTGGATCAGAAGTACTAGCATGTTTACTATTATGCTATCTATCTAGTGTTGGATAACACAATGTTAAAGGGAGGAGGCTGTAGTGAGGGAGACCTTTCAGATGAGAATAAATTTAACCAGCATAAACTGTAGAAATCTGGGGACCTCTGGCTAGTAAGTGGAGCATTTATCTCCAAAGCCATTTTAACGGTTCATACTTCACTTTCTGTTCATATCCATCTAATCTCAGAATTACTCCATGATTCTTCATGTTGAGATGAGTAATAAAAAATTCTAGAGTCAAGGTAATCACCTTGCCATCTATAATGGTCTGAAGAGCGTCATAGTAGTTGTGAGCCCTAAGATTATCTTAGAACTTCTTCATAAATACCAGATAGGTCAGATTATGCATGGTAAGGAAGGTTTCTAATCTCTTATCCCTGAGAAGTTGGTTGAATAGGTCTATTGAGAATAGATAGTTATCTCCCAAGTAGTCTGAACGAACAACGGTGTCGGAGGAAACCTTTTTGATAGGAATGAAATCACAGTCATCAAGGTCTTCCACTTTGAAGATATTCTTTAAGGGAAGGATGATTTTGGTTTGGGAATTTCTAGCTGCCACTTGTGGGTTTGAAGGAAATTTGGGGATTTAGGGTTCTGTGTTTTAAAATGTGTAGAGTAATAGTAGGAAATTACTAGCGTGAGGAAGGAGAAGGATTTTTGGGGGGTTTTATAGAATTCCCAAAGTGAGGGTATAATAGTAATTCGGACACTATTAATTTTGACTGGATTGATGATGTGTCAACCAAAACTTTGGGAGAGAGGTAAATGGCATTTAACTAGAGAATTGGAACGGTTTATTTTCCAAAATAAATGGTGGTTTTGCAGCTCGTGCAATGCCCAATAAACGTTTGAAATTCAAAAAATGGACAGTTACCTTTACGCACTTTTACTACCATATGTCACTCCTATCTACTAAGCTAGTAGTCTTTTCTATGGATCTATAGTCAACATAATTTTCCTCTCTTCCTAATTCCTTAACTCACAGAGCTTCAAGCTAATTCCAGATTTGCTTCTGTATTTTTCTTCAAATTGGATTAGACATTCCAATTGACTCCCTTAGCTTGTTGAATTGGTATTTACTTAATGGTTTAGTAAAGACGTCTGCTCTTTGCTCATTGGTTGGAATGTACACTAATGCAACATCCTTCTTCATCACATGATACGAAATGAAATGATGCCTAATGTTTGCATGCTTCATCCTGCTATGAAGCACTGGATTCTTGGATACATCAATGGCACTTTTGTTATCACACATTACCTAAACACATCCGGATTAGACTCCATAATCCTCTAAATATTGCTTGATCCAAAGGAGTTAAGCTACACAGCTTCCTGCAGCCATATATTCTGCTTCTGTGGCTGATAAGGAAACTGAGGTTTACTTCTTGCTATACCATGATACCAAGTAATCTCCAAGAAAATGACAGCCTCCAGATGTACTTGTCCTCTCAAGAGTATCTCTGCCATAATCTGCATGAGTGAAGCCTTAGAGTGTGAAATTCCCGTTACTAGGATACCGTAATCCAACTTCAGTGGTTCCTAGGAGATATATAAGGAAGCTCTTTACTCCCTTGAGGTGTGAATCCTTAGGATTGGATTGATATCTTGCATAGTAGCAAACTGCATAATGTATGTCTGGTCTACTAGCTTTCAAGTACAACAGTGATCCTATCATTCCTCTAAAAAGCTTCTGATCTACTTCTTCTCCTTCATAATCCTTTGATAGGACTGTATTTGATCCTATGGGAGTGGGCATTGGCTTGCTTTTGTCCATTTCGAATTTCTTAAGAATTTCCTTGGTATACTTGGATTGATTAATGAAAATCCCATCCGGACTCTGCTTGATTTGTAGATCAAGGAAAAAATTAAGTTCTCCCATCATAGACATCTCAAACTCCTTCAGCATTTGAGTGTTGAATTCTTCACACATCTTTTCATATGTTGCTCTAAAGATGATGTCATCAACATAAATTTAGACTAGAATCACATCATCCTTCTTCTTGATAAAAAAGAGTTGTATCTGCCTTACCCCGGATGTACCCCTTCGATATGAGAAATGCAGTGAGTCCACCATATAAAGCTCTTGGTGCTTGCTTCAATCCATAAAGGGCTTTTTTCAGCTTGTATACCTAATCTAGATAGTTTGAGTCTTCAAAACTAGGTGGCTGTTTGACATAGACTTCTTCTTGAATGACTCCATTTAAGAATGCACTTTTGAAATCCATTTGGAACAGTGTGAATGCCATGAATGATGCAAAAGCACATGGAATTTGGATTGCCTTCAATCTTGGTACAAGAGCAAAGGTTTTTTCAAAGTAAACGCCTTCCTGATAATTATATCCTTGGGCAGCCAATCTTGCTTTGTTTTTTTACCACCACTCTGGATTCATCTAGCTTGTTCTAGAACACCCACTTAGTGCCATTGATTGACTTTCTCTTTGGTGGTGCCACTAGATCCCATACATCATTCCTGGTGAACTGATCGACTTCTTCTTTCATGGCCATTATCCACCTTTCATCTCCCTCAACATCTTGGAATTTTTTTGGCTCAATGAGAGAGACAAAAGCAGTATGGCTCATTATTTGGTTGTGTTGTCTTTGGTTCTCACTGGATTTTGGACATTATCCAAAATGATTTCTACAAGATGATTTTTGCGAGTCCGGATTTACCTTTGAAGATCTGCATGCTGGTCTGGAGCTTGTTCCTCAACTACTATAACCTCTTCTTGATTATCCATAAATTTTATCTCATGGTGATTAAGATAACCTTATGAAACTTTTGAGTTGAGAGTAATTCCTTCACCTTCTTCCTTGTACTTCTTGATCTGAAAGGAGTCTACAATATGTACTTGTTCTTTTTCTCCATTGTTTTCAGTTTTTGGACTTAAATCTTCCAGATTTAAACTTCTTCTTCCTACATGGTTAGTCTCATCAAAATCTAGATGTATTGACTCTACCACAACTTGGGTTCACTTGTTATAGACACTGTAAGCTTTGCTATGTGTTGAGTAGCCAACGAAAATTGATTCATCAGACTTAGGATTAAATTTTCCTAATTGCTTTTTATCATTCAGAATGTAGCCTTTACATCCAAATGCTTTTAAATACCTAATTTTGGGTTTCCTTCCCTTCCAGATTTCACAGGGGGTCTTTTCTAAAGTCTTTCTAATGAGAGCTCTATTTATGATGTAGCATGATGTGTTTACGGCCTCACCCTAAAAAATCTAGGCAGATTGTTGTCACTCAACATTGTTTGGGCCATTTCAACTAAGGTTCTATTTTTACTTTCAATAACCCCATTTTGTTGAGGTGTATGAGGAGCAAAAAAGTTATGCTCAATGCCCTTAGAGCCACAAAATTCAGTAAAGTGCTTATTTTTTAACTCACCTCAATTATCACTCCAGATGCGTGGAATGCTTATCCCATGTTCTACTTCTATTCGGATGAATATTTTTGAGAATTGGTCAAAGGCTTCATCTTTGCTAGCTAGCAAAGCAACCCAGGTATAGCGAGAATAATCATCCATAATGACCATGGTGTATTCTCTTCTACCTAAACTCAATGGTTTGATTGGACTAAAGCGATCAATATGCAAGAGTTCAAGGACTCTTTTAGAAGGAATGTATGAGATTGAAGGGAAGCTTTTCTTATGCTGTTTACCTAATTGACATGTAGTGCATATGTGATCCTTATCAAAAGCCACCTTAGGCAAACTCACAACCAATTCCTTTTTGGCTAGTTTAGGAGGTTCATACTTATATGTCCCAACCTCCGGTGCCATAGCCATAATTCTTCTTCTTTAGCCACCAAGCATATATTCATTTTCTCATTTTTAATGTTAACACAATAAACATTATTTACTCTAGGTGCACAAAGAATAAGTTGATTTAACATACTACATAGACTGAGCATCCTCCGGAGTCAAAGGTGACTTTTCTTCCCTTATCACAGAGTCATACTACACTAAGCAAGTTGAACTTCAGCCCATCAACTAATGAGACGTCTTCTATTTTTATTTCAGATCCAATGGTTCCATATCCAATGATCTGTCCATTTTGGTTATCTCCAAAGCATACTTTTCCACCCTTCTTCCAGATCAAAGTGATGAAGGCTTTCTCATCATCAGTCATGTGCCTTGAGCATCCACTATCAATGTACCATGTATGTTGATCTATTGTGGATCTAAGGTATACCTAGAAAATAGATCGAGTGGCTTTGGGTACCCAATCAGATTTGGGTCCTCTCGGGTTATCAACCATTTCAGGCCAAGGATAAACATCATAATTACAATTTTTTAATCTACATAACTTGGTAATAGGATTGTTTTTCCCACAAAACCTGCACCCTGAGATGGGTCTGCTTTGCTCATGCTTCTTCTGGATCTTCTTGAGATCCTCCTTCCTATAGTTTCCAACATATCCAACTTCTTATATGCTTGTATGTCCGGAGTGTATCCGGAAGCTAGTTAGAGGTGCAAGTTCTACTTTGTAATTCTTTCTTTGCTTGGTAGGTTGCTCATTTGATACAGCCTTGGCTTTTCCCTTTTGAGCAGCTGTGTATCTCCGTGCTTGAGGTTGCCTCTGAGATTTCTTCTCTTTTTGATTTGATGGTCCGGATTCTTTTTAGTACCAAAGTTCTAATTTCTTCGTATCCCCTGTCTTGGATTCCTTCTTTGTTGTGAAGGACTTGGTTTCCTTCCGAATGCTTCCTTCATCAGAGTTAGCTCCCTATCTAACCCTATCAAGTTAGCACTTAGGATCTGCACTTGATTTCTCAGGAAGTTTTCTTCAACCACATTGTGAGCACTAGATTTTAGTGATCCTTCTCATGAAACTATGATGAGAGCTATATGATGTAATGTCTTTTAGGTGTTGTCCATCAGGGGTGTTCCTACTACAGCAGAGTTCAGTTTGGCCAAAGTTTGGAGACCTAATCTGCATTTAGGGACCCGTATAGGCACATCCTGGTGGTACGGATCCACCAGGGGACCCATATGGGTCATCCCTTCTATACGCCTATAGTGGACGCGTTTAGGTTCCCTAGTACTCATACATGTGGGGCCCCACCCATACAAGTAGTCTTATTGCCTAAACAGGCTTTTTTAAGGAAATCCTTTCCTATTTCGGGAAAAGGCAGGTCTTAAATGTGATTTATTGTATTCAGACCTCCTCTTCCCTATAAAAAGCGCCCTTCCCTTCACCTTTTACACACACATTGTTGATATAAAAAATATACTAAAAACTCTAGCAATTTCGATAGGTATAGAAAAGGTATAATGGGGGTATAGGAGGTATAAGATAGGGAGAAAACCCTTCCTTTAAGGTTTTGTCCACATTTTATTCATTCCTAGCTTCTTTTATTATGGTTTAGGGGAGATTTTATCCACACAAATACTCACCTAAATAGTCCTATTCCACCTACTTTGGCCGAGCTCTCTCAACAGTAAAGGGATCACCTCAAAGTGGATTTACATTGAACAGGTAACGCTCTAGAGTTTTAAAGAGACTCACATCTCAGTTATTTCATTATTATTATTCCCTGTTGCTTCTATTATACTTGTTTTTTTAATTTCTTGTTTTGGGTCTGGTCCTAATTCGTATGAGCCTTGTTGGCACCGTATATCTCCAACGATATCAATTTGGTGCGCCATACTTATACGGAAGGAAATCCCTCTTTATTTTATTTTTCTGCCACCAATCTATTGATCTGTAATCTATAACTTAACTGAACTAAGTTTTAGTCTAGGACCAAACAGGACCTATACGGGTACACCATACCCGTACCGGTCCTCCCTGGTACCCCGTATAGGTACACCCCATCCATACGGGTATCGGCCCCTAGGCAAAACCTCGAACTCATTTTTAATCAGTTAAAATCAACCCAACTTACCATTTGCCATGCGATCATTTTGACTAATAATCTGGTAAATCAAACCACAAGAGTTAAGATGCATTTTCACAACAAAATATGCTAAAGTGCTTATTTATGATGTGCTATAAACTGTGCTAATATATGTGGATACAGGGGAATTTATTTTCATTTTATTTTATAACTTAGGACAAATGTATAGGTTCTCTTTGTAATTTCCCTCATTTTGCCCCTGGTTGTAATTTTTATCCCCCTATTTCTTACTTGTGCTTTATTGTAATATGTAAACGCATTTAACGAGTGTGAAAGAGTGTAGAAACAGGATTTCTGTGATAATTCCCTAAATGATGAAAACTAAAATGGTTTTATGTGGTGAATGTAAACTAAATGAGAAATAAGTGATCTAATACCCGAATCTCTGATCCAATAGGTATGAGTCTCCCGCCCAGAGGGAATCGTACCAAAACTCTTTCCCAAGTAGACAACTTGGGTGGCGACTCTATCAATTTTATTGAGATTTGGGTCTCGATTCTTTTATTCATTAAAATTGGCTTATTATGCAAACTTTAACTAAAAAATGTTTTGTCACGCCTAAATCCAACCAAACCCCCAATGGGCACCGCCTCTCACACAGGCACTAAGGAAGACCCATACATCATTGACACCTCACAGTGGTGACTCTATTGGGGACATAATCTTTTAACTTGTAAAATGTTGGTTTGTTTTAAAATCTTAAAAGATTAAGATGAGCACCGAAAATCATTTACTTGCTTCAACCCCCTTTTGTTTTCATCATTTGGGAAAATTATCACACTTTATCTTCTCATCTCCTTCTCTCTTTAGTCCGATGTGGTCTTCTTTTAGCGCTAGGATAGGGTGCCCTATTATTTTTGCGACACTCATGACGGTGATACCTATGACCGCCAGGGATATTGGGTACACCTTAGTGGGTGGAGCACTCATTGCCATCTCCCTCCAAAAGAGGCTTGATGCAATGGGAACCTTCTACATCAACTTCTGATAAGTCCCTACACAATTCTTATTAAAAGCCATAGAATTTTACCCTCTAGGTACCCTGATTTCTATGTGAGATTAGACTAATGAAGAATACCCTCACACTCAATGGGAGAAATAAGGACGGAATTGATTGGTTTGCATGTATTATGATTAACCCCTCCATGTATCATTTGTAATTTATGCATGCATACACCATCCTATACATGTAATGATCTCTTGGTTACTCCCTCAGTGCAGGACAAAAATCGGCAGTTTCACCCAGCACTCATCCTGGTCACTATCATGGCTCAGCTGAACTTAGTCAATTCAACCAGCGAACCCAACACTCAGCATAGTCAGTAGGGGGACTCATGATCTCTGTCAAGAGGCTATTCTATAGTTTTGCCGCAGTAAGGATTTGAGATGGCTACCGAACTATGTGGTCATGCCAAAGGGGATAATCCTCCCTTATTTCATGGGTTTACCCTATGGCATGACCCACGACCGAGTGATTTATCCTATGACTGTAGATGACATCTCACCCTGGGATACTCCTCTATTGAGCCTTTTCAAGAAGTTGAAGAAATACCAATTGATTGGTCATCTTCGACCGTATGTTCTACTAAAACCCAAAGAGAGGGGTAACTTCTGCATATATCATGTTAGTCCTGGTTATCCAACTAGAACATGTAAGGATCTCCTCAAAGCCATCACAACACTAATCAACAAAGGTAAAGTCTATGAGCCCCGAAGGAGAGGGGATAAGGTAGCCATGATCAACTCGAGATTGGAAGAAAGTAAGGTATAGAAATGCATTATGGAGACCAAGAAAGCCAGAGAAGAGTCGTCCATATTGGATCTTATAGCTATCAGACAGTGGAGTGGGGAACTTGTCCATGATTACTTTCAAAGATGGTTAACGACCACGGTATCTCTTAAAAGGAAACCTCAAGAAAAGGAATTAGCTGACCGATTCATCTTTGGGTTATCTCCTCACCTTCGTAAGATAGCATTCGTGAGTACATACAAAACTATTCGTGAAAGCAACAAAGCAGCTGTAGAAGCAGAAAAATATGCCAAACGAAAGGAAGACAGTGACCCATCAAAGATTGAAGTAGACAAAGCTATTGACACTCTTACCACTTTGATATACACCATCTTATGCTTGGGGGAAAAAAGAAGATGCCAATTCAGAAAGCCTTAAGAAACCTAGCCCTAGCTACGAGGGAAGCTGTAGACGATGTGTTGAACGAGAAATAGTTGCAAGACCTGGATCATGATCTGTCTCACATTCTGATAAGTGACCAAGAAGGCCCTCTGCTTCTGGAAGATGACAATGCAATTATATGTAATGAAAATAATGTAGCCTTTGGGCATTCTAAAATGATAATGATTTTGCTTACTTGTGTAATGTTTTGCCTAACGGCACCATGCATTCATCTGACCATACACATAACATTTTTAGCATTCATGATGCTTTAATGCATGACATTAATTTAGGTACTGAGGAAAATCCAAAAATGGTAACCATATCCAATGATTTAACCGCTATCGAAAAAAGAGATATGATAAAAGTGCTTAGAAAACATGTTAATGCTTTCACTTGGTCCTATGAAGACATGCCCAGGGTGCATCACCAAATCGCTGAACAGATCCCTATTTCAAACCAGTCAAGCAAAAGTTAAGAAGGTTGCCTCTTAAATGGGCAATAAAATCAAAGCTGAAGTTGTTAGGTTACTGGAATCTAAGTTTATTGAAGTGATTGAGTATCTGACATGGTTGGCAAATGTTGTCCCGGTCCCTAAGAAAGATGGAAAGGTCGGAATGTGTGTCAACTTTCATGATCTAAATAAGGCATCTCCCAAGGATGACTTTCCATTACCACACATCAATGTATTGGTGGATAGCGCCACCAGGGCTGCAATGTATTCATTCTTAGATGGGTTCTCTGGGTACAATCAGATCTTGATGGACATCATCGACAAAGTCAAGACATCCTTCATCACAAAATGAGGGGTGTTTTCTTATAAGGTGATGCCCTTTGGGCTGAAGAATGCATGGGCAACCTATCAGAGAGCAGTGACAGCCTTATTGCATGACATGATCTATAAAGACGTTGAGGTTTATGTGGATAACATGCTAGTAAAATCTAACATGAGGGAAGAGCACCCTAAGATTTTAGAGAGATTCTTGACTAGAATCGAGAAGTACAATTTGCGCTTGAATCTAAAGAAGTGTGTGTTTAGGGTAACATCGAGAAAGCTCTTGAGGGACAATGTCAGTTAGAGGGGAATCGAGGTCAACCCTGATAAGGTTAGGGCTATTCAAGAAATGCCTATTCCTAGAACTGAAAGGGAAGTCAGGTCATTCCTTGGATCGCTTCAGTACGTGAGTCACTTCATTACTAAGCTAACGGCCGTGTGTGAACCAATCTTTAAGTTGTTGAGAAAGAAGTAGCCGATTGAGTGGAATGAGTAGTGCTAGATAGCGTTTGACAAGATAAAGGCTTATCTTGTGAACCCCCCATTTTTGAAGCCTCCAATGCCCGGTAAGCCATTGATTCTCTACTTGGCCATAGAAGAATCATCTGTAGGGGAAATGTTGGTCAAAGAGCAAGAGGATAAGAGCGAGCATGTCGTATACTATTTGAGTAAGAAGTTGTTGGAATATGAGACAAAGTACACAATGGTAGAAAAGACCTATACGACGATGGTATGGTTGACTTACAAGTTGAGGCATTATTTCTAGTCCTACAAAATTCAAGCAATTGCTAAGGTAGATCCAATGAAGTATCTTTGTTAGTCCCCCACATTGGCAGGGAAACTCTCTCATTGGCGCATATTACTGTCTGAGTTTAATAACGAGTATGTCACAAAAAAGGTCATTAAGGGAATAGCAGTGGCTGAGTTCTTGGCAAGCCAACCCCTCAAATCTAATTATATTGAAAATCTGGATTTCCCTAATGATCAGTTAGCAGAATTTAAGGTTGAGAAGGCTAAATGAATCATGTATTTTGATGGAGCTATGAATCAAAAGGGCGCTGGTCTTGGATTAATCATCATCACGCCATAAGGTGAGGTTATTCCATTGAGCAAGCGATTGGAATTCCCGGTGACTAACAATGGGGCTGAATATAAAGCTTGCCTCTTCGGTCTTGATGCTCTTCTACAAGTAGGGGCAAAGGAAGTCAAGGTAATAGGGGATTCCACATTAGTAATAAAGCACGTCAAGGGGGAGTGGGAGATCAAAGAAGAGTCACTCAAGCCATATATGGAAGCAGTTTAGGACTTGTCAGCATAGTTTAGTCAATGCTTCTTCCAATATATACCAAGGGACGAGAATTAGATGGCAGATTCTCTGGCTACTCTAGCTTTGATGTGGGAGGGAGAAGAGGCTCACCCTATCCGCCCGCTTATAGTAGAAACGGCTTATGCTCCATTTCATGAAAAGGTTTGGGTCATGATTAAAGAGGAACAAAGTCCTATTAGTACAATGACATTAAGAGGATTCTAAAAGGAGGGAAGTGCCCTAAGGGGTCATCAGGTTCAGACCATCTAACTCTCAAGAGATTAGTAACTCAATTTCAGACTAGTCGGTGAAGATCTCTTTAAAAGAATGGCTGAAGGTTTATTACTAAGGTGTTTAATGGAAGAAGAAGCAGAAAGGGTAATGGCTCAAGTAAATTTAGGGGATTGAGGCCTACACATGAATGGGATGGCTCTAGCCAGAAAGATTCAGAGAATGGGGTACTACGAGACCACAATGAATGCCGACTGCATTGACAAGGTTAGGAAATGTCATGAATGTCAGATTCATGGGGACATACACCATCTCCTCTCATCCGAACTTCACAACTTGTCTAATCCTTATCCTTTCTCGGCATGGGGGATAGATATAATTGGCAAAATTCGGCCATCATCAACCAACGGTCACCGATTCATCATAGTCGCAGTTTATTATTTTTTGAAGTGGGTAGAGGCTGAATCTTACACCAACATTACCGCCAAGAAAATGGCTAAGTTCATAGAGAGGCATATTTTTGCAAGATATAGAATCTTGCACGATGTAGTTTCTAACAATGGAGTTCAATTTCAAGGGGCAACAGCTGAGTTTGAGAAATTCAACACTAAGATCTTCTCCATATAGAACATAAGCTAATGGGGAAGTTGAGGCTGCTAATAAGTCAATCAAAAATTTTAGTCCAAAATGGTAGCTACCTACAAAGATTAGGCTGATAAACTTCCATTCGCAGTTTAGGGGTATAGAACCAGTGTAAGGACTCCCACTAATCAAACACCTTTCTCCTTTGTATACGGAATGGAAGCCGTATTGTCGGTTGAAACAGAAGTAAGATCTCTAAGAGTGGTGCTTGAATCACAATTAAAAGAATCAGATTGGGTAAGGGCCAGGTATAAATAGTTGAATGCGATAGATGAAAAGCGACTCAAGGCACTTGACCATCTCTATATGTACCAATAGCGCATGGCACGAGCTTATAATGACAGAATCAAATACCCGAAATAACCACTCAAAGTGGGTGATCTGGTCCTCAAGAAACTGCACCAGGTCAACACTGACACTAGGAGCAAGTTCAAGCCTAATTGGGAACGACCATTCATCGTTAAGATAGTATTTGCCTAAGCTGCCCTTTTCACGTTTTTAGCTTAGTATTTGGTAAAGGAGGAAGCAATCTAAGCTCAAAAACGCAAAAAGGGAGGCTTAGGCAAAAGTTAGGGCATCGGGAGAAAAATGTTAGTTGCTTTTAGGAAAATTTGTAAAAGACTAGTAGGCAGTAGGGGTTAACAATTGGAAATTGTTACCATTGCCTATGTACTCAAATTAATCTCATTAATGAACATGTTATGATTTTGCTAAGAATCTTGGTCTTATGAATGCATGCATGTCTTTAGGTGAAATAATTGTTGGTATATGAACATAAATTTTTCTCTACATATTATGCATCATTGTATTCATCTTTATCACACATTTGTAATATTTAGAAATGCCTATTGGATTGAAAACCCGAAAGGGCGGTCCAGGAAAAAGTTAAGGCAAAAAGAAACGTCTGCTGGGTTAAGCTGTCAAGGATAATTCAGGAAAAAATTAAGACGGCATGTGGGATTTAAAACCTAAAAGGGCAACCTCGGCAAAAATTAAGGCAAAAGCTTGCTAGGTTGAAAACCTGAAAGGGCGGTCTAGGTGAAAGTCCGCTGGGCTAAGTCATCAAGGATAGCTCAGGAAAAAATTAGGACAAAAAGAAAAGAAAAATAAAATGTTCGATAGGTCCCCTCACATCGAGTGACCTAAGCAAAAGTTAGAATGTCACCCAATCCCCTCACTCTAAAATCATTTGACAAAATGCAGGTTCTCAAAGAAACAATATTCAATAGTCTCAATTCGAGAAAAATCCACATGCGTAAAAAAAGAAATATCAAAAGTACCAATTCAGAAGTTGACACTCAAATAAGCCATGCAGGGCCTAAAAGTATCGAATGGTCTAGAAAAAAGAGCAATCATAGCCTAAGAAGCCGGGGGATCCTATCCCTGGTGACCCGCCTGTGTCTGATCCTGAGTATCCATAAGCAGATCATCCATGTCTATATTTATATAGTCCTTAGCATCTTCAGTACCGGTACCCCGCTGGGCGATGGCCCAAGTCACCGAGGTACCTGCAGTAGCCCCGGCAGCATCAGTCCCCTCAACATGCTGATCCACGCCTCTCCGAGTCTCTAGATATGTAGAAAAATCATCCTCAGACTCATCATCGGAAGGGAACAATGTCTACCTCTCCTCAATCATCCTCGCTAGTTGACCCCTCAGCGTCTCAATCTCGGCCCTCGCCCGAGCGGTCTCGGCCCTAGCCCAATTAGCCTCAGTAGTGGCTACCTGTAACTGCTCCTTTAAAAATATGGCTCTCTTCTTAGAAGCATCCAAGTCCTTGGTAGGTCTACTTTGCTCCATGGCCAACAAAGTCTGCAATAGAAATCATAAGATCAGTACACATATACAAATGTCATGGCATGCATGCATAGTTTGTTGAAATTTTACAAATAAATAAAACTTACCGAAGCTAATAGCAGATCTCGCTCTAAAAAATGACCCCGAGCTATCCTCTTAGCCTTGGAAATGGTCACCTGAAAAGAAAGGGTCTCATCAAAATGAGACATCTTAAGCAGCAATGGACAAAGGCCAAGGTAAAGGATTCCTTACATGGGTGGAGCTAGAAGGAGTAAAACCGATAGGCTGGACTGACTCCTTAAGCTTCTTGACAGCCCTATTCCCCGAGTGGTCAAGGAACTGGAAGATAGTATCAAACACAGCCCGATGGATGCCCTCCCTCATAGATACGGATGCTCAAGACTGCTTTACCGGGGGCTCAGGGGCAGCAGTAGCAGCGGCAGCAGCGGACCTCTTCCTTTTAGAAATGGGAGGTTGTAAGCAATGAAGAATTAGGCTCCAAATCACAATCCATTATAGAAAGTAGTAAAGTATTCATAAAGACCAAGTTAGAAGTGTACCTGAGAAGTAGGAGTAGCTGACCTAGCCAAACCTCAGGCACCCTCGACTATAGATGGACCCCCGCGGTCACCCCTTGGACCGCCCTCATCATCATCATCATCATCATAATCATCATCCTTGCCATCACTCTAGTGAAACTCTAAGGGCTCATCCTCATGATGGATACTGTCATAAGGAGGCAGGAAGGAAGAATCAATAAACTCAACGTAGGAGCCTCTACAAATAGCACGCAAGCCCCCTCACCCAGCAAGTACAAGCCCTGATCGGCCCCTGGCATGAGATGAGGCCAGAAGATGCCCACTGGGATGGGAGGAGGAATCAGTCTCTCCACCATAGCACTGGTCCTCCACCCCCGGACTCGCTCGCTAAAATACCACTCATAAGAAAGTGGTGACCAGGATAAAGCAGCGGTCATCCACACTGGCCTACATCTACTCAATGGCTTCGTAGGTGGCCATCTCTCCCACGGGTTTCGAACAACATGCACACAATGAATACACTATGAGTATCACAACCTAGTAAATATAGTTTCTACTAATGGTTTGTTCAAATGTACAATGTAGGTTTAATAGGGAAGAAGCTTACCCAAGCCGAGCGCAGCTGGTGTAAGAACTCTTGGTATTGTGTCATAGTCAAGGGCTGATTCTACCAAAGCCCCATCCATCTGGATGTGATATGAAGCATCTCAGGCTGTATGGGCAATCCTGGCCTAGGGATCAATTGGTGCTCAAAAGCCCAAATCTGTAAGACAAAGTAAGGATTAGTTGCAACACAGTTTAGACAAAGGGTTAAAGCACAAGAGATTAGTTGGAGATTTACCAGCAATATCAGATGAGAGATCTTGAGCTCAAACTGGTCACCCCAGACCCCTATGTCTAATCCATACTATAGTTGTGCGAGAATGGCCCAATACCAGTTCTTGCGAGGCAAAATTGCAAGAACCTCCACAGTAGAGAGCAGACCATAGTTGAGGTTAGCCAAGTAGATTGGAAAGAAGATGGTGGTAAGGAATGCTAGTAGGAAATATTGAGCATATTGTTCACTTTTATCAGCCGCAATAGGCCTCGGCTGTGCAATCTAATAAGCATGTAAGTCATCGTACTTGAGCTTGTTTGTCCCACCCAAATGAAGCCCAAGTAATCTAGTAATATAGGCCTTCATCTCAGGCTAAGAGTGCCATCGGTTGACATATACATCAAAATGGACCACATCCCCACTCCACTCCAAGCTGGTGGTGGCGCACACATCCGAGGGAGTAATGGTGACCTCCCCAATAGGAAAATAGAAAGTAGGGTCATCTTAACGGTTTTGGTTTTGGAGTTCCTCAAGTTTATAACTTACTTGGGAATCCTTATAAACAGATTTGGAACTGTTTGATTCTTGGAGGGATGTGTTTACTAATAACAATAGCGAATTCTCTTGTGTATGCTTTCTCAAAACAACTAGCACCTTCTCAACATGTGCATGTTCCCTTTTATAGGCTTGCATCATAAATGTAGTCGTTGTGGGTTGTTGAACTTGAATCAAATCTTCACCATTGATCAGGTAAGATGTGGCACTTCTGGAGCCATTGATTAATCTGTTAGACTGTGTAAATCTCCTATTTGAATCCTTGGGATTGAGGTTGAAAAGTTGTCGTTGATCATTTTCAGTGTATTCTAGCAATTCACCAACTTTTATACCAGTGGTCGGATGTGTGTGTGCCATGCACCTTTCTTATTGGTCTAGGTACAAAAGGTTGTTACCTTTTCTCTTTCCTATGTTAGTGTTTTGTCCTTTTTCAAAAAAATGCTAGCAGTCATCTTTGTCTTGCTTTTAGGGAAAGAATCTTTGACTTATAGACCAAAAAGTGGAGGGAAAAGTTATTTTCGAAAACTTTTCCCTTTGTCTTTATAACTGTGTCTTTCGAATGACTTTTAGTCTTGATATCCGGATGCTATTGAATCAGTTCTTCCGGATGTTATTTTGGGTGGTTCAAAGTTTGTTTCCTTTCCAAACTTTAACTGAATGCTTCCATTGTGTGCTTAGGTACTTGTAGTCTTCAATGGATGTCCTGATAACTTGATTTAGACTGGATGCTTCCATTTGGATTTAGGAGATTACATATTTAAGTTTTACAAGTTTTTGTTTTCTTCAAACTTGATCCAGATATATACTTGTCTATTTTTCTGGATCATTTTTTTCGAACTGAACACTATAGTCTTCCAACTGTTGCTTGATTCATAAAAGTTTGGGAACACAACTTCCAGCTGCCATATGTTCTGCTTCTACAGTTGATAAGGTAACTAAAGTTTGCTTCTTACTATACCATAAGACCAAGAAATCTCTCAAAAAGTGATAGCCTTTGGATGTACTTTTTCTATTAAGAGTGTTGTGAGCACGGGATTTTACAGTCCCTCTCGTGAGACGATGATGACGTATACCCGATTTTATTCCTCATGATAAAAATTCTTTTTTTGGAATTTTTATTATCGATATAAAATACTCTACGAAATTTATATTTCGAAAAATTTAGTTCTACATGTCCAATAATGTGTTCGGTGGTAGCTCAGACCGATGATTTGCACCCAAAAAATAATTTAGTCCTAAATACCCATAAAAAGTCAAAGAAGAGCCCAATAATTCAATTCCTCTCACCGAAATTGCTTTTAGCCGGATTTTCTTGCTTTTTCCACAATGTTGGGCTTGAATCATGCTTGCTTTTCAGACCTATCAGAAGAGTGAGGTCGCGAGCAGCCTCATCGATACTGTCGGCAGTATCATCCATGCCATCGACGGTATGAATTCCTGCTGTAGAATAGTTTTGTGCCTTTTTGCTCGATATCTATTGGGTAATTGATCCAAGGCAATTTCCAACGAATTTTAGCCTATATAAAGACAATTTCTTTGCCAAAATAGGGGTTCAACACTTTCACCACACAAAATCCTAAGGGGATTTTGAGTATTTTAGTTAGTTCTAGTGGGATAAAGTTTAGAAAAGGTAAGAAAAGAGGATTTAATCCATCTTTCCTTGATTTTTCTCTACTGAACTCTCTGATATTTAGGAGAATTTTTATGTTTAGAATCTCTAAAATTGGATTTAGATCCTTAAATTACCCATTCACTAACCAAATAATCATTTGAGCTCCCCGGAGGTGTCATTCGGATCACGAAAGGTGGATTCACGGCCCTGAGGTAAAAATTCTGTGTCTCATAGCTCTTTAGCTTTCATTTTACTTGTTTGTTGTGTTTAGTTGCTGTTTTGTGCTTAGTTTTGGGTTTTTGGTCACTTTCCAGCCAAAAACAGCTGCTGTAAGAAACTGAAACCGCCAGATGCATTTGAAGCCGCCAACGGTATCAACCATGCCGCCAGCGGCATCGTTGATACCGTCAGTTGCCTCATTTGCCCCCAACGACCTTATTTTCTTATAGGACCCTTTCTTCATGGAATCTAGAACCTTATACAACCTGCCTGTATAAATAAGATTGCCAGCAACATCAGTGATGCCACCGACGTCCTCATTCATACCACTGGCGGTATGGAGTTCTAGATAGCAGTTTATCTTTGTTTTATTTGTAACCTAGTTTAATTTTCCAAAGCTAGGATGTACAGTGCAACGACGAGGGTCCAGAACCTTCTGAAAACAGACCCCACCCCATAACATGTGGCATTTTCACTAATAATCCGGTTAAAATAACAATCAAGTCTAAAACTTGGATAAAACTGAATTTTCTCGCAAACGCTGGGCTCCGTAAATTGTAAAATGAATATGCCATGTTCACGCTAACTTGAGTCTTATTTTGTTTACTAACTATGCATGCTACGTGATATATCTCGTACAATGTATCGTATTTGTTCTAAATATTTTGTGCAGGTAGATTTAGGTTAGATGAATATTAGGCCTTCGGGTATTTTTGTTTATTGTATAGAAAAATGTATAGGATTTGGAAAGCCATGTAATTATTATTTTACTTTTCGCATTTTATTTGTTGGATAGCTGTAATAATTTATTTATTTACCGCTTTGATGCTTGATAACGTGCTAACAACATATAAACAGAAAACACAAAAAATAGGGTGGATTAAAACTGATTAAGAAAAAATGAAATCTTTTAACTTGGCCAATGTAAAATAGATAACATCATCGGAACTCGGAATCTCTACTTAAGGTATGGTCTACCACCCGGTGGGAAAATTGTACCAAAATTTCCTGGTTGAGCTGAACTGGATGGCGACTCTATTTTAAGTACGGGATTTCGATCTCGTGTCTTTTGAACATTAAAATATGCAAAACCATTTTCACAATCACCATCAAGATTATATTTTTGAGGGATCAGTCCATAGGCCTGGCCTCGCAGCCCGTCTGAGACATCGTCCGGTTATAGTGGCGACTCTGCTGGGGACTTATCTTTTTAAATTTGAACTTAAAATTTTCAATAAGTTTAAAAAGATTTTGATGATGTATTGAAATCATTAGCCAAATTAAAACTTCATTCTTTTTCATGACATTTTATCCATATGCATATAGATAGTTCGGTAATATTAGGTGCCCCATTTTACCCGAGAAGCTCACGAAAGTATCACTCATGCCCTATTTGCAATTGAGGATACCTAAAGGGTGGATCACTCATTTTAACCAACACGTAAACTCCTACGATCGCACCTATTTTGGGAGTGGCTGAGTAACATGGAATTAAGGTAAACGAGAACCTTCTACATCAATAACCCTATACCAAAGCCGCACTAGAAAAAAGCCTCAGCACTTCATTCCCTTAAGACTACCAAAACAATGAAAATAATTGGGATGCACTTCTTTCGCCATTATTGATGAAGAAGCTAAACCTCCATCCTTTGCAAAGAGGCATTACACTGGAGTCATAAGGTTGGAAGAGAGACGTTTTGTGTGCTATACACTACGTGCCCATGCATCAGCTTCAAGAGCCAAAAAATCAACCAACTTACCCTTACCAATTTCCATTACTAACCACGTCTACGTGTAGCCATACATACCATGGCATCGGCTATTAGACAAAGGTCATTCACCCTATCCATGGCATCACACAATCCATGCATAATCTGATCCGCTACCTAACCGTTTTAGCTAAGAGAAGGCGAAGATATCGTCGCACCCTAGTTTGGAGAAGGCTTGAGCATCATCTGATGCGTCATTCTCTCACCCTGGTAGTCATTATGGAAGTTGAAGGGGTTCCATATACTGATTTCAGTTGAGAGTCTGATTTAGATTAGATTCAGTTGGGTCAGAATTCCTCTCAGCCAGCCATATCTTTCCCGAACAATGAAGGAAACCTCCCTCCACATGAGGAGTAAGTAGGACCAAATCCCACCTCGGGAGCAAGGTCTTAGCTCCCTCCTGTTTTTGACTTTGCCAGTGCTATGGCTTAGTTTCTAAATTTGGTTGCACTCCAAGCCTCTATTCAAACCATTGTCCAGACAGTCGTCAAGCAATCCTTTGAGGATAGGAATTTCGACTGGGTATCTGAGTCCAATAAGTAAGCCTAGAACGGTTCAACACAGATGTTGGCTGGTCCAGTAGGGACAAGACCCATTGCACCAGTTTTTCACTCAACTCCCTCAACTCAGCCTATTGCAAGCCCATTTTAGTTTGGGCAGACCTATGCTTTTCTGCCAACTTCGATAACCCCGTCGATCGTTCCTTACAATCCAAGACCTTTTTCTTATATCTCGGTTCCTCCAGTATTCACTCATCAATTTTCAGCTTCTTCCAGTGGATTATTCCAGCCTCTACCATCCTTTACTCCTCCTCAATTTGTTGTAACTCCTAAAAGCACTACTTATGCCTAAAATCCTTTTAGTAGCCAACTGACTGCTTGTCCTTGCTTTGACATTCCTCCACCATCTCCACCAGTCCCCGATCAACGACCAAGTCATGCAACCTATGGGCACGACACCTGAAGTAGATGCTTTTGTTTGCCATTTAATGGCCTCTCAGACTAACGACAACCAGGTCATGTATTCTCTGGGTGTGACACCTGATGCGTAACTCTCTCTCACCAATTGATCAACGACCAGGTCACGCAACCTTCGGGCATGACACTAGAGATTCAAGCCTACATCAATTGTCTCATAGCTGCTAAGAAACCTAAAAGAGGAGAGGATTGGGCCCCTTAATAATTTCACTATGCCGAATATGGTGCATTATAATGGCTTTGGTGCCCCAACTTCCCACATTATTATGTATGAAAGAGCTATATGTATAAAGAAATTAAGTGATAAAGTGCTTGCTTAAATGTTTACTTGTTCCCTTCGGGGCCCTCCTCTTGAATGGTATCATACTCTGCCTCAACACATTGTCACTAATTGGAAACTTCTTTCCAAGGCTTTGAAAGTGCACTATGGTTTCAACACCATCATGGAAACAACCCTCTAACTTCTTGAGGGAGTCCGCCAATGGCCCACTAAAACCTTCAAGTAGTATTTGAACCTGTGGATGTCAACCCAAGTTCTAATGAAATCTAAGCTAAGCCTTGAGGAGATGATTGTTAAACTCCTAGATCCCTTCCTCTATTCCACAAAGAAATGGCTCCTGATTCATTCCTCTCTTAAAAGGCAGTGTTTTAAAAAGCTGAGAAAATAGAGCATGAGGCAGAGTGCATAAGAGTAGAAAAGGCAGGAAAGCCCTGGTTCAGAAAGAATAATGATGCTCAGCCCTCAGCTCTGGCACTTGCTAAACCCAATGCCTCGGCTGTAATTCAGGCCGTTCCTAAAGCCCCTGCTACACCCCTGGCAATCACTCAAGCTCCACCGGCAATTGCCACAGTCCAACCTCCTCGCGCTTCATTCATTTTTGCTAATTCATACAAGTTTCCCGTCCTAGTTATTTTCAAGCATTTAAGGGAAGTAGGTTATATATCCAGTTCCTTCAGGAGTATAAACTGCCTAAACCCAAGGATAAGAACAATTTCTGTAATTACCATATTCAAGTGGGTCACTAAACCAACAACTATAAGGCTTTGCTCTTAACCTAATAAAGCCTAGAGCACTATTAATAACCCTTTGCCAAATTTTAGGAACAAGGTGGGCATGATCCATTCTGGCTTACCCGAAGCCACAATCTTTGATCTCCTTACTCGAGGGCCAGGGAGTGGCAATTTAGTTCTAGTTATTAGTTCTAGTCTCCTGTCTAACTCAGTCTTCGATCTGATTAGTCAAGCCAATCCAGGGGTTAATTTAGTTTAGGGTATGGAAGTTGACCAGTCTCCACCTAAAAAAGAAAGCCACAGAGCTCAGTCTTTTGTGGCTAAGAGAATGAAAACTGAGAAAAACTCGCTCTTCAGCATAGATTTATTTGTTTCAAAGGATGAGTATTCTGATGAAGATGAGAGAGTAGTCAAAGTAGCCAATGCGGTAAGCATCGAAATGTTTAGGGTTGATTCGCCTACCAATGAGAAGCCAAATGAGCTATTTAGGGTGGACCAGAATGGGCTTTTCAGTATGGATAGGTATGAGTTGGAAAACCCAGATTCAGACCCTGCTGAACCGCACTATCTATTTGAAACCCGAGCCACTCAGAGTGTCCTGCTAGGTAATGTCCTTAACATTACTTAGAGTGGCCATGTGTATCAGCTCGAGGATCATCATCTCCATCTAGATAAGGACTCGGTCTCTAAAAGAACAGGAACCACAATAAGGCCTTCTTCTCCACCTCCACCTATTTTGACTAGCCTCGAGGTCGATCCTCTCATTACTCAGCTCAAGAACACCCAAGCTCGTTACAGTATTTGGTAGTTGGTCATTGATTCTGAGTGGCATTATAGGGGATTGATTAAGCAGCCGCTCGATTTAGAAGCTACTCCGACCATTTCTGTTGTTGATATATGTGTCAGGGTCGGGAAGCTATTCTTCCAAAGAAGGGACCGCAAATTATATTTGACTATTTTGATCTCCCGCTTGAGGGTAGGGATCATAACAGGGCCTTATTCATCCATATTCAAATCCTCGATAGGACCATACCTTATGTCATTATGGATGCCAGCTCCGCCCTAAATCTCTATCCCCTAAAAGTCCTTCCTCACTTGGGCCTGTCAGAGGAAATGCTTGAAAAACCCCACACTATTGTCCATGCTTATGATGATTCAAAATGCAGCGTGAGTGGGGCCTTTAAGGCGGAAGTCAGTGTTGGAGGTGTTACAAGCAAAGTGTGATTCATTGTACTTGACATCCCTGTCACTTACTCTTTATTGCTCAGTCGACCTTATCTCCATGCCTTGGGTGCAGTCCCCTCCACTCTCCTTCAAAAAATCAAGCTCATTCACGATTACAAGTTGATAACTATCGAGGCTGACCCTACTTCTGTTGTGGCTATCATGGAAGCCGAAGCTAAATTGGAGGAATGTCTTTATATTGATGGAATTAGTAAGACTGAGAAATTGCCTCCCATTTGGCATAGCTACCTCCACTCCGGTATGGGGAAAATGATGAAGAGAGCTGGGTATAAGCCTAGCAAAGGCTGCAAAATGTATGAGCAGTGAATTATCGAGGCCTTGGAACCGAAAGTGCTTATCTGCCAAGCAGGATTGGGGTATAAGCCTAGAAAGACCTATCGCTATGTCCCTTCTGGCTATTGTCGCATGGTGACTGTTTGCAAAATCCAAGGCAAGAGGCCTTATAAAGGAGAACCCGAACCTGTTGAGTATAATGGGAAAATGTGGCCCAGTTTTGAGATCTTAAAGGATGTTTATGACTTTTAATCCAGCTATATGGTTGTCTCTGCTGAACCCAAACCCATTGAACATGTTGCGCCTGTCAACATTGTTTCTGATAAGGTCAAGGGTAAGGGTAAGATGTATCCTGAGGATGAGCATGAGGGAAGTAATGAAGTAGCTGTTGATCTAGAAGTTGAAGATGTTGTGGCTACCATGACCAAGGCTATGGCATTTCTCATGAAGAAGGGTTGGAACGGTAAGAGAACCAAGGAAGAGGACGCCATGACCAAGATTGTGAAGAAGCTCACCAGGTCCCTGATTGAGAAAGCCAACCTATCCGGGGAACCATCACTCATTGCTGCCCTGAAGATGGCTCTGTAACATGACCTGGATGCCATTTTGATGAAGACTATAGAGGATTCTCCTCATGTTGCTTTCACCGCTACTGAAGCCCCTCCACCTGTGGAGGAGGACACTATGGACGATGTAATTTTTAATATTTCTAATGTATTTTATGCAAAAAATGTTGCCTATAAGGCTTTTAATTACATGAATGACTCTCGTTTTGCTTACTTGTTTGATGTTTTTCCTGATGGATCCATGCATTCGCATAACCATACGCATAACATTTTTGGCATTAGCGATACTTTTTTAAGTGAAATAAACCTATGTATTGATGATGATCCTAAAATGGTAACCATATCCAATGACTTAACTCCCAAAGAAAAAAGTTAGATAATAAAAGTTCTTAAAGATCATGTTAACACTTTCTCCTGGTCGTACGAAGATATGCCTAGGGTTGATTATCAAATCATTGAGCACAGAATTCTAACCGATCCTAATTTCAGACCTATCAAGCAAAAGCTCTATCAGTTAAGACTAGAATGGGAAGATCAGGTTAAGGCAAAGGTTTCAAGGTTAATTGAGGCTTGTTTCATCAAAGTCGTGGAATACCCGACTTGGTTGTCCAATATAGTTTCGGTTCCGTAGAAAGATGGTAGGGTCCGAGTTTATGTTGACTTCCGGAATCTTAATAAAGTTTTGCCTAAAGATATTTCCTGCTACCCCGCAGCAATGTTCTGATTGAAAGTGCCGCTAGGGAAGCCATATAGCCATTTATGGATGGGTTCTTAAGTTATAATTAGATTTTGGTAGATATCATTGATAAGGTCTAGACAGCGTTCATCACTAAATGGAAGGTTCATTGCTACGAAGTAATACCGTTTGGGATGAAGAATGTCGGGGAAACTTATCAATATGTCATAACTATCCTCTTGCACGACATGATCCATAAAGAAGTAAAGGTATATATGGATGATATGATTGTGAAGTCTGCCACCCGAGAAGAGCACCCCGCTATTCTTGACAGATTTATGACTCATATCAAGAAGTATAATCTCCGTCTGAATTAAAAGAAGTGTGTGTTTGGGGTCACTTCAGGAAAGTTACTGGGACATGTGGTCAATTAGAAATGAATTGAGATGGATCTCGATAAAGCCAAAGCCATCAGGGATAAGCCTTCACCAAAAATATAGAAAGAAGTCTGATCATTTCAGGGGTCCTTACAGTATATCAGTCAGTTAATTGCGTGCCTCACTAGCGTGTGTGAACCCATCTTTAAGCTATTGAGAAAGCAGTAACCAGTGATATGGAATGATCAGTGCCAAGTGGCATTTGACAGAATCAAAGCTTATCTTGTTTACCCACCCGTTCTAAAACCCCTCATCCCCGGGAAACCCTTGATCCTATACTTGGTTATCAAAGAGTCTTATGTAGGGGCAACTCTTGTCCAAAAACATGATGATAAGTGGGAGCACTCAATCTACTACTTGAGAAAGAAGTTGTTGGATTATAAAACTCGGTACTCAATTATGGAGAAAACTTACACCACCATGGTTTGGCTCACTAAGAAGTTGCTCCATTACTTCCAATCCTATCGCGTTCAAGCCGGGGCTAAGATTGACCTCGTGAAGTATCTTTGTTAATCCCCCACTCTAGCTGATAAACTATCTCGATGGTTGCTTCTCCTCTCTGAGTTCGACATTGAGTATGTAACAAAGAGGTTATTAAGTGGCGGGAAGTGGCAAAATTCCTGGCCAATCAACCCCTTGACTCCGATTATGTTGAGAACCTGGAGTTTCGTGATAAGCAACTCGCAACCGTTAAAATCCTTAAGTGTGTGTGGATTATGCACTTTGACAAGGCTGTGAACCGATGGGAGTAGGCCTTGGAGTTATCATAGTCACACCGGATAACAAAATCATACCCTTGTCCGAACACTTGGAATTCACTATCACCAACAATGGGGCTAAATATGAAGTATGTCTGTTCGGTCTGTAAGCTCTCCTTCAGGTCAGGGTCCTCATGGTGTCTATAATCGGGGATTTGGCTCTTGTGATCCGTTAGTTTATCGGGGATTGGGAAATTAAGGAAGAATCTCTTTGCCCTTATATCGAGATCGTCCGAAGCTTATCTGAGAAGTTCACCTCTTGCTTATATTGCCACATCCCCTAGGGATGAGAATCAAATGGCTTATGGGAAGGACCCTGGAAGCAGCCTATCAGTCCATTAGTTCTATTATCGACTGAGATCCCCTACCATGCTCAGCTGGTTTAGCAGGTCCTCACCATCTCAACCAAACCCTGTTTGTACTTTGACATCATCTTGTTTCTCCAAACAAGACAATATCCTCCGGATTCCTCTAACTTAAACCATACCACTCTAAGGCGGCTCACTTTCTAATTTTGGATTGTCGATAATGATCTATTCAAGCATGCCAGTGATGGTTTATTGCTTTGTTGCCTAACTGAGTTAGAGGCTTAGAAAGTAATTGATCAGATCCATGCCGGTGATTGTGGCACTCATATGAATGGTCTCGCTCTCGCAAAGAAAATTTAGAGGTTAGGATATTTTTGGCTCACCCTAATGGCTGATTGCATTGCCTAAGTTGAACGGTGCCACCAATGCTAGATTTGTAGGGATATGCAACATCTACCACCCACCGAGCTCCATCACTTTTCTACTCCTTGACCATTTTGGGTGTGGGGGATAGACATAATCGCTGAAATTCATCCTTCATCAACAAACAGGCATAGATTCATTATGGTAGGAGTGGACTATTTCTGGAAATAGGTAGACGTTGAATCCTACACCAACGTCACCACCAAGAAGATGGCCAAGTTCATAGAGAAGCACATTTTTGCCCTGTATGGACTTCCGTATCACATAGTCTCAGATAATGGGGTACAGTTTTAAGGGGCAATCACCGATCTGATTGAGAAATATGGGATTGAATACCATAGATCTTCTTCGTACAAGCCACAAGCCAATTGTGTTGTCGAAGTAGCTATTAAATCCGTAAAGAATATCCGTTCTAAGATGATAGCCAGTTATAGGGATTGGGCAGAAAAGCTGCCATTTGCTATTTGGGGATACCGCATAAGTGTTTGCACCCCGATCGGTCAAACTCTGTTCTCTCAAGTCTACGGAATGGAAGCGGTCTTGCCAATTAAAACCTAAGTAACCTCGCTTAGAGTAGCATTAAATGCTAAACTGAAAGAATCTAAATGGACTCAGGCAAGGTTTGAGCAATTGAATATGATGGATGAGCAAAGACAGAGGGCTCTAGATAATCTCTAGATGTAACAGCAGCGTATGGCTTAAGCCTATAATAGTCGGGTAAGACACCAAAAGTTTACCCCAAAAGCTGGAGATCTAGTCCTTAAACAGCTGAAACCCTCCACCACTAATGCAAGGGGCAAATTTAGGCCTAACTCGGAAGGACCATATATGATAAAGAAGATGCTTAGTAAAGGGGCGGTTAAGCTTATGGACATGGATAGGAATGAGTTCTTAAATCACGTGAACCAGGATAGGCTTAAGCGTCATCACATCTAATGAAAAGAAATAAGCCAGAAAAAGTAGCACACAAAAAAATAGATATAACAATCACCCGCCTTTCGGTCTTTTACTGATCGGGCAAAAATTAGGGTGACACCCGACGGTCGGTATTCTACAAATTGGCCATGCATAAGTTAGGGCATATGACAAACCTGCTAGATCGAAAACCTAAAAAGGGAAATCTATGCAAAAATTAGGGTAAGTGAGCAAACAGAAAGTGCCTTCTAGAAAACCAATCTAGGCTAGTTTGCCCCAGGAGGTAAATCAATGGGAATGTTTACCAAACATCATGTACTTTGTTTTACTTCACTTAATGAAAGTATCTCTTTTACGAAATTCTGAATGCTTATGTTTATGAGAATTTTGTATCTATACGGTCAAAACAGCTCAAGTAAACCGAATGCAGAGTTCACATTATTCTAATCAAAAGCGCACAATAAATAAAAATAATTCTGATATTAAAAAGAGCAAGGTCTATGCAAAAGTAAGAATAAGTCTGCTGGATTGAAAACCCAAAAAGGGCGGTCCAGGCAAAAATTAAGACAAGGTTTGATAGATTGAAAACCCCTAGGGGCAGTCTATGCAAAAATTAGAACCAAATAAAAGATATATAATAAAATAAAGTTCGATAGGTCTGTCACCATGACTAGCCTATGCAAAAGATAGAACTGAAGAAAGCGCATCTTAAGCCGAGCTCCCCGTATCATTATTGTAGTACCTAGAATTCCTCCACAAGGTGGTAGTGGAAAAGGGCTCGTGTCCCTGCTCTGCTCGCTCCCCCTCAAAGTGGGCCCATGATTGCTCAGATCAGGGTCATCAAACGTCTAATCTCAGCGAGCCATCCTCTGTAGTGTATATTAGTCTCAATGGTCTCTATATGATCATAGTCCAAAGTCTTGAATATGGCCTCCCTGGCCCACTTCTCCCAGATATGGTTCACCCATCTGGCTTTGTAAACTCCAATTTGGTTCTTAGGAAGCTTGATTAGAACTCTTTGTCACTTATCGTACTGAAGGCACATTTGGTACGGAGTATAGAATGAAGACCTCTCCAGACCTATCAACTAAAGACAGGATCCCCAGGACTCCACAACCACATCTCAGATCCTCCACCAGGGGCTAACCCACTATATCTATGCATCTGTACACCCCTTCAGAATAGCATCAAACTGTTAAATGTCAACAGATCGAGATCTGCTCACATAAGCCCCCTTTCCCTCAAGTGAATGGGTAAGTACTTCTTCGGGTTCACCTGCGGTGCCTCCTTCAGCTTCAGCTTCTCTATCAACCATACCTATAAACTAGTTTCAGATAAGAGTGGAAAGAAGTGAATAATTTGTAGAGTAGGAAAATGAAAACCTACAATAGTGTAAGGTGGTCACCGATAAGAGTCGGGTCGGTGGAAGCAGCATCTGTGTTTAGTAGGATCTCTGTTAGTCCCACAGCTCTAGGGGAATCCCCTGTCGACATAGGACCAATAAGTGAAATTAGCCTGAATGGGGCAATTAGGCCCACTCCGCACATGAACTCTGCCATAAGCAGTAAAGCGACCATGGAAGGCCAAGTGAGGTGAGATCTAGGAGCCCCTTGGCACCACTCTAGCATGACACTAAGTTAAAATCCGGGCTTGTCAATAAATCGGGATAAAAATGGATCAATAGAGTCCAAATTCCACAACCCTCGGGGCACATGATCTACACCAAAGTGAAACTCCAAGAGTTCCAAGGGCTCGCGATTGGAGCATGGAACCCTTAATATAGGATAGAACTCTTTAAATAAAGGGCACAGCTTAAATGAGGAAAATCGAAATACATGGTCCATCCGATCCTAAAAAAGTCATCGCCGCATGAAGGAATTCAGGGCTTACGGGACATGTTGCGATGTATCAAAAGCCCCATAGCCCAAATTTTTCTAACTTCTTCTAGTATGCATTTCCTAGGCTTTCCAGGAAGCCCCATAGCTGCTGATTATGGTTTGCCATGGTTGAATTTGAGAAAATGGTCGAATTTGAGTTTTTAGGTAGGCGATGCCGCCGTCGGTATGGGTTAGGTCGCCGGCAATATGGTATGATGGCGCTGGCAGTATGGGTTGCGGGCAGCTTTATCTATATTATTTAGCAAATTAGATTTTATGCAAATGGCGATATTAGTGACGCCGCCAACGACATGGCAATGTTTTCTGTGAATTTTACACCTGTTTTAACCAGTTTAGACCTATGAACAACCTATAAAAAGCCTGTAATATAATCCCTGAACATATCCAAGCATAAAAGGCAATCTTATTCAGACCAAAAGCTCGAAGGCGCAAGAGTACCAAAATACCCAAATCCTAAGCCTAAATAAAGTAAAAATCATCTGAAATCTAAAATCAAGCATTCAAGCCTAATGTATCGTAGGCATACAAACCAAAATCAATAAAAATAAATAGGAAGGAAAGGGAAATAGGGATCCGCAGGAGGATCTAGAACTGGTTTGCCACCGCCAGGTAGGTGAGAAGAGATATCCTCATCGTTGAGAAGATAATAGTTGATTACATCCTCCTCGATCCCCGGGATGCTCCAGGAACTCTCAGGAGTACCTCCATAGCAACAGCCAGCTATTACCTTCCTTCCCCTTTGGCTTGGAACTGTTGGGGTTGTGTGGTCTTATGCAAAGTGGCATCCAGCTGCCTCTCTAGCTCGTTCATGCAGTGTCGGAGCACCCCTATCTCTTCCCGGTACCTTCACTGGGCCTCATTAGCATCCGATAGTGTGAGGGCTATAAAGTCCTACAGATAGAGAAACAACAACAACAATCCATATCATTCATGACATTCATTCATGCATTTTATTTTGCAATGTCATATCATAACAAGGAATATAACTGAGTGAATGAAGTCAGAAATAAGAGCGTCCCTAAGAGTAAAGGCGTTTCCAGCCAACCACTCCACCTCAGCACGCAAAACCTGAAAAATCCAATAGGCAATCAAAAGGAATTCATAAAGGACTTATCATATGGATTCATTCACATTTACGGAAGACTTACATGAGTGGTGTTTTCTAACATGAAGTTTAGTGAGTGGCTGCTTGAGGTAACCTCCCTAGTTTGAAAATTGCCTCTCGAGTTCATCAGTAGGAAATAAGTCTCCAAAGTAGTTGAGAGGCGCCCCTCGATAAATTTAGCACCTTAATGCATGCCCTAGCCTTATATTCCGCTATCCTCGGCCAGGCCTCTCTTCCTAGGAGGTACCTGAAAAATCCCAAAAGGCAACCATAAGCAACCATTTTAAGCCAAGCATATAGCATACATACAAACATAAAAAAGAAAAGGCGCGATCTCATAGCAGAGGAATGGTGCCCATCGTGAGCTATCAGTACATCCTGGCCAACCTCGCCCTGCCCCTCAAGATGGCCCTCACTACTGCCACTCCCTTCCTCATTATCATCCTCATTGACAATACCATGCCTCTGCCTTTTCAGCTCTTCCTGCCTCTTTTTTGTATGGAAGACAACATAATCATTAGCATGGATACGGGGGCACAAAGTAAGCAAGTGTGACATATGGCCATTATAAGGGCCAGGGACACTCCTAACCACTCCACCATTGCCCTCCAAATAATCATCCTTATCGGCCGCACTAGTAATGGTCAGGCAAGGCCACTAGAGGCCTGTAAGGGGATCCTCGGGCACGGGCCTAGCAGCAGGCATAAGCTCCCTCCATCCATAAACTCTCTTCCCCAAGTACCAAGGCAGAGCCAGGGGGCACTCCATAGCAAACCTATGGTCGTCCACTTCCCGCCAGACCATAAGGACATCAGCTCGGTTGGACACCTCCTCGAAGGGGTCCTAAATGACCTAGCCAATCAATCAAGCAAAAAACCATTGTAAGCAATTTAAATTTATAAATGTGTTTTTTGACTAATGGTTTGTTGAATGTAAGATAGGGCTAAAAGTCAAAATAACATATAGAGCCGATATACAAGTTCCTCAATGCCTCCCTATACGCAGTAGAATACTTGTCGAGTCCTCCAATGCTCCCGCACCACCGAGCGAGAAAATGTGAACCCGGCGGTACCGTAGTATTGAACTGGACCGGGGGGAGGATCTCATGTTCAAAGGCCCAACCCTGCACAATTGATAGCCAATCAGTCCTAAAGATTAACACATCAATAAGAGAAAAGCAACTAACCATGATAATAAATCACTATTCAAAAGGTTATACCTGGAGCAGAAAATTACTCAAGCGAAGGACCTTTTCCTTCTTTCGGGGCTCCTACGTCTAGCCCATAGTACATCTGAGCTAAAATGGCCCTAGGCCAATTTTTCTCCTTGATGGTCGCCACATCCTTGATAGCTGAAATCAACCCGTAGTTGACCTTGCTGTCCAAAACCGAAAAGAATAGCATGGTCGTCAAAGAGATAACAAAGGAGCAGACACAAGTATCTCGCTCAGTCTCGAGGACCACTCTGCCCTCTATCCAGTACTCCTATAACTCCCCATAGCACAATTGCCCTGCCTTGGGCTTCAACCCAAATAGCTCCATCACTATCTTCAACATCGATCCCCTAAGGTGGTTCCTCTACATAAAAACATTAAAATGAATCACTTACTTAGTCCATAGCAGCCCAGTCATCGCCACCATGTCAGATGGGGTAGTAGTCACCTCGCTAATCTGGAGATGAGATTGGTCTTGGACCATTTCTCAATCAAGGCGGTTAAGGCGGTGTGGGAAAGCTTTGGCATCAAAAGGGGCATGGTGATGGCCAAATTCCTAAAACCCGTATCATCAATGGCAGCCGCAAGACTAGAATCCTTCTTCTCAATATGTTGGCACCACTTGCCAATAGTCCTCATACCTCCGGTACAAGTCAATGTGTGTGGTTGCAAAAATTAGAAAGGAACAAATCAATTACGTAATTCAGATTCTATGTAAATTTGCTTCTGGAATGCTGATGATGCTGCTGCTGGGGTAGTGATGCTGCCGATGACATCAGCCATACTGCCGGTGTTATGGATGATGTCGCCAGTGACATCACTGGAATCAGCTGTAAAATGGCATGATTTCAGCCTTTTCTTTGAAGGCCTAAAGCCGCTAGCAACAACAGTGATGTCACCAGCGACATTATTTTTGCGGCCAGAATCCAATTTTGCCTATAATCGCACCAAATCACCAAAAAATGCAATTAATTAGTTTTAGGGCATAAATCAAGCAAAAAATAGGCCTATAACATGCATTCTAACATATATTTGTTATTTTTAACCTTTATCCTACAATTTTTTTTAGTCTAGAGCCGAAATCTTTGAAACAAAACAAAAATGTTTGAGTTGTGTAGGATTACCTGGATGTAAGAGATGTGATTTTTCTTGTCTGGGATAAGATTTTTATTTGGAGCCGCAATCCCGTACCCAAAAATGATGTCAATCTCATTGAAGCCATAGCCCACATGAATCGGGCAAAGTTTCAGCCCCTCAATGGAATAAGCGGGTAGATTGTCAGACTTAGAACTGCTATATTTACACCCAAAGATCTTCTTTATGATTGGAAATCGAAAGGAAAGAGAAGTGGGATTGTTTGGAAGAATAGAGAGAAAGGGAAGAGTGTTTTGACTTCTGCAGATGCAGAAATAAGAGTAAAGAGGAGTTTAAGCCCGTATTAAACACCCGCATGGAATTTGAGGAGTTTAATTTTATCTGAAACTATCTGTACATACCACTAGCGGCATCAGTCAAATCGTCAGTGGTATCAGTCATGTCGTCGGCAGCCTCACCATCACCAATTTGAATTTTGAATTTTTTTGACCACTCAAAGGTACCACGTGGCACCCCATACCACCGGTGGCATCAATCAGATCACCGGCATTATCAGCCAGGCCACCGAAGACGTAAAAAATTCTCCAGGCTTTTTCAGCAATCCAATGGAATCCTAGCTCCAGCCTCAACATCCCAGGATTTCTGAGACCCTTATGCTTTTTATTATCACATTTTTACTGTTGATCAAAGTGCAAAAATATTTTTGTTTTACAAAATCGATCAAGCAGTAAAAATGTATTCTAAAAATTAGCCTAATCTTGTTTTGCTTGTCACTTATTGCAGGAACGACGCTCTATAATCCTAAAACCTGAAAAGCCCAAGCCGCGCTTGGTGAACCTGAAAGCCCAAGCCCCACTTGGCAAATTGTCAAAGCCCAAGCCCAACCAAGGGGCAAACCAATCTCAAAGCTTAAGCCCGATCAAGGGGCAAACCAACCTTAAAGCTCAAGCCCAACCATGGGGCAGACCAATCTCAAAGCTCAAGCCCGACCAAGGGGCAAACAAATCTCAAAGCTCAAGCCCAACCGAGGGGCAAACCAATGTTAAAGCTCAAGCTTAACCAAGGGGTAAACCAATCTCAAAGCTCAAGCCCGACCAAGGGGCAAATAAATCAACAAAGCCCAAGCCCGCTTGGTAAATCTACAAAGCTCATGCCCAACTAAGGGGCAAACCAGTCACCAAATAGAGGCATGGGGGGAATGAAAACCTTGTCATCCATCAAGTATAATTCATAACCCTTGCTCTTTCATGCGATCATACTGACCTATAGAAGCAGTGATTCCCAAGAGGCAGCCTATGAGCACGGGATTTTGTAGTCCGTCTCATGAGATGATGATGACATATACCCAATTTTATTCCTCATGATAAAAATTCTTTTTTGGAATTTTTATTATCGATATAAATTCTCTACGAATTTTATTTTAGGATAAATTAAGTTTGACATGTCCGATAACGCGTCCGATGGTAGCTCAGGCCGATGATTTGCACCAAAAAAAATTTAGTCCAATATAGCCATACAAAGTCAAAAAAAAAGGCCAATAATTCAGATCCTCCTGCTAAAATTGCTTTTTGCCAGATTTTCTTGCTTTTTCCCTGATTCTGGGCTTGAATCATGCTTGCTTTTCAGACTTGTCAAAAGAGTGAGGCCGCAGGCGGCTTCATCGATACCGTCGGAGGTATCATCCATGCTCCCGGAGGCATGAATTCCTGCTGTAGAATAGTTGTGTGCCTTTTTGATCGATATTCATTAGATAATTGATCCAAGGCAATTTCCAATGGATTTTAGCCTATATAAAGACCATTTCTCAGCCAAAATAGGGGTTCACCACTTTCACTACTCAAAATCCTAAGGAGATTTTGAGTATTTTAGCTAGTTCTAGTTGGATAAAGTTTAGAAAAGGTAAGAAAAGAGGATTCAATCCATCTTTTCTTGGTTTTTCTATACTGAACTCTTTGATATTAAAGAGAATTTTTAGGTTTAGAATCACCAAAATAGGATTTAGAGCCTTAAATTTTCCATTCACTAACCAAATCATCATTTGAGCTTCCCGGAGGTGTCATTCGGATCACAAAGAGGTGGATTCACGGCCCCGAGGTAAAAATTATGAGTCTCATAGCTCTTTGGCTTTCATTTTAGTTGTTTGCTATGTTTAGTTGTTGTTTTGCGCTTAGTTTTAGGTTTTTGGTCACTTTTCGGCCAAAAATAGCTACTGCAACAAACTAAAGCCGCATGAGGCATTTGAAGCCGCCAGTATAAACCATGTTGCCAATAGCATCGTTGATATCGCCAGTGGCCTCATTTGCCACCAACGGCCTTATTTTCTTATAGGACCCTTTCTTTATGGTATCTAGAATGTCATATAGCCTACCTGTGTAAATGAGATGGCTAGCGGCATTAGTGATGCCGCTGGCAGCCTCATTCATACCGCCGACAGTGTGGAGTTCTAGACAACAGTTTATTTTCATTTTATTTCCAACCTATTTTAATTTCCTGAAGTTAGGATGTATAGTGCAATGAAGAGGGTCCAGAACCTTCTAAAAACATACCCCAGCCCATAACATGTGCCATTTTCACTAATAATCTGGTTAAAATAACAATTGAGTCTAAAACTTCGATAAAATGGAATTTTCCCAAAAATGCCGTTTAAACCCCATTTTTATCCATCCAACCAGGCTCCATAAATTGTAAAATGAATATGCCATGTTTTGAACTCGGGTCTTGTTTTATTTGCTGACTATGCATGCTACGTGATATATCTCATACAATGTGTCATATTTGTGCTAACCGTTACATGCAGGTAGATTTATGTTAGATGAATGTTGGTCTTCAGGCATTTTTATTTATGGTATAGACAAATGTATAGGATTTGGGAAGCCATGTAATTATTATTTTACTTTCCGCATTTTATTTATTGGATAACTATTATAATTTATTTATTTACCGCTTTAATGCTTGATAACGCACTAACAACATATAAACAAAAAATACAATAAATAGGGTGGATTAAAACCGATTAAGAAAGAATGAAATCTTTTAACTTGGTCAATGTAAAATAGATAACATCATCCGAACTCCTGCTTAAGGTATGGTCTACCACTCGTTGGGAAAATCCTACCAAAACTTCCCAGTTGAGCTGAACCGGGTGGCGACTCTATTTCAAGTATGGGATTTCAATCTCGTATCTTTTGAACATTGAAATATGCAAAACCATTTTCACAGTCACCATCACGCTTAATTTTTTGAGGGATCAGTTCGTTAGCCCGGCCTCGTAGCCCATCTGAAACATCGTTCGCCCACAAGTGTGTCAACTATAGTCTACATCAGTGTAGCCTTGCAAAGTGAATTTTCCATCACTAGGATACCATAGTCCAACTTCAGTTGTTCCTAGTAGATATCTAAGGATTCGTTTCATTGCCTTGAGATGTGAATCCTTATGATTGGATTTATATCTTGCAAGGTAGCAAACTGCATAATGTATGTCAGCTCTGCTAGTTGTCAAGTATAAAAGTGATCCAATCATTCGTCTATAGAGTTTCTGACCTACTCCTCCTTTACAATCCTTTGATAGGATTGTATCTGATCCCATGGGAGTGGACATTGGCTTGCTTTTGTCCATTTCAAACTTCTTCAGAATCTCCTTGGTGGACTTGGATTGATTGATAAAAATCCCATCCGAACTCTGCTTGATTTATAGACCAAGGAAGAAATTGAGTTCTCCCATCATGGACATCTCAAATTCCTTCTACATTTAAGTGTTGAATTCATCACACATCTTCTCATCTGCTACTCCAAAAATTATATCATCCACATAGATCTGGACTAGAATGACATCGTTCTTTTTCTTGTTGATGAAGAGAGTTGTGTCTACTTTACCCCATATATATCCCTTGGATATGAGAAATGTAGTGAGTCTCTCATACCAAGCTCTTGGTGCTTACTTTAATCCATAGAGGGCCTTTTTCAGTTTGTACACATGGTCCGGATGCTTTGAGTCTTCAAATCTAGGTGGCTGCTTCACATAGACTTCTTCCTAGATAACTCCATTTAAGAATGCACTTTTGACATCCATTTGGAACAATTCGAATCCCATGAATGATGCAAAAGCACATAGAATCAGGATTGCCTCTAATCTTGCTACTAAAGCAAAGGTTTCTTCAAAGTCAATGCCTTCTTATTGATTATAGCCTTTGGCAACCAATCTTGCCTTGTTTCTCACCATAACTCCGGATTCATCTAGCTTATTCTAAAATACCCACTTAGTGCCAACGATTGATTTTCCTTCCTAAGTGGTACTAGATCCCAGACATCATTTATGTTGAACTGATCCAGCTCTTCTTGTATTGCCATCATCCAGATTTAATCTCCTTCAACACCTTGAAACTTCTTTGACTCAATGAGAGAGACAAAAGCAGCATGGCTCATCATCGAATTAAGTTGTCCTTTAGTTTTGACTAGATTTTGGACATTATCCAAAATGGCTTCCATTGGAAGATTTCTGAGAGTCCGGATTTCTCTTTAAAGGTCTACATGCTGATCTAGAGCTTGTTCCTTTCTTGCTTCAACTTCTTCTTCTTGATTATCCATAAAGTTTATCTTATGATGATTGAGATAACCTTGTGGAACTTCTGAGTTGAGAGTGATTCCTTCATCTTCTTCTTTGTACTTCTTGATTTGAAAGGAATACGGAATTTGCACTCCTTTTTCCCAAATATTGTCAGCTTCTGTAGTTAAATCTTTTGGATTGGAAGTTCTTTTCCCTGCATGGTTAGTTTCATCAAAATCTACATGTATAGACTCTACCACAGTATGGATTTGTTATAGACTCTGAAAGCTTTGCTATGCATTGCATAGCTAAGGAAAATTACTTCATCAGACTTAGGATCAAACTTTCCTCATTGTTCTCTATCATTCAGGATGTAGCATTTACATCCAAAGGCTTTGAAGTACCCAATTTTGGGTTTCCTTCCCTTCCAGATTTCATATGTGGTTTTTTCTATGGTCTTTCTAATGAGAGCTCTATTCAAAATGTAACTAGATGTGTTTACAGCCTCACTCCAGAATTACTTAGGAAAACTATTCTCACTTACCATTGTTCGAGCCATCCCAACTATTGTTCTGTTTTTCCTTTCAACAACCCTATTTTGATAAGGTGTATGAGGGGTAGAAAATTTATGCTCAATGCCTTGGATTCACATAATTCAACAAAATGCTTTTTGAATTCTCCTCCATTATCACTTCAGATGCGTGCAATGCTTATGCCCTGTTCTACTTATATCTGGATGAATATTTTTGAGAAATGGTCAAAGGCTTCATCTGTCCTAGCTAGCAAAGCAACCCTGGTATAGTGACAATGATCATCCATAATGGCCATGGTGTATTCTCTTCTACCTACAAGCATTAGTTTGATTGGACCAAAGAGATCAATGTGTAAGAGTTCAAGAACTCTCTTGGAAGGTATATATGAGATGGAAGGGAAGCTTTTTCTATGTTGTTTACCTAGTTGACATGCAGTGCATATGTGATCCTTATCAAAAGCAACCTTAACCAAACCCACAACCAATTCCTTTTTGGCTAGTTAGGATAGGAGGTTCATGCTTACATGTCCCGACCTCTAATGCCACAGCTATGATTCTTCTTCTTTAGACACCAAGCATATATTCTTTTTCTCATTTTAATGCTAACAGAATAGGTATTATTTACTATAGGTTCATAAAGAATAGGTTGATTAGACTTACTGTCAATGATTGTGCATCCTCAGGAGTCAAAGGTGACTTTTCGCTTATTGTCATAGAGTTGAGCAACACTTAGTTGGTTGAATTTTAGTCCATCAACTAATGAGACTTCTTCTATCTTTAAATCCAATGGTTCCATGTCCAATGATTTATCCCTTTTGGTTGTCTCCAAAGCTTAGTTTTTCACCTTTCTTCCGGGTTAGAGTGATGAAGGCTTTCTCATCACTAGTCATGTGCCTTGAGCATCCACTATCAATATACCACGTATGTTGATCTACTATGGATGTAAGGTATATCTCAATACTGGCTATCTCTGATTCTGATTCTTTAATTTACACAGTGTCTTGCTTAGAGGGATTTTTTCCGGATCATTCTGCTTCTAAATTAGTTATAGCCATGAATGCACAATTTGCAGTTTCTTCTTCTTGTGTTGAAGATGAACTACTGCTCTCTTCACTGTTGTTCTATGTGGCCACCATTTCTTTCTTCTTATATCTCTTGTCCCTTTTGAGTTTTGGACATTTGATTCTGAAGTGGCCATTCTCTCTGCATTCAAAACAGGCAGCATCTTTTTTCGGATCCTTCTTTTCTTCTAGAGCCTTTCCTGGCTTGTCCCTTCTGGAGGTGCCTTCCTTCATTCTCCTAGACTCTTATCTCCTAGAGCTCCTCCTATCCTTCCTTCTCAAGAATTTATTGAATTTTTTGGCTAGCATAGCCATTTATTCTTTGTTGTTTTGAGATTCCTTTAACTGTTTATCTAATCCAAACGAAGCTGATCCAGAGGAGTTTGCCTTGAGTACAATAGCTTTCTTCTTTTCTTCAAGCTTCTTCTCTTGTTGGCTATATCTCTCCAAGGATAGTTCTTGAGTTAGAAGATTGCCAATGAGCCCATCGTAACTAGAGAAGTTTAAGTCATAAGCTTCCTCAATGGCAGTCTTTTTGTTGTCTCATTCCTTGGTGAGACTTCGAAGTACTTTCTTGTCCATGTCTACTTTTGAGATCTCCTTTCCAAGCCTCTTCATCTTATTTACTAGATTGGTGTATCTAGTATTCATGCTGTTGATGGATTATTTGGGCTCCATTCTGAAGGATTCTAGTTTTTGTTATAGGAGATTGATTTTGGCTTCTTTGACCTCATTTGTTCCTGCGTAGGTCACTTCCAGTTTCTTCCAGATCTCTTGTGTAGTTTCATATTCAGATATTCTATTGAATTCAGTTGCACTAAGAGCACAATGAAGCATGTTAATAGCATTTGCATTTTCACGCAATCTTTTGTAATCATTCACATCCCATAGATTTGAGGGCTTCCGGGTTATTATACCCTCTACTTCGTGAGTAGGATCATATGGGCCATCTACAATGGTCATCCATACCATCACATTTTGTTTTTAAATGAAATTCTTCATTCAATTTTTCCAGAACATGTAGTGTTCACCAGTGAAGAGTGGAGCACGGGAAGTAGACATACCCTCCGGTAGGAGTTGTGAGTTTTGGAAACTCATTTTGATTCTTGGATCAAAATTTGGACCTTTAGCTCGAGATTGTTAGATCCTAATTGTGAGCATTCGCTGTGATACCACTTGTTGGTCCCTATGAGGGTCTAAATAAGGTCAGAGGGGGGTGAATGACCCTTTGTTTGGAATTAAATAGACTTTAAAAAGTCTATGTGTAGTATGTTTGATATGTTCCGGATATATTGGATCCGGATAATGCAAGTATGAAATGTTGTGCAAATAAAGTAAAGAGTTGGAACATTAAACACAGAGTTTTATCCTAGTTTGGCCCTGCCTACTCTAGTCCCTAGAGTGTCCTTACTCCGAGCTTTTTCCACTAGTGGATTCCTTTCCAACTGGCAGGAATCAAGCCTTACAATTTGTCTCCAGATGGTAACCCCTTCCGGATGTAGGATATACCACTAGAAGCACCAACTCCTAGCTGAGTCCTCTTGTCTTTAGCAGGATATACCACTTAGATTTCTACCCAAATCTAAGCTGAGTCCTACTGGGAGATCCAACTTAAAGCACCAACTCTAAGCTATATCCCAATCTCAACACTCACCCAAGTATGAGATTTTTACAATTGTTTTTCTCTTTGAAAGGGTTTTGAACTCTTCAAGTTTATAACTCACTTGAGAATTCTTACAAACTGATTTGGAATGGTTTATTTCTTGGAGGGATTGTATTACTGATTACAATAGTGAATTTTTGTGTGTTATGCTTTCTCAAATCAATCAGCACCTTCTTAACTTGTCAAGCTTCCCCTTTTATAGGCTTGGATCATAAATGTAGCCATTATGTAGAATTAAATATTCATCGTTGATCAGGTATGATGTGGCACTTCTGGAGCTATTGATCAATCCGTTAGACTGAGTAATTATCTCGTTTGAATCTTTAAGATTGAGGCCAAAAAGTTATCAGTGATTGTTTTCCTTGTATTTTAGTGATTCACCAACTTTTATGCTAGTAGTCCAGTGTGTGAGCTCCATGTGCATTTCCTATTGGTCTAGGTAGAAAAGATTGTTATCTTTTCTCTTTCCTATGCTTTCTATCCTTTTCTGAAAAGCTTGCTAGCTGTTATTTTATCTTATATAAGGGGAAAGGATCTTTGACTCTTAGACCAGAAAGAGAGGGAAAAGGTATTTTTGAAACTTTTCTCTTTGTCTTGTTAACTTTTACGGATGACTTTTGGTCTTGATATATCCGGATGCTACTCAATCAGTCTTCTTCCGGATGCTGATCTTGAGTGGTTCAGAGTTTGTTTCCTTTCCAATCTTTAACTGGATGCTTCCATTATGTGCTTAGGTATTTGTAGTCTTCAATGTCTGTCCAGATAGCTTGGACTTGATGTTTGCATTTTGGATCAAGGATATTACATGTTTTTGCTCCTTACATTTTTGTTTTCTTCAAACTTCATCTGGATAGTTACTTGACTAGTTCTTCTGGATCATTGTTTCCCAATAGTGGTCTTGGAAATGAATGAGCTAGCAATTTCCACCCGAAGTGGAAAAATGGTAATAATCACCAGAAGTGGAAAAATCAAATTGAAAATTTTGATAAAAAGAAAAATATATAAAGCAATGAAACAGGCCATTGGTCACGAACTTGTCCTACCGCAAAACATTTAGTGGATTTATATCAAGCATCAACAAAGAAAGCCAAAGGCACGGAAATGGAAACTAATTGCATCCTTAATAGTGATGAGTCGCTTGACATTTCTTAGTTTGAAATGGTTGAACTCTTTATACGCAGCATCAAGGATACCACATGTAATGAATAACGTTATGTAATATTTATGTTTTTATAATATGTACTTTTATTGTACAATATTATGTAACCTTTGTTTTATATTAATAATAATATATGTTCATATTTATTTTATGAAGAACATAAGTTCTTTTCCAGTATCAATTGACTTCAAAGCATATGAAGCAAATTTATGTATTGCGGATAGTGCTACCACTCATATCATTTTTAAAGAGACTAAATATTAATCTACTTTAAGTATGGGTGAAACAACAGTTACCACTAGATCTGGTAATACGAACATAATTAAAGGCTTCAGAAGAGCACATATTACTTTACCAAGGGGAATGAAAGTTACAATAAATAATGCATTACTTTCCCCAAATTCTCACAAAAAAATTTTAAGTTTAGAGATATCTACAAAAACTGATATCATATTGAGACTGTGAGCGAAGGTAATGAAGAATGTCTTTATATTACAAAGATAATTCAAGGGAAGAAATATATGCTTGAAAATTTTTATATTCTTTCTTTCTGTTTGTACTACACATTTATAAATGTGATTGAAGCCAACTTAACTATAAACCAAAAGTTTGTAGATTTAGAAACCTATAAAATTCGGCACAATCGACTAGGTCATCCTGGTTCAACAATGATGAAAAAAAATTATAGAAAATGCTCATGGGCATCCATTAAAGAAAAAAAAGTTTCTTCAAAATAATGAATTATTTTGTGTTGCTTGTTCACAAGGAAAATTTATAATAAAACCTTTTAGGAGTAAGGTTGGAATTGAATCTCCAACATTTTTAGAATGCATACAATGTGATATATGTGGACCAATTCATCCACTATGTGCATCGTTTAGATATTTTATGGTATTAATTGATGCCTCAAATAGATGGTCACATGTATGCTTATTATCATCACTCAATATGGCTTTTGCAAAATTACTTGCTTAAATAATCAGATTACGAGCACTATTTCATAATTATACAATCAAGTCAATACGTCTTGATAATGCACGAGAATTTACATCCCAAACTTTCAATGATTATTGTATGTCAGTTGGGGATAAAAGTTAAACATCCTATAGCACATGTTTATACTAAAAATTATTGTGAGCACTGGATTTTAACTGTCCTTCTAACAAAATGATGATGAGAGCTAGATAATGTAATCCTTTACAAGTGTTAACCATTGGAGGTGTTCCTACTACAGCAGAGATGAGTTTACCTAAAGTTTGGAGACATAGACTACCTTTAGGGACCCGTACAGGTACACCTAGGGGGTACGGGTCTACAGGTTAACCCGTATGCCCATTTCCCTCATACGGCGGGGAGGGACATGTACGAGTGCCACCAGGACCCATACAAGTCCTCCCCCCCATACGGGTCCCTCTTGAGTGCAATCAGACAGATTTGATTGCAATCATACCATTTTCAGAGAAAATCAATCATACATGTGATTTATTGCGTTTAGACTCAATTTCCTCCTATAAATAGAGGCATTTTGCCTCACTTTCAAAAGGCGCCCAGATAAAAATCATACTAGAGAATTTAGATAGCATTTTCCAGCAGTTTTTCATAAGTATAGAAGATATGAAATAGGGGGAAAACCATTCTACATTGGTTTTGCCCATAGTTTATTCCTTTGTAGCTTAATATTTAGGATATGGGAGAGGTTTTGTCCATACAAACACTCACCTAAATAGCCCTAAAAGTATCATTTCCTCATCTACTTTGCCTAGACTCTCTCACGACATAGGGATAGCTTCAAAGTGGATTCACGGCGTAAAAGTACGCTCCTGAGTTTCAAAGTGACTCACTTTTCATTTATTTTATTATCATTATTTGTCTTGATCTATCCTTTGATCTCCTTTGGGTCTGGTCCTAACCCATATGGGCACTGTTAGCACCTTTATGTCCCTAGGGATATAGAACTAGTGCGCTATACCCATATGGAAGGAAATCCCAGTTTTATTCGGTTCTTTTCTATAAATACGCTTTATTTTAAATCTGAGTTAAGGTTCTGTTTGGGGTCCAAATAAGACCCATACGGGTCACCCGTACAGGTCATCCCTAGAACCCGTACGGGTACCACCAATCCATACTAGTACCAGTCCCCTAGGTTAAATGTTAGTTTCTCTTTTAATTAGTAAAATGAACTCAACGCCACCATTTGCCATGCGATCAGTTTCACTAATAATCCGGTAAATCAACCCACGAAAACTTAAAATGTGTTTTTCATAACAAAATATGTTAAAGACTCATTATTTCCTTTCGATCCTAGAAGTCGTCTGGGCACTATCGATCGCAAAACCACCATGTTAACATAATCCCATTTTTCCCAACAAAATATTTACTTATGTTGTGCCGTAAACTGTGCTAATCTTTTTGGATGCAGGCAAATTTATTTATTTTTTTATAACTTAGAACAAATGTATAGGTTCCCTTGCGACTCCCCCATTTTCCCTAGTTGTAATTTTTACTCCCCCTTTATTGCTTGCGCTTTATTGTAAACTATAAATGCACGTATCGAGTGTGAAAAGAAAAATAGGATTTCCGTAATAATTCCCCAAATGATAAAAAGAAAATAGTTTTACGCGGTGAATGTAATTTTGAATTAACTACATGAGAAATAAGTGACCCATCCGATACTCGAATCTATGATCCAAAAGGTAGGAGTCTCCCACCCAATGGGAACCGTACCAAAACTCTTTACCAAGTAGATAACTTGGGTAGCAACTCTACCAATTGTATCGAGATATGGGTCTCGATTCTTTTATTCATTAAAATGGGTTCAAATGTGCAAATTTGAACTAAATAGTTCCATCACATTTAAATCAAACCAACCCCCAGTGGACCCCGTTGCAAGGCGCCAACAGAAATCCACATATTTTCGACCATGAGAGTTTAGATGATGACTCTACTGGGGACATAATCTTTTAACTTGCAAAATTTTGGTTTGTTTTTTAAAAGCTTAAAAGATATAGATAAGCACCAAAATCATTTACTTAATTCAACCCATTCTCTTTTTTATCATTTGGGAAAATTATTACACTCTATCTTCTAACCTCCTTCTCTCTAGAATTAAATGTGCTCTTCTTCTACCACTAGGTTAGGGTGCCCTATTTTTCCGAAAAATTTGCGAAGATGTCACCCATGCTCGCCAGAAATTGGGACATCCTAGTGGGTGGAGCACTCATTGTCATCTCCCTCCAAAAGATGCTTGATGCGATGGGAACCTACTACATCAACTTTTGTTATGTCCCTACACCATTCTTATTGAAAGCCATAGAATTTACCCTCTAGGTACCTATTTCTAGTGAGATTATATTAGGCCGCCCTTTGTTATCCTCTTGATAATCAAAGGAAAATACCTTCAGAATCGGCGAGAGGAATAAGGTTGGAAGACACGTTTCGTATGTGTTGTGTTGTATTCCCTTGTAATTAACCTCTCCATAGATTGTTATAAATTGTGCATGCATACTCAACCCCATGCATGTACTTATCTTTTGGTTACTACCTCAGTTCAAGGTAAGAGTTAGTAATTTCATTCAGCTCCATGGCTTAGATTAGTCAGTCAACTCAATCAGTGAACCTAATGCTCCATGTAGTTAGTAATAGGTCTCATTTGTTTCATCAAGAGGCCATTTCACAAGTTCACAGTAGCAGTAACCCTAGGCAGTTTCCCATTTCATAGTTATGCCTAAGGGGACCATTCTTCCTTACTTCAAGGGTTTACCCTACAACATACACACGATCAGAGAATTCACCCTTCAACTCTTGATGATATCTCTCCTTAGAGAACCCCTCTTGTGAAGATTTTCAAGAAATTGAAGAAGTACGGGTTGATCGAGCACATCAAGCCCTATGTTCCACCTAAGCTCAAAGAAATGGGATATTTCTATTTATACCATGTCAGCCCTGGTCACCCGATGAAATTATGTGAAGATCTTCTTAAAGATATCATTGTGTTGATCGATAAAAGGAAAATTTGTGAACTCGGGATGGGAGGGGAAGAAATGGCCGCGATTAACTCTGGACTAGAAGAAGATGAGTTGTGGAAGCGCATCTTAGAAATCAAGAAGGTTAGGGAAGAGCCTTCAATAATAGATTTGATGGCCATCAAGCAATGGAATGGGGAGCCCGTCCACAATTATTTTCAGAAATGGATGACTATCTTGATAACTCTCAAGAGAAGACCATATGAGAAAGAGCTAGCCAACCAATTCATCTTCGGGTTATGTCCTCACCTCTGCAAGATAGCATTCATGAAAGCATACAATACCATTCCTGAGTGTTATGAAGCAACTATAGAAGCGGAAAAATGTTCTAAGGAGATGGAAGCCAATGACCCATCAAAGATTGTAGTGGACAAAGCCATCCATACCCTGACTACTTTGATGTACACCATCCTACGCTTGGGGGATAAGAAGAAGATGCCTATCCAAGAAGCCTTGAGAAACCTGGCCTAAGTCATAAGAGACACCATGGATAATGTATTGACTGAAGAACAGTTGCAAGATCTAGATCGCGACCTGACTCACCTCTTAATGAGTGACCACAAAGACCCTCCGCTTGTGGAAGATGACAATGCAATCATATGTAATGAAAATGGTGTAGCCTTTAAGCATCCTAATGCTAATAATAATGATTTTTGCTTACTCATTTGATGTTTCTCCTGACAGTACCATGCATTCATCGGACCATACGCATAACATTTTTAGCATTCATGATATTTCATTGCATGACATTAATTTGGGTACTACGAAAATTCTAAAATTGGTGACAATATCCAATGACTTAACCCCTATCAAAAAAAGAGAGATGATAAAAGTGCTTTGAAAATATGTTAACGCTTTTGCTTAGTCTTACGAAGACATGACTGGGGTAGATCATCAAATCACCAAGCATTGTATCCCCACCGATCCCAAGTTCAAACCAGTTAAGCAAAAGTTGAGGAGGTTATGCCCAGAATGGGCCGACAAGATCAAAGCCTAAGTTGCCAGGTTACTAGAGGCCAAGTTCATTGAGGTAATTAAATATCCAACATGGTTAGAAAATGTTGTCCCAGTCCCAAAAAAGGATGGTAAGGTTAGGATGTTCGTTGACTTCTGAGATTTGAATAAGGCATCACCAAAAGATGATTTCCCATTGCCCCATATTGATGTGCTGACAGACAGTGCCGCCAGAGCCATAATGTATTCTTTCTTAGATGGTTTCTCCAAGTATAATCAGATCCTAATGGATATCAAAAACAAGGTTAAAGCAGCTTTCATTATAGAATAGGGAGTGTATTGTTACAAGGTAATGCCTTTTAGGCTAAAGAATGTAGTGGCAACCTATCAGAGGGCTATAACCGCCCTATTGCATGACATGCTACATAAAGAGGTTGAATTTTATATGGATGACATGTTGGTAAAGTCTAATATGAGGAAAGAGCATCCTGAGATCTTAGACAGATTCTTGACGAGAATTGAGAAGTACCACCTCCATTTGAATCCAAAGAAATGTGTGTTCGGGATTATATCGAGGAACTCTTGGGCCACATCATCAATTAGAGAGGAATTGAGGTTGACCCTAAAAAGTCAGAGCTATTCAAGAAATGCCTATTCTTAAAACCAAAAGGGAAGTCCGGTCATTCCTTGGATCATTTCAATATGTGAGTCAATTCATTGCCAAGCTAACAATAGTTTGTGAACCAATCTTTAAGTTACTAAGAGAGAAGCAGCCGATAGAGTGGAATGAGTAGTGCTAGATAGCTTTCAATAGAGTAGAGGCTTATCTTATGAGCCTCCTAGTCTTGAAGCCTCCGATGCCCGGTAGACCACTGATCCTTTATTTGGCCATAGAAGAATCCTCTGTGGGTGCAATGCTAGTCCAAGAACAAGATGATAAGAGCAAGCATGCTACCTATTACTTGAGTAAGAAGTTATTGGAGTATGAAACACAATACACAGTCATGGAGAAGACATGCACTACATTGGTATGGCTGACTAAGAAGTTGAGGCATTACTTCCAGTCTAACAGAATTCAAGCGGTTGCCAAGGTAGACCCTATGAAGCATCTTTGTGAATCCCCTACATTGGTAGGGCAACTCTCTCATTGGTTTCTTTTGTTGTTTGAATTCGATATCGATTATGTCATGAAGAAAGTAATCAAGGGGAGAGAAGTGGCTGAGTTCCTGGTAAACCGACCTATGGAATCTGATTATATGGAGAATATGGATTTTCCTAATGAGAAGTTTGCAACAGTGGAGTAGAGAAGGCCACATAGGTTATGTACTCTGATGGGGTCGTGGATCGAAGGGGTGCCCGTCTTAGGGTGATTATCATTATGCCTCAAGGTGAGGTTATCCTATTAAGTAAATGCCCGGAGTTCCCAGTCACCAATAATGGAGCTAAATATGAAGCTTGTCTATTTGGTCTTGATGCTATATTAAAAGTAGAGGCAAAGGAAGCAAGGGTAATTGGTGACTCTGCGCTAGTAATCAAGCATGTTGTAGAGTGGGAAATCAAAGAAGAGTCTCTCAGGCCATATGTGGAAGTGGTTTGGGAGTTATCATTACAGTTTAGTTAGTGCTTCTTTCAACATATACTGAGGGATGAGAACCAAATGGCTGACTTGTTAGCTACCTTGGCATCTATGTAGGAAAGAGAGAAGCCCAACCCATGCGCCCTTTGGTGATGGAAACTTCTCATTCCCCATTTCATGAGAAAATTCAAGTTATGACCATAGAGGATAAAAAGGCTTGCTGGTACGACGACATTAAGAAATTCCTAAAAGAGGGAAGATGCTCCGAAGAATTGTCAGAGTCAGATCATATGACTATAATAAATGTTGGCAATGCAATTCAGACTAGTAGATGAGGATCTCTTTAAGAGGACATTCGAAGGTTTATTATTGAGATGTTTGATAGAAGAAGAGGCAGAATAGGTAATGACCTAAATGCACTCAAGGGATTGTAGCCGACACGTGAATGGGATGGCTTTGGCTATAAAAATTCAGAGAATGGGGTACTGTTAGACCGCAATGAATGCTGACTACGTCTAAAAAGTAAATAAATGCCAAGAATGTCAGATTCATGGGGATATAAAGCATCTGCCCTCATCTGAATTTCACAATTTGTCTACTCCTTGGCCTTTCTCGGCATGGGGGATAGATATAATTGGCGAAATTCGGCCATCATCAACCAGTATGCACTAATTCATCATGGTCGTAATTGATTATTTTTTGAAATGGGTAGAAGCCAAATCCTACGCTAGTATCATCGCCAAGAAAATGGCCAAGTTCATAGAGAAGCATATTTTTGCAAGATATGGGATTCCGAACCATGTGGTTTCCAACAATGGGGTTCAGTTCCAAGGGTCTATGATTGAATTGTTTGAAAAGTTCAACATCGAGCATCACGAATCCTCTTCATATAGACCATAAGCCAATGGGGTAGTCAAAGCTACCAATAAGTCCTTTAAGAGGATCTTGTCCAAAATGGTGGCTACTTACAGGGATTAGGCAGATAAACCCCCATTTGTAGTTTGGAGATACATAACTAACATAAGAACTCCCACAGATCAGACACCTTTCTCCATAGTATATGGGATGGAATCCGTGCTGCCTGTCAAAACTGAGGTAAGCTCTTTGAGGGTAGCACTCGAGGCCTGGTTGAAAGAGTCAAATTAGGTAGAGGCTAGGTATGAACAATTGAATGTGATAGATGAAAAGTAACTTAAATCACTTGACCACCTATATATGTACCAGCAATGCATGGCTTGAGCCTATAATAATAAAGTTAGGCACCTGGGGTAGCCTCTCAAGGTGGGTGATCTGGTTCTCAAACAGTTATGCTAAGTCAACACTAACACTAGGGGCAAGTTTAGGCCTAATTAAGAAGGACCTTTTGTGATCAAGAAAGTCCTTAGCAAGGGAGGAATCAAGCTCATGGACATGGATGGAAATGTATTTGTGAACCCAGTGAATCAAGACAGGCTTAAGCATTATCATGTCTAGGTCAAAAGAAATACACAAAAAAGTAGCACAACAAATAAAGGAAATAAAAATAAATTACCCGACGAGTGGTCTTCTACTACTCTGGCAAAAATTAGGGTGTATCCCGTTGATTGATGTTTTGCAAACTGACCAGGAAAAAATTAGGGTACCCCAACGCAAAAATAAGCTAGCTAAGTTGAAAACCCGAAAAGGGCAGCTTAGGAAAAAGTTAGGGCATCGAGAGAAAAATATCAGTTGCTTCCTGGAAAATCTATAAAAGGACCAATAGGCTATAGGGGTTAGCCATTGGAAATTGTTACAATTGCTTATGTACTCAAAATTAATCTCATCAATCAACATGTTATGGTTTGCTAAGAATCTTAGTCTTATGAATACATGCATGTCTTTAGGTGAAATAATCGCAAGTATGTGAACATTAATTTTCCTCCACATTTTGTGCTTTTTGTTGTTATCTTTACTATACGCGTATTATTCGACAAAAGATAAAAATACCGATAAGCCACAAAAGAAATGAGGTTTATCCAAATGTCAGAAAAGTCTGCTAGGTTGAAAACCTAAAAAGGTGGCCTGGGCAAAAATGAAGACAGACAAAAAGAAGAAAGAGTCCATTGGATTGAACTGCCAAGTAGAATTCAGGCAAAAATTAGGACACAAAAGAAATAAATAAAAAGAAAACATTCGAAAGGTCATCTCTCACCGAATGGCTTATGCAAAAATTAGAACTCAATTTCAGAAGTGCCAGCATTTTGCACTTGTTATTTTCAAACATCATTTGCATTATGCACTTCACAATGGAGATCCCTTGAAACTAGTTCCCCCTCTATGTAGTCGCATGATAGCATGCACCATCCAAAGTGCTTGTCTCAAATCAATCAATCTTGGTAATATTTGTCAGTCTAAATTGGGTCAGTTCATTATGATCGGGATCTTTGAGCTTTCAACAGTGGGCTCACTTGCTTATAAGGTACTCTAGACAGTTATTATTGGTTACGTCTAAGGTCATTGTTTCAGTTCCAAAAGGAAAGTTCAGCATGTGTCAAAATAAAGTGATGAAAGTATCAATGTAAATAACATCCTGGTTTACATAAAATTAGGCCACGCAGGGATGAAAAAGTAAATGTCCAAAAAGAGAGAGTAGTCCTCGTCTAAGCTACTAGAGGGTCCTGTCCTTGGGGCACCTCCTGTGTCTAGTCCTTAGTGTCCGCCTATAGGTCTGCCATATTAATTGTCATATGGTCCTCAGCCCTGTCAACGTCCCCAATAAGAAGATTAGGAACCCCGACCCTGAACCCCCTACAGCACCCGTAGTTAGAGCACCAGTCATCTCAACCTGCTGCTCTACCTCCTACTTAGCTTCAGCTGCATGGGTCACCATCGGCTCATTCCGATAACCTGAGGGATCCTTTGATGAAGAGAAGGGCCCAGGTGTCCTCCTCCCCTCAGTCGAATGGGTGAGATGTGCTCGTAACACCTCCACCTCAGCCTTAACCGGAGACATCTCTCTCCTAGCCCTCTCTAGGTCTGCCTCTAACACATGGATCCTATCTAACTTCGTAGTGGTCACTCGCAACTGGTCCTCCATGAATCCGGCCCGATTCTCAGTAAATTGCAAGTCTTGGACAAACTTATCACGCTCCATGGATAGCAGTGCCTATACAAAAATCAGAAGATCAGTACATAGATGTAAATTTCATAGCTTGCATCATGCATAATTTGTTAATTTTTTAGGAAATTAAAACTTACCACAATAAGAGCATCCTGGGCCAGCATTAGGTCCCGTTCTAAGAAGAATCCTCAAGTAATCCTCTTTGCCTTAGACACAGATACCTATGAAGATTAACTAAATCAGTTCAAAAGACAGAATATGGGTTAAAAGTGAAAAGTAAGAAGCCTTACGTAAGTTGCGCTAGGAGGTGTAAAGCGGATGGTATGGACTGACTCCTTGAGCCCATGTATACCGTACATCCCCGAGTGATTGAGGAGCTGGAAGGAGGAATCAAAATCTATCTAAAGGACTCCCTCTCTGAAATCCCTTGTAACCCTGATCACTTCACAGGTTGCTCAGGATCGGAAGGCCCAATAAGGGTAGCAACAGCAATGGTCTTCTTCTGCTTGGATGCGAAAGACTACACCATGGTTCAGGAATTATTAGGTCCTCAGTTCATGTAAGTAAAATGTAAAATAGCATAAAATTTACAAGGTTGAGTTGAAAAGTTTACCCGAGTGGAGGAAGCAGCGGGCCTGGAAGTGCCCTCAGTCCTACAAATGAAGGAACCCCCGCGATCACCGCTGAATCCATCACCATCCTCCTCCTCATCAACATCATCATTGTCATCCTCTCTGTAGTGAAACTCAAGAGCCCGGTCACCCAGATGAATCCTCAGGTACTGCTGGATAAGTGAGTCTTAAATAAAATCCGGAAGATCCCTTGACTGACAGCACACGAGCCCCCTTACCCAAGATATAGAACCCATGGTCTATCCCTGGCATCAGATATGGCCAGTACACTCTCACAGGGATAGGTGGAGGGATGGGTCTCTCTACTACTGAGCTAGTCCACCAGTCACGAAATCGCTCGGCGAAGTACCACTCGAGTGAGAGTGGTGACTTTAGTATGAACTAGTGATCATCCACACCCTGACTCATCTCCCCAATCTCTTCATATATGACCACATGGGTCCATGGTTTACAAATTATCTACATGTAGGCAAATGCACAATAAGAATCCCTAACTTTGTAAATACAGTTTGCTACTAACGGTTTATTGAATTGAAAATAAATGTTTAGGTTTAAAAAGGTTACCCAATTGGAATGCAACTGGCGGATGTACTCCCGGTACTCAGATATAGTCCCAAACTTTATTGTTAGGGACCCATCCACCTTGAGATGATATGAGGCATCTTAGGCTAACTAGGCCTGGGGATGAAGCGATGCTTGAATGCCCACATCTACAAAAGGAAACCAAAGTAAGTGGCCAAACAGTAAAATCAAAGTGGGAAACACAAAGAGAGGTTCAGAATTTACAAGAAGGAGTAAATGCCTAATCTTCAGCTCAGACTGCTAACCCCGAATGCTGATGTTCAGGCTATAGTACAGCTGAGCCAAGATGGCCTGACACTGGTTCTTGTTAGGTATGCCGGCAAGATCCTCCATGGTAGATAGGAGCCCATAGTTGACGCTGCTTGAGTATATGGGAAAGAAAATAATTGATAGAAGGGTCAAAAGAAAGGACCTGGCATATTCGTCCCTCCTACCCTCAGTAATTGAGCTTAGCTGAGCTCGCCAGTAAGTGTGCAGGCCCTATACTTGAGCTTATCACTCCCGCTAGGATGAAGCATAAGAAGTCTCTCCACGTAGTCCTTCACCTCAGCTCGTGAATGCCAGCAGTCGGCATACATGTCAAAGTGAATAATCTCTCCATCCCAAGCCAGCCCCGTCAGTGCGCACATATCCGAGGGGGTGACGGTAACCTCCCCAATTGCAAAGTGGAATGTGTGGGTCATCTCTGACCATCGCTCAACTAAAGTAAAAATTGCAGCGGGCGCGAGCATCTTCAACCCCGCAGGAATGGCCTAAACAATATCAAAAAACCTAGGGCATCGATCTGAGCCAGCAACTCAGCATCCCTGGTAGTGCAAATCTCCTCATAACACTTTCAGCAAAAGCTCAAAGCCCCGATGGACAAGTGGTATGAGGAGTTTTAGACATTCTATATTGCCTATGCAAATTTTCTCTGATTTTTGACTTGTCCATTGAAAGGGAACTTCAAAGGCAAAATAATAGTACAACAGGGTTAGAATACAATGCATAAGTCAAAAATCAGAGAAAAGTTGCAGAAAATGGAGTTTTAGAGATTCTGTCCTGGAAAATGGTACCCATATAGGTACCACTCTCACACTCGTATGAAAAAGGGACCCGTACGGGGTCCTCCCCACCCATATGGTCCCCTCAGCGGCCAAATTTCCAAAATAGCAAAATCTCATCCAAATTCAATCAAACCTTAATCTAACCAATTCCAAAAGTTCCCTACACTAAAGTTACATGCCTTAGGCTCTATTTCGATCCCTAAGAGAAAATTGAAATCTAGAAATTTTAATCGACTTACTTGGAGTTCGAAGGGGTAAGTAGTAGGAGAGGGAACCAAAGGCACTTTTGAAGAAGTAGAACAACCCAATAACGTTTTCAAGAAAAGCGTATCCGAGAGAAATCGGGCATCGCCGAAACTCCGATTTGCCCACCTGGCCCAATTCCTTGCGATTGAGGTTAAAACGACCTGCTTCGAGGATCTTTTTATACATTTTTTGATGGTTTTGAGAATAAAATTGATAGAATTTAAAGTTTTGGTAAAATGGGGGAAATAGGGGACTGTTCGTCTTTTAAAGAACTACTCAATACCACCTGTACGGGTCCTCTATGCACTCAAAGCCACCCATACGGGTCCTCCTCACCTGTATGAGTCCCATTGTTCAGGGACAAAGCAATTTTCAAGTGAGACAAATCCTCCCCAATAGCAAGGACACATCAGAATCAACTTGGGGCCAACCATGCTTTTCTTAGACTCTTTATTTTAGTAAATCAGGGGAAAAAACCCATCTCACCTTGATCCTTGGTTGAAGGGGAAAAAAATTTTATTTGACTAAAGTCAATCAAGAATCAAGGAAAGGAGTTCCAAAATAATTACTAACATGAATAATTTTTGTGTACAGGTTCACTCAAACACGGAGAATTTCCCCAGCTCTCTAGTCATCAAAGAAGACATTTCCCCAGCAAGGAAATCAGCTAAGGGACACCCCATGATTCTCTAGCAACAAAATTAACCAAGGTGCATTGCCCCATTCCCCAGCAATGGAACTAGTCAAGGGGCATCCCCCGTCTTCCATCACCCTACACATCCATTCTAAGGGACACCCCACAAGGGGCACCATTCAAGAGGCATTCCCCCGTCTTCGGGCACCCTAAAGGAATCAGTTCTAGGGGCGCCATTCAAGGGGCATTTTAGCCTAAAAATTATTAGGCCAAACTAAACATTTCTAAAACCCAGTTTACAATTCATTCAGGGGCTGACCCCCATCCACACATTCTCATTCTTGATTGAAGGGGTAAAAATTTTTGTTCACCACAAAGTCAATCAAGAATCAAGATGTATCATTTCAGATAGTAACTAATGCAACATTTTTTATTATCTTTTTGAAAGGTAGCTTAAATCCCCAGCAGGAGAGTCTCCACCTTAGGAAAGGGATACACCATCAATGGGAGAGTTATCCGCCTTAAGAAAGGGATACACTAGTAGCATGAGAGTCATCTACCTTAGGAAAGGGATACATCATCAACGAAGGAAAGTCATCCGCCTTAAGAAAGGGATACGCACAGTAGAGGAGAAGTCATCCGCGTAATAAAAGGGATACACCAATAGTAGGAGATTCATCTACCTTGAGAAAGGGATACACTATCAGTAGGAGAGTCATCCGCCTTAAGAAAGGGATACGTCAGCAGTAGGAGAGTCATCCGCTATAAGAAAGGGATACACCATCAGCGAAGGAAAGTCATCTGCCTTAAGAAAGGGAAATGCACAACAGAGGTGAAGTAATTCACCTTAGGAAAGGGTACACCAGCATTAGTCAAAGGAAAGTCGATCCACCTCAAGAAAGGGATACGCTAAATGAAAGAAAGTTATCCGCCTTAAGAAAGGGATACGCATATCAAAGGAGGGATGTTCGCCTCAAGAAAGGAACATGAAGGAAAGCCGTTGGCCTCAAGAAAGGGATGACAAGGAAAGGGGTTTGCCTCAAGAAAGGAACCCACCCATATCATCACCTCAGGTATGATTTCTAAACCCTCGCTCATATCGTGAGATCATACAGATCTATATCGGCATTGATCCCATGAGGGGCAGTCTGTGAGCACTTGATTTTAACGGTCCTTCTCATGAAATGATGATAAGAGCTAGATAATGTAATCCTTTACAGGTGTTATTTATTAGAGGTGTTCCTACTATAGTAGAGTTGAGTTTAGCTAGAGGTTAGAGACCTAGACTGCCTTTAGGGACCCTGTAAGGGGATGGAAATTCCCGCACATTGCGGCGGGGTCCACTCGGGGTGTTTTTTCTTGTTTAAGCATGATAAAACCATTTTAGTTCAGGTTTGCACAATAAGCCAATTTTAATGAATAAAAGAATCGAGTCCCAAATCTCAATACAAATGATAGAGTCGACACAAGTTGTCTACTAGGGAAAGAGTTTTGGTATGTTTCCCATTAGGCGGGAGACTCATACCTTTTGGATCAGAGATTCGGGTATCAGATGAGTCACTTATTTCTCATTTAGTTAATTCAAAATTACATTCACCACGTAAAACGGCATTATTTTCATCATTCAGGGAATTATCACATCACATCAATCTTATCTCTCTTATATTCAATTCATGCATATATCAATTTATAATGAAGCATAAATATTAAACGGGGGAATAAAATTACAACTAAGGAAAAATAGGAGAATTACAAGGGAACGTATACATTTGTTCTAAGTTATAAAATAAAATAAATAAATTTGCCTGCATCCACAAAGGTTAGCACAGATACGATAATTCATAAACCATCATTTCATTGGAGAAAACTTTATTTATTCATGTGAGTTGATTTACCGAATTATTAGTAAAAATGACTGCATGGCAAATGGTGATTTCAGGTTCATTTTTATGGATGAAAGAAGATTGTAGGGAAAACCAACATTCTGTTTCTAGAACTTGTACCCCGTACGGGTGGGGGTATACCCGTAAGGGTATGGAGGGACTGTACGGGTCTGGAGGAACTGAGGTAGCAGCTAACCCCAGACAAGTCCAACAAAAGGACTAAATAGGAGAAAATGGGATTTCCCTTTATACAAGTATGGAGTACTAATATAACCAATAAAGTGGCATATTAAGTACCAACAAGGCTTGTATTGATCGGGACTGGACCCAAAAGAATGAGAAGATGAATATAATAGATAATAAAATAGATAATAAAAAGATCAATATAGCAAAGTGGGATTTCCCCCCTAATGAGTATGGCACACCGATATGATATCCTTTAAGGATATATGGTGCCAACAAGGCTCATATGGGTTAGGACCACACCCAAAATAATAACAACAATAGATATAATAGCAGAGGTAGATAATAATAATGAAATAAAAAATATGTGAGTCTCTTTGAAACTCAGGAGTGTACCTTTACATGGTGAGTTTACTTTAGAGCGATTCCAATGCTGAATGGAAGCTTTGCCAAACTATAACCTCAAAGAACTTGTTGAACATGATTTTTCTATATCATATTTCTAATATTTCTCTTATGTATTGTGTATTGTCTATGTGTTGTGTTGTATGATTGTGTGAAATGTGAAGGAAATGACCCCTATTTATAGGTGGAAATCAAGCCTAAATGCCATTCAAGGCTGATTTCTCCGAATAAGGCAAATCACAATCTTTTATGTCAAATTATATTTGCTATATGGTAAATACTATATTTGCTATATCGAATATAATTTGCATATGGATAACTATATTCGCATATGGTAAATTATATTTGCTATATGGCAAATTATATTTATATTGTATATAATTTGCATATGAAAAACTATATTCGCATATTGCAAACTATATTTGCTCTATGGTAAATTATATTTACTATATCGAATATAATTTGCATACGGAAAACTATATTTGCATATGGCAAACTATATTTGCTATATGGCAAATTATATTTACTATATCGAATATAATTTGCATATGGAAAACTATATTCGCATATGGCAAATTATATTTACTATAACGAATACAATTTGCATATGAAAAACAATAATCGCATATGGCAAATGTATTTGCATATGGCAAATATATTCGCATATAGAAAACTATATTTGTATATGGCAAACTATATTTGCTAGATGGCAAATTATATTTACTATATCGAATATAATTTGCATATGGAAAACTATATTCGCATATGGCAAACTATATTTGAATATGGCAAATATATTCGCATATGGCAAATACTATATTTGCATGTAGCAAATTGTATTTACTACATCAAAATACATTCTTTTATGGTAGATTGGGCCTTCAAACTGACTATTTGGGCCTCCATGGGACCGATACGGGTGGCTTGGATCCGTACGGGTCCTAGTTGGTACTAAATTTGGCAATTTGGGAAGTTCCGGACCGGTATAGATTGGGTGGACCCATATGGGTCTGGGGGACCTATACGGCTGCCAAGTCAACTTGTACAGATTCGGGTGCACCGATATAGGTCTGGGTTGACCCGTACAGATCCGTACGGACTGGTATAGACTGGTCTGATCGGTTTTGTCCGAAAACTTCCTAATTGCCCGACATCAATTGGTTTTAACTAGTTTTGACCGATTTTGAACATTTTAGACCTTTTAGGGATTTAAGCACTAGTTTTCTGAGGTTTAGGTTTGACAAAGTTTGACCAATCAACATTTAAACCATTCCAAGTAAACACCACCTGTAGAAGAATGCATTATATAGCTCTCATCATCTTTTTGTGAGAAGGACTATTAAAATCCAGTGCTCACAAGCTGCCCCTCATGGGATCATGACAGATTTGGATCTATATGATCTTACGATATGAGCAAGGGTTTAGGAATTAAACCTAAGGTGATGGTATAGGTGAGTTCTTTCCTCGAGGTGAACTCCTTCCCTGGTCTACCTTTCTTGAGGCAGATCGATTTCCCTCGCCGATGCGTATCCCTTTCTTGAAGCGGATAACTTTCCTTCGCTGATGCGTATCCTTTTCTTGAGGTGAATATCCTTCCTTCATGTTCCTTTCCTAAGGTGAACATCTTTCCTTCATGTTCCTTTCCTGAGGCAAACTCCTTTCCTTGATGTCCCTTTCCATAGGCGGACATCTTTCCTTCGCGTCCTTTCTTGAGGCAAACAACTTTCCTTTGACTGATGCTAGTGTATCCCTATCCCAAGAAGGATGACTCTCCTAGCTGATGTATCCCTTTCCTAAGGAGGATGACTCTTCTAGCTAATGTATCCCTTTCCTAAGGCGGATAACTCTCCTGGCTGATGTATGCCTTTCCTAAGGCGGATGACTCTCCTAGCTGATGTATCCCTTTCCTAAGGCAGATGACTCTTCTAGCTGATGTATCCCTTTCCTAAGGTAGATGACTCTCTTGGATGATGTATCCCTTTCCTAAGGCAGATGACTCTCCTGGCTGGGGATTTTGAAAAACCTATCAAAAGACAATAAAAACACTGTGTTAGTTACTACTTTAAATGACACATCTTAATTCTTAATTGACTTTGTTGGTAAACAAAAATATTTTTCCCTTAGGGAATGATCCCTAAACAAACTAAAAACTGAGTTTGAGAAATGTTGAGTTTTGTCCAAATTGTTTTGACTGAAAGACATTGCGTAGAATGCCCCTAGGGTGATGGGTGATGGGGGATTGTCCCTTGATTGATTCCCTTTCTACTAAGGGAAGTGTCTCCTTGTAAGACTTGCTTGTTGGGGAAGAATCCCGCACTTGTGCAAACCTGCACAAAAATATATTCTTATTAGTAAATGTTTTAAGCTAGCTCACCTTGATTCTTGATTGATTTTGTGAAAAATAAAAATATTTTGCCCCTTCAATCAAGGGGTTTTGCCCCTAATTTAACTAAAATAAAGAGTATGAGAGAAGTGGGGTTGGCCCCAAATTCTGAGTTTGATGTTAGTGTCCCTTCCTTAAGGTGGAGGACTTTCATTTACTGTACACATCCCTTTCTTAAGGCAGACGACTTTCTTGAATGATGTATCCCTTTCCTAAAGCGGATCGACTTTCCCGTGCGTTCCTTTCCTGAGGCGAACAGCTTTCCTATAACTTGCAACTTCACTGGGGGAAGGTTCATGTATCCCTTTCCTAAGGCGGATTGACTTTCCTAAATGATGTATCCCTTTCTTAAGGCGAATGACTTTCCTGTAACTAGCAACTTCAATGGGGAAGAAGTATGTATCCCTTTCCTAAGGCAGATCAACTTTCCTGAATGATGTATCCCTTTCCTAAGGCGGATGACTTTCCTGTAACTAGCAACTTCACTAGGGAAGAAGTGTGTATCCCTTTCCTAAGGCGGATCAACTTTCCTGTGCGTTCCTTTCCTAAAGCGAACAACTTTCCTATAGCTAGCAACTTTACTGGGGAAGAGGCATGTATCCCTTTCCTAAGGTGGATTGACTTTCCTGACTGATGTATCCCTTTCCTAAGGCGGATGACTTCTCGTATCCCTTTCCTAAGGCAGATCGACTTTCTTGACTAATGTATCCCTTTCCTAAGGCAGATGACTTCTCCTCGTATCCCTTTCCTAAAGCGGATGACTTCTTCTCGTATCCCTTTCCTAAGATGGATCAACTCTCCTAGTGGTGTATCCCTTTCCTAAGGCGGATGACTTCTCCTTGAATCCCTTGCCTAAGGCAGATCGACTTTCCTGACTGATGTATCCCTTTCCTAAGGTGGATGACTTTCCTAGCCGATGTATCCCTTTCCTGAGGCGGATGACTCTCCTGGCTGACATATTTGAATAACCTTGGACGATTCAATTATTGAGGAGTAGATCCTTCTGATGGTGTTGATCATTAGGGATACTTCTTTGGGGAAGATGCCCCTCGGATGGTGCCTCTTTGCTAGCGCTTTGTAACTTCCTTCATCTGGCGTGCAGGGGAAAAATAAGTTTATTAGTGCATATTCTAGTAATGTGTATTGAGGGTGTGCCCCTAGCAAATTGAAAAGACTAAGCTTAGAAATGTTGGGTTGGTCCCAACTATTTTAAGTTGGAATGCCCCTTGGGGGGTGCCCCTGGGGGAGTTGACTGCTAAGGAGATTGCCTTAGAATGGCTAGTTCTTTTAGAGTGCTGGGGAGAAAGTGCTCGAGGGAAATTTCAATTGTTTAGGGGAAGGTGTTCCTGGGACATCCTAGCTGTTGGGGAGTATCCTTGGAAACCATCTCGAGGAAGCCTGATTAGTTGGGGGGTGCCCCTCGGATACTACTTTGACTAGGGGAACGGTTCCTTTAACCATACAATCATTGGGGATGGAGATTGGCTTCTTATAGGGATAGGGGTATACCCCTTGAATGTTCCATCTGTTGGGGAATGAACTATCTAGATGTGGATGCTCTAATGAGGAAGAGGTGCCCCTTTAGTTGGAGTTCAGGTTTTATCTTAACTAACCTGGGGAATGTCCCCTGGCTTATTCCACTTCTGGGGAATGGGTCAATTTCCTTAGGTAGGCTCCTTACTATTGGAGAGGCTTTTCTTTATAAGACTTGCCTACTAGGAAAAAGACCTACACATAAAAATTGCCCTCGTTAGTGACTAATTCAAAAAATAGCTAACTTTAATTCTAAAAAGATTTAGAGGAGACAAGGATCATTGTTCCTTTCAATCAAGAATCAAGGTGAGCTAAGGGTTTTGCCCCTATATTTAACTAGAGTTTAGAGTTTAAGAGAAGTGGGGTTGGTCCTCTAATTTGGACTGAGCATGTCGGTGATGCTCTGACTTGAAAACTACCTCCTGGTGGCAAGAAGGGACCCTGTACGGGTGGCCTGGACCCGTACGGGTGATGAAGGACCCATATGAGTTCTTTCTTCAAGGACAGAATGTCCAGAACTTGATTTTCTGTAACTATTTTCAAATCTTAGACTATTCTACCATATCTTGACCCTGTTGGACTGTGTTTTGCCTTTATAGTTCCCGTATAAGACTACTGTAGCCCTGAGCTTTTGTAGAAAGTGGCACGAGGAGATTCGAGATATTGGGGATACTGAGCTATTGGCCCATATTGACCCATTCAGATTCACTGATATTGTCAGGGTCATTTCGTAGGGGTTGGAGATGCTTGTCCCTAGTGCTATCTCAACTTTGGCGGGGAGGTGGTCAGAGACTACGTATACCTTCCATCGGACAATCGGGCAGGTTACCGTGGCTTCTTTCGACATGTGTGCCTTGACTAGGTAAATTTCTTCCATGCTAAACCTGTATTTATATTTCAATAAACCATCAATAGAAACTATATGAAGTTAGGATGCTTACAGTGTGTTTGTTTTGTGCAAATTATTCATGATCGACGAGTGCACATGGTTATCCATGATGAGATTGAGGACTTACGGCATAGGGTGGATGACCGTTGGTTCATTCTGGAGTCACCACTCTCCTTTGAGTGATACCTAGGCGAGTAGGTTTACGACTGGCGGATGAGGCTCATAGTGGAGAGGCATGTTCCTCTGCTTGTCCCCGCTATTTGAGGAATCCTACTCCTATTTGCAAAATTTTCCTGAAGTGTGAGGAAAGGACCTGTATAGGTTGAGTGGGACCCATACGTGTGGAGCTTTATAGAGGTGGGACCCGTACAGATGGGGATGGACCCATACGGGTGCTTTCTACAGCGACATAATGTCCGAAATTGGGTTTTCCATAACCTTTTTCTGATGGATAAGGCTCGCACAGTGTGGGGCCTTGATTGTAGCAGAGTACCGTGAGTTCCTCTATTAGCTACACTTTGATCGGGTAAATATCTTTCATGCTAAACCTATATCCCACATTTCCACTAAACATTAGTAGAAACTATATTTAAGAGGTAGTGATACTTACAGTGCATTTACTTCATGCAGGTCATCCGAGACCTGTGGGAGAGGTTGGTCATCTATGAGGACATTGAGAGGGTGTGATCGAACGTCGATGACTGTCGGTTTGTCTTGGAGTCACCTTTTTCCCTAGAGTTGTACTTTGGCGAGAGGGTCCGACAGTGGAGGACCAGTGCTATAGTGGAGACCGATCCCTCCTCCTATTCTGGAGGGAGTCTTTTGGCCACACCTAGTGCCTGAGATGGACTAGGGGCTGTGCCCATTGGATGAGGGGGCTCGAGTGATGTCAATGGGGGTTTTGGGATGTACTCGCCTTGGTAAGTTCCTTTTACCTGCAAAACATAGCAAACTATGCACAATGCATGCCATAATATTTATATGTATATCGATCTTGTGTTTTCCATTGCAGACTCGGCTGGCTATGGAGTGTGGTAGGTCTACTCAGGACCTAGATGCTGCTGAGGAGAAGGCTACATTCTTGGAGGAGTAGCTGTAGGACATAACTACTGAGGCTGATCAGGCTAGGGCTAAGGCTACTCAAGCGAGGGCCAAGATTGAGATACTACGAGGTTAGTTAGCATAGATGACTGAGGATAGACAACTATTGGAGCCATCAGATTCTGTACCAAGTGGCATTGGCTATTACTTGAAGAGGTGGAACTGAGCAGGAGGTGGATCAGCAAGCTGGGGTAGCTGGTACTGTCAAGGCCATCATCGGGGCTTCAGAGACCAGGGCTCATGGTCAGCTAGCTACTAGTGTTGGATGATGAACTATCTGCTGGTGGATGCATAAGACCAGATTCTAGGGGATCGCCAGGGACAGGATCCCCCAGTAGTCTAGATTGCCTTTAGAACCTTTGATACTTTTAGGTGGCTTATTTTGTTGTAGACTTGGATTGTATGTTGAACTTTTCCTTCTCTGAATGATGTTCTAATTTTTGCATAGGCTATTCGGTCTGATATGACCTATTGAACTTTTATTTGTCCTAATTTTTTCTTGAACTATCCTTGATGGCTCAACACAGCGGACTTTTCTTTTCTTTACTTTAACTTTTGCCTGGACTGGCCTTTTGGGTTTTCAATCCAGCAAGCCTTTTCTTACTTGTCTAAGCCTTTGATTGATCCTTAGCCTCGAGGATATTATTGTATTGTCCTTCTCTAATAGAGGCTCAATTTACTGGTGAAGTCCACTAGTAACCAAACTTTCAAAGCTTTAGATTTGAGAGACTAGCCCGATTGAGACTGATGAGTATTACCAAGATATTAGATGAGATCTGTATGCTTATTGTAGACTCATACAGGCTTATATGGATGTCTATACTTCTGATGACTTGATTGGATGAGATTCCTTCTTTGCACGTTATGGTAACATGCCTCTAAGTGTCTAAACTATAACATGGTGCAAGCTGGATGATGCTAGTGAAAACACTTGGCACTTCGGATGATGTGTGCTATCGTGTAGCTTTGGGAAAGCTAAACTTGAGGGATCCCAACTATGAAACATTGCTATTACAAATGATGCTTGAAGAATAAAAACAAGTACAAACTATTGGCATTTTGAATTGAGTTCTAACTTTTGCATAGACCGCTTGATGTGATGCGATCTATAGAACTAATTTTTTTTCTTTTTTTTGTCCTAACTTTTGCCTGAACTGTCCTTGGCGGCTTAGTCCAGCAGACTTTTTTTGACTTTTGCATAAGCCTTATTTTACTTATTTTTCTTTTTTTTTGGCTTATCGATATTTTGTCTTTTGTTGAATGATACGCGCAGTATAGATAATAACAAAGAGTACAAAATGTAGAGAAGAAACTGATGTTCACATACTTGTGGTCATTTCACCTTAAAGACATGCATGCATTCATAAGACCCAGATTCTTAGCAAACCATATCATGTTTATCAATGAAATTAATTTTGAGTGTATAGGCAATGGCATTAGTTTCCAATGGTTAACCCTTTCCCGCTTTCTAGTCCTTTTACAGATTTTTTAGAAAGCAACTGATGTGTCTTCTCTCAATGCCCTAACTTTTGCCTAAGCTGCCCTTTTTGGGTTTTCTACTTAGTGGGCTTTGTTTTGAGTTCCCCAACTTTTGCCTGACCGGTTTGCAGAATACCGATCAGCGGGTTGCACCCTAATTTTTGCCCAAGCTATAGATGACCACTTGTGAGGTGATTTATTCTTTATCTTTTTTTGTTGTGCTGCTTTTTGTGATTTAATTCTTTTAACCTAAATAAGATAGCCCTTAAGTCTGTCTTGATTTCTAGATTCACGAACTCATTTCCATCCATGTCCATAAGCTTGATTCTTCCTTTGCCAAAAAACGGTCCTTCCCGATTAGGCCTGAATTTGCCCCTAGTATCAGTGTTGACTAGGGCGTAGCTGTTTGAGAACCATATTACCTGCCTTGATGGGTTGCTTTGGGTAAGTTCAAGCATTTTAGTGTTGGAATGAATATACCCTTCTCTTTTATGAAAGAAGAAGGTCATGTTGTTGTGGGGAAGTTTTTAGATCTTTTATGTAGGGTGAGTGATCTTCTTTCTTTTGAGCAAGTGGAGAAAGCCTTTTTTAAGGATATTTTGATGGGAATATAGGCCAAAGGGTGTACCTATGTTAATGAGAAATTCCCATTTATTGGATGTGATGATTTACCCTTTTGAAGGTTTTGGAAGAGCATTGGATTTAAGCTTGCAATAATTTTTACCTTCAACATGTAGTTTGTCCTCCCCTTTTTTTTATGTGTATCTTCTTCCCTTTTTGTGGAAAAGACGAGCTATGACCAAGGGCTATCATGTTTGCTAAGCACTTTTTATTATCTCTCTTTTTTTTAGTGATAAGTTTTAACCATTGAAACCTTATGCCATTGCGATATATTCAAATTTAATTTCTTTAATAAACATGATGCAATTCTTTAAGAATGTTGATTTTATGAGTGCAAAATATCTTTACGAATGAAATGCTTAAACATAATGTAAATGCATCAATTATTCGTGACATGCTTTATAAGTGGCACCGTTTTCAACAAAATGCTAGCCATGTTAAAAGTTACCTCATCCTTGAAGTCGTCCCTCAGATGTGGAGGGTCTTTATGATCCTGGTAGGATCCATCGGTGAATCGGTAGTCTCCCAATTCTGAGCTTCTACTTGTCTTGGCACTAGTCCTCTTCGTGATTTAGATAAAAGGAGAAGATGGTTAAGCTCTTATAGTCAAGCCGAAGGGTAGACCTGTTGGATGGCGGAAGGTCATCCCCTTAGACGTGGCTATGCAGTTGAGACCTTAGCTAGATCCCCTGAATTAAAACATACATCCTTGGCTAGGATGAATAGACTGACTGATGGTTAGCGAAACTATCATACCCCCTAAATCATATGGACTAACTAAACCCCACTGTCCATACTGACTGGATGATGGATCGCTGAGAGACAGATGCTATGATTCATCCCTTAACTAAACTGAATTTGGTCGTATAGAAAACTGGAATGCGGACAAAATGAACTTGAGGTTGCTGACAAGCTTTAACTCTTGCTCGGGTGGGAACCAAATGATCAATACATGCATGGGTTCAATTATGTATGAGGCATGTATAAAAATGCATGGTGAGGTTAAGATACAAAGATAGAGCGTATCTAAGATAGAGTGAAATAATTTGCCAAATGATGAAAAAGAAAGCGGGTTGAATTAACTAAATGATTTTCGGTGCTCATCTTAATCTTTTAAACTTTTCAAACAATGAACCAAAATTTTGCAAGTTAAAAGATTATAATCCCCAGTGAAGTCACCACTGTGAGGGGACAGAAATTCCGGAGCCTTGCGATGGGGTCCACTCGGGGTGTTTTTTCTTGTTTAAGCATGATAAAACCATTTTAGTTCAGGTTTGCACAATAAGCCAATTTTAATGAATAAAAGAATCGAGACCCAAATCTCGATACAAATGATAGAGTCACCACCCAAGTTATCTACTTGGGAAAGAGTTTTGGTATGGTTCCCATTGGGCGGGAGACTCATACCTTTTGGATCAGAGATTCGGGTATCGGATGAGTCACTTATTTCTCATTTGGTTAATTCAAAATTACATTCACCACGTAAAACCGCATTATTTTTATCATTCGGGGAATTATCATATCAATCTTATTTCTACACTCTTTTATATTCAATTCATGCATATATCAGTTTATAATGAAGCACAAATAATAAATGGGGGAATAAAATTACAACTAGAGGAAAATGGGGGAATTGCAAGGGAAATTATACATTTGCTCTAAGTTATAAAACAAAATAAATAAATTTGCCTACATCCACAAAGGTTATCATAGATACGACACTTTATAAACCATCATTTTATTGGAGAAAACTTTGTTTATTCATGTGAGTAGATTTACCGGATTATTAGTGAAAATGATTGCATTGCAAATGGTGATTTTAGGTTCATTTTTATAGATGAAAGAAGAAAGCAGGGAAAACCAACATTCTGTTTCTGGAGCTTGTACCCGTACGGGTTGAGGTATACCCGTACGGGTATGGAGGGACCCATATACGGGTCTAGAGGAACCGAGGCAGCAGCTAACCCCAAACAAGTCCAACAAAAGGACTAAATAGGAGAAAATGGGATTTCCCTTTATACAAGTATGGCATACTAATATAGCCAATAAAGTGGCATATTAAGTACCAACAAGGCTCGTATTAATCGGGACCTAACCCAAAAGAATGAGAAGATGAATATAACAAATAATAATATAGATAATAAAAAGATCAATATAGCAAAGTGGGATTTCCCCCTTATGTGTATGGGGCACCGATATGATATCCTTTAAGGATATATGGTGCCAACAAGGCTCATATGGGTTAGCACCACACCCAAAATAATAACAAAAATAGATATAATAGCAGAGGCAAATAATAATAATGAAATAAACAATATCTGAGTCTATTTGAAACTCAGGAGCGTACCTTTACGTCGTGAGTTTACTTTAGAGCGATTCCAATGCTGAATGGAAGCTTTGCCAAACTATAACCTCAAAGAACTTGTTGAATATGATTTTTATATATCATATTTCTAATATTTCTCTTATGTATTGTGTATTGTCTATGTGTTGTGTTGTATGATTGTGTGAAATGTGAAGGAAATGACCCCTATTCATAGGTGGAAATCAAGCCTGAATGCCATTCATGGCTGATTTCTCCGAATAAGGCAAATCACATTCTTTTATGTCAAATTATATTTTCTATATGGTAAATACTGCATTTGCTATATTGAAAATAATTTGCATATGGAAAACTGTATTTGCATATGGCAAATTATATTTGCTATATGGCAAATTATATTTACTATATCGAATATAATTTGCATATGGAAAACTTTATTCGCATATGGCAAACTCTATTTGCTATATGGTAAATTATATTTACTATATCGAATATAATTTGCGTACAGAAAACTATATTCGCATATGGCAAACTATATTTGCTATATGGCAAATTATATTTACTATATCGAATATAATTTGCATATGGCAAATATATTCGCATATGGCAAATTATATTTACTATATCGAATATAATTTGCATATGGAAAACTACATTCGCATATGGCAAATATATTTGCATATTGCAAATATATTCGTTTATGGCAAACTATATTTGCATATGGCAAATATATTCGTATATGGCAAATACTATATTTGCATATGGCAAATTGTATTTACTACATCGAAATATATTCTTTTATGGCAGATTGGGCATTAAAACCGATTGTTTGGGCATCCGGGGGACCGGTACGGGTGGGCTAGATCCACACGGATCCCGCAAGTACTAAATTGTGCAATTTGGGAAGTTTTAGACCGGTACAGATTAGGTGGACCCCTACAGGTCTAGGGGACCTATAGGCTACCAAGTCAACTCGTACGGATTCGGGTGCATCGGTACAGGTCTGGGTGAACCCGTTCGGATTCGTATGGACCGGTACGAACTGGTTCGATCGGTTTTGTCTAAAAACTTCCTAACTGCCCGAAACTACCCGACATCGATTGGTTTTAACTGGTTTTGATCGGTTTTGACCATTTTAGACCTTTTAGGGATTTAAGCCCTAGTTTTCTAAGGTTTAGGTCTGACAAAGTTTGACCAATCAACATTGAAACCATTCCAAGTAAACACCGCCTATAGAAGAATGCATTATATAGCTCTCATCATCATTTCGTGAGAAGGACTATTAGAATCCAGTGCTTATAGACCCCGTATGAGTCACACCTTGGGGGTACGGGTCCATAGGTTGACCCGTACGACCCATTTCCCCTTATGACTAGAAGGGAGCCGTATGGGTCCTCCCCACCCGAACGGGTCCATCTTGCATGCAATCAAATAGATTTGATTACAATCATACCAATTTCAAAGAAAATCAGTCATAAATGTGATTTATTGCCTTCAGAATCAATTTCCTCCTATAAATAGAGGCATTTTGCCTCACTTTGAAAAGGAGCCAAGATAAAAATCATACTAATGAATCTAGATAGCATTTTCCAGCAATTTTTCATAGGTATAGAAAGTGTATAGAAGAGGTATAAAAGCTATAAAATAGGGGGAAACCATTCTACAATGTTGGTCCCTATGAGGGTCTGAGTTTGGTCAGAGGGGGGTGAATGACCCTTTTTCGCGGAATTAACAGACTTTTAAAAAGTCTTTAGTGTAGCATGTTTGATTATGATCCGGGGGATGGATCCGGATGATGCAAATGTATATAAATAATTATGCAAGTAAATAAAGAGTAAGAAAATAAAATACAAGTATTTTATCCCGGTTCGGCCCCGCCTACTCTAGTCCTCGGAGTTTCCTTCCTCTGAGCTTTTCCACTAGTGGATTCCTTTTCAACTGGCAGGAATCATGCCTTATAGCTTATCACTGGATGGTACTCCCTTCCGAATTTAGAATATACAACTAGAAATCCCAATGCCTGGCTGAGTCCTTTTGTCTTTAGTAGGATTTACCACTTACATTTCTACCCAAACCTAAGCTGAGTCCCACAGGGAGATCCCACTCAAAGCACCTACTTCAAGCTATATCCCAATCTCACTACTCAACCAAGTATAAGATTCTTTACACTTTGTTTTCTCAAAGGTTTTGGTTTTGGACTTCCTCAAGTTTATAATTTTACTTGGGAATCCCTAAAACGGATATGGAAATGTTTGATTCTTGGAGGGATGTGTTTTCTGATTGCTTTAGCGAGTTATCTTTTTAATTGCTTTCTCAAATCAACCAGCACCTTCTCAATATGTGAAGCTTCCCTTTTATAGGTTTCCATCATAAATGTATCCATTGTGGTTATTGAAATCTTCACCTTTGATAAGGTAATATATGGCCCTTCCGGACCAATTGATCAATCCATTAGATAGAAATTTTGACATGTTTGAATCCTTGGGATTGAGGCTGAAAAGTTGTTAGTAATCATTTTCTTGTATTTTAGTGTCTTGCTAACTTTTATGCTAGTGGCTTGTTTATGTGAGCTCCACGCGCCTTCTTATTGGTCTAGGTGAAAAAGGTTGTTACCTTTTTCCTGTCTGCTATCAGTCCTTCTATCCTTTTCTAAAAGTGCTAGCTGTCTTCTTTTGTGTTGCTTATAGGAAAAGGATCTCAGACTTGATAGACCAAAAGAATGGAGGGAATTGAATTTTTGAATCATTCCCTTTGTCTTGATATGTAAGTCTTCCAGATGTCTTCAGACTTAATATCTCCGGATTTGTCTTCTTCTGGATGCTTATGTAATTAGCTCTTCCAGATGCTGTTTTGGGTGATTCAAGGTTTGTTTCCTTTCCAAACTTTAACCGAATGCTTCCATTTATGCTTAGGTATTTTGTCTTCATTTTTCTTGGACTTTGGATGTCTTATTTATATGTTCGAATGCAATGGCTTAGGTCTTTTTGTGCTTAGGTGTTTGGTTTACTTCAAACTTTATCCAGATTATTTGTTGTTTCGGATCATTATTTCCAACAATCTCCCCTATTTGATGGAAACAAAAACCTAAGGCATCTAAGTATAAAGAAAGGAGTTTATATGATCCAAGTATGATTCTTGATACTTAGTCATTTACAATTTTGACTGCCCTATAATTCTATCATCCCCTAACTCCCGCAACAGTTTTCAATTTTAGCTTCTAATATTTTTCTCGTACAATAGCAGATTGTACTTTAGAAGTAATTTTTAAGATAATTAGATTTTCAGTATATATACTCCTGCTGTTAATAATAGTTAACATCAATGAAGCTTTTGGATTACAAGATTCAGAAATATATAAGTGAATCTAGCTATTACAACTGTTTACAAAATACAAAAATATATAAGTGAATCTAGCTAGTCTAATTCCTTTCGGATGCACCAGCTACTCCTCCTTCCTTTTCTTTGCCTTTCTCCCTCTTTATATTTTTCCCCCTTTTTGTTTCCAGCTAGGGGTTGATCACCATATATGTTTTTCCATCCCACTTTTCTTGCCAAGCCTTAGAATAGATAGAGTAGTCATAGGTTCTTTGCCTTCTCTACTCTAAGATATGGTCCACAGTGGCTGGAGAGAGATGTAGAGGGCGGAAGAGGTTTTGAAATTGTGTGTAAGAGCCTATGACATAGGGATACATCTTCAGTACATATTCCCTTTCCTTCTCATCAAAATACGGAAAAGAGTGCCTTGAGAAGAGTAGTTATGCCCTTATGTCCAAAGAATCTTGTGCCCCCAATGTACTTGATAAGGTCTTGGAAGACTAGAAGTAATTGGCTTTCCCAGATAGATGGAGAGGAGGAGGATTCAGAGATTGATAGATTTGACAGTACGAACTGTAATTTCTTAAGGTCTTTGCCAAGATCCCTCCGAATTTTATGAACACTATTATTGATAGTCACTAAATCTTTGTGAATATCACCCTTTATTCTTTCAATGAGTGTGTCCTGGCCATTGAATTGTCCGGCAAGTTCCTCTCTAATGTTGGCTATTTGTTTAACAAACAGCTTTGGTAGATCTTCTTCCATGAACTTGGTCAGCTTATTCAATATGGCTTGCTGCTGCTCATTTAGGCTTGGGAGAGTTGATTTTTCCTCTTTTTCAGTGATGAATTTTGTCAAGCTTTCAAACTTGGAATCTATATACTCCTTGAACTATGTGGACAAATTAGTGGATGTGGAAGTGATTTTGTCTATGATTGTAGAGTAGTTATTTATGGCTACTGTATTAGATTGATCTGTAAATCGGTTAGCCCCAGCAATGCTTGTATTGATTTATTCTAGGATTAGTTTTACCTTAGCAAGGGAAACCTCTATTACTAAGTCTGCAGTTGGAAAATCCTCTACTTTCCTGCTTTATTCTCTGAACACATTCCTTTATCTCCCCAACTTTATCTTTCAAATTCGGAGGCGAGAATTGTTCAATAAGTACCTTCTCAACGGATTTGAGATGCTTGCATATATTTCGGAGGCTTTGTTTAATATAGCTCTCCTCATATTAATCATGAGTAGCTTCTTGAAGGATTTTTAGCGTGGTTGAGATCTTTTTGGCTCTTGCTGGATTTGTTCTAGAGGTTGGTATTCTGATTGGGCTTGTGAGAGAAGTTTTCGATCCGGATTTGCTTTCGGTCTCATCAGATCCGGATGACTCTTTTTTTGAGGATTCCTTTTTCTTCTTCTCTTTTCTCTTCTTCCAATCATTCCCCAAACTAGCCTCGCCCCTTGAGTCCACTCTAGGAGTGTGCCCTTGGGAACCCAGACTTTGTTCTCCTCCGAAATGGTGTCTTTCGGGTTGGACTCCTGTTTCTTAGATACACTTGGAGTTTATATATCTAAGTTATCCTTAGCTTTATTCGTTGTTTCAACGGTAGCTGCAGAAGTGTCAGCATTAACATTAAATGACACAGAGTCAGGAATTACCTCATTGATTTATGCTTGATCCTGAGTAGTTGCTTCCACTCTTCTTTCTTCACTAACCTCCACAACCCCCGGATGACTAAAATTGTCCTCAAACATCCCTACAACTACCTTTTCAGGACTTTTAATTTCTCCTCCAAGTGCATTGGTAATGTCCTTAATGCCCTTTCCACTTGCCTTTTCAGGACTTTTATCAGTAGCTGTCTCAGTTTCCACAGTAAGTAAATTTTCAAGAAGTGGTCCTATTCTTGGTAGGAAGGGAAAATGATCAACTTCTAGATCTTGGGCTATAGTGGCCATGTCCATTGGATCAATAAGGATTGGTTGAGCACCGGAAGAGCCTCTGGGTCCTTTCATTGTAAGCTTCTTGTTGATCTCAGCATTTTCCTTCGTGGCTTATCTCATCTCTTCAAACTGAGGATCATCCGGATTGACTTCCTTAATGATTCCGGGTACATTTTTAGCTTTTATGATTCTAGCCTTAGCCAATTTCTCTTCCTCAGCCCTCTTCCTTGCTTCCTCATCAATTACAACACCAGTAGGTTTCTTGGCTTTCTTTTTTTGAGCTCTCTGGGCTTCAACTGCCTCATCAAAGGTGCACCCTCTTCTAGTAAACTACTTCTTAGGTACCGAAGCTTCATCTCCTGTTTCCTCATCATTTACTACCACAGTTGGGGTTTCAGCAGATTTCCTTTTCTTATCTGCTACTTTGATTAATCTCATCCTTTGCTTTGGCTTCTCCAGGCTCTTCTTTAGCAATTGGCTGATTATTTGGCCAGCCTCATCAATCCCCTCAACTGGAATTGGTGCTAGTTGCTTTTGAGCCTTGGGCTTAGTGGTTCTAGTGTTTTTAGGAACCAGGGCTTCTTTAACCGGATCAACTACCTTCCGAGTCTTGCTCCTTTTCTCATCCCTCAATTTCTTCGCTTTCTCTTCATTCCATTTTTCTCTGAAGCACAACTTTCTAAATTTTTCTCTAGGATTTCTTTTCCAATGACAGCCTAGAATCCAGAGACATTCACTTCATTTGCCACCAGGATTCTGGTGATTAAGGCACCATGGGAGTTCCCGTGCTGCCTGAGATAATGGATGATCAGCACTGGCATGTTTACGACTCTGCTTTCTACCTAGTGCTGAAGTACGTAATGTTAGAAGGATGAGACTGTAGTGAGAGAGCCCATCCAAATTAGAACCAGCTTGGCAAGTGCATGTTGAAGGAATCTTGGCACTTCTGGAAAGTATGTTGAGAATTTATCTCCAAAGTAGTTCGGATACAGCCACATCTTGGGTTCATACTTTACTTGCTGTTCATCCCCATCAATTCTGGGTTGGACCCCCATCATTCTTCATATTGAGGAATTTTTCAAAAAAATTCGGTATAATGGTGATCACCTTTCCTTGAACCTTGGTTCTCAAAGCGTTATGGAAGGAGTGTACTCTGAGATTGGAGTAGAATTCTCTCACTAAATTCGGATAGGTTAGGCATTTGATCTTGAGGAAATCGCCCAAGTGTCGATCTTCAATAAGCTCAGAGTAATGTTCTGTTTCAGACAAGAAATTGTCTCCCAAGTAGTCCATGGGAACTACTGAGTCTAAGGGCTTTAGGTTTATGGGAGCGAAATCTTTATCGTTAAGAGCAGATTCTTCAACGATATTTCTTTGACGGAGCATTTTGATTCCTTCGCTGGTCATTATGGCTGCCATTTTAGTGAGTTCAAAGGATTTAGGGTTTGCATTTTGAAAATTATAGAGTAACAGTAGATAATTATTGCTCGCATGAAGAAGGAATAGATTTTGGGGGGTATTTATAGGATTTCCAAAGTGAGGGTATTTTGGTAATTCGGATGCTGTTAATTTTGGCTGGATTGATGACATGGCAAGTAAGTTTTTAGGAGAGAGGTAAATTTTGTTTAACCAGAGAATGGGAACGGTTTATTTTTGAAACAGCTATTGAATTTACCGCTCATGCAACTCCCAATAAACATTTGAAATTCAAAAAAGAACAGTTACTTTTCAGCGCATTTACTACCATGTGTCCTATTTGTCTGTTGATGTGGCAATATTCCCTCCAGAGTAGAGCTATCCTCATTTCTTCTTCTCTTTCGGATTTCTTGTCTTGCTAAGAATCCAAGTAACTTTGAACTATCTTCCGGATTTTCTTCAGATTCGATTAGACATTCCGATCGACTCCCTTATCTTACTAAATTGATCTTTTCTTAATGGCTTAGTAAAGATATATTCTCTTTGTTCATTGATTTGAATGTATACCAATGCAACATCGTTCTTCAACACATGGTCCCAGATGAAATGGTGCCTTATGTTGACATATTTGATCCTGCTGTGGAGTACTAGATTCTTTGACACATCAATGGCACTTTTGTTGTCACACATTACATCTACACATTTGGATTAAACTCCATAATCTTCTAGTTGTTTCTTGATCCATAGGAGTTGAGCTACACAACTTCCTTCTGCCATGTATTCTGCTTCTGTGGTTGATAAGGCAACTGAAGTTTGCTTCTTGCTATACCATAATACTAGGCAATCTCCAAGGGAATGGAAACCTCCGGATGTACTCTTTCTCTCAAGAGTATCTCTGCCATAATCTACATCAGTGAAGCCTTGAAGTGTGAATTCTCTATTACTAGGATACCATAACCCAATTTTAGTGGTTCCTAGGAGGTATCTAAGGATTTTTTTCACTGCCTTTAGATGTGAATCCTTAGGATTGGCTTGATAACTTGCACAATAATAGACTGCATAGTGTATATCAAGTCTGCTAGCTGTCAAGTATAGAAGTGATCCAATCATTCCTCTATATAGCTTCTGATCAACATCTTCTCCTTCACAGTCCTTGGATAGGACTGTATCTAAACCCATTGGAGTGAACATTGGCTTGCTTTTGTCCATTTCAAACTTCTTGAGAATCTCCTTGGTATATATGGATTGGTTGATGAAAATTCCATCTGGACTCTGCTTGATTTGCAAACCAAGGAAGCAATTAAGTTCTCCCATTATGGACATCTCAAACTCCTTCTGCATTTGAGAGCTGAATTCTTCACACATCTTTTCATCTGTTGCCCTAAAGATAATATCATCCATATAAATTTGGACTAGAATGATATCATCCTTCTTTTCTTGATGAAAAGAGTTGTATCTACTTTGCCCTGGATATATCCCTTGGATATGAAAAATGTAGTGAGTCTTTCATACCAAAATCTTGGTGCTTGCTTCAATCCATAAGGGGCTTTCTTCAACTTGTGCACATAATCCAGATGTTCTGAGTCTTCAAATCTAGGTGGCTGCTTCACAAAGACTTCTTCCTGGATAACTCCATTGAGAAATGCACTTTTGACATCCATTTGGAAGAGAGTGAATCCCATGAATGATGCAAAAGCACGTAGAATCCTGATTGCCTCTAATCTTGCTACAAGGGAAAATGTTTCTTCAAAGTCAATCCCTTCCTGTTGATTGTAGCCTTAGGCAACCAATCTTGCCTTGTTTCTCACCACTACTCCAGATTCATCTAGCTTGTTCCAGAATACCCATTGGTGCCTATGATTGACTTTCCCTTTGGAGGTGCCACTAGATCCCACACATCATTCCTGGTGAATTGATCTAGTTCTTCTTGGATCCCACACATTATTCCTGGTGAATTGATCTAGTTCTTCTTGCATAGCCATCATCCAAATTTCATCTCCTTCAGCATCTTGAAATTTATTTGGCTCAATAAGAGAGACAAAAGCAGCATGGCTCATCATCCTGTTAAGTTTTCCTCTAGTTCTGACTGGATTTTGGACATTATCCTAAACGGCTATAGCCGAATGATCCCTATGAGTCCGTACTTCTCTTGATAGATCTTCATGCTGGATTGAGGCTTGTTGCACTTCTGCCTTAACTTCCTCTTCTGGACCATCATTGAAGTTTATCTCATGTGGATTGAGATAAACTTGTGGCACTTCTGGATCAAAAGATATTCCTTTATCTTCTTCTTTGTACTTCTTGATTTGGAAGGAATCAGGAACTTTGGCTTCCTTCTCTTCTCCAGAGTTTTCAGCTTCCGGAATTGGATCTTCCAGAATGGAACTTCTTTGCTTGCATTATTAGTCTCATCAAAATATACATGTATAGATTCTACCACAGTTTGAGTTCATTTGTTGAAGACTCTATAAGCCTTGCTATGTGTTGAGTAGCCAAGCAAAATTGCTTCATCAGACTTAGGATCAAATTTTTCTAGTTGGTCTTTATCATTTAGGATGTAGCACCTACAACTAAATGCTTTGAAGTACCCAATTTTGGGTTTTCTTCCCTTCTAGATTTCATAGCGGGTCTTTTTTATGGTCTTTCTAATAAGAGCTCTATTCAAAATATAACATGCTGTGTTAATGGCCTCTCCCCAGAAATATTTTGGCAAAAAATTTTCACTAAGCATTGTTCTAGTCATCTCAACTATGGTCCTATTTTTTCTCTTAACAACCCCATTTTGTTGAGGAGTACGAGGGGCAGAGAAGTTGTGTTCAATGCCCTTGGAGTCACAAAATTCAGTAAAGTGCTTATTTTTGAACTCACCACCATTATCACTCCGGATGCATGCAATGCTTATGCCTTGTTCTACTTCTATCCAGATGAATGTTTTTGAGAATTGGTCAAAGGCTTCATCTTTTCTTGCTAGCAAGATAACCCAGGTATAGCGAGAATAATCATCCATAATGACCATGGTGTATTCTCTTCTAACTAAACTCAATGGTTTGATTGGACCAAAGAGATTAATATGCAAGAGCTCAAGTACTCTTTTGGAAGGAATGTTGAAGATTGAAGGGAAACTTTTCTTATGTTGTTTACCTAATTGGCATGCAATGCATAGATGATCTTTATCAAAAGCAACCTTAGGGAAACCCACTACCAATTCCTTTTTGGCTAGTTTGGACAAGAGGTTCATGCTAACATGTCCCAACCTCCTATGCTATAGCAATGATTCTTCTTCTTTAGACACCAAGCATATATTATTTTTCTCATTTTTAATGTTGACAGAATAGACATTACTGTAGGTACATAAAGAATGAGTTAATTAGACTTACTATCAAAGATTGAGCAGCCTCTGGAGTCAAAGGTGACATTTCTTCCTTTGTCACAGAGTTAGGCTACACTTAGTAAGTTGAACTTTAGTTCATCAACTAGTGAGACATCTTCTATCTTTAATTCAGATCGAATGGTTCCATGTCCAATGATATGTCCTTTTTTATTATCTCCAAAGCTTACTTCGCCTCCTTTCTTCCAGGTTAATGTGATGAAGGCCTCCTCATCACCTGTCATGTGCCTTGAGCATCCACTATCAATGTTCCAAGTGTGTTGATCAACTATAGATCTAAGGCATACCTGCAAAACAGATCAAGTGGGTTTGGGTACCCAATCAGATTTGGGTCCTCTCAGGTTATCTACCATTTCAGGCTAAGGATAAATATCATAATAACAATTTTTTAATCTACATAGTTTAGTAATATGGTTGTTTTTGTCTGTTTTGCTCTTGCTTCTTCTCGATCTTCTCAAGATCATCCTTCCCATAGTTCCCTTTATATCCAGCTTCTTGTACACTTGTTGTTGGCAGGCTGTTGAGTGTACACTGCTTTAGCCTTTCTTTTTATGCAGCAGTGTATCTTTGAGCTTGAGGTTGTCTGTTAACCCCCTTCTCCTTCTGGTTAGAAGCCTTTAGATTTTTCTTAGCAGCTTGATGTTGATTTCTTGATGCAACTTGCCTTGTATTTCCTCTTGGTTGTGAAGGACCTTATTTCCTTCCGAATGCTTCCTTCATCAGAGTTAGCTCCCTATCTAACCCTGTCAAGTTAGCACTTAAGATCTGAACTTGACTTCTCAGGAAGTTTTCCTCCACTACATCCATATGCTTTATGGTCCTCATCAAGTTGATGTCTTGTGACATTGCTTCAGCATCTTCAGCCAATTCTAGAATTTGTCGTTGTATGGATTTTATGGCTTTGGTGTTCTTTCTCACATTATGGTTCACCACGTTTAAAGCTCTAGCAAGATCAATGTTAGAAATAGAATTAGAATGAGAGTTTACCTTAGTATTTGTTGATTCTGATTTCGAATCCCCAATTGGCTGTGTGTCTTTCTTGGATGACTTTCTTCCGGATTGTTCTGCTTCCGGATCCGTCAGTGCCATGAATGCACAGTGAGTAGTCTCTTCTTCTTCTATTGAAGATTAACTGCTTCTTTCTTCACTATTGCTCCATGTGGCCACCATAGCTTTCTTCTTATACTTCTTTTCCTTTTACATCTTGGGCCATTTGGTACTGAAGTGCCCCTTTTCCCCGTATTCGAAGTAGGCAACATCCTTCTCTAGATTGTTCTTTTCTTCCGGAGCCTTTCTTAGCTTATCCCTTCTTGAGGTGCCTTCCTTAGGCCTTCTTGATTCGAATCTTCTAGATCTTCTTCTATCCTTTTTCCTCAGGAATTTATCAAAGTACTTGGCTAGCATAGCCATATCTTCTTCACTGTACTTTGATTCTTTTGGCTATTTTTCTAATCCAAAAGAGGCTGATCTAGCAGAGTCTGCCTTAAGTGCAATAGCCTTCTTCTTTTCTTCTGGACTTATTTCTTGTTGGTTGTATCTCTCCAGGGACAATTATTGAGTCAAGAGATTACCAATGAGCTCATCATAACTATAGAAGTTTAAGTCATGAGCTTCCTCAATGGTAATCTTCTTGTTGTCCCATTCCTTGGAGAGACTCTAGAGTATTTTCTTGACCATGTCAACTTCTGAGATTTCCTTCCCTAGCCTCTTCAATTCATTTACTAGATTAGTGTATCTAGTATTCATGCTGCTGATGGATTCTTTGGGTTCCATCTTGAAGGATTCAAGCTTTCGTTGTAGTAGATCAATTTTGACTTCTTTAACCTTGTTTGTTCCTTCATAGGTCACTTCCAGCTTCTGCCATATTTCTTGTACAGTTTTGCATCCAGATATCCTGTTAAATTCAGTTGCACTAAGAGCACAATGAAGCATGTTAATAGCATTTGCGTTTTTACGCAATCTTTTATAATCATTCTCATCCCATAAGCTTGAGGGCTTTCGGGTGGTTAAACCATCCACCTCATGAGTAGGGTCATATGGACCACCTTTAATGGCCATCCATGCCATCATGCTTTAAGCCTGAATGAAATTCTTCATCCAATTTTTCCAGAATGTGTAGTGTTCACTGCTGAAGAGTGGAGGACGGGTAATAGACATACCCTCCAGAAGGAGCTGTGATTTTTGAAAACTCATTTTGATTCTTGAATTAAAATATGTAGACCTTTAGCTCGAGATTATTAGATCTCTAGTTTGAGCACTAGCTCTGATACAACTTGTTGGTCCCTGTGAAGGTCTGAGTTTGGTAAGAGGGGGTGAATGACCCTTTTTCGCAGAATTAATAGACTTTTAAATAGTCTTTAGTGTAGTGTGTTTGATTATGATTCGAGAGATAAATCTGGATGATGCAAATGTATATAAATAATTATGCAAGTAAATAAAGAGTAAGAATATCAAACACAAGTATTTTATCCTAGTTTGGCCTCACCTACTACAGTCCCCGGAGTTTCCTTCCTCCGAGTTTTTTCACTAGTGGATTCCTTTTCAGCTTGCAGGAATCAACCCTTACAGTTTATCTCGAAATGTAGGATATACCACTAGAAATCCCAATTCCTAGCTGAGTCCTTTTGTCTTTAGTAGGATATACCACTTAGATTTCTACCCAAACATAAGCTGAGTCCAACAGGGAGATCCCACTCAAAGCACCTACTTCAAGCTATATCCCAATCTCACTACTCACCCAAGTATGAGATTCTTAACACTTTGTTTTCTCAAAGGTTTTGGTTTTGGACTTCCTCAAGTTTATAATTTCACTTGGGAATCCTTACAACAGATATGGAAATGTTTGATTCTTGGAGGGATGTGTATTCTAATTACTTTAGAGAGTTTCCTTTTAAATTGCTTTCTCAAATCAACCAGCACCTTTTCAACATGTGAAGCTTCCCTTTTATAGGCTTCCATCATAAATGTAGCCATTATGGTTGTTGAACTTGTATTTAATATTCACTGTTGATAAGGTAATATGTGGCACTTCCAGAGTTGTTGTTCAATCCGTTAGATAGAGATTTTGACCCATTTGAATCCTTGGGATTGAGGCTAAAAAGTTGTTAATGATCGTTTTCTTGTATTTTAGTGTCTTACCAACTTTTATCCCAGTGGCTTTTTGATGTGAGCTCCACGCACCTTCTTATTGGTCTAGGTGAAAAAGGTTGTTACCTTTTTCTTGTTCGCTGTCAGTCCTTCTGTCCTTTTCTAAAAAGTGCTAGCTGTCTTCTTTTAACTTGCTTATGGGAAAAGGGTCTTTGACTTGATAGACCAAAAGAAAGGAGGGAATGGAATTTTAGAATCATTCCTTTTTTCTTGATATGTAAGTCTTCTGGATGTCTTCTGACTTAATATCTCCGGATTTGTCTTCTTCCAAATGCTTATGCAATCAGCTCTTCCGGATGCTGTTTTGGGTGATTCAAAGTTTGTTTCCTTTCCAAACTTTAACCGAATGCTTCCATTTATGCTTAGGTATTTTGACTTCGTTTGTCTTGGACTTTGGATGTCTTGTTTATATGTCTGAATGCAATGGCTTAGGTCTTTTTATGCTTAGGTGTTTTGTTTACTTCAAACCTGATCTGGATGATTTGTTATTCCGGATCATTGTTTCCAACATACATTGGTTTTTCCCACATTTTATTCCTTTCTAGCTTCATATTTAGGATTTGGGGGAGGTTCTTTCCACACAAACACTCACCTAAATAGTCCTAAAATCACCATTTCCTCCTCTACTTTGGCTAGACTCTCTCACAGCATAGGGATTGCTTCAAAGTGGATTCACAACGTAAATGTACGCTCCCGAGTTTCAAAGAGACTCACTTTTCATTTATTTATCTTGATCTATCCTTTGGTCTGCTTTGGGTTCGGTCCTGACCCATATGGGCTTATTGTCACCTTTATGTCCCTAAGGATATTGAATTGGTGCGCCATACCCATATGGAAGGAAATCCCATTTTTATATGGGTTTTTTCTACAAATCTGCTATATTTTAAATAGGAGTTAAGGTTCTATATGGGGTCTAAATAGGACCCGTGCCTGGGTCCTCCCTAGCACCCTTACGGGTACCACCAATCCGTATGAGTACCAGTCCCCTAGGCTGAATGTTAGTTTCTCTTTTAATCAGTAAAATGAACTCAACACCACCATTTGACATTCGATCAGTTTCACTAATAATCCGGTAAATCAACCCATGTAAAGTTAAAATGTGTTTTTCATAACAAAATACGTTGAAGACCCGTTATTTCTTTTCGATCCTAGAAGTCGTTCGGGCACTATCGATCGCAAAACCGCCACGCTAACATAATCACATTTTTCCTAACAAATTGTTGACTCATGATGTGCCGTAAACTATGCTAATCTTTGTGGATGTAGGCGAATTTATTTATTTTGTTTTATAACTTAAAACAAATGTATAGGCTCTCTTGCAATTCCCCCATTTTCCCTGATTGTAATCTTTATTCCCCCTTTATTGCTTGTGCTTTATTGTAAACTGTAAATGCATGTATCGAGTTTAAAAGAGTGTAGAAAAATAGGATTTCCGTAATAATTCCCCAAATGATGAAAAGAAAATGGTTTTAAGCGGCGAATGTAATTTTGAATTAACTAAATGAGAAATAAGTGACTCATCTGATACCCGAATCTCTGATCTAAAAGGTATGAGTCTCCCACCCAATAGGAACTATACCAAAACTCTTTCCCAAGTAGACAACTTGGGTGGCGACTCTATCATTTGTATTGAGATTTGGGTCTCAATTCTCTTATTCATTAAAATGGGTTAAAATGTGCAAACTTGAACTAAATGGTTTCATCACGCTTAAATCAAACCAACCCCTAGTGGACCCTGCCGCAAGGGGCCAAGGGAAATCCATATATTTTTTACCACGAGAGTTCATAATGATGTAGCTGAATCATTTATTAAAAGTCTACAATTAACTACACGATCATTGATTATGCAAACAAATCATCCCGTATTAATATGGGGATATGAAATACTGCATGCAACAACTCTTATATGTTTAAGACCAACAAGCTATCATGATTACTCCACATTACAATTAACTTTTGGTTATGAGCCTAATATTTCACATCTTAGAGTTTTTGGTTGTGTAGTATATGTGCCAATTGCTCCACCATAATGAACTAAAACGGGTCCTCAATGGAGATTAGAAATTTAGGTTGGCTATGAATCTCCTTTAATCATTAAATATCTTAAGCCATTAACTAGGGACATGTTTACTGCCCGCTTTGCAGACTGTCATTTTGATGAAAATAATTTTCCAAAATTAGGGCGAGAAAAGATAAATCCAATTTTGGAAAAGGCAATTACATGGAATACTTCATCACTTTCTCATATGGATCCTAAATCAAAGAATTTTGAATTAGAAGTTCAAAAGATAATTCATCTTCAAATTTTACCAAACCAGTAACCTGATGCACTTGCTGATCCCAAACGAGTAACGAAGTCGCATATATTAGCAATGAAATTTCTGAAGAACAAACTAACAATAACGCTTTAACAAGCCTGAAGCGTGGATGACCAATTGGTTTAAAGGATAAAAATCCACGAAAAAAGAAAAATATCGACAATAAAGATAATCTTATTGAGGATAAAGATACTAATATCAATACACTTCTTGAAGAAGTACAAGCAACAGAAGTGCAAATACCTAAAGTTATTAAAAATGAAGAAACACAAATAAATTATGTTAGTATAAAAAATGACGAAGTCGAGACAAAATGGTCATAGATCCTATTTTTGCATATAATGTTGCAATGAATATTGAAAATGAACAATGGATTATGAACCAAAATCAGTTCAAGAATGTCAAAACAAATGCGATTGGCCAGAATGGAAGGATGGAATCACTACTATATAACTTCACAACTGTAACACTAAAATGCAATAGTTGAGGCTAATGCAATGGTAAATTATAACAATTGAGGCTAATGCAATGCCTAATTGTAACACTTGAAGCTAATATAATGCCTAATTACAATGTTTGAACTTAATACAATGCTTTATTGTAACGTGTGAGGATAATGCAATCCGTAGTAGTAACACCATTACATAATGCAATGGTGAAATTTGCTATTGTAACAATGAAAGATAATATAATGAGTTAAATATATTGAAAAGTTCAAATTAAAACTATTATATAATTAATTGATTTTTTTTAGATTTCCCGCATAACATTTCAGGTCACTCCAAAAATTTTAACTCGACCTCCTCTCCTAATTCACCATCCCGCTCTAATATTTTCCATTCCCCCTTCTCTCTATTCCGTTAAACATTCCCTCTTTGAAAAATTCGAACCCTAACTCTCTCTCTCTCTATCTAAATTCCTGTCTGAGATTTTGAAACCTAACTCTCACTCTCTTTTATCGCTCTCTAAAGTGACTATCATTATACCACCGGCGAAGCGACGGGATTGGCCAAGGAGTGCGCCTCTGTTTTCTTCATAAGGTACAAAGTCTCTACCAAGTTCTGAATAATTATGTTACAAACGTAATGAATCTCTATTAAAGCTCACGTATCACCTCAATTGGATTCTCTTGACCTGATTTTTTCTAAGTCTCAAGTTGTTTAATAGTTCGTCTCATTAATTTGATATAAATGATAGTAGATAGTAGCAATTCATGTTTTAGGAGTTTTACTTTTTATTCCGTGTTTCTCTTTGTTTGGTTAAAACATTGTGGCATATGCAGACTAGGATATGCAATGAGATAGCTAGTAAGGGTTAAAATATTTTAAGAACATGTTTACTTAGATGTTCTGCTCTTAATGATGGTCTCTGGTTATTGAGAAATTAAAGCTTTTATTGATTTTAAACTAGTTATTTTGGTTTAATGTTTAGATGAAGGGGACGAGAAACATACGGGTTGCAAAGAAGATACAAGAGATACCTGAAATATGAAAGTAGGCGATTAGAAAATTTAAAGCGGAATTCAGAACGGTTGGAATCTCTGGGATTAAGCTCTTTAGCAAATAAAAGTTTGCAAGATAGATGTCGGGGTATGGAAAATTCTTGTGGTGAGGATGTACAATCTGATGCGGATGTGGAACAACAAGAAGAACAAGATGGAAATCAACAAAGACAACAAAAACAAGTTACGAAACGAAAATTGTAGCACCAAGATGGAAAGCAAAATCGACAACGACAACAAGGAGCTGATAAAGAACCACCTATAAAGCAACATTGGTAGCAGCAACAAACATCTGAAAAGCAACAGAGACAGCAAGAACCTGGTATTTGTCAATAAAATAAATATATATAAGCTCATGTAGCATAGATATAATGTGTTATATAGCTAAAAGTATCTATTTGGATCTAGTTTAAATATGAAGGATGGAATTATTGCAAGCCATAGACCTTGTGGATATAAAAAGATTGACATTAAACTTGCAAAATATAGTGTTTAATAATCATTTTTCAAAGTCTTAAAAGAAAACGATGCTATCTGTGCAATACTTCAACACAAGAAAAACTATTTTATTTTTGCGCTATTGTTTTCACAAGTGACATGTTGATTTTTGGCTCAAAATTTTCCTTGATGTCTATGGATAGTGAGAGTCTGTTAGCAAATGAGGGAAAATAGTTGCTTTGTGTCTAAACAAGCAATATAGATAAGAGGCAAAACTTATAGGATTTTGGCTTCAAAATAGTGGATGGTTTATTATATGGGAGTTAGAAATTGAAATTGTAGGATACTTTAGTAAAATCTCCTGGGCTTTACAAAATGCTTAATTTTGACGGTTGCAAAAAGGAAAAAGAAAAAGTTGGTCTGATTTGGAAATTTAGATCAACAATAAGCTGTGTTATTGAACTTTTTTTTTTTGAAAAATATAAAGGTTAAGCATTTGTAGGTCCTTGGGCCGGGCTTGGGTTTTACTTATTTGTTCAAGGCCCGGGAAGAGCCCGACATTTATATTATAGAAGTTGGGTCGGGCTTGGGCTAGTAAATTTTGTGCTAGGACCGATTAGGCCCGGCCTGAACCCAGCCCATGCCCAGGTCTAGTGGCCTATTAGTACATCAGCCACAGTGTTTGATTTCATGAATTTATATAAAAAAGAATGATGAAGTCTGAATAGATGTGTGGACCTTGCAAAATTTTAATTATTTTGTTTCACTAGAACTTTACCCCTTGTTACGTTATGTATGTGATGCTGTAACTTTGTTCAGATAACCTTATCTAGGAGTTCGAAAATGTATATTAAACTAAAATCACGGTGACAATGAGGCTAGTTATGTTAGCTCGATTCCTTTTTTTGCTTAATTGAATTTCTTCAATTGATAGTTTTCTAAGGTGATTATTTGTGTTTGAAAGTGTATCTATGCACATGCACATACCATATAGAACTATGTGACCATCATCAGTAGATCGATTTTCTTTCTTCCTTTCTTTTCTTGACTACTGGTTACAAAACCAAGATATTTTTTGTATTGTTTGCTGATTGTTTGTAGCCTTGCTACATGTTTGAATGTCGTTTGCAGTCCCACACCCTTCATATATATAACTATAAGTCTAAAAATGGCATTGGTAGATTAGGTTTTCCTTTCTTAAATAGTTTAGTTGTGGTTTGAAATCTTAGATATAGTGATTGTATTGGATTTTCACTTGAGATCTTATTGTAAATTCACTTACATGTGCTTATGTGCTTTTGGGACTGGCTTACATTTTCTATTTCGTTTCTTGTCGGTTCTTGTTTTCATTCAAACGTATTGAGCTTTTCTTGTCAATTTAGATTCGATTGGGGAGTTCTAAAGTTCTCGTTTTAGTTCAGAGGTGTTTACTAAGGCTTTGTTCTTTTCAACTTCTAAAAGCTGAACTGAACTGAAGTTGGCTGAACTGAACTCAACTGAAGCGAGCTAAACTGAACTAATATGAACTTATTTCAGTGTAAATTTATAACTATGCATAGCTGCCCTGAATTGCACTGAACTGTATTGAACTAAACTGAACTGCACTGAATTGTACTTTACTGAACGGAACTGAACTACATTGAATTGTAGTCCAAAATAACGGGGCCTAAGTGAATAAGTTGATACTATTTTAGTTCTGAAAGGTTGAATCTTCTTTTTTTCATTTTACTCTGATCTATAAAGTTTATGGGTGAATGTTCTGAAATTTATTCTGAAATTGGATAAAGTTCTGAAATTTGTTGGCATCTTTTTCAGGTTTTCAGAATCTCCCTCTAAAAAAAGCAAAAAAGAAAAAGTTATTGCTCACCTGGAGCATGGTCTGCATATCCTGAACTATGAATGAAACAACGGGGAGAAGTTGGACAACAATGGGAAATTAGCAATCTAATTGGAGAGGTACTTCCTACAAATGGTCAAACAGTTGAACAATCAGTAGATTTCTCAAATAATCAGGTAGACGAGTCCCTTTCTCCATGCAATGCTGAATTAACAAAAAATGGTATGTTCATGTTCTTTGTCCATTATAAAAATTATAGACTTGAAATGTTAGTGTTTTTTAGTCATTTTATTTAAAGCTAACTTGTCATGATTCTTTTATTTCTATTTTACGAGATTCCCTTCCGTCCAAAAAACATCGTGGGCCAACAAAACTAGCCATGGTTCACGCACGAACAAGAGATGAACGAGAAATAGTTATACTTAATGTGCATGGTCAACCAATTGGTCCAACAGCTGCTATTGTGAATCAATTCAGGAATTTTTTGGGGACCATTGCAAAAGATCCAACGTTAGCGCCTTTGAATTATTTTCAATGGCCTAATCTATCTACACATGACGATATGTGGGATTATGTCTTGGTATGTACTTGTACTAAATGAATTAGTTTGTACCATATAATAGGCTGGAACATACTAACCGTACGTTTTTCAGGAAAAGTATATAGTTCCCGAAGAAGGTAAAAAGTGGGTATTGAAAACTCTAAATGAAAGTTGGCGCGTATATAAAAGTAGAGTGAAGTAGATTCACTTCTCTGACTATGATACCAATCAAGAGAGATGGGAAAATCGGCCAACAAAAATACCAGAGCGCCAATTTCGAGATTTGTTGAATCATTGGTACAATCCTAGCGTCGCGGTATTTACAATGATAGTTGATTTTCTTAAATTAAATTGTCCACAAAAATGTGCATCTACTGTTAGGTTGAAACTATTTTAAGCATGCCATCCTCATGATAGCTTATGGTCCATCATGTTTACATTTCTTCATCCCTATGTTTAATAATTAGAAATCAGAATAAATTACATTAAAAACTCCTACCTTTGATTGTATTTTCATTTATTACCAATCAGAATACACACACACACACACATACAATACCACTGAATCATCATAGTTTAGCACTTATTTAGGCAATTGTTGGTTTAACTAGTAGAATGCTCCTAAACCAGTATATTAACCTTGTTATTTTCTTTCTTTTCTGTTTTCAGCGTAACACTCTTTGAATCCAACCAAACATTCTCTTCTTTGGCCATTCTTTGCTTTTGTCAGTATTATAAATTGCAACGTTAGATAGTCTTGAGAAATAAACACAGAGCATCCACCAAAGAAACTCAAATGAATTTTGTTTTCTTTTCTTTTTTTTGAATAAAGTTGAGGCGGACAAATCCATCCAAGGGTTTAAGTGGCATATTGAAGGAGAATATTATACTTGTATGTTGCATGCATAGCATGGTTGTGCTTTCTAATGATTTTTTTTTATTCTTGTATTTTCTTTTGAAAGACATTTTTTTATGTGTTGATAGGATTAATACATGTTTAAGGTTGATTTGGCAAACAAATAAAATTTAACCAATTCGTAATCATTGTATAGGAAGAAAGCATGATGAACAAAATCAATCGTCAACATCATAATGATCCCCATACAATGGGTACAAAGCCATATGCTTTATTACGTCATCAATTGGTAATTGCCTTATTCTACGTTTCTTAGTTATTTCAGTAAATATTTCTAGTTAAATGAACCAATATTAACTACATATGAATAGCAACAAGATGATCCCAGTAAGGAAGAACCCTCCCAGCATGTGGTATACAAAGCTTCTAGGAGGAGAGATCCAAATAAGACATACAAAACAGATGGTCGAACATCAAAGGATAATATTGTAAGATAATATCATTATATTTTTTTACACTGCTCCTTATTCCATTTTATGTGCTACCTAAAATATTGTTTATGTTTAATAGGAGCGAATAATGGATGCTTTGAAGTCCCAGCAAAATGACGAGAACAAATCAGATCCATACTATGACAGATCCATACTATGATGTGATATAGAAATCAGACCATCATGGACGTGCACTCCTATATGGAAAATGTGTCTCCAACTCTTCATTGACAAAGAAAGGAAACTCATCAAGCTTCATATTGCCACAAGAATACCTACAAACCATTCATGCTCAATATCATGAACAGTTGGTAAAAGCTAATCCTGCACTGGCTGGAGTTGATTTAGTCATTCCTCAACTTCCACAAAAACCTAATGCAAACTCTAAGCATGTTGAGAAAAGTGGTGGGGAATCATCAGTGCAAAGCCAAAAATTCTCAAATGAGGTACTATTTATTTATGATTCTCATATTCTATTTTATGTTTGTTGATGCTTTCCATACCTGAGATGCTTACCTGACTTTAGTGCACTTAAATTTCAGTTTGTTTAATGTGCAAAATCAATTGATCTTTAGGCATATATTTTCTGTTTTGCCAATCAAATTCTTCGTATTCTTGCAATCCAATCGATTACCATCTGCTAGTTTCTTGTGTGATCAACTAGGATACGAATAATCTCTTATTCAGTCTCTACAGAACTTAAATTTGCATGTTTCTTTTCTCTAGAATAACATATGCACTCCAACTGGATGGATACTGAGAATATGCTCATTATGAAAAGTTGCAACTTAGTTGATAGTTTTTGTGCTTAACTGAACTGCATATCCCGTTTTGCAAGCCTTCATATCTAATTCACTTTACTTGACATTAATTACCTGATATTTGAACTTTGCCATGTTTCTTTCATGTCTGTTATTTCTATTAACATTGTCTTCCTTTTTGTGACTGATTGGCACATGGAAGTTTCTGTTAGCAGTTTTAGTTGCTTGTCTTAGGTATCTCTAGTTTTTTAGCTTTTCATCTTTAGATATAGTGATACTACCAAGTTCTTGGTAGTGGAATTCTATATTGCATTGTGATTTTTTTAGAATAAAAGAATTTATGGGATGCCTAGATATATTAATGAGATTCAAAAGATGATTGAGCATATAATGTACATTTTTTATCCTTGTTTATTATGCATCAAAATTGAAAATTTATCTTTCAAAAAGGAAATTATGATGAAATTTTCATTAGGAAATGTTTTATCTAATACTTGAACTTAATTGTGCGTAGGACAATGATGATTCAGATGAAGAAGCAAACCAACAATTGGAATGAAGCATGAAATGGGAAAAAAACTTAGTCATTTGGTGAATGTAATTTTGCTGTTTTGATGGAACTCCTTTCTTATCAAAGAAATATGTGGAGCTCCTTTTGTTTTTGAACAATTGATTATGTATTGAATTATTTCAATATATATAAATTATGTTTACTGATATATGAGTTTTATTAATAAAATCATTACTATATAATATTTGAACTATGATAATGGTCATCTGAATTATTGTGGCAATGATACTGTAATAATCACTGACAATGATATTTGAAGTAAATGTTACCGTTACATTAGCTCAGTTCGTTGTAATGGTCATGCGAATTACCGTTACAATAGGGGCCATGGGAATAACCGTAACAAAAGCGGAACCTATTGTAATGGTTACGATAAATACCGTGGCAATAGCTCAAATTGATTTGATGCTCCAGACAAAAAAGGTACTGTTACATTTGCTTTTACTACCGTTGCAAGAGCTATTGTAACAAGTTAGTAGAAGTGTATAAAACCGTTGCATTTACTTTTATTACCGTTGCAATAGTGCTATTGTAACGGGTTAATAGAAGTATATAAAATCGTTGCATTACATACTGATTCTCGTTGCAATAGACCTAAAGTAACGGCAGCAAATGTAATGGTAGTGCTTTGACTATTGTAACAGTTAAATGACCTATTGTAACAATTTTCACATCTAATGCAACACGAAAGTAACGTTACAATTGTTCATTTATGTCATAGTGAATTCAAGCATAAATGAATTCTTCTGAAAAATGCAAAGTTTTTGGACCTGTAGTTTGAATAGCACAAGGAGTAAAATCAGTTGGTTATAAATGGGTTTTTGTTAGAAAAAGAAATGAGAAAAATGAAGTTTTGAGATATAAGGCAAGACTTGTTGCACAAGGTTTTTCCCAAAGACCTGAGATTGATTCTGAGGAGACATATCCTCTAATAGTCGATGCAATAACTTGTCACTATCTTATCAGTTTAGCAATGCAACAAAATTTGCAGATGCATTTAATGGATGTTGTTACAGCTTATCTATGGGACATCTACATGAAAATCCCTGAAGGATTGAAATTGCCAGAAAAATAGGGCAAACGTGAACTATATTCAATAAAATTGCAAAGATCTTTATATGGATTAAAACAGTCTAGACGCATATGGTAGAATCGACTTAGTGAATATTTATTGAAAGAAGGTTATCAAAATTACCAAATTTGTTCATATGTTTTCATAAAGAAATCAGGATCTGTATTCACTATCATCTCAATTTATGTTGATTATTTAAATATCATCAAAACTCTTGAAGAGATTCTCGAAGCTGTAGATTATTTGAAAAGAGAATTTGAGATGAAAGATCTTGGAAAAACAAAATTTTGTCTTGGTTTACAAATTGATCACCTAGATGAAGGAATTCTGGTGCATTAATCAAATTATACACAAAAGGTCTTTTTTTTAATGAATACAGAAAAGGTCTTGAAACGACTTAATATTAAAAAAACACATCCATACAGCAATCCAATGATAGTACGATCACTTGAAGTTGAAAAATGATCCATTTCGTCCTTGAGAAGATAATGGACAAATTCTTGGTCTTGAAGTACCATATCTTAGCGTGATAGGTGCATTAACATATCTTGCTAATAATACAAGGCCCGATATTGCACTCTCTGTTAATTTATTATCAAGATATAATATTGCACCTACTCGAAGACACTAGAATGGAGCTAAACATAAAAATGTCCAATCTTCAAAGATCTTTTGAGTTGGGTTTATTTTATTTGAGTGAACCCAAGCCTGAATTAGTGGGATATGCGGATGTGGGATACGTATCTGATCCAGACAAAGCTCGATCTCAAACTAGTTATTTACTCACATATGTAAGTACAACTATATCTTGGCGATCCATGAAGCAAACCATCACAACTACTTCCTCAAATCATGCAGAATTAATAGCAATCCATGAAGCTAGTTATGAATGTGCGTGGTTGAGATCATTAACCAAGCATGTCCAAGATGCATGTGGGAAATAAATGACAAAAGAGAATCTGACAACGATATATGAAGATAATGCCGCATATATAGCTCAATTGAAGGAAGAATACATTAAAGGAGATCGAATTAAACATATTTCACCAAAATACTTCTTTACACATGACCTTGAAAGAATGGTGAAATAAGTATTCAACAAATCCGCTTCTGCAACAATTTAGCAGACTTGATTACCAAAGCATTACCTTCTGCAACTTTCAAGAAGTTGATTTACAAGCACGGAATGCGTCTTGCAAACGGGGGAGTAAAACATTATACTCTTTTTTCCCTTTGTTGGTATTTTAGTGTAATTGGATCAACTAGTTGACCAATGCAATCGTAATATTTCATCGAACAAGTTAGGAGAGTGCGGAGTGCACGCTTGTTCGAGTTCTACTACAATACTTAGCTTACGAGGGTCCGGGAGCTACCTTTCGTAACACTTCTGTTATCAACTGTTGCAGCTGCTCGAATGGACATGTCTTTTTGCAACACTTCTATTCTGAAGAGTTGCGACTGTTCGTATCAGGCTTATAAATATCTGGCATTGGCAACATTTTTAGCAATCTGGTTGCAATCCGGTTCACTTTTTCACAACAAAAATTCATTCTAAGTTCTTGTCATTTCTGATTTTATCCGATTGATCTATTTGGTAGAACCGCCAAATAAGATTCAATCTGAAAGTGTTCGTCACGACTTCAGAATTATCCAGGCTTCCTTTGACCAGAATTCCCCAACAAAGATTGAATCTTATTTTGCGCTTGAAGCCTGAGTTTTTATGATTCATAAGACCCAACAAGATTGAAATTCTGAAAATGACGAATAGAGAATCTACAAAGATTGAAAACTAATGTCTTGATGAATTAAGAATTTTTTTTATTAAGGTACGAATTCGATCCGTTCTCTTGCGATGATTGTTTGAGTCTCTAATTTCAATTTCTCTATTTTTCGGAAAACTTCTAGATTTTGCCCCTATTTTGTTTTGATGTTTTCTCTTGTTATATAAATCCGATTTGAATGATTCTTGATTCTATTGATATCTACAGAAACTAAGGAATATATGTTTAGAAGAAACCTTAGTTAATTTCGTTCGTTTTCAATGCTAAATTTTCGTTTGAAGTTGAGTCATGAAATCTGTTTTCGAAAAATCTCAGCTTCGTACACTGTTTAGTGTTTTGATCATAACTTTGGTTATACAATTTGGATTTCTGTGATTCTGGTGGATTTGGAAAGCTGAGACATGTGGCTAATTATGTGTAGAAGAAAAATATTCGATTTGACGATGTTTTAATGGAGAAAAATGCAGGAAGTCAGGTCATGAAATCTGGAAAATTCTGAAAAATATGAATATTGATTTTATTGTGTTTTAATAAAAGTTCAAGGCTTTAAAATTTAGGATTTAAATTTCTCAATTATTGATGTTATGTTGAATTATGTTTGATGGCCATTTTCGTTTTTGGTTGTTCATGGCGGTATAAACGTTCTTTTTCTCGGAAAAAATCTTGATTCTCAAGTCGTTTTGTTTAAACGACATGTTTAGGCTAATTTTTTCGTAAAAAGAACAGCTCCATTGGATTTGGGACATCGAAAAACCTTAAAAGGGGTTTTGTCGGTGGCCGGAATCGATTTTGAAATGATTTAAAATCTGAGTTCGTTTTTCTGCAGTTTGCAAGAAATTCTGAATCCGTTGCAAATTTCGTTGCAGAATGAAAAGTTGCGATGGTTCATTTGCAACAACTATTTTTCGCAGCAGTTCATGGTTATTATGACGGTTTTGTGCGGGATATTGCTTCCGTCGGAGATTCCGTCGGAAAAGGAAAAGTCAATGGATGATTTATTGTGACAGTTTCAGAATGCAACGGTTAGGTTGTTTGTGAGGGATTCTGTATTCGTCAGAAATTCCGCCACAAAATGAGTTTTTGTGACAACTGTTTGCGACGGTTCATGATCAATGGTGATGCTTCGTGTAGCAGTTTTGGCAACGCTTTTGTGATCTATTGCGACGCTTTTAGAAGTGTTGCCAGAAACAAGGCTACTGGTTGATATGGTAACGATTTTCAGAGTGTAGCCAGGATGTTTTTTTGTGTCACAAGAAAGAATGTAAGTGAAGCAGTTTTGGCAACACTTTAGTGAAATTAAGCGTTGCCAAAAACTTATCCTTATCCAAATTTAACCGTCATCTAATGTGGCATTAGTTTAACTTTTGGGGTTGACATGTCAATGGTCCACTGACTCGTGTTAGTCAAAAGTCAAAGTTAACCGGTCAACATAATGCCACATGGCGCGTTTCTAATGGCTTCCTTCGGTTTTGGAAGGTTAGTCGGATACAAGTTATTTTTCTTATAAGGAGTATAGTTCTTCCGCAAGTGGATGAGTGTTTCTTCTTAGGGGAGGTGCTACTTCTTGGGTGTCTAAGAAACAAACTTGTGTGAGTGATTCGACAATGGAATCTGAGTTTGTAAAAACTGAGCATAATTTAGCCGATCATATAACCAAAGGGTTAAGGAAAGATCTTGTGCAAAAGTCGGCTATGGGGATGAAATTAAAGTCCATCTAAAATCTCTCATGTTAAGATACCCAATTCCCACCTAATATGACGTTAGGTGCTGAATTCAATGAGGAAAGCTTAAGATCTAGAGATTGGAACACACTGATTAAAACATCCCAAGGTATGTGTTCAGACCTGCAAATAATGGAGGTTGAAGTTTAACTTCTTAATAGCCTTTTGAAAAATTGCATATGCAGGTGCAAGAAGGCTACCTAGATAAACATGAAGTTTAGCCGCTTCAAGAAGCTTGGACTTGGCTTTGATATGCTTATGAAGGATAGGGACACAAGGCTAGTAAAAGATAGTGTCAAGTAAGAACATGTTAGAATGTTAACTTATGTGTATATTATCTTCGAGTATTCAAGATGGATAACCAAGGTTCAATCCACAGTGACACCTTTAGTTATTCGAATACTTGGAATGTGTAATATACTAAGATGAAATTCAATCATCACGATATTTCATTTATGCATAAGTTTGTTATTTGTTGTGATTTTGTTTAGTTAATCATGGATTACACTAAAATGGGGGAGGATTGTTGGTATTTTAGTGTAATTGGATCAACTAGTTGACCAATGCAGTCGTAATATTTCGTCGAACAAGTTAGGAGAGTGCGGAGTGCACGCTTGTTCGAGTTCTATTACGATACTACCTTTCGCAACACTTCTGTTATCAACTATTGCAGCTGCTCGAATGGACATATCTTTTCGCAACACTTCTGTTCTGAAGAGTTGCGACTGTTCGTATCAGGCTTATAAATATCCGGCATTGGCAACATTTTTAGCAATCTAGTTGCAATCTGGTTAACTTTTTCACAACAAAAATTCATTCTAAGTTCTTGTCATTTCTGATTTTATCCGATTGATCTATTTGGTAGAACCGCCAAATAAGATTCAATCTGAAAGTATTCGTCACGACTTAAGAATTATCCAGGCTTCCTTTTACCAGAATTCCCCAACACCCTTCACCAAAGGTTTTATCCTACTAGGTTTTTCTTAGTAAAGTTTTTAACGAGGCAGTATCATGTTCGCGTTGATAGACATCAAAAGGGGAGTGTTAATGGCCACGTAAGTGGTTTGATGTCCAAATCTTCGATATGTTAATCTCATTATCCTTGTAATAAGACATACTTCCAACTTTGTGATTATTATGATTATTATTAATTAATTATTATTATAACTTTTAAGTCCGAAACTTTTCATATATATATATATATATATAAAATTCATGATCAATCAATAAAAAGTTTCTATTCTCATATTCTCTCTGATATCGTTTTTATTTTCGAGCTATTAAGGTTATTTCATAACAGAATAATACTTCTACATTGATTTTTAGGAAATTGTCAGTTTTGCCTCATTTAGGCAAAATAATTTCTTTCCCAAAGCTCATATGAAGTTTCTAAGTAACCAAAATACACTTTCCGTAACTTCTATACGCCATATTCACTTAATTAATAACTTTCATACACTTTTCTTCATAACAGAAATATATCAGATATATATTAGATATTTTTCTGATATATGACAGATTTTGTAGTAGATGTATAACAGATTTGTAGTAGATATATAATAGATGTATAAAAGATACAAAAGAACATCCAAATTAGTGTTGAAACAAAAAAAAAGCCGCAGAATTCCTCTTCAATTGCTCAAAATCAATTCAAAATTGTTTTAGTGAGAAAAAATTGCAAATAAAATTTTTTTGCAGATGGAACGAAGAATAATGATTATCTTTGATATATAACAGATATATATCAGAGAAATATCAAATATGTATCTGATATAATTTTGATATTTTTCTGATATATGATAGATTTGTAGTAGATGTTCATCCAAATCAGTATTGAAACAAAAACACGCAGCAAATTCCTCTTCAATTGCTCAAAATCAGTTCAAAATTGTTTTAGTGAGAAAAAATTGCAGATGGAAAGAAAAAATTGCAGATGGAACGAAGAATAACGATTATATCTGATATATAACAGATATAAATCTGAAAAATATCATAAATATATTAGATATGTATTTGATATAATTTTGATATTTTTCTGATTTGTAGTAAATGTTCATCGAAATCAGTGTTGAAACAAAAACACACAACAGAATTCCTCTTCAACTGCTTAAAATCAATTCGAACATATTTTTAGAGAGAAAAAAAATCACAGATGGAAAGAAAATATTGCAGATGGAACGAAGAACGATGATTATATCTGATATAAATAATTCTGATATTTTTATCATATATGACAGATTTGTAGTAGATTTTCATCCAACTCAGTGTTGAAATAAAAAACGCAGCAGAATTCCTCTTTAATTGCTTAAAATCAATTCGTACCTATTTTTAGAGAGAAAAAAAATAGCAGATGGAAAGAAAAACACAGACCAATTTTGTTTGATTTGCGCAGAACACAGATTATAGAAGGAAATCAATAATGAATAGAGGATTCAAGATGAGAAAGCGCAAAATCGAAGAACCGTGACCTATTTTAGGGAGAAAATGAGACAATTTTGATTTGAAAATTGAAAAAGAACAATACAATTGAGATTGAAGGACGCAGAAATACTATTGAACAGAAAACGGGAGAGAATTGAGAAGATGAAGCACAAAGATGAAGGCAAATTGAAGGAAGAGTTTTGGTTTATATGGAGAGCGTATTATGGTTATTTACTTTTCCAAATATTCTGTTTTAGTTACACGCGTTTATTTATGGTATTTAGGTTATTAGTTTTCTCAATTAGGTGCATTTATGTGCTTTTCCCTTAATTTTCATCTATGGTACTTGTAAGGCCATCTCCAACCCCACTTCTAATGTACTTTTAAATTTACTTTAAACTTTAAAATTATAATAATTATATAAAACAATAATAATTTATAAAAAAATAAATTTTAGAAAATTTATTATTTAAATAAATAATATAAAAAATATTCGAATTAAAAGGAATTTAAAAAAAAGTGAATTTTTTTTTAAGTGATGAGGTGTCACTTCAAATTTGAAGTGATACTATTCACCACTTTAAAGTTTGAAACATAGTTTGAAGAGGTGTGGGAAGCATTTTTGCTCTATAAAAGGGAGTTTGAGGTGGGATTGGAAATGTCCGTGGATGCACGTATACAAATGCACCTCTGTAAACAATATTTCTTCATCTACGTAATATCACTTAAGGATATGTATGTAGTATGTACTTCAAATTTGGAATTAATGTTGATAAATTTTTGATTTAATTTAGGCCAATCTTTTAACTCCGGTTTTGTTGTGCACCATAGCTAATCACACTATATTCCAACATTTTTGAAGGAGCTCATGCAAAATGAATGGAATTGAATTATTTTTAATCAAAAATTTTAAACACTATTACTGAAAATAGAGAAGAAAGGTTGGCTGGAGCAAGGCAATTGGAAGGTTAATCTGCATGAAACTTTTATTTGCTATAATTTTGTTGTTTTTGTAGATCAAGTTCGATTAAAAAGTCATAGTAATCGAAGTTAAAATTACGGGACTATATAAGACATGGTATTAACTCGGGTATTAACTAAGATATCAACTTGCCCATTCTAAGTGATTCAGAGTAACTAAGCTAAATCAAAGGGGAACTTACAACGAGGACCGGGTCCTACAAGTGGGATGGTTAAATCGATTCCACAACTTAACTATGTATCTAATCAAACCTATTATCTAACTTCAAGAGCAAAATTGATACTTTATTCAAAATCTTATATAAACAAAAGGGCTAATAAAGAAAAAGCCACGTGTCCATTCATAGTCGATAAAAAGTTAAAAACACTGAAAGACCAACAACCGGTCCCAGAAATTGCAATTAGTAGGGGTTATAATTAGTTAATAATTGAAGAACTTGGATCCCAATAACAGATTCTTCAAAGGGAATTATGAAACTTTTAGAATTCGAAATTATATACATATGCAACTGTACATAATATGATTTGCAATATAATTATAATGATTCAGAGTTAAGAAGCTATGCTCACTAGCAAATGAGCACATCAAATGTTATATGAAACCAGAGAGATAAAACAATTGCCAGAAAAGCTCACAATGATCAAGTTGATAGTTCAGATCCAAATGTGTTTTCTCCACTGTAAGTAACATACAGAAATCCATCTTCATCCTTCTTCTCTTCATATATGGCCGACATTATGGCACCTATAAACATCGAACAACAACCATAAATTCATTCACAGGTCTACAAGGGAATTAAAGGTCCTTGGATTGCCAGGTCAATTTGCCCATGATTTCATCACAAATCAATACATGTTAATTTGGAATGATTTGACTAAAAATGACATCTGGTGGACTGGATTGATACTCAAAAGTTAAAATTTGAGGCAAATCGACCCTGAAAGCCAAACAGAACCTCTACGGTCAAATATAGTATGCAGTCCGTAGGATTTTACCAGTAGGTGGAAGGGCATTGTCCACAAATATAAAAATGGCCTTTTCAGCGCTTAGTTTAATCCTCTTGCGTATAACATATACAAACTGTCCAACAGTCAGGTCAGCTGGGACTAGGTACCTGTAATTCTCAGTTCCAAGTTATAAAGGAAACTAAACTCATTTGAAAAGTATATAGATCTATTTCCAAGATGATCCTATCAAGTATATTGATAACTAAACACTTACTTCTTTTTGTCTATGTTTGGTATATCGCTTCTTTCTGCCTTCTCCACAATCACCTTAAAAGCAAACAAAAAGAGATTAGCGAAAATTCAAGTTTAAAAGTAGCGATAATTGACTTGGTTTATTAATGCACACAAAGCAGCAATGTAATTCTGGAGATAATAGCATTCAATATATTTTCCTAACTAAGCATGCACATTTGGATTTTTATAGAGCTTCAATGACGTCAGAAGATTCATATAGCCACCCCATCTACGGTGGGATTTAAGGCTTAGTTGATTGAAGCATGCACATATGGAAACTTCTCATCCTTTAGCCCAAATCATCTAGACCAAGAGAAACACAAAAACATATGCCTTCTCCACTTTGACAAAAAATTTGAGAATGCAAAAGCGTATAATAGTTCATTACTTGATACATCATAACATGGATTCAACGTATAAACAAGTGGATCAATCCTATTCCCCAAACACAAAGCGGACTCAAAGCGCAAGGGTCTCGCTTCAACGCAAAAGTGCAAAAAAAGAAAAAAAAAAGCTCACTATTATAAATTTTCACAAGTTAAGAAAATTTATAAAATATAGCTACTTAAAACTAATAAATATTAAAAATAACACATTTCACAATAGTTTAGGTTAGAATTATTTGATGGAGCAACATTTTGGAGGCATTAAGCTCACATAGGAAGCTTTATACTGAGAACTCATATCCTGCCAACCTAAAAACAAGTAGGAAATAACTTTATTCTATTTCAAAACTCTAAGTCAAAACTTGGCCTATTCCTACACTATTTGTGGGGGCAATCTGTTTTACATTATCATCAATTGATACAAATCCATACCAACAAGTCACAGATGCAACTATCCAGTAAGTTGCTACCATTCTACCACTAAAAAAATATTCCAGCACATCTAGCAGAAAGTGATAAAAGCAAGACATCAGAAGTAGACAAAGAACTAGATTTCTTAGATTTCGAGGACAGAATAAGAATTTTTTTTAGATTATTAAAGTCCTGGATACTAATCAGAGTCAGTAACATCAAAGTCACAATCTTCCAGCCAGCAAGTAACAAGTTAATACACGCTTAAAATTGATGCAAGGCGTTTTTCAGTAGTGAAGCACGCGCTTTTTGCGCTGTGCGCTTTCCCAAAAGTGTGCGCTTGGTGCACCTCAACGCTCTGTATTCAACAGAAGTGCACAGGGTGCGTTCAATGGTCTTTTGTGCTTCAAGCGCAAAAGCTAGCGTTTTTGACAACTATGACTCAAATGGATCCTACTTATTGACGAAGAAGTTATATTAAAATCGTTAAGTTAATGAATGAAATTAAACACTCAGATGATAGTAGTTTGAAAGCAAATATTTATCTCAGAATAACACACTTGTATCAAATTGTTAATCTATGGCTCCTCACATTCAAAACGCGCGTATAGATGCGCCAAGCTATAGGCACCGGGCGTTATACTGACACCATAATTAGTTTATTTTGGAAACATAGTGATTTCGGTAAGTTTAAAGTTTAGGAAAGAAAAGAATTAAATAGAAATTAATCTTAGCTGATTGATAGTTCATAGTTAGCTACTTAATTGGTACTCCTAATAAAACTTTAAAATAATTATTTAGGTCTATACTATTTTTAGCCACATCAAGTATACAGATATGGCAACTTTATGGTACTTTATTATTTATTGAAATTCAATTTATTTATTAATAAGGCTTAGTTGGTTGGTTGGTATTGAACCTAATGCAACTAGAGCCTTGACTACTACGAAATGCGAAAACAACAAAAGTTGGACAAAAAGGAAAAGCATCTCTATCTTGTAAAAGATCAATTGTTTTCACTAATTGATGATATAGAGGGTGAGGAGCTAACAGATGAAGAATTTGAGAGGGATTGTAATCCATTGAGGAATGCGTTGATCTTGACAATGATTTTGATGATTGATGAGTATATCATAGTTGTAGATTAATAGGAATTACTATTATAACCCATGAATTAATGGATTTTCAATTTATGTAATGAGCTTTTTATTTTGCTTTCATCGTTTTACTACATGTTAATATTATTTAAAAAAATTAGATGGAGTGCCAAGCATGCGCCTAAAGTGCGCCTCTCGCCTGCACCTTGCGTCTAGGTTCCAGGACCCCTGGGTTGCATCTAGGGCCTGGACAACCATGGGTGTGCGACACAATATTTCAAATGCTTTTAGTACCGACTTCTAAATTCAGAATATGCTGCAATCTCAAAATCAATTTTTCATTGTATGAGTTTTTTTTCCTCAGATTTTCTAGATTTTGCCTTGAGCAATGTAAGGACTAAGGAACGGAATGCATAGGAAGCTCATATAAATCTAGGTTGCACGGACACGCCTCGAGTGTCCGACACGACACGGACACCGACAAGCGTACACGGCAATTTGAAAAAAATATGCATTTGGACAAGGCTGGGACATGGCAACTAAAATAAATTGTCAAACATATATATTCATATATAATAAAATCTATATCATCCATAGTCATTTGATCAATTACAAAACAACCAAAAAACATGTCTTGTGACTTTATTGCACATGCCAATACCTTTACCAGCTATGTGCAACAAATGTACTTTAACCCTAGTGTATGACCCTTACTTTCTTGCCTACATTGTTGCATTTAAATGCCGTATTACCCACCTCCACTAAGTTTTTCTATTTTTGTGTCACATATTTCCACAAAGAAGATTCATTAACTTCTACGTGGAGTGTCCGAGGTGTGTCCGCGGAGTGTCCTAGAAGTGTCCATCCTACGTGGAGTGTCCATTTGAAATTGGAGTGTCGGACGCGTGTCCGACGAGTGTCCGGAGAGTGTCGGTGTCCGATACGTGTCCGACACGGGGACACGCCAGGTTTTGGAGTGTCCATGCTTCATAGATATAAATTACTAACCAAATATAGAATCATATAATCAATTTGATGCTAATCCTTAAACATGGTTTTTTAGAACCCATAAACTCTAGTTACTCTACATTTAATCCTTGATACACTACACAAACAACAGAAACTAGAAAACAAAAACATATAACTACTACAAAATTCTCACCGGAATTCTATCTGGGTACTTGTCCCTGATTCTAGCAGCCTCTGCACGTCTCTTCTCTGAAAGAAAAGCAAAATCCAAACCATTAGACAATTGGTTCTAACGTAGGATTCAACAGGTAATCAATTGTTACAGTAATCAATTAGAAGCACTCACCAAGATTATGTTCTTGCTTGAAGTAACTCTTTGCCATTACTTCTATTAAATAACAGAAAATAATCATAAGAAAAATTTTCCAGGTTTAATAAAATCAGGGATTCATCAAGGAAAACTAATAAGAAATTCATTATTCCACCTTCTCTCCTAAATATTAACACTCCAGTAGCATGGTAGTCGTAATAGTCAAATCGGTAAACCAAGTCACAGAAAAATCCAATCCATGCAAGTATTATCCAATCCTAAAGCATAATACAAAAATCAACAATCCAGAACCCCTAAATTATAAACTCAAACTAATAAACTCCTAAAGAACAACAGCATCATCAACTGTCTAAGAAAAAGATAACAAAATCCCAACATTTAACAAACTCGAAAGCACAACTAAGGATCGAAATACTCAAACTCTGGACATGAATTAAAGAGAAATTGCAAGGACCTCTTGATAATTGACAAGACAACTGATATCGACAAACAAAAAAACAGAAATTGAAAAAAAAAATCAGGAAACGGCTTACGGATAAAGAAGAAGGAAGCGTTCCGATCAAAACTCTAGGAAATGTCGTTGGATGGATTTAGATAAAAGCTGTGTTGTTTCCTATCTTTTTCCAACTCTTTTATATCAATTTGTTGAAGATAATTATTTTTTTATTTATATAATAAAGTTTCAATCGCTTACTGACTTGTGCTTCAAGTACAAATTGGGACCCGGAATGAACTGTGTACGTGTCTGAAAATGATTGGCTAAAGCAAGATGCAGCTGCTAGAAGTACATGCAATAGTGGGGATTTTATAGAAAGTTTTTCTTACATGATGATTTAATAATTATTAAATAAAAAAAAGTAAAAAAATCAAAAGCTTTCTATTCATTTCAATATTTTTATTGTAAATATATAAAAATCAACATTGAATTAAAAAATAAATCTATAATAAATATTTTTATTATTCTTTTTAATTTTAGGTGTCAATATATATTATCTCATATTTTATATATTGTCTATTTGATCATTTAGAAATAGATAATTAAATAAATTGATGATTTATTAAATTTAATATTATTTTAATATTTTATTTATTATTTTTTAATTCTAAAAATAAAATTTAAAATCCAATCTATAACCTATTAAAGTTAACCTTCTAAAATATATTATTTATCTATAAATTTAATACCACATAATTAATATAAATTTCTATTCAATATATAAGATAATATTAGAATTAATAAGCTCCTGGAAATGCTCTTCCAGATAACAAAATATGACTGGAGCCTCCTATACCCGTTCACTTCTAGCTTAATGACCATCATACCCTCACCTATATCCTTTATATAACTGCCTTAATTACCAACCGAAACAATGGCTCTACTCAACCAAACCAATCCACTGAGCCACTTTAGTTTGATTTTCAATGTAACAATTAAGCGTCAGTTTGAAATTTTGTATTTTTTTTATATGTTAAGTCAGTTCAATTTTATTATCAGAAAAAACGTCAGTTCAATATTAGCAAAAATGTTTATGAATTTAAGGGTTGGATTTGACAGCCAAATGGTGGGTGTTGGTTCATCCATCAGTAAATAATCCCCACTAAAATAGTAGGGCTAGATTTGGAAAACGTATTTATATCGTGGACAGGCTTCGAGCCGGTCCAAATATTTTATATAAAAAATTTTAAAAATATTATGCATAATACTTTTTTGGTATTATGCATAAATATAAAATATCAAGAAAAGAATTATTGTATCCATATGTATGAATTTTACTAGGCTAGTTTGGGATTACTTTCTCAAGCTGCTTATTTTAAAAGCTCTAGTTTTAAGTTTTTCTAAATTGTTGTTCCAAAAAGTTCTGAAAATTAATAGCAGACAGTTCCTAATTAATTAGTATTAAGAGTCAAAATCTATTGTCCAATCTAAAATATATTATTCTATTAAAAGTTTGTAAGTAAAAATTTTCATGACAGCAGCTCTAACAGCAATCTTAAACAGACATTAAGTAATAAGGGACATTTTTTAACAAACTTGTAAATTATGGAGATTGAACAAATAAACTCACACTTCTTAATTTCTTTAAGAAGGTGCCCACACTATTGTTTGGTGGTTACTTTTACTCATTTAGTTTAAGTGTTGTACAATTTATTACCGTTTTGGTGCCTTTAGTACAAATTATACATAACATTAATAATTAGTAGATCATGACCATAAATGATCGCAGAACATAATGATCAAATGAGTGATGATTTTACGATAAATAATAGTAGCATATTTTATAATTATAGACAAAATGAAAAACAAATTACCACATGGATCGTATGAAAAAGCATACTTATACCGCCTAAGAAACTAGACTCAATTGACTGTTTAAAGTTTTTAGTGTTAAAAATATAGCTTAATGCATTTTTAGCTGGTTGAATTTATCCCAAAAAAATTTATTGTCCCCATGAACTTTTAAAGCGACCCCGTAGCTCCCTCAACTTATAAAAATGCTCCACTTAGCTCCCAGAATGCCACGTGTCAGGTTCTGATTGGAGAGAAAAAAATCAGAAAAATGACATCTTTGAAAAGTCAAACCTATTAGAAGCATGTGACATTTAGGGAGTTAAGTGGAGCACTTTTTAAAAGTTGAGGGAGCTACAGGGTCACTTTGAAAGTTCAGGGGGGCAGTAGGTTTTTTTGAACAAATTCAACTAGCTAGATATGCATTAAGCCTAAAAATATTGTTGAATTATGTTTTAAATCCGAATGAAATAACTATATAATTACCATTATTACAATAACTACTACTACGGTAAATTTACATTAACCATTTATTTTATCGGGCTATTATTTACTCCACATAGTATATATCAAAATTTAAATTTTCAATATCAAAGGTACACTCCTTTTGTTGGGATACGAATAATGTTTCATATTAGTTAACAAGAAAGAGATTCATGAGTTTATAAGTGTGAACCATATCCTCATTGGTATGAGGCATTTTGGTGTAAAGCTCAAGAGCAAATACATGAGGGCTTAGGCCTAAAGTGGACAGTATCATACTATGTGTAGGGATATATCATGTCCATGAGCTTTCGCAAGCCGCTACAAGTGGTATCAGAGTCATGCTCTAATGTTAGCCATGTGGATGAATCCTCAGAATGTCGAACAAAGATGGTGCGCCCAGTTGATCACCAGTAATCCATGAATCGCTAGTGCTCTATGTAAGGCGTGTCCTCCAACACATTGGAGTGTGATGAAAATTGTGTTAGTGAATGGAGGAATGATCGGTCGAGAGGAGACTCGATGATACTTTGTTCGAGGGGAGGATTGTTAGGATGTGAACAATGTCCCACATTGGTTAACAAGAAGGAGATTTATAAGCTTATAATTGTGAACCATATCCAAATTAGTACGAGGCCTTAGGCCAAAGTGGACAATATCATACCATGTGTGGGGATATGCCGTGTCCATAAGCTTTCGCAAGCTGCTACACTCATATAATTCAATCTTATTCATCCGATTCTTTTACATTTAAACTTGTTTTTATTTAGACGTGGTTTTATAATTTTTTGTTCGTCTTTTTTCTCTTCGAAATTATATCCATATTGATATATCTTTTTCGACATTTTCACTGATATTAAAATACACAAGTTATTTTATAGTTAACTTATAGTTTTCATGTAGTTATAGTGAATTGATACATATTACAAACTTAACTAAAAACTATAAGTATAACATAACTAAAAGTAACCTATAGGAAAACTATAACTAAACTATGAAATGAAAGATATGATGTTATATGATTTCTAGAATTGATTTACAATCCTATAACTTAGAAAACAAAAGATACAATTTAACTATATATAATATAACTACATTTTAACATAACCATATAGGAAAATGATAGTTAGCATATACGAAAAAACACAAGTTGTATAATATTTCGAGCTGATACACCTTTGTAAAGGCTTTGCAAACATAAATGAAAAGATAGAACACTTAATTAAACAATTTTAACATAACTATAACTAAACTATAGGATAGCCATGTGTGTTCCTATATGATAACATATGTTGTTATATTTATTTCCAAAACTAATACAGCTTTATAAAAGCTTGTAAACATGACTAAACTCATTAAACTATAACATAATTGTGTCGTTTTAATATAACTATAACTAAACTATAGGAAAACCTTATGATGTGTTGTTGTTGCTATATTAGAACATTTGTTGTTATATTATTTCCAGAACTCTAACTTTTGTATAGGCTTACAAACATAATTAAAAAGTTGTATAAAATAAAGATATTATTTTAACATAACTACAAGTAAACTCTAGTTAAACTATATGACAGCTATAAGTTGTGATATTGTTGGTACATTTGATTTTTACTCCTATATTATTTACAGATTTAGAACACATTTTCTATTGGCTTACAAATATAACTAAAAAGATAAAAACATTTAACAAAAACATTCAATGAATATGCGTAAACTATAAGTAATTTATATGAGATTATACTGCAATTTAAATTTATTATTTGTAGGACTAGCCATATATTTTACAAATAGTTGGGTTGAGATTGCTCTAACTTTATAATTTTATCAATAATCTAACTAAAGAGAATCTTAATGCCGAGAAGTAGATTTGGCTCAAGCCCGCTGTTATTGGTCGGGATTGGACACTTATCTTTTACTAAGCCCAACCCAAATCCGCTAAAGCACGAGGTTTTATGGGTCAAGCTTGGGTATTGTATAAGTTACCAACCCCCGGCCAATGAATAATAATTTTATTTATTATATATATTGCGTATAATGTTATGAAACTATTAGAATCACTATAATATAATAACAATAAAAAAGAAAGAGAGAATAACAATATAAGATTTCTATGAAATGATACAAATGGGATCTATTTATAATAGAGATTTCTAAGGCATAGGAGTAATTACTATAATTAATAGGAGTAATTACAAGATTGATTATTATAAAGAAATATCCCTAAATATTACATAGGAAGACTTGGTGTCCACACCAATTAATTTGGCATCAAATAATTTAACACTCCCCCTTTGATGTCAATCATTGCAAACGGGACACTGCCTCATTAAAAACCTTACCAAGGAAAACCCAGTGGGACAAAACCATTGGTTAAGGGAAAAAGAATACATTGTTTACTCCCCTTGTTCGCAAGAATATTGAAGATCTTTGAGATGACACATTCTGATATTATGAACCAACTTCTTGAATGTTGTTGAAGGTAAAGCCTTAGTGAATAAGTCCGCTAAGTTGTTATAGGAGCGAATTTGTTGAATATTTATCTCATCATTCTTTGCAAGATCATGAGTGAATAAAAATTTTGGCGATATATGTTTGATTCTATCTCCTTTAATGTAGCCTTCCTTCAATTGAGCAATACATGAGACATTCTCTTCATATATCATCGTCGGATCTTTTTTAGTCACTGATCTTCCACATGCATCTCGGATATAATTTGTTAATGATCTCAACCATACACATTTACGACTAGCCTCATGGAAGGCTATTGATTCTGCATGATTTGAGGAAGTAGCCGCGATAGTTTGCTTTGTTGATCGCCAAGATATAGTTGTACTTCTATATGTGAATAAATAGTCTGTTTGAGATCAAGCTTTATGTGGGTCAGACAAATAACCCACATCTGCATATCCAATTATTTTACGATTGAGTTCATGTGAATAAAATAAACCCAAATCAATAGTTCCTCGAAGATAGCGCAATATATGCTTGATTTCATTCCAATGTCTTCGAGTTGGTGCATAACTATATATTAATAACAAATTAACAGAAAATGTTGTATCGAGCCTTATATTTTTAGCGAGATACATTGACGCACCAATCGCACTAAGATACAGTACTTCAGGACCAAAAATTTTCTCATTATCTTCTCGAGGGCGAAAAAGACCATTTTTAACATCAAGTGATCGTACAACCATTGGATTGTTCAATGGATGTGCTTTGTCCATATTAAATCATTTCAATATCTTTCGTGTATAGTTCGATTGATGGACAAATATTCCTTTATCTAGGTGATCAATTTGTAGACCAAGACAAAATTTTGTCTTCCCAAGATCCTTCATCTTAAATTCTTTCTTTAAAGAATTGACGGCTTTTGGAATCTCTTCAAGAGTTCCAATGATATTTAAATCATCAACATATATTGAAATAATGGTGAAATTGGATCCTGATTTCTTTTATAAAAACACAAGGATAAATTTGATCATTTTTATAACCTTCTTTCATCAAATATTCACTAAGACGGTTATACCACATGAGCCCATATTATTATATTCCATATAAAGATTTTTGTAACTTTATTGAATAAAGTTTGTGTTTGCATATTTTTCTGGCAATTTCAATCCTTCATAAATTTTCATATAAATTTCATTATCAAGTGACCCATATAGGTATGTTATAATAACATCCATTAAATGCATTTGTAAATTTTGTTGCACTGCTAAACTAATAAGATAGCGAAAAGTTATCGCATCAACTACAGGAGAATATGTCTCCTCATAATCAATCCCGCTTCTTTGGGAAAAACCTTGTGCAACAAGCCTTGCCTTATATCTCACAACTTCATTTTTCTCATTTTTTTTCTTACAAAAACCCATTTGTAACCCACAGGTTTAATACCCTGTGGTGTTCGAACTACAGGTTTGAAAACATTGCATTTGTTAAGAGAATTCAATTCTCCTTAAATTGCATCTTGCCATTTTGGCCAATCACTTCTGTCCTTGCATTCTTGAACAGATTGTAGTTCATGATCCATAATTTCATTCTCAATACTTATTGCAACATTATATGCAAAAATATGATCAACGACCAATTTATCTCGATTCCATCTTTTTTCAATACTAACATAATTTGTTTGAATTTCTTGATTTTCAACAACTTCAAGTCTTTTTGCTTTAGATGCTTGCACTTCAACTGTCTTTACTTTTTCTTGAAGTTTATTTGTAGTACTATCTTTATCCTCAATGAGAATATATTTATTGTTGACAATTTTTCTTTTTCAAGGATTTTATCCTTTGAACCAATTAGTCGTCCACGCTACAGGCGTGTCATAGCGCTATCATTAGTTTGTTCTTCAAGAATATCTATTCGGATTGGGGCATTTACTGTGGTATATGTGATTTTGTTACTCATTTTTTTATCAGCAAGTGCATCAGGTAATCGATTTACTAAATCTTGAAGATGGATTATCTTTTGAACTTCAAGTTCAGAATTCTTTGATTTAGGATCTATATAAGATAATGATGAAGCATTCCATATGACTGATTTTTCCGAAATTGTATTTTTCTTACTTTCTCCCCCTAATTTTGGAAAATTACTTTCATCCAAATGACAGTAAGCACAACGTGAAGTAAACATGCCTCCAGCTAGTGGCTCTATATATTTAATAATTGAAGGAGATTCATAGCCAACATAAATTCCTAATCTCCTTTGAGGACCCATTTTAGTCCGTTGTGGTGGAGTAATCGACACATATACTGTTGAGAACTGACAGTCACTTTGAACATGCATAACAAGCATGGTAGAAATTCAAAATTTTGTCCCTTATCCTTAGGAACTCCTACTAGTTGCATATAATTAATTAAAGTCTTAACTAAATAAATTCTCTACCTAGGTTAGCATACATAGGCTAGGCATACCATAACTCGAAGTTATATCATAGCATAAATATTCTATACCTAGCATGTTATAACTCTAAGCTATAACCTAAGCATAGGCATAAAATAAACTAAGCATGCAAAACAACCTAAGCATAATTATTAAGTCTAAAAACACTTAAAGAAAAAGACCTAATAATTAAAAGAGAAAACTTACCAGTTGAAGCGCGTTTTAGTAGATGCTTCTTACATAAGCCTCCAAGTGTAGTATAGCCTCTATGAGTATCCACACGAACACCACCAACTGAAACCTCCCCAAGAGGAAGAACTGCAGAGTTTTGAGTAGCTGCTAGACCACTCAAAAATATTAGGAAACAATGATCCAGAAGAACAAATTCAAGACATATTTGGATCAGGTTTGAAGAAAACAAAAACACATAATGCCTATGTCCAAGAAACGTCATCTGGACACATATTGAATACTCCAAACACCTAAGTACACAAGGAAAGCATCCAGTTAAAGTTTGGGATGGAAACAAACTTTCAACCTCTCAAAAGCAACATCCGAAAGAGAACTGATTGAAGAGCATCCGGATGTATTGAGTCTAAAGTCAACCAAAAGACTCAAATATCAAGATAAAGGGAAAAGTTCAAATTTACCTTTTCCCTCATGTGAGCACTGGATTTTAACAGTCCTTCTCACAAAATGATGATGAGAGCTATATAATGCATTATACTACAGGTGTTATTTACTCGGAGTGGTTTGAGTGTTGTTTGATCAAGCTTTGTCAAACCTAAACCTCAGAAAACTAGTACCTAAGTCCATAAAAGGTCAATTTGGTCAAAACCAGTCAAAATGGTTGATTTTGGGCAGTTTTGGGCAAAATCGGTCGGACCGATTCGTACAGATCGGTACGGGTCAAACAGGTCGGACTCTTATGGGTCCAACCACTTCGTATCGGTCCAAAAACCCCTAAATTGTGCATACCGGTCCTTCCAAGAACTGCACAGGTTCTAGGGCACTCGTACGGGTCCTCCAAACGCCCAAACAGTCTGTTTAGGTGTATAAAATCAGCCATAAATGCATAAAATCAATATTAAATCGGGCATAAATGCATAAATCAATGTTAAATGGCATTCAAAGCGTTCACACACGTTTTATGCCTATAAAAGAAGGCATTTCTTCACATTTCAAAAGAAGAAAGATAACAGAAAAATATTGGAAAGAAATATTGAATAGCAAAATCATTTCCAACAAGTTTTTGAGGTTATAGTAAGGGTATAGTTGGGATATAGAAGAGATAAAAGAGGTTTTGTCCACACAAACACTCACCTAAAATAGTTCTAAATCCTTCACTCATCCTTCTACTTTGGCAAAGTTTCCATTCGGCATTGGAATCGCTCTAAAGTGGATTCATCGCGTAAAGGTATGCTCCTGAGGTTCAAAAAGACTCACATCTCTTTTATTTTATCGTCATTCTCCATCTATTCAATTCCATCTGTTCTTTTATTCCTATTTTGGGTTCGGTCCTGACCCATATGGGCCTTGTTGGTACCTTTATGTCCTTAGGGATATTAAATTGGTGCGCCATACCCATATGGAAGGAAATCCCATTTTATTTTGTTTCTTCTCCATAAATCTACTCTTGCTAATTGAAATGAGATTCTGCTCGAGTCCTGACAGGAACCGTACGAGTCCCTCACACCCGTACAGGTCCCACCAGTAGTCGTACGGGTCCCACCCCACCCATACGGGTACTGGCCCCTGAGATAGATCTTCGTTTTCCTTTTTAACCTACAAAATGAACCAACATCACCATTTGCCATGCGATTAGTTTCACTAATAATCCAGTAAATCAACTCACGAAAAGTTAAAATGTGTTTTCACAACAAAATACGTTGAAGACCCGGTGATTTCTTTCCGATCGTAGAAGCCGCCCAAGCACTATCGATCACAAAACCGCCACTCTAACATAATCACATTTTTCCTAATAAAATGCTGACTTATGATGTGCCATAAATTGTGCTAATGTTTCCATGCAGGCGAATTTATTTATTTTTGTTTTATAATTTAGAACAAATGTATAGGTTCACTTGCAATTCCCCCATTTCCCCCGGTTGTAATTTTTGTTCCCCCATTTATTATTTGTGCTTTATTGTAAATTGTTGAACGCATGAATCGAGTGTGAAAGAGTGCAGAAAAATAGGATTTCTGTAACAATTCCCCAAATGATGAAAAGAAAATGGTTTTACGTGGCGAATGTAATTTTGAATTAACTAAATGAGAAATAAGTGACTCATCCGATACCCAAATCTCTGATCCAAAAGGTATGAGTCTCCCTCCCAATGGGAACCATACCAAAACTCTTTCCCAAGTAGACGACTTGGGTGGCAACTCTATCATTTGTATTGAGATTTGGGTCTCGATTCGTTTATTCATTTAAATTGGTTAATTGTGCAAACTTGAACTAAAAAGGTTTCATCATGCCTAAATCCAACCAACCCCCAGTGAGCCTCGCTGCAAGGCTCCAAGGGAGATCCACACGTCATCGATGCCTCATAGTGGCGACTCTGCTGGGGAAAATAATCTTTTAATTTGGAAAATCTTGGTTTGTTTTTGAAAAGCTTAAAAGATTAAGATGAGCACCGAAAGTCATTTACTTAATTCAACCCATTTTCTTTTTCATCATTTGGGAAAATTATTACACTCTATCTTCTCACCTCCTTCTCTATAGAATTAAATGCGTTATTCTTCTAGGGCTAGGTTAGGGTGCCCTATTTTTCCACCAAACTTAAGAAGGTGTTACCCATGCCTGCTAGGAATTGTTGACACCCTAGTGGGTGGAGCACTCATTATCACCTCCCTCTAAAGAGGCTTGGTGCGATGGGAACCTAATACTTCAACTTTTGATACGTCCCTACACCATTCTTATCAAAAGACTTAGAATTTTATCTTCTAGGTACCTTTTCTGTGTGAGATTAGATTAAGGAAGAATGCTTTCTGAATCGGCGGGAGAAATAAAGATGGAACGAATGCTTCGCATGTGTTGTGTTATATTCCCTTGTAATTAATCTCACCATGCATTATTGTAAATCGCTCATGCATAACCAAACCCATGCATGTAATGATCTTTTGGGTTCCTACTCCAATAGAAGCTTGGCAACAATCTCAAGTTCATTTGGTCCGCATTTGAGTTTCTACGCATCTGAATTCAGTTCAATTAGGGGTTGAATCTCTGCCTCCGTCTCTTAGTAGTCTATTGTTCGATCGATTTAAATAGTTGGGTTCAGTTGGTCTATATGGTCAGTTTAGTAATCCTTTTCAGTCAATGGGTACGACAACTCCACCAGCCGTCAATTAGTCTACTCAGCCTAGCCAAGGTTATGTTGTTAGTGTTTCAGTTTGGGAGATCTAGCCAAGGTCCCAGCTACATAGCCATACCTAAGGGGACAACCTTCCATCATTCAATAAGTCTACCCTTTAGTGTGACTACAAATGCCCAATAACCTTCTCCTCCGTTCCAAGCCACAAGAGAGGAAGATAGGATCCCCAAAAAGGCAGAAAAGCGGGAAAGAATTGAGGAATTGGAGGACCTTGATGAAGCAAAAAGAGGACTAGTGCTAATACAAGTAGAAGCTTAGGATTGGGAGACTACCGATTCATCGATGGATCCTACTGAGATTGAAGATGAAGACCCCCACATGTGGAGGACGGTTTCATGGATAAGGTAACCTTTTAATGTTGCTAGTGTTTTCATGCAAAACAATGCCACTTATAAAGCATATCATGAATAAATTGATGCATTCACATTATGTTCGGACATTTCATTCTTAAAGATATCGTGCACTCATAAAATCAACATTCTTAAAAATTTCATCAAGTTTATTAAAGAAATTGAATTTGATTACATCGCAATGGCATAAGGTTCCAATGGTTAAAACTTACCAAAAAAAGAGAGAGATGAAAAGTGCTTAGCAAACTTGATAGCCTTAGGTCTTTGCTCATATTTTTCTATAAGGGGGGAGGAAGATACACATCACCAAGAAAGAAAACCAAGAGCCCAAAAAAAAGGGAAGAAATACTCCACATCAAAAGCACCGTTGAAGGAAAAGATCTTACAACACAAATCAAAAATCAATGCAAGCTTAAATCTAATGCTCTTCCAAAACCTTCAAAAGGATAAACCATCACATCCAACAAATGGGCATTCCTTATCAATGTAGGTACCTCCCTTGGACCTATATTCCAATCAAAATATCCCTCCAAAAATGCTTTCTCCATTTGTTCAAAAGAAAGAAGACCCCTCACCTTACATAATGATCCCAAGCCTCCATAATAACATGATCTCCTTCTTTCACAAGGAGAACCTTCCTCCTTCTTTCACAAAAGAGAAGAACTTATTCATTTTAACACTAAATGGCCCAAGCTTACAATAATAGAGTCAGATACCTAAAGCAACCCCCCAAGGTGGGTGATCTGGTTCTTAAACAGCTATGCCAAGTTAACACAGATGTTAAGGGCAAGTTTAGGCCTAATTGGGAAGGGCCATCCATGGTTAAGAAAATCCTTGGTAAGGGAGGAATTAAGCTCATAGACATGGATGTAAATGAGTTCGTGAATCCAATGAATCAAGACAGGCTTAAACGCTATCATGTCTAAGTTAAAAGAAATAAATCACAAAAAAGCAGCATGCCATAAAAGAAATAAAAAATAAATCACCCGACGAGTGGTCTTTGACTGATTGGGCAAAAATCAGGGTGCAACCCGCTGATTGGTATTCCAAAAACTGGCCAGGAAAAAGTTATGGTACCCCAATGCAAAAATAAAGTCCGCTAAGTTGAAAACCCAAAAAGGGCAGCTTAGGCAAAAGTTAGGGCATTGAGGTCAGTTGCTTTCTGTAAAATCTATAAAAGGACCAAAAAGCAGGTAAGGGTTAACCATTGGAAACTATTATCATTGCCTATGCACTCAAATTTAATTTCATCGATGAACATGTTACGATTTTCTAAGAATCCTGGTCTTATGAATGCATGCATGTCTTTGGATAAAATGATCTGAAGTATGTGACGATCGATTTTTTTCTACATCTTATACTCTTTGTTGTTATCATTACTGCGTGTGTATTATTCAACAAAAGACAAAAGCATCGATGAACCACAAAAGAAATAAGGTTCATGCAAAAGTCGAAAAGGTCTACTAGATTGAGCTGCCAAGGACAATTTTGGAAAAAGTTAAGACAAGAAAGAAAGTCTGCTGAATTGAGCCGCCAAGGATAATTCAGGCAAAAGTTAAGACAAAAGAAAGAAAAATAAAAAATCAGTTCGATAGATCACATCACATCAAGTGGTCTATACAAAAGTTAGAACTCAATTAAAAAATGCTAGTATTTTGCACTTGCTTTTTCAAGCATCATTTGTAATTGCAATGTTTCACAGTTGGGATCCTCAAGTTTAGTTTTCCCACTGTGAAGCTACTCGATAGCACACATCATCTAAAGTGCCGAGTGCTTCTATTAGCATCATCCAACTTGGACCATGTTATAGTGTGGACACCACTAAGAGGCGAAAAGAAAGGAAGTCTGCTGAACTGAGCCGCTAAGGACAGTGCAGGTCTAGCAAAAGTTAAGAAAAAAAATACAAAAATCAGTTCGATAGATAACATCACATTAAGTGATCTATGCAAAAGTTAGAACTCAAATTAAAAGCGCTAAGTGCTTCCACTAGCATTATCCAGCTTGCACGATGTTACAGTTTGGACATGTTGGATATGATGTATGCCCTTAAGGCAATTAGGGCAATATATCTTAATTATGTAATAAGTACGAATAATTTATTTAATCAATAAAGGCGTTTAATCTTTCGTTTATATCAATGTGCTTGTATATATATATATATATATATATATATATATATATATATATATATATATATATATATATATATATATATATATATATATATATATATATATATATATTAAAGCTGGTTAAATATATATTCATTGATGTATGTATGCAAAAAGTCCTTGACATATCATAGCATGAAGTCAGAGAAATTATAGTTGGACTATATTTGGTGGAACCTGCTTCATGTGCAATTATGATTATGTCTAAACTATTCCCAGTCATAGTTTCATCAAGAAAGGATATTGATAAAACGGAAAGACTAACATGTGGTCAACTTTCTTGGAAAGGGTCCAAGCAGTCAATCTCCTAAGGACTGAAGTTTGTGCCTTAAGTTTGATACATGGATATATCTGGGAGATATATTGGAGACCGCATCAAGATAAACACTTGGTATATATATCAATGTGCTAGTGTTTATCTTCATGCAATAAGCTTTGCGAATGTCCTCATACTTGAGATGCTAGCTACCTTGTGTGGTACTATTGCTATACTTTGGGTCATTACTATGCACTCATTAATTTAGGGTGCTACGGGTGATTATGAGTATAGTGATGACAATACGTTGGTAGGCTGAGTAGTCAGAAAGAATCCATCGCTCTGGATATATTAAGGAGTTGTACCTGGCCACTTGTTGAAGTGATGATTGCCGTAAACCTCTGATCAGAGTATGTGTTTAATAGAAATGGTTTCTAGTCAAACACACTATGGTAAAAGGCAATATACTTCGGTAACAAGTAAATACCTGGGATAGCTTGGAGCAACCTCGCTATTAGTGGGTTAACACTTTAACCAAACCCAGTAAACCAGATGGTACTAATATTAAAGAATGGAAGGAATTTATCACACTGGATAACTATTACATTAACCGGGACTAAGTCATAAGCATAAATGACGTTCCGAGTAATAGGGGATTGTAGACCCTTGCTAGAGGCGTACTACAGTCGTTTAAGGTAATCGATTTCTATTCACGGTCTAGAATATCGAGCCAATGGTTCCATTAGAACAAGGGTAGGTTAAGCCTTAACAGCTCAATACTTCGGAATCCTATAAGGTCTCACACATTAGACCTTCATCGAACTAAGTAATGAACTAACAGATTTATTCTATTACGAAAATATAACATAAATAATAATTGGATTATTATTTGATTGGTTAAAATTGATTAGATCAATTTTGGATAGACCAAGGAATTTATTTTGATCGGTAACTAATTAATTAGAGTCATAAATAAATTATAATTGATTAGATCAATTTTGGTTGGACCAAGAAATTTATTTTGACTGGTAACTAATTTATTAGAGTCAAAAATAAATATTTATTTGAAAAGATTTAAAGGGGATTTTGCATTGGCGAGTTAAAACCAAAAGGTATGAAATATTTTGTACATAGTTTGGTTGTGCGGAGTACACCGAAAGGTGGACGAACACGGCAGCCCTTGTTCATGGGCTACACAAAGGCAACCCATGAAAAAGGGCACACGTGCAAGGTAAGCCGACAATGGGCTTGCCTTGCCACATGCAGCGTGCTGTGCACGCTGCATGTTGGGAACTGACAGTCAAATTGAACATGCATAAGAGGCATGGTGGAAATTCAAAATTTTGTCCCTGTCCCCAGGAACTCCTATTAGTTGCATATAAATTAAATAAAGCCTCAACTAAATAATTCTCTACCTAGGTTAGCATGCTAAAGGACTAGGCATACCATAATTCCAAATTATAGCCTAGCATATTTATTTTATACTAAGCATGTTATAACTCTAAGTTATAACCTAAGCATAAAATAAACTAAGCATGCAAAAATAACCTAAGCATAATTATTAAGTCTAAAAACACTTAAGGAAAAAGACTTAATAATTAAAAGAGAAAGAAAAAGAACTTACCAGTTGAAGCGTGCTTTTGCATGACCTTCTTGCACAAGCCTCCAATCGTAGGATAACCTCTATCAGTATCCACACAAACCCCACCAACCAAAACCTCCTCAGGAGGAAGAACTAAGAAGCCTCGAGTAGTTGCTAGACCACTCTAGAAGCCTCACCCAAAAATATAAACTAGCGGTGCCCGAATAAATTCAGGCTCCACAAAAATAACTTGCTCAATTACCCGAGAGATTAATTATCTTGCTTAGAATTTATGCTTTGAGCTTGGTACAATTTGAAAGGAAAGAGAATAGCCTATATATAGGCTTAGGGGAGCAAAATTGCTCCCCCTTATTCGATGTGGGATGGGAGTAATTAATTACTCCCATCACGCTGTGTGCACGAGTCAGCTTGGGCTGCGCATGTGCAGCCCATTTTCATGGGCTGCCGCGAGCAATGCCCAGCATTGCTCGCACACTTTTTGGTTTACTCCCGCGCACTCGAGCTTGTTCAAAATACTTTTATACTCTTAGTCCAATTAAACTCGCCAATGCAAAATTCCCCTTTTAATCCTTTTTCAAATATTTATTTTCTGACCCTAATAAATTAGTCACCAGTCAAAATAAATTTCTTGGACCAACCAAAACTGATCTAATCAATTATAATTTATTTATGACTCCAATTAATTAGTTACCGGTCAAAATAAATACTTTGGTTTATCCAAAATTGATCTAATCAATTTTAACCAATCAAATAATAATCCAATTATTATTTAAGTTATATATTTTGTAATAGAATAAATCTATTAGTTCTTTACTTAGTCCGATGAAGGTCCAATGTGTGTGACCTTATAGGATCCCGAAGTATTGAGCTGTTAAGGCTTAACCAACCCTTGTTCTAATGGAACCATTGGCTCGATGCTCTAGACCGTGAATAGAACTCGATTACCTTAAAAGACTGTAGTACGCCTCTAGCAAGGGTCTACCATCCCCCATTACTCGGAACGTCATTTATGCTTATGACTTAATCCCGGTTAATGCAATAGTTATCCAGTGCGATAAATTCCTTCCATTCTTTAATATTAGTACCATCTGGTTTATTGGGTTCGGTTAAAGTGTTAACCCACTAATAGCGAGGTTGCTCCAAGCTATCCCAGTTATTTACTTGTTACTGAAGTATATTGCCTTTTACCATAGTGTGTTTGACTAGAAACTATTTCTATCAAACACTTACTCTGATCAGAGGTTTATGGCAATCATCACTTCAATAAGTGGCCAGGTACAACTCCTTAATATATCCGGAGCGATGGATTCTTTCTGACTACTCAGCCTACTAATGTGCTATCATCACCATACCCATAATCACCCGTAGCACCCTAAATTAATGAGTGCATAGTAATAACCCAAAGTATAGCAATAGTACCATATAAGGCAACTAGCGTCTCAAGTATGAGGACATTCGCAAAGCTTATTGCATGAAGATAAACACTAACGCATTGATATTTATACCAAGTGTTTATCTTGCGTGGTCTCTAATATATCTCCCAGATGTATCCATGTGTCAAGCTTAAGGCACCACCTTCAGTCTTTAGGAGATTAACTGCTTGGACCCTTTCTAAGAAAGTTGACCATATGACAGTCTTTCCGTTTCATCAATATCCTTTCTTGATGAAACTGTGACTAGGGATAGTTTAGACATAATCGTAATTGCACATGAAGCTGGTTCCAGCAAATATAGTCCAACTATAATTTCTCTGACTTCATGCTATGATATGTCAAGGACTTTTGTATCCATACATCAATGAATATATTTTAACCAGCTATAATATATATGTATAGAAACACATTGATATAAACAAAAGAACAAATGCCTTTATTGATTAAATAAATTATTCGTACTATTACATAATTAAGATATATCGCCCTAATTGCCTTAAGGGCATACATCATATCCAACAAACTCCCAATTGCACTAAGGCCAATTAGCCATATGTTTTAATCCATATGCTTTAACATGCTAGTCATGTTTGACTTGAGTCAATGGCTTTGTCAGACCATTCGCGAGGTTCTGATCAGTGGGTATATATTCTAATCTTATTATCTTAGCATCAATAATCTCCCTGATTATATGATATTTTCTGGATACATGTCTATTTTTATGATGAGACCATGGTTCCTTTGCCTGAGCTATGGCACCATTGTTATCATAATATAAAGTAATTGGATCAACAGCCTCAGGCACCACACCGAGATCACCAATAAATCCCTTTAACTAGACAGCTTCTTTTGCTACTTCATATGCATCAATGTATTTAGATTCTATGGTTGAATCTGGAGTAGTTTCTTGCTTGGAACTCTTCCAGCATAATGCCCCTCCATTTAACACATACATAAAACCTGACTGAGACTTAAAGTCATCCTTGTCAGATTGAAAACTCACGTCAGTGTAACCTTTGATAGTGAGGTCACCTTCTCCATAAATCAAGAACTCATCCTTAGTTCTTCTTAAGTACTTAAGGATTGCCTTGACGGCCATCCAGTGCTTTTCACCTGGATCTGATTAATATCTGCTCGTAAAGCTCAAAGCCTGAGAGATATCCGACCTAGTACATTGTATAGTATACTTGATGGATCCTATCGCGGATGCATAGGGTATATCCTTAATGTGCATTCTCTCTTGAGCTGTCTTCGGACTCTCAGCCTTAGATAGGTTAATCCCCTTTGTCATCGGGAGATAACCTTTCTTAGAATGCTTAAGGTTGAACCTATTCAATACCTTGTCTATATATGTACTTTGAGAAAGACCTAATAGCCTCTTGGATTTATCCCTGTAGATCTTTATACCTAGTATAAATGCTGCTTCACCAAGGTCTTTTATGGAGAACTTTCTTGACAACCATACTTTAACTTTTTGAAGAAGAGAAATGTCGTTTCCTATTAGCAGAATGTCATCAACATACAATACTAGAAAAATGACTGCACTCCCACTAACCTTCTTATAAACACAAGGCTCATTTGCATTTGGGCAGAAATCCTCTTCCCGGATTGTTTGATCAAACCTTATATTCCAACTCCTGGATGCCTGCTTAAGTCCATATATGGATCTTTGTAGCTTGCATACCTTCGAGCCATTCTGAGATGCACAACCCTCAGGTTGTGTCATATACACATCCCGGTCTAAATCCCGATTCAGGAATGCCGTTTTTACATCCATCTGCCAGATCTCATAATTATAATGAATAACAATGGCGAGGAGTATCCTTATGGATGGTGAGAAGGTTTCATCATAGTCAATACCTTCCCGTTGACTGTAACCTTTCATAACCAACCTTGCTTTATAGGTAATTACATTACCGTCCATGTCTGTCTTCTTCTTGAAGACCCATTTGCACCCAATTGGTCTAACCTCTTGCGGTGCATCAACCAAATTCTAAACTTGGTTCTCGTACTTGGAATCCATTTCTTATTTCATGGCCTTTTGCCATTTATCAGAATCTGAACTTTTCATTGCCTCATCATATGTCCTTGGTTCATGATCCTCCATAAGATATAGCTCCTTATCATTAGTGATGATAAACCCATATCTATTGGTACCCTTATGAACATGACCTGATCTTCATAATGATTGTGTTTCGATAGGTTGTTCTTGGATCACACTCTCTTGTGTATCTAGAATGGGGTTAATCAATTGATTGTCTTTCTCTTTCTCTTGAACTTCTAGTTCAATATTGCTCCCACTAACTTTTGCAAGTAAGTGTTCCATTTCCAAAAGGTGAGCATTCTGAGACACAAATACCTTTTGTGCTTCTGATTGGTAAAACATATATCCAATTATTTCTTTTGGATATCCAATGAACAGACATTTGTCAGCCTTAGCATTTAGTTTATCTGACGCTATCCTCTTTACCATGGTAGGACAACCCCATACTCTTAAGTGACTTAGAGATGGCGTTTTGTTACACCATCTTTCATAAGGTGTAAAATCAACTGATTTAGAGGGCACTCTGTTTAAGACAAAGACCGCGCTCTCCAGTGCATATCCCCAAAAGGATTTACTAAGAACTGCATGGCTCATCATGGACCTGACCATATCTAATAAAGTCCTATTTCTCCTTTTTGACACTCCATTATGTTAGGGTGTATAAGGAGGGGTCCACTAGGGAACTATCCTATTTTCCTTTAGATAATTCTGAAACTCCTGACTTAAATATTCTCCACCTTGATCTGATTGAAGTGTTTTAATACTTTTCTCAAGCTGTTTCTCTACTTCAGCTCGGAATAGTTTGAATTTTTCAAAACTTTCAGACTTGTGCTTCATCAAGTACAAATAACCGTATCGTGAGTAATCATCAATAAAGGTTATGAAGTAGGAGTATACTCCTAGTGCCTGAACACTCATTAGACCACACACATCAGTGTGTATAAGTTCCAATCTACTCGTGGCTCATTGACCCTTTCCTTTAAAGGGTAAATTTGTCATTTTTCCTTTTAAACAAGGTTTGCAATCACCATAAGACTCCGGTCTATTAGGCCCAAGTCTCCACGCTTATGCAACTTGGTTAAGCAATCTTTGTTTATGAGGCCTAAACGACAATGCCATAAGTAGAAGGAATTCTCATTATATAATTTAACTTTCTTCATATTGTTTATATTGAAAACTTCTATTTTAGTATCAAGAATATAAATGCCACCTTTCAACATTCCATAACCATAAAGAATATTATTCAAACGAATCTGAAAATTATTATTCAAAAATAAAATTTCAAATCCTTCTGCTACTAAACATGTAATAGATACAATATTCTTAGTAACACTTGGGATGTAGTAATAATTATTCAAAACTAAAACAAGTCCACTTGGCAAAACAAGACTAAAGCTGGCTAATGCAGCAACTCTGGCTCCATTTCCCACGCGTAGGTCCATCTCCCCTTTTGCAAGTTTTCTATAGTTCCTTAGTCCCTGTATAGAAGTACAGATGTGAGAACTACAACCAGTATCCAATACCCAAGTGGATTCTCGCAGAAAAGTAGCAAAGTTTTGAATTACAAACATACCTGAAGTAGATGCCTCTATAGGCATCTGCTTCAAATGCTCAGAAGTAGGAGCTTTGCAATCCCTCTTCCAATCTCCCGGTTTCCCACATTGGAAGCAGACATACTTAGATGCCTTCTTTTCATTCTTCTTCTTACTGATTCTTTTCTTGGCACTCAGTGCCTGCTTCTTCTTCTTAGAAGCCTTGCATTTTTTAACCAATAGTAGAGGTTTCTGATCCTTCTTGATATGAGGTTCTACTATTTTCAGCATGTTGATTAATTCAGGGATAGTTGAATTAATCCTGTTCATGTAATAGTTAGTCATGAAGCCTGAGTAACTATCTCTTAAGGACATCAACACAAGGTCAATGCTTAAGTCATGATTCATCTCGAATCCCAATCGATTCAGCTTCTCAAGGTAGCCCAAGAGTTTTAGTACATGCTGGGAGGTAGAGGTGCCAGCCTGCATCTTGGTCCCGAAAAGGAGCTTGGAGGTCTCATACCTCTCATACCTCTCCCTCTCCGAAAAGAGTTCTTCAAGATGGAGAACCGTATCCTCCAAGGGCATGTTTTCATGTTGTTTCTGAAGCTCTGGATTTATCGACCCCAATATAATACACATGGTAGTATCATAATCTTTCCTGTGCTTCAACCAGGCATCATATTCCACATGATCCTCAACATCAGGTTCTACAGGGAAAATTTCACTTAGGACATAGGCAATTCCCTCGGATCTGAGAACTATTCTCACTGGTCGGAACCAATCAGAAAAGTTTGAGCCATTCAATTTGGTGTCAAGTAACATACGGAGATTAAAATTGGAAGCCATTTTCAACCTAAGTTATAAGAAAAGAAAAGTGTTTAGATATTAGTTTAAGTACATGTATTTAATATGAGGACTTTTAATTAAATACAATTTTCTACTATTTTCTTCAAAATTATAGCCCATTCTATTGAATTCGTGAATTTTAGCCCAGCTAAATTTCCTAGTAGGTAGCATCTATAACTAGTCTATTACAACCCCCAATTTTATGAGTCAAGTCATAATAGTAAGTCATAGTTGGAATCCCATTCCATTTGCATCGCATGCAATTGCTAATTCATTCAAGTTCCCTAATCCCAAGGGACGTGTGCTCTTATATTAGCATCTCCTTGAATATGTCTCAGATCTGAGCCTAGCCCCCAATTTTATGGTGGACTACCCCAGCTCTGTTAAAGCAGACTCTATCTCAAACTTTACAACCAATCAATATGGACTAGAAGGAACGCTTTGCGTAGCAATTTGATAGCCCAAAGAGACCGTATTATAAATTTAAGTAAGGAAGACTATAACTTACCTTAATATATTTACTTTGGGATTTTATTTGTGTTAAACGTCTCACCCAATCTAGGATTTTATCAGATGGACAAAATTATAATAACTTGTATTAATTCAGGGAATTTTAGAATTAATTTATAAGGTCTAACCTTAGGTGGGTTCAGCTCTTTATTATAATTATTCCATCAACCTAGATTATATGCAAAATAATTAACACTTTTATTTGTTATATTTTTATTGCATTTCCTTTAAGCTTTTATTCAATAAATTTAATTTTTTACTTTGTTATGGAAACATATATAAGCACTATCTTATATACTAGAAATAAATTAGTTCATATTAATCCCCCGGTTGGTCAATTCAAATTGCACCGATATAGGTTCCCAGGTAGGAGAGGTGCCCTATGAGGAGTAGACACCAAGTCCAATCCTTAGCCAGAACAAATACGGGCACAAAATTGAAGACTAATGGATTCGCTTGAACTAATAAATTTCGTTCTTCCAATTCATGTAAATTGGGAGCATCTACAACCCACGTAATTTAAATAAATTATTGACACTTGTATAATTTGAGTAAGTTGAGCAGGCTTATTCAAAATTATTCATAACCATTTTCTAACCTTGAAATGAAAGGCACAAGTTTATATATATTGTTCCAAATAATTAAATAAACAAATCATTTCATTAAGAAAATAATATTTAGTTTGCTTTTAACTTAATTATGCATTAAATAGGCATGCTCTGATACCACTGTTGGGAACTGACAGTCAAATTGAACATGCATAAGAGGCATGGCGGAAATTCAAAATTTTGTCCCTGTCCCCAGGAACTCCTATTAGTTGCATATAAATTAAATAAAGCATCAACTAAATAATTCTCTACCTAGGTTAGCATGCTAAAAGACTAGGCATACCATAATTCCAAATTATAGCCTAGCATATTTATTTTATACTAAGCATGTTATAACTCTAAGTTATAACCTAAGCATAAAATAAACTAAGCATGCAAAAATAACCTAAGCATAATTATTAAGTCTAAAAACACTTAAAGAAAAAGACTTAATAATTAAAAGTGAAAGAAAAAGAACTTACCAGTTGAAGCGTGCTTTTACATGACCTTCTTGCACAAGCCTCCAATCGTAGGATAGCTTCTATCAGTATCCACACGAACCCCACCAACCAAAACCTCCCCAGGAGGAAGAACTAAGAAGCCTCGAGTAGTTGCTAGACTACTCTAGAAGCCTCACCCAAAAATATAAACTAGCGGTGCCCGAATAAATTCAGGCTCCACAAAAATAACTTGCTCAATTACCCTAGAGATTAATTATCTCGCTTAGGATTTATGCTTTAAGCTTGGTACAATTTGAAAGGAAAGGGAATAGCCTATATATAGGCTATTGGGAGCAAAATTGCTCCCCCTTATTCGTTGTGGGATGGGAGTAATTAATTACTCCCATCCCTTGTGCACACAGCAAGTCAACATGGGCTGCGCATGTGCAGTACATTTTCATGGGCTGCCGCGAGCAATGCCCAGCATTACTCTCACACTTTTTGGTGTACTCCCGCGCACTCGAGCCTATACAAAATACTTTTATACTCTCGGTCCAATTAAACTCGCCAATGCAAAATTCCCCTTTTAATCATTTTTCAAATATTTATTTTTTGACCCTAATAAATTAGTCACCAGTCAAAATAAATTTCTTGATCCAACCAAAATTGATCTAATCAATTATAATTTGTTTATGAGTCTAATTAATTAGTTATCGGTCAAAATAAATACTTTAGTTTATCCGAAATTGATCTAATCAATTTAAACCAATCAAATAATAATCCAATTATTATTTAAGTTATATATTTTGTAATAGAATAAATCTATTAGTTCTTTACTTAGTCCGATGAAGGTCCAATGTGTGTGACCTTATAGGATCCTCGAAGTATTGAGCTGTTAAGGCCTAACCAACCCTTGTTCTATTGGAACCATTAGCTCGATGCTCTAGACTGTGAATAGAACTCGATTACCTTAAATGACTGGAGTACACCTCTAGCAAGGGTCTACCATCCCCCATTACTCGGAACGTCATTTATGCTTATGACTTAATCCCGGTTAATGCAATAGTTATCCAGTGCGATAAATTCCTTCCATTCTTTAATATTAGTACCATCTAGTTTGTTGGGTTCGGTTAAAGTGTTAACCCACTAATAGCGAGGTTGCTCCAAGCTATCCCAGTTATTTACTTGTTACCGAAGTATATTGGCTTTTACCATAGTGTGTTTGACTAGAAACCATTTCTATCAAACACTTACTCTGATTAGAGGTTTATGGTAAGCATCACTTCAACAAGTGGCCAGGTACAACTCCTTCATATATCCGGAGTGATGGATTCTTTCTGACTACTCAACCTACCAACGTGCTGTCATCACTATACCCCTAATCACCCATAGCACCCTAAATTAATGAGTGCATAGTAATGACCCAAAGTATAGCAATAGTACTAGACAAGGCAACTAGCATCTCAAGTATGAGGACATTCACAAAGCTTATTGCAAGAAGATAAACACTAACACATTGATATTTATACCAAGTGCTTATCTTGCCGCGGTCTCCAATATATCTCCCAGATATATCCATGTGTCAAGCTTAAGGCACAACTTTCAGTCTTTAGGAGATTAACTGCTTGGACCTTTCCAAGGAAGTTGACCACATGCTAGTCTTTTCGTTTCATCAATATCCTTTCTTGATGAAACTGTGACTAGGGATAGTTTAGACATAACCATAATTGCACATGAAGCAGGTTTCACCAAATATAAGCTTCAAGTTCGTGTAATGGATGACACATGGCTTATTTCTTTACTAATTTGGGACCGTGAAGCGCTACAACTGATTGGAAAAGCTACGAATAAATTGAGAGATAAGTAATTGAGGTACATAATTTTCCCATATATCAGTATTATATCTTCTTTGAATTCCAATTAATTTTAGTTTTTTTCTCGATTAGTAATGTTTTAAACAACTTTTATTGCTTTTTATCTTTTGAAATTATATTAGATGTCTGTTGCACTTGGTGAAACACTTATAATAATGAAATTAGAGAACATTATAGGAAGAGAAATTATGTTCAAACTTTTAATTAAGAGCTACAATATTATTACACATGATGAAGTGTATTAGGTGGTTAAACTTATGATGGGTTGAATAACTTCTGAAACAATATAATCTTTCTCTCCTTCAAAATTTATTGACTGTAAGTTTAATTTTATTTCATATGTAACTTCAAATTAGTAGGTTGTATTATTTGCATTTTAGTTCATATATATTTTAACTTTAAATTTTTTTTTATAATAAGATCCAGATTTCGATGTTGACCAATTTTCTAGATGCAAATAAAAATTTCAAGGTACTTCTAACATTTATGTTATAAGTACAAATGATTAATTATCCACTATGATTTGAATTAGGTCTTTTATTTATTTATTTATTTATTTTTGTTTGGCACGATTTGATATCAGAAAATAAGGTCAATTCTCATGTCATACCTGTAGAGATAAGAAATGAAATTCTAACACAGTATATATTGATAGATGAAGATAATGCACAATTTTCGAGCAATTGAGCAAAACAGATGAGGATTAAGAAGGAGAAGAGTAATTGACATGTATCTCTTTTTAAAAAAGATTAGTATTTCTTCTTCAATTCCATTGGTATATGTGTTTCACCATAATGCAACAGACATCTAATATAATTTCAAACGACATCTAATATAATTGAAAGCCAAATTTTATATATATCATTGTCAAACTTGGCAGAACTATTATTTTGGGTTATGTATTATTTATTTTGTATTGTTGGATTTTTTTATTTTAAACAATTGTTATTTCTTCCTATTTCTATCTTTCCAATTTTTTGGGTAAATTTTGCAATTCCTATATAAGCTCCAAAGTGGAAAAAAACATTATTGATTGATTGATTATAAGCCTATTGGAGAAAAAATTTGAATTTTATAATATTATTTACTTTTATGAATAATAATAGAATATTTATAATTATTTGATCAAGCAAAATATTTAAAAATATTTCATTATTATCACAGTAAATATTTAATATAATCTCGACAGTTAAAATTTTGAAAAATAGATTTAGGAATTAATGATTTAGGAATTAAATTTTGAAAAATAGATTTTCGATAATGAAATATTTTAATTATTTGATCAATTAACATATCTCATACATATGTTTTAAAGATTTAATTTGTTGTTCTAATTTTATTTAATGTTATTCTATTGATTATAATTATATTTAAAAATTAATGTGACTCTTTTTCCCTCATCAAATATTTGACAGGAAATTATAAGATAATTACATAAAAGTATATATTATAATCATATTTAAGAAAAAAAATTGAGTTTATAACAGTACTTACCCCTTCTTATGGATGATAATGTAATATTTTTAATTATTTGATCAAGTAAAGTAATTAAAAATATTCCATTATTATCACAATAAATATTTAATAAAATCACAACAGATTAAATTTTAAAAAATAGACTTACTAATTAATGTGACTCTTTTTTTCCATCAAATATTTGACATGGAATTACAAGATAACTATATAAAATTTTAAATTACAATCTTATTTAAGAAAAAAATTGAGTTTTATAATAATACTTACTCCTGTGTTATAATATTTTAAATTATTAGGTCAACTAATATATCTCCTAAATCTATTCATTTAAAATTTAATTTGTTGTTTTTTTATTTTCTTTAATTCTGTTGATTATAATCCTATTTGAGAAAAAATTTGAATTTCGTAATAGTACTTACTCCTTTTTTAAGAATCAATGTGACTATATTTTCCTCATCAAATATTAGCAATAAAGTATTAATTATAATTCTATTTAAGAAAAAGTTTGAATTTTATAATAGTACTTACTAATTCTTATGGATGATTTTATAATAGTAACTCCGTATGGAAAAATAATAGATTATTTTTATTTATTTGATCAAGTGAATTCAAATTTTAAATTCTGGTCCATGATGATGATGGACAAGTAACAAATGAAGCTGCAAATGTTGTATATAAAGAGATTTTTCACAATTTAATTTGATACATGATATAACATATTTTTTTATCTTGAGTATTCTTTATTTTCTATTTTTATTATATATATATATATGTATATATATATATATATATATATATATATATATATATATATATATATATATATATATGTATATAGATATTACAAAATAAACTTATCATTGATATACTTATTACAAATGACATATCCGTGCATCGCACGAGTACTACACTAGTTTATATTAATTCAGGGAATTTTAAAATTAATTTAAAAGGTCTAACCTTTAATGGGTTCAAGCTCTTTATTATAATTATTCAATCAACCTAGATTATATGTAAAATTATTAACATTCTATATCTGTTATATATGTCGCATTTTCATTAAGATTTTATTCAATAATTTAATATTTACTTTGTTATAGAAACATATATAAGAACCATCTTATATACTAGAAATAAAACAGTCCATATTTAATCCCCTCTTAGTTAATTCAAATTGCACAGATATAGGTTCCCAGGTAGGAGAGGTGCCCTATGAGAAGTAGACACCATGTCCAATCCTTGCCAGAACAAACACGGGGCATAAACTTGAAAAAACATGGATTCTCTTGAACTAATAAATTTTGTTCTTTCAATTCATGTAATTTGAAAGCATATATAACCCTTCTAATTTTGTAGAAATTATTGAGTCTTTGATAATTTTGAGTAAGTTGAGAAGGTTTATTCGAAATTATCTATATCCATTTTCTAACCCTGAAATGAATATCTAAGTTCATGCATTGTTCCAAACAATCAATAAAAATTAAATCATTTCATATAGAAAATAAAATTTAGTTCGCTTCTCACTTAATTATCCACTAAATAAGCATGCTCTGATACCACTGTTGGAAATTGATAGTCACTCTGAACATGTATAACAGGCATGACGGAAATTCAAAATTTTGTCCCTTGTCCCTAGGAACCCCTACTAGTTGCATCTAATCAATTAAAGCATTAACTAAATGAATTCTCTACCTAGGTTAGCATGCATAGGCTAGGCATACCATGACTCTAAGTTATATCCTAGCATAAATATTCTATATCTAGCATGTTATAACTCTAAGCTATAACCTAAGAATAAGCATAAAATAAACTAAGCATGTAAAACAATCTAAGCGTAATTATTAAGTCTAAAACCGCTTAAAAAAAGACCTAATAATTAAAAGAAAACTTACCAGTTGAAGCGTGCTTTAGCAGAACCTTCTTGCACAAGCCTCCAAGTGTAGGATAGCCTCTATAAGTATCCACACAAACCCCACCAACAGAAACCTCCTCGAGAGGAAGAACCACCGAGTTTTGAGTAGCTGCTAGAGGACTCCAAAACCCACCGGAAAATATTAACTTGAGATGCCTAAAAAATATTCGAGGATCCTAAAAAATTAGCTCTTAAAGTCAACTCGAGAAAACACGTTGGAATCTCAAGTCAAGACTCAGGAGGAGCTGTGGTGCATTTGACAAAGGAGGGGGAAGGACTCCTTATATAGGCGCAATGTGTGGTCAGCCAGTAGATCCCATGGGATCCGCGTGTTGCCCCACCCACACGGCGTGTAGTGCACGCCTTGTGTGCCACCCAAGGCAAGCCCTTGCGGGCTTGCCTTGCTGGAGAGCTAGGAGTCGTGGCCCATGCCGCGAGCACTGCCAGTAGTGCTCGCGTAACTTTCGGTGCACTCACGTGCACCCGAGCCTATACAAAATATATTTTATACTCTCAATCCAATTTAACTTGTGAAGGCCAAATTCCCCTTTTGATCCTTTTCAAATAAATATTTTATTTTATAACCCTAATAAATTAGTTACCGGTCAATAAATAAAATCTCTGGTCTAACCAGCAATGGTCTAACCATTTTATATTTAATATTCTCGTAATAGACTAAGTTTATTAATTCGTTACTCAGTTTGATGAAAGTCCAATGTGTGTGACCTTATAGGATCCCGAAGTATTGAGCTATTAAGGTTTGACCAATTTTTGTTCTATAGGAACTATTGGCTCGGGGTTCTAGACCATGAATAGAAATCGATTACCTTAAATGACTGTAGTACGCCTCTATCAAGGGTCCACCATCCCCCATTACTCAGAACGTCATCTGTGCTTATAAAATAATCATGGTTAATGCAATAGTTTCCCAATGCGATGAACTCCTTCCATTCTGTAATATTATACCATCTGGTTTATTGGGTTCAGTTAAAGTGTTAACCCACTAATAGCAAGGTTGCTCCAAGCTATCCCAGTTATGTACTTATTACAGAAGTATATTGCTTATTACCATAATGTGTTTGTGTTAGGAACTGACAGTCACTTTGAACATGCATAACAAGCATGGCGAAATTCAAAATTTGGTCACTTGTCCCTAGGAACTCCTATCAGTTGAAAATCAATTAATTAAAGCCTTAACTATATTAATTCTCTACTTGGGTTAGCATGCATAGGCTAGGCATACCATAATTCCAAATTATATCCTAGCATAGATATACTTATACTAAGCATGTTACAACTCTAAGTTATAACCTAAGCTTGAAATATACTAAGTATGCAAAACAACCTAAGCATAATAATTATTAAGTCTAAAAATGCTTAAAGAAAAAGACCTAATAATTAAAAGAGAAATAGAGAACTTACCAGTCGAAGCGTGCTTTGGCAGAACCTTCTTGCACAAGCCTCCAAGTGTAGGATAGCCTCTATAAGTATCCACACAAACCCCACCAACCTAAACCTCCCATGAGGAAGAACCGTAGAGTTTCGAGTAGCTGCTAGACCACTCTAAAAACCACCCGAAAATATTAAGTAAAGGGACTCCTTAATTTTGTTCTTCTAAGTTGACTTGAGAAAATGCGTTAGAATTTCAAGTTAAATCTCAAAGGAAGAACTAGAGTGGAAATGACGAGGAGGAGAGCTCCTTTTGAATGGAGAGGAGGACAACTCAACATTTCCCACCCCTATGCTTGGGCACAAGCACATGCTCGCCGCCCAAGTCGGCGGGGCTTGCCTTGGCCATAAGCTTGGGCTTGTGGCCTATGTTGCAAACCTAGTTTGCAGCAAGCCCCTGTGGGCTGGCCTTTTAGCATACTTGGACCCTATGAATAAATTCATAGGTCCATGGCAAAAATCCCTTTTAACCCTCCTTTCTTTCAATTTATTTACAACCCTAATAAAATTAGTTACCGGTCAAAATAAATTCCTAGCTTAACCAAAAAATGATCTAATCATTTTAATCAACACTTTAATTTATTTATGACCCTAATAAAATTAGTTACCGGCCAAAATAAATTCTCTGGTCTAACCAGGTGATGGTCTAACCATTCTGCATTTAATATTTTTGTAATAGAATAAGTATATTAATTCTTTACTCAGTCCGATGAAGGACCAATGTGTGTGACCTTATAGGATCCTGAAGTATTGAGCTGTTAATGTTTCACCAATCCTTATTCTATAGGAATTATTGGCTCGAGGTTCTAGACCATGAATAGAACTCGATTTCCTTAAATGACTATAGTACGCCTCTAGCAAGGGTCTACCATCCCCCATTACTCGGAACGTCATTTATGCTTATGACTTATTCCTGGTTAATGTAATCATTGTCCAATGCGATGAACTCCTTCCATTCTTTAATATTAGTACCATCTAGTTTATTGGGTTTAGTTAAACTATTAACCCACTAATAGTGAGGTTGCTCCAAGCTATCTCAGTTATTTACTTGTTATCAAAGTATATTGCTCTTCACCATAATGTGTTTGACTAGAAACTATTTCTATCAATCATATACTCTAATTAGACGTTTATAGCAATCATCACTTCAACAAGTGGCCAGGTTCAACTCCTTAATATATCCAGAGCAATGGATTCTTTTCGACTACATATCTTACCAATTATGAGCGGGCGAACTTTCTTTGACTCTTTTCGGATCATTCGTTGGATTGGCATGACCAATAACGGACTCCCGGGTTTTAATGCGGCGAGTTACCGCTAGAGTGCATGGCTCGTTGTATGTGTGAACATACTTGGCATTTCCAACTGGAGAAAGGGGTTAAGGACTCCTTTGGGGGATTAGCCTTTTTATTGCGGGAGTAGGATCCCTATTTTATACAATATTAGAGTCTCCTCCCAGATCATATCTTCTAGGGAAATTGATGGTATAGCTAATCTGAGAAGGATTCCTATATCGATAAAAGAGAGATTCTGGTTCCAGATGAAATAGTTACTTATCATTTGAATTTGGATAAATCACATTTGGGAAGAGAATCCTTTATTATTTTTAATAAGAAAAAGAGATGAGTTAAAGAGATACGACCTTTGCGGGCTTAACCCTTAGAGCGTGGGCCTAGTAGGACTGGATTACCCCATTCAGTGATTATGAATGCATGGTTGAAAATAATATTCCCTCAGTTACCTTTTGTTTGCTTCCGGATGACTGAAAGGCTTAGTACTGACTAGGACTGCATTTGCTTCGTGTTGTATTAAGATTAATATGGGGATAACCTTGAGCAATTGTATAATGGGCTTATTTGAGTGTTTGGGGATGTACGGATAGCTTTTTAGCTAAAAGCTAGCTTTAGAGGTGTTTATACCTTGGTATAGTGGTGGGATATTTATGGTATAGGCTCGATACTATGAGGGATTTTTTAAGGATAGTGATCGCTTTAATTGGTTTTTGGTTGCTACTTTCACTGATTGATTGATCACCCTGGAAATGCTGGGAGCAATTTCCTTTTATAGAAATTTTTGAAGCGTTGATCGACACATATGGGAGCGTCGATCGACGCAACTTCTATAAGGATAGGGTTGCTGCATCATTGGGCTAGATTCCCTATAAGCATAAAACGATACATATGGGATGTGTCGATCAACACAACCCAAGCGGTGATAGCCTTACTTATTCATGATTATAGGTTTGATGAGTCAGCAGAGAAACTGACACATGTCACCATCTATCACAGCTGTAAGGAAGTGTCGATCGACGCAAGTTGGAGGCCAATAAGTATCGATTGACGCAAATTTTCATGGGGCTGTATTTTTTATTCTTTAGAGGGTTTTCAGGATTCTAGGGTGAAAACGCGATCTTCGTCAGTACCAATTTGTTGCTTCCTGAAAAGGTCTTGGACTGTTGGGAGCTGATAGTCAATTTGAACATGCATAACAGGCACGACGAAAATTCAAAATTTTGTCCCAGTCCCCAGGAACTCCTATTAGTTGCATATAAATTAAATAAAGCCTTAACTAAATAATCCTGTATCTAAGTTAGCATGCATAGGCTAGGCGTACCATAATTCTAAATTTTATTCTAGCATAAATATTTTATATCAAACATGTTATAACTCTAAGTTATAATTTAAATATAAAATAAATTAAGCATGCGTTATAACCTAAGTATAATAATTATTAAGTCTAAAATGCTTAAAGAAAAAGACCTAATAATTAAAATAAAACATACCAGTTGAAGCGTGCTTTGGTAGAACCTTCTTGCACAAGCCTCCAAGTATAAGATAGCCTCTAGGAGTATCCAAACGAACCCCACCATCCGAAACCTCCCCGAGAGGAAGAACTAAGGAGCCTTGAGTAGTTGCTAGACCACTCCGAAACCCCACCCGAAAAAATAAACTAGAGATGTTCAAGTTATTCTTGAACTTGGTGCAATTTAGAAAGGAGAAATAGAGCTCTATTTATAGGGGAAGTAAAGGCTCCCCGGATTTAATGCTAAATTAATGCTGATTTAATGCGAGATTAAATGCGTGATTAAATGCCAATTAAACACAAGATTTAATTGCTAAATTAAATCCAATTTAAATATATGTATTAAATTCAATTTAAATACATAATTTAATTAATTCTCGTCTCTTTTATTTTACGACCCTTCTAAAATTAGTTACCGGTGAAAATAAATTCCTGGCTTAACCCAAAAATGATCTAATCATTTTAATCAACACTTTGAATTATTTGAGACCATAATAAAATTAGTTATCGGTCAAAATAAATATCTAGCTTATCCAAAATGATCTAATCATTTTAACCAATACCTTAATTTATTTATAACCCTAATAAAATTAGTTACCGATCAAAATAAATTGTTGTTCTAACCAAATAATAATCAAATTATTATTACGTCATATTTTTGTAATAGAATAAATCTATTAATTCTTTACTCAGTCTGATGAAGGCCCAATGTGTGTGACCTTATAGGATCCCGAAGTATTGAGCTGTTAAGGCTTAACCAACTCTTGTTGTATTGGAACCATTGGCTCGAGGTTCTAGACCGTGAATAGAACTTGATTGCCTTAAACGACTGTAGTACGCCTCTAGCAAGGGTCTACCATCCCCCATTACTCGGAACGTCATTTGTGCTTGTGACTTAATCCCTGTTAATGCAATAGTTATCTAGTGCAATGAACTCCTTCCATTCTTTAATATTAGTACCATCTGGTTTATAGGGTTCGGTTAAAGTGTTAATCCACTAATAGCAAGGTTGCTCCAAGCTATCCCAGTTATTAACTTGTTACCGAAGTATATTGCCTTTTACCATAGTGTGTTTGTCTAGAAACTATTTCTATCAAACACATACTTTGATCAGAGGTTTATAGCAATCATCACTTCAACAAGCGGCCATGTACACCTCCTTAATATATCCGGAGCAATGGATTCTTTCTGACTACTTAGCTTACCAATGAGCAGTCATCACTATACCCTTAATCACCTATGACACCCTAAATTAATGAGTATATAGGAATGACCCAAAGTACAGCAATGGACCCATACAAGGTAACTAGCATCTCAAGTATGAGGATATTCGCAAAGCTTATAGCATTAAGATAAACACTAACACATTGGTATATACACCAAGTGTTTACCTTACTGCAGTCTCCAATATATGTCCCCGAATATATCCATGTGTCAAACTTAAGGTACCACCTACAGTCCTTAGGAGATTGACTGCTTGGACCTTTCCAAGAAAGTTGACCACATGCTAGTCTTTTCGCTTCATCAATATCCATTCTTGATGAAACTATGACTAGGGATATTTTAGGCATAATCATGAAGCAGGTCTCACTAAACATAGTCCAACTAAAAATTTCTCTGACTTCATGCTATGATGTGTCAAGGACTTTTGTATACATATATTAATGAATATATTTTAACCAACCATAATATATTTACAAGCACATCGATATAAACAAAAGGTTAAACACCTTTATTAATTAAACAAATTATTCATACAATTACATAATTAAGATATATAGCCCTAATTGCCTTAAAGGCATACATCATATCTAACAAACTCCTACTTGTACTAAGACCAATTAGCTATATGTCTTAATCCATATGCTTTAACATGCTTGTCATGTTTGACTTGAGTCAATGGCTTCATCAGACCATCTGCGTGGTTCTGATTAGTGGGTACATATTCTAATCTTATTATCTTAACATCAACAATCTCCCTGATTATATGATACTTTCTGGATACATGTCTATTTTTCTGGTAAGACCGTGGTTCCTTTGCCTGAACTATGGCAGCATTATTATCACAATACAAAGTAATTGGATCAATAGTTTCAGGAACCACACTGAGATCACCAATAAATCCCTTTAACAGATAGCTTTTTTTACTACTTTGCATACAGCAATGTATTCAGATTCCATGGTTGAATCAGCAGTAGTTTCTTGCTTGGAAATCTTCTAGTATACCGCCCCTTTATTTAACACATACACAAAACTTCACTGAGACTTAAAGTCATCCTTTTCAGATTGAAAACTCACGTCAGTGTAACCTCTAATTGTGAGGTCACCATCTCCTTATTTCAAGAACTCATCCTTAGTCCTTCTTAAGTACTTAAGAATTGCCTTAATGACCATCCAATGCTTTTCACCTAGATCTGATTGATATCCACTAGTAAAGCTCAAAGCCTGAGAGACATCTGGCCTAGTATATATCATAGCATACATGATGGATCCCATCGTGGATGCATAGGGAATATCCTTCATGTGCATTCTTTCTTGAGCTGTCTTCAAACACTCAGCCTTAGATAGGTTAATCCCCTTTGTTATCGGGAGATAACCTTTCTTCGAATGCTCAAGGTTGAACCTATACAACACCTCGTCTATATATGTACTTTGAGAGAGACCTAATAGCCTCTTGGATCTATCCTTATAGATCTTTATACCTAGTATAAATGCTGCTTCACCAAGGCCTTTCATGGAGAACTTTCTTGACAACCGTACTTTAATATTATGAAGAAGAGAAATATCGTTTCCTATTAGTAGAATGTCATCGACATACAATACTAAGAAAATGAATGCACTCCCACTAACCTTCTTGTAAACACAAGGCTTATTAATGTTTGGACAGAAATCCAGTTCATGAATTGTCTGGTCAAACCTTATATTCCAACTCCTAGATGCCTACTTAAGTCCATAAATGGATCTTCGCAGCTTGCATACCTTTGAGCCATTCTGAGATGTAAAACCCTTAAGCTGTGTCATATACACATCCTTGTCTAAATCCTATTTAGGAGTGCTATTTTAACATCCATCTGCCAGATCTGATAATCGTAATGAGCAGCAATGGCAAGGAGTATCCTTATAAATTTAAGCATGGGTACCGGTAGGAAAGTTTCATCATAGTCGATACCCTCATGTTGAGTATAACCTTTCGTAACCAACCTTTCTTTATAGGTAATTACATTACCATCTATGTCAGTCTTCTTCTTGAAGACCCATTTGCCTCTGATTAGTCTCACCTCTTACGGTGCATCAACCAAATTCCAAACTTTGTTCTTATACATGGAATCCATTTCCGATTTTATGGCTTTTAGCCATTTATCAGACTCTGAGCTTTTCATTGCTTCATCATAGGTCCTTGGTTCATCATCCTCTATGAGATATAGTTCCTTATCATCAGTGATGATAAAACCATATCTTTCAGGACCTTTATGAACACAACTTGATCTTTGCAATGATTGTGTTTCGATAGGTTGTTCTTGGATCACACTTTCTTATGTATCTAGAACGGGGTCAATCCGGTGATTGTCTATTACTTCCTCTTGAACTTCCAGTTCAATATTGCTCCCACTGAATTTTGTAAGTAAGTGTTCCTTTTCCAAAAAGTGAGCACTCCTAGACACAAAACCCTTTTGAGCTTCGGGTTGGTAAAATAAATATCCAATAGTTTCCTTTGGATATCCAATGAACAAACACTTGTCAAATTTGGCGCATAGCTTATTTGATGCTATCCTCTTTACCATAGCAGGACATCCCCATACTCTCAAGTGACATAGAGATGGCCTTTTATTACACCACCTTTCGTAAGATGTAAAATCAATAAATTTAGAGGGCACTCTGTTTAATATATAAACTGCACTCTCTAGTGCATATCCCCAAAAGGATTTACTGAGATCTGCATGTCTCATCAAGGAATGAACCATATCTATTAAAGTCCGATTCCTCTTTTCCAACACTCCATTGTGTTGGGGTGTATAAGGAGGGGTCCACTAGGGAACTATCCCATTTTCATTTAAATAATCCTGAAACTCCTGACTTAAGTACTCTCTACCTCAATCAGATCAAAGTGCTTTAATACTTTTCTTAAGTTGTTTCTCTACTTCAGTTCTGAATAGTTTGAACTTTTCAAAACTTTCAGACTTGTGCTTCATTAAGTACAAATAACTGTATCGTGAATAATCATCAATAAAGGTTATGAAGTAGGAGTATCCTCCTTGTGCTTGAACACTCATTGGACCACACACATAATTATGTATAAGTTCCAATGTACTCATGGCTCATTCACCCTTTCCTTTAAAGGGTAACTTCATCATTTTTCCTTTTAAATAAGGTTCACAATCACCATAAGACTCTAAGTCTATTGGGCCCAAGTCTCTACGCTTATGCAACCTGGTTAAGCGATCTTTATTTATATGGCCTAAACGACATTGCCATAAGTAGAAAGATTTCTCATTATCTAATTTTCTCTTAGCAATGTTTATGTTTAAGAACATGATTTTGTAATTACGAAATATCATTTATCATATTACAATAAAATATCATTCATAACTTTGATAATACCTTTTATCAAATTGGAATAAAATTCCATCTGCTGTGAAGCAGGAAACAATATTTCATAATGACAATTGAATTTCGTCCTTTTACAAATTTTAGCAAAATGGAAATTTCGAGTTCCTACATCAATAGCAGCCATCAAGCTCTAATGATTTTCCATAGGTACAACTCTCCTTTTTGCAAACCTCTACTTCTCAACAATATCTATACCTTCGTATGGATATGTGATTCTCATTAGGTATTCCATACCAATTTAGAATTCCCTTGAGATGTAGAATTTCTCAATATCAAACATCTTGAAGTGGAAGCTTTAGGCCTCCTCTTCTAATGCTATCAGACTTTAGCCATTTTGATCTTATTTCCAATATCCCATATTGAAATGAAGATCTTGTTTCCAATATTTCATGTTGAAAACAATCATTTTATCTTCTAGACAAAATTCTCAGTATTCTTTTACTTTTCTCTTTACTCTGCTCTATCCTGCTTGAATACTAGACATAATGTGTCCCTTTACTTCTTTGAGATATGAACCATTTAAATTTTTGACTAACTAGACCACTAATCTTCCATCAAAATATTTTGGTTCAAATTCTCCACCATAGGAAATGCTTTTTCTAAGATGTAAAGACATAGACTTTCAAGTCCATGATTTTATGATGCCCTTGTAGGTAAGGTAACATGGATCCTAACATCTGACTTGATGTTTATCCTTATCTCCTTCTAGTTACTTATATAAGGTAACAAGGATGTTATCAACCTCCAAGGTGTTGTATCCAAGTTTCCTTTATGTATTTGATGCATATCTGTTTCAAGCAGAATTGCTTGCATGATGTTGTTTAGATTCGGGCTTTAAACAAAGTACACGCCAAGCCCAAGGCTTTGAGGACTATCCTCACATTTCTAAACAAACCCTTTGAAGCTAAAGCCACTCAAAATTAGTTATCAATGTGGACGTTTGTATTTAAATATAGATTTCAACCTAAGATATAAGAAAAGAAAATTGTTCAGATATTAGTTTTTAGTACATGCATTTAATAAAAGGTCTTTAAATTAAATATATTTATCCTATTATTTTCTTCAAAATTTACAATTGCCCATTCTATTGAATTCGGGAATTTTAGCCCAGCTAAATTTCCTAGTAGGTAGCATCTATAACTAGTCTATTATGACTCCCAATTTTATGAGTCAAGTCATATTAGTAAGTTAGCATTGGAATCTTATTCCATTTGCATCGTATGCAATTTCTAATACATTCAAGTTCCCTAATCCCAAGGAACGTGTGCTCTTATTTTAGCATCTCCTTGAATATGTCTCAGTCCTGCGGCTAGCCCCTAATTTTATGGTGGACTACCCAACCTGTTAAGGGAGACCTTATCTCAATTTTTATAAACAATCAATGTGGACTAAAAGGAATGCTTTGGGTAGCACTTTGATAGTCCAAAGAGGCCGTATCATAAATTTGAGTAAGGAAGACTATAACTTGCCTTAATATATTTACTTTGGGATTTTATTGGTGTGAGTGGGCGGATGTTTTGGTGGGTTGTACGCAGGGCGAGGGGAGTGATTCGGATTCGGTGCAGTTTGAGAAAACCGCGGTATTTGGTTTGGTTTGAGAAAATCCAGTTTGCTTAAATGAGGTGGCTTTGTAGGCCAAAAATGTGATTATATTGAGAAATATATTTGCACATTTTATTAGGAAAAGATATTTTTAAAATAAAGCATTTTACTTTATTTAAAAATAGAAATAGAGTCGCCACCCGGTTCAGCTCCACCAGGAATTGTGGTATACTATCCCGAAATGGGATTTTTATACCGAAGAGAAAATGAGATTCTGAGTTCAGACATAATAGTTACTGATATTGTTCAAATTGTTTGGATTAATTTTGGAATTTTGGAATTTGTGGTGATTTTTGCATTACAACGGATTTATTTAAGAATTAAATTCAAGAAATAAAACGGGCATTATAACGGCTTACTAAATAGACATTTTCTACCAAATTTACAGTAGAGTAACGACAACATTTGGGTCTGGGCCTGGAAACTCGGATAGAGTTTCCTCACATTCTAGTTGTTTGTCCGTACCTACATATTATAATTTAAGTGGCACTAGTGCCTCACTTAACCTGAGAAATGGAATGCAATATGTAGCAATAAACCAATAAAAATGAGTTTTAATGAATTTAAAAGTTGGGCTTAGAGCCAATTACCCTCAGTTTACCTTTTCTTCTGTCTAGGATGACCTGAGAGTCGGTGTAGGACCGAAGTTATCAAAGGTTGTGTTGGAAAATAGATTTAACCCGAGTTATGACTATAATCTTGGGTTATTTCTGTAGGGAAATGTGAGATTTGGTCGTTTTAAGATGGAAGATCACTTTGGGATCTTGATCCAAAAAGACTGTGAAGTGAGTTTATACCGAATGTGGGTGATAGAATTCGGATCTGGGATTATTTTGACAGAGTTTTAGGGCTTTTGGGATTCTCAGAACTGAAAAAGGACATAAAGGTAATTTTGGATTCTTTTAAAAATTTCCGTCTCTTCTGAAATGAGGGGGTGCAACCGTTTGTATAGAGGGTTGGTAATTAGTCGGTGAGCTAATTTCATAGGTAAATAGCCGGTGGGCTAATTACCACTCTAACAGGATTTTACATCAGATCCCGTAAATCCTGGCCAGATCTCGATAAGATTTGATTTTTTTACTATAGATCGGTAAATAGCCGACAAGCTAATTACCTATATTTGACCCAACTTTGACTTTTTTGATTTTTTTGTAGGAAATGCCAAATCATAGCTTCCCTTGAATGTGGATTTTTGAATTTTGGATTTTGGATGACAATTCGGTCCTTTTTGGCTCATTTGTCTGATCATTGGACGAAATATGCATTATTCCTCATCGGGCCAGAACGGACCTGTGCTAATATTTTGCCCCTCGCATACACAAATTTTGTGCTAGAAATTTGGTCGTATGCGAAACAAACAAAATATTGTGTGAGTTAAAAATATTTTTAATCGACAAATTTTGAAACAAATATATCTTGCCCCTTCGATTAAATTTTTTTAATGAGTTGCGTGAGGTTAAGGAATTGACCAGGGGTCAAAATAAATATTTTTGGATGCTTGATGCAAGTGTGACTATGTAAAAATAGGTTTTAGGTCCGCTCGCTTTGAAACCGATGCAGAAAATGGATGAAAAAATGCAAAATTACGAAAATTTTGAAAATACATGTAATTAGCCGGCTGGCTAATTACCTATGTAACGGTAACTTTTATAGCCGTTACACATAAACTCGTGACAGCTGGATAGGTAATTAACCGGTGGGCTAATTACATAGGTAATTAGCCGGCAAGCTAATTACTAGCGGTCTATAAAAACAATAGCTTGGCTCCTATTTTCTTCACACCAACAATTCTCTCTTATTCCTCATGCATTTTCTGCTCTCGATTTTCAAAATTTTTTGCCTCTGAGCTATTTTCGACGATGATTTCTTCATTTTCTTCCCTTTTGTGCCCCTACTTTTCAGATTCTGCAGGGTATCGTTGTGGTTCAAGCTTTATAACATCTGCTTGGATCTGTCAGCCATTCAAGTGACTACTCGTAACATGCTTATTGATGGCAAACAAGTGGAAATTTTTGAGGTTCCGGCCGATGCTTTGGATGGGCTCCCACCAAATTGGATGTATCATGGGATTGCTTTGGGCGATTTTATTCTGCCAGCTTTGAAGCCTTCCGACTATCTCTCTTGGATTCTGGTAAGCCTTATTGTTATTTTTATTTCGCGCAAAGACCTATCCATTTTATTGTTTATTTTTTTATGCAATGATTTATTATTGGGTGATGATTTATTATTTTAGGTAATCATGTGATTTATCAAAAACTGGTATATGATACATGTGTATGCATTGTTTAGGTTACCAAGCATGATGGCGCTAGCACTACCCACTTTCATAAGTGGTATAAGGTGTTATTCTCTAGCACCAAGGCCATTGTTGACGGGACGTCTTTTGGGAGGATGGTTAGGAATTGTAAGTATGTCAGACACCGTAAGTATCCATATATCCCAGCCGGTACATCTACCTACATCTTGAGCAGGTGGTCCGATACTAACCACACTTTCCATTTCCATTGCGAGGACTATACCATCACTCATTTGGATTACTATATTATAACAGGTCTACCCTTCCATGGTAATGTGATCCATTTCAATACTTGCTTCACTTATGACAACTTCAATGCGGAGATTATTGAAGCTCTGATTGGATACTCCGAAGACAAGTCGGGGCGAGTTTCTTGCTAGAAACGTATAATCTTTTAGAGCTCTGGGGATAGAGGGTATCCGACTGCTGCCTGCGAGGCTAGAGCTTTCATGGCCGCTACCTTGTTGTGGCTATGTTTTCCTAACAGGGGTTTGATCATGAAACTCCATATTCTACCGGCTTTGATAGATACATCTCGCTTTGAGGAGTATGCATGGGGCAGAGCCGCATTGGGTCACCTATACCGGGCTCTTAACTAGTGTGTGAGGAACAAGATTGACAAGTTAAAGTGTTGTCTTTAGATTGTTTATGTAAGAGTTCGATCGTTATCTCTTTTCTTTATGAATATTTTGTCCATTTTTGGTGTTTTTATCTTTTTCTTGTCTGCTTACAGATCATGTTCTTTGAGATAGTGATCCTTCTGAGGACCAAGCTCATTCGCATAGTTATTTCACATTCTATCCTTGACAACCACACTATTTCAGCAGTTGGGAAATGGAGTTCAGTTCTGCTCTTCTTGCCTATCTTTATGCCCTTTCTTTGGAGCAGGTATGCCTCATAATTTTCTTTGTCTACTTTAATTGCTATATCTACTACAATTGTTGTACTGATGTCTGGCTTTCCCTTTTCTAGATTAGGATTTACCCTTGGGGGCATGCTCTTCACTGGCCGGAGGTCATGAGATGAGCCAGGGAGTTTGAGGACACCCGAATGATCATAGAGACCCCCTTCTCTTCGGAGTAGTATTTTGGTGATCACATTCAGGGCTGTCATCTTCCTCTTAGGTTGCATTCTATTCCTCTTCGGGTGCCTCGGTGGGTCTTTTGGCCTGACCACTTGCCTAACTTTGTACAATTGGCCTCCGAGGGTGTCTCTAGGATATGAGAAGTTCTGCCATTTGTAGCTGCCTGAATGGCCGGATACGGATCCTATTCCTATTGCTCCTCAGTGGGATACCCATAACCCTCCTGAGGATAATGATCCTTCAGCTTCTGTCCCTAAGGCCTCTGCCCCTTCGACTTCTGACCCTAGTGGCCAGGCTAGATCAAGTTCACCTTAGGCTATCGAATGATGGTACTTCCCCTTTTAGTAGCTTAAGTTCTTCTTTCTTTTATAGTTCACATTGTTTTGACTATCACACTTTAGTTAGGCTGACTCAACCTCATTCTATTATTTTTACAGGATTGTCAGGGTAGGAAGAGACCTGTGACTACTTCTACTTATGCAAGTAGCTCTTCGGTGCCATTTATCCCACCTCAGGGCCCGACGATGGTGGAGTGGCATTAGAGGTTTGAGTATCAGCCACCCCTATTCATGATATACCACCCTAACCTAAGCACTTATACTCTGGTCATCCCGCCTTATCTAGATCCTGAGCGTCCGATGACTATCCATCCTGCTAGCGCCACTCATATTAGTCTTTTCTGTCTTTTCTCCTTTTCCCTTTAGATTTTAGATTGCGATAGTCCTGACTTGCTTTGATCCGTCATTCTTGCCAGTGCCTATCGTTGATAGTATCTCCGACTGGGGGTATATTCAAGGGCAACAACACTTCATAATGATCCAAAACTTGGATATAGCGGTATGTTTGTTATTTTATTATGTTAGTGATGATGCATGGCATGTCATGAAATGAATATGAATGATTCGTGTTGAAATGTTGTAGCTAGAGATTCGACAGCTCCGAGCTCAGTTGGGGTTACTTTAGGTGGATGACCCGCAGCAGCAGCAGTAGCCGCAGCAAGGATAAGGCAATCCTTGCGAATTCTTCTTGCATGGCGATTAGATGGGCTTTTCCTTTTTTTCTATTTTTTATTCTTTTTTCCTTTTCTTTATTTTTGGCCATTTGTAATGCCTCCCTTTGTATGAACACACTTTCGTATAAATAGAATTTTATTTGTTCCTTCGCCTTGTGTTTTCTTTTCATTATTGGTCAAGTTTATCGGGGTAATCAGCCAGATATTGGTAGATTGCCCCATGAACTACGTTTAGCGAACTATTACCCTTGTGAAATTTTTCCATGGAGGGCTACATCCATTTTCGTGCTAATCTGAATGTTTATCTGAAGAACTCCGATGGTTGGGATCATCTCGGGGTTTGCGGTTTGGCGCACATGAAGGAGTACTATCGCATCTTTGTCATGGACAATGTGATCCAAGCTACTGTCAGGTTCAGGATCCTATTGACAGCATGTTTTGGTTTGGGGATCATGAGCTATGCCCCTTATACAAGGAGTTCTGTGGGCTCCTCCTGTCCTCTAGTGATATGCCTCCTGTTATCCCAGCACATCGCCCTAAATTTTCTGATTTATTGATGAATCATTTTCAGTTATAGCAATTTGATAGGCGTCGATTGACTTATGATGATGGCTTGAGGTTGGATGTGGCTTTAACATAGTCATGGGACTTTTCCCTAATTACGTGAGTTGGCGTCCGCTCATTTGTCTACTTTTGTTAGGGGTCTTCCTTTTCAAGGTTCCCACTATGGTTTACGGTTTCGCCTTCTTGACTATCATTGATTAGATGCTAGAGGGGAAATCTACCATTGTGATTAGTTTAGCTGAGACGCTGATCTTCGTGCGCACTTCTCGAAATAGAACTAAAGCTACTACTAGTGGTAGCAGGCTTCTACTTCAGGTAATAAATTTTTATTATTTGAGCCTTTCTTTTTGCATGAACCGCCCTTTCAGGTTTTTGATCCATCAGGCCTGCCTTAATTTTTGCCTGGACCACCTTTTCAGGCTTTCAATCCAGCAGGCTATCTTTTCTTTTCTTTTTGTCTTCTTTTCTTTTTTTTTTCTTTTTTTTTAGTTTTTTTATCTCTTATTGCTTTTGCAGCTTTGGCTCTAGGATAAGCTTTCCGTGTTGTCTGTTCCCACAAGCATGGATTATCATCCGAGGGCCTACTAGGCGCGATGCTCTATAGTTTGTATCGGCAATCATCTACATAGAGATTTCACTGTTGAGGAGTAGGTTGATTTTATGGGTAGCCGAGCTACTACAGATATTCGTTAGGTCTGCCCTTTGTGGGGTATCTCGCATGTGACTATTGATGCTGCTAGAGGTGGTATGGTCCTTATTGGCCTTTCTGAGATCATCACCTACTCTCCTGGTCACTTGTGCAGGTAGTACGGCCATTCTTAGAGGTTTCCTGCATCCTTATGCACCCTAATTGGCCTAGAGTTATCCTACACTTAGGTCTATCAGCATGATGTGAGGTGTACAAGTTGCACTCAGGTGGAGATGAATTACTCCATCCCTTTTGATATTCACCTTTTTGAGGCTTATCGCATCTGGGTTGTAAGTACTCCCAGGTTTCCTACCCTTGGAGAGAGGCTCATTGAGACATAGAGACTCCACAGCTTCCTTGGGGGTCTTTGAGCTTGCCATTGTATGTCTTCTTGTTCTCGTGGGAGAATAAAGGCATCAGGCCTCATTATTTGTCTTTGTCATTTCCATTCCTTGCTTGTAATGCACCTTTATGTGTAATAAGGATGAAAAGATGTTTATTTGAATGCATGTTTCATTAAACAATTCACAGTTTCCATTTAATGCACCCATGCAGTATTTTTAGCATGAACATGTTACTACAAAAGGTATTATTTATCACGGAGGATAAGCGGTATTTATTTCCAAGAAATGCCCACCATTGCCTAAGGCTCCGAATACATTTTACCCACGGCTCCACTCTTTTAATTTGGAGTCTTTATTTTTGCTCAAGAGCCCTTACCAGCTCTTGACAAACTTTATTATTATCATCATTTTTACACGAGATAGCCCTTCAGCTTATCACGATTGACCGGATTCACGAATTCATTGCCGTCCAGATCTAAGATCTTTACTACCCCTTTAATGAGATTCTTCTTTACCACGTACGGTCCTTCCCAGTTTGGCTATAGTTTTCCTCGAGCATCGGTGTGTTTTTTATGAGATTGCTTCAAGACTAAATTGCCCATCTTTAAAAGTTAGCTCTCCTCTTTGACTTTGCGGTTGTAAGCTCTGGCCATGTGCTGTTGGTATAACTGTAGATTTTCCAATACGGCTAATTGCTTTTCGTTGATCAAGGTTAGTTCTTCGTGTCTTGCTTTATTCCATTTATCTTCGGGAAGTCTCGCTTCAAGGGCTATGTGCAAAGACTTGATTTCCATTTCAACTAGTAATACTACCTCCATCCTATAGATAAGGGAAAAAGGAGTTTGACCCGTAGGAGTCTTAACACAGGTTCTATATCCCCATAAAGCATAGGGAAAATGATTGGCCCAATCTTAGTAGTTAGAAATAATCTTGGACAGGATTTTCTTGATTGCCTTATTAGCTGCTTCCACAGCTCCGTTGGCTTAAGGGCGATAAGGTAAAGAGCGATGATGCTCAATCCTTTACTTTTTAATAAGATCAGTTATTTCTCCTTAGAACTGCACACCATTGTCACTCACCACATGATGAGGAATGCCATACCTGGCAAAGTTGTGTCGCTGAATAAATCGAGTCATTTTCTTGGCCATGATGCTTGTATATGATTTCGCTTCTACCCACTTGGAAAAGTAATCAACCGCTACTATAATGAAGCAATGATCATTGGTCAAAGAAGGTCTTATTTCACTAATAATGTAAATGCCCAGGCCAAGAATGGCCAAGGTATTGTTAAGCTTTGCAATGTTATTGGAGGTAAATGGCTAACATCTCCGTATATCTGACAAGCGTGGCAAGTCCTTGCTTCTTGAACATAATTAGCTAGCATGGTCAGCCAAAAGTACCCCCATTCTCTGGATTTTCTTTGCCATCATGATGCCATTCATGTGTGGACCGCAGTCTCCCGAATGTACTTCCTTCATCACCTTTTCAGCTTCTTGTTGTGTCAGGCATTTAAGTAGTAGGCCATTAGAGGTCCTCTTGAATAGATCTCCTTTAATTAGGCAGAATCGCATAGCAAGCTTTTTTAGCATATTTTTGTCAAAATTCATAGCCTTAGCAGGGAAGTCGCTGTTTTCAAGGAACTTGACGATATCGGAATACCAAGGGGTTTCTTCTTTCACGGTGTCTTTTATTATGCAGATGTAGTAGGGAGATTAGGCTATTTCCATAATAAGGGGTCTAATTGGCTGTTTTTGGGGCCCTTCCCACATGGATGCTAAAGTGGCCACTGCATCTGCCATTTGATTTTCCTCGCGGGGCATGTGACTAAATTCGCATTTGTTGAACATCGTGGCTTTTCTCCACACAGCTTCTAAGTAAGGCCTGAGGGATTCCTTCTTTAGTTCCCAATCACCTGTGATATGCTTGATGACCAAAGCTGAATCACCAATAATTTTAACTTTGTCTGCTCTGAGAGTGATTAGGGTAGACATTCTAAAAAATGGGCTTCATACTCTATCCCGTTATTTATGGTGAGAAATTCTAAGCATTTTGATAGAGGTATGAGTGCTCCGTCTGGCGTAAAGATGATAACTCCCAAATTGGCTCCTCGCTTATTGACGGCGCCATCAAAGAACATGGTCCATCTTTTGGGGTTCTCTGTAGTGGCTGCGAGACATTCATTGAGAAATTCTAGGTTTTCCTATTTACTTCCTCGAGTGGTTTATTTGATAGGAATTTGGCCACTACTCTACCTATATGGTTTTCTTTGTTACGTACTCAATATCAAACTCTGACAGTAACAAGAGCCACCTTGCCACTTTTCTGGTTAGTGAGGGAGCCTGACATAAGTACTTCATTGGATTCACTTTTGCGACTACTTGGATTCTGTATGATTAGAAGTAATGCCAGAGCTTTCTAGTGAGCCAGACCATGGCGGAACAAGTCTTTTCCATAATGGTGTATCGAGTCTTATACTCTAGCAATTTCTTCCTGAGGTAATAAACTGCGTGTTCCCTCTTGTCTTTATGTTCTTGAACCAGCATGGCCCCCACAGACGCTTCTTCTATAGCCAAGCAGAGAATGAGTGGCCTTCCGAGAATTGGCAATTTTAGTATTGGAGGATTCAACAAGTAAGCTTTAATTCTATCAATGGCTTCATGGCATTGGTCGTTCCACTCTATCGACTATTGTTTCCTCAAAAGTTTAAAGATAGGCTCACATGTGGTGGTCAACCACGCTATAAAGCAACTAATATACTGTATGGATCCCAAGAAACTTCTTACTTCTTTCTCAATTTTTTGGATGGGCATTTCCCTGATAGCATTGGCCTTGTCGGGGTCCATTTCTATACCTCTTTGGCTAACTACATGCCCCAATAATTTACTTGATGTGACACCAAATATGCACTTTTTTGGGTTCAAACAAAGGTTGTACTTTTTAATCCTTGTGATGAATCATTCTAGCACTGCCAGGTGTTCTTCCAGTGTAACGGATTTCATAATCATATCATCCACATAGACCCTGACCTCTTTGTAGATCAAGTCATGTAGTAAGGTCGTGACTGCTCACTGGTAGGTTGCCCCTATGTTCTTGAGTAAGAAAGGCATTACTCTGAAGCAATAAGTTCCCCACTCTAAGATGAATACAATTTTGAACTTTTCTATTACATTCATAAGGATCTGGTGGTATCCCAAGAATCCATCCATAAAGGAATACATGGCTGCTCTCACCGTGCTGTCTACCATAACATGAATGTGTGGTAGTGGGAAATCATCCTTAGCGGTAGCCTTATTCAAATCCCTGAAGTAGATGCAAACTCGAACATCACCGTTCTTATTTGGTACGGGGACTACATTGGATAGACAAGTGGGATACTCGACGACTTTGACAAAACTTGCCTTGATCTATTTTGCCACCTCTGCTTTGATATTTTTGGCCTACTCTAGGCGTATTCTCCTCATTTTTTGCTTTACCAGCCAAATTTTTGGGTCTCTGGGGATCTTATGCTCGATGATGTGCTGATCAAGTCCAGGCATGTCCTCGTGAGACCAAGCGAAGGCTAAAACATGATTTTTTAATACCTTTATCACTTCTCTCTCTTTTTTGATAGGTAATTTATTGGAAATGTATACCATTTTTGGATCATCTTCCATGTTTAAATTAATTTCTTTTGTAATATCATTATTGATGTTAACAATGCTAGATGAATGCCGGAGGGGATGCATGGAATCGTAATCAGAAATACAATCCAAATAAGAAAAGTTCTTCATCTTATTATCATCATAAAGTACATTGTTCATTTCAAACATGCTAGAAATGGAAACAAAAGACTCATCCTGATTAATAGGGTCTGGCTCCACTGCGGATGATTCTCCTATGGCAGCTGGCTTTAGCAAGATATCCTTATCATCTTCCTCTTGTACCTTTGCCTTGCCTTTCATAGTTGCGACCATGTCCATGAAGGCTTGGTTCAAGCTACCTCCGTTGCTCCTTGCTTCCTCTGCTATCTTGAGTTGTGCCGAAAGGTGCTTCATTAAGGTGTCGAGAATTTCTTCCTCTCTACTCAGCTTTTTGACCTTCTTCAGGTGTACCTGCTCATCATTCTTGGTCTGATCTAGGATTCCCTTACATCTAGCTAGCGACCGACCTTCTTTACACAGGTTACAAAACTTTTGCCATTTTTGCTATAGTCGACTACGTCTGAGAATATCTCGAATCCTGGAATGGTCATCCCTTGATGAGTAACAAGCTTGGGGTTTCCTCCGTAGGACTGTTATAGCTTCTTTTGAAATGTCATCTTGTGGAAAACTCTTTGAGAGCCTGTGTAACTGAGTCCCGCAAGCTTCCATGCTCCTGCCCCTATATTGAAGGTCGACATTCCCTGTTTATGGGGGCCTAGTCCTTTTCTAGGAGTGTGGTGCTTCTGCATGTATCCCTGAATCTATGGGCCTTAGAACACCTCTGATTGCTTGTTCGCTTCTTGGCCAATTATGGCTATGGTAAACCCTTTCATGTTGCTTTCTTCCATTTTCAGTGCTGCTACTACTGAGGCTTCGTCAGCTTCCAAGGTAAAATCTTTCCATAGAATTGTATTTTGATCTTCTGGTGCAAGGTGGATGGGAGTCCTCCAAAACTATGGAACCATGGTCTCCCAAGTAGCATAGAGAAAGTTACCAGGATATCTATGATTGTGAAGAGTACTATAGATGAGATTTCACTGATAGTGACTTCAGCTTTAAATGTGTTGATGACGCTCCTTTTGGAATCGCTGTAAGGTTTGATGACTGTGGTGGATTTTTTTAGGTCCTTCTTGGTCAGTCCTAGGATTGGCAGAATATCTTTGGGACAGACATTTAGTGATGACCATCGTCTACCATTATACAGGGCATGATGTGCCTGAAAACACTAGCCTTCAAGTAGAGAGCCTAATTATGGCGAATTCCTTCGACGGGTAAATCCAAGCTCGAGAAGATGATGTCGGGGATAATAGTGCTAGTCTCGTTATTGAGTAGCGCACAGACCTGTTCTAGGGATGCTAGAGGAGATGTTTTGATTTCCATTAGCTTTTTTTATGATAGCGAGCCTGTAATCTTGAGAGCCCAGGAGTAGGTCCCATATGTTCATTTCAATTGTAGTGGCCTTTAGTTGATCTATAATTGAGCTTTCTATCTATTGAGAACTTGACAAAAGTAGGAGGTATCGGGGGCTCAGTTCTTGGTGTACCTGGGGCTACTGATTTAGTGATTTTTCCTCCTCTGGTGATAGAACTAACCACCTGGATTGGCGAGTTCATTATTTCGAAGACCTCAAACTCGTCGAAATCCTCATCGAGGGGTATCTCTCCTAAGTGGATTGGCTTGTTCACAAAAATTGATGCCTTGGCAGTGAAGGGCCACTGCATGAGGGGAACCTTTTTAGGCTACTTTTCTAGAATGATGGGGTTCTCTTGTAAGATTTAACACAGGATAAGATTGGATTCCTGCCTAATCATATAGACAGACGAGGAGGCTCCATCAGTTGGTTCACTTCTACTAAATAGATCCAGCATGTCATCTTAATGAACTGGTGCATCGTGGTATTTGTTTGTATACCAGAGGTATTCCTTGGCTAATTCCATTGATGTTGGGCAGGCGATGTTGGTTACTTCCCATCCCAGTATAGCAAGGGGCTGTCTAGTTCGGGGGTTGTGACATCTGGTGGGTTGACCCATATGAAGTAGTCGATGAATTGCTCAGCCAGAATATTCTAGAATGACTTCTAGTAAAATGTCAGCCCTTCATACCAAACAATTACCCTTTCTCAGAGAGTCCAGCAGAAACTTTCATGCCAATAGGCATAGTAAATGTACCCATCATACATCATTTGCACGAATTCGCGGATGTGAGGGTGTGGCCTTATATTTCCGTTGTAGAATATATGGTAAACTTCCCTTAAGTCCGGGCTACGGATCCAACAATTATTTCAAGCTAGTTCATTCTCTGCACGAATTCTCTCCATAATGTATTTACGATAGGGTTCTTGCCCCACATCCTGAATCATTTTAATGACATGTTTGCTGTCCGAGTCGAAGTCTGTAAAGTCTCCGAAATCATCACTTGCTGCAGACCATAAGGCGCCCAGGGAGTCATGCTCTAGAGAAGAGGCGTAGCTCTCGGTACCATCATAATCAACCACCATGCCATTGGGGAGGGAGCCTCGTACTCAAAATCTCCCAGTAAGTTATTTAGTTCATTATAAAAGAAAGTCTCTGATTCATATCCCAAGTTATCCACTTCACTTTCATTCTCGTGATCTGATTCACTAGAGTCCATAAATTCTTCCACCTCTTTATCTGAATCTTCGAAAGGCTGTGGCTCAAAGATCTAGTTTCGCACGTGTGGAGCTGGGATATCATTATCAAAATTTTCTTCTAGATCTTCTTTGGAGTCTTCCTTAGGATCTTCCTTGGGATCTTCCTGGAGATCTTCCTCAGAATCCTCTTCTAGGTTTTCTTCTACCACATTTGGCTCACTTTCGACTCCTTCTATGGTTATACAGAACTCAAATACTATAGTTTATATGCTGGCGAATGTTTCCTCCATACGGGCACCATATGCTGTAATGTTAGTACAGATTTCTCTAAATGGGTCTCGTGCACCTCCATCTAGATTTCAGGCCAAGATACCTCTGTTGATCTACATGGTTACTTTATGCCTATTTAGGATCAAATAGTTCTTGGATTTCTAGATGTGCTGGCCCATAAGAGCTCCCAAATTCGAACAGACTTGTTCTGATATAATTAGGACTCAGGTAATACAGATGAGTTTACATGGGAGGTTGTGGAGGAGGGATATCTTGCTAGCTGTTATTATGCCGGTCTACCTATAATGCAAGCCACTAGCAAAGCTCATCCGGGTATGGTTGATATGCCCTGAAGTAGTGGAGGAAAGATCTCTCCATAAAGTACCAGTTCCAACATCCTTCTAGTGGCATTGCATTATACCAGTCCATGGCTGGGCCTTCTACGAATCGGAGAAACTACAGTACGAAACCCATCATGGCTATTCCTTGTTCAGGCATAAATTAGAGAAATTGCTCCAGATGTTCATTCGGATATGAATCTCTGTGATATATAAGATGTAGCGGTACAGAATATTAGTCCAGCCCTTCTATCCTCATCCTCAGAACGTACTAGTCGACCATATAGACGATATCCATGTTATCAAAGATCATATTGTCCCCTATCCTGGGTCATGTCAGAAGTTATCTGTTACATCGATACCATATTTGTCAGCTTTTACATGAATCCCAATGGCGTTCACCGTAGCTTAGAAGTTTGGCAGCGGATTAGTTTGAGTGCTTGGCTTCTTCTCAGGCTCTTTCATTCTCCCATCAGCTATCATCTGCTATAGATCTTTTAGTAGCCGAGCACATTTGTTAGTGCGGTGCCCCTTAGTCACATGATAAGCATAGAAATTCTCTCTGTCTGCTGCTATTGGTGGAGCGAACGGTTTAATGCTCTAGAGTTGCTTGGACTTCCTTAGTTTGGTGAATATTTGGGATAGTGATTCCACCCATGGAGAGATGGACCGATGAGTCTGCACTTGGGTAACTGCTGCCACTTTGGGAGCGGCTTTTGAGGATTCGGAGGTACTTTGTTTGGAAGAACCGCCTTTCTCCCAATATCGAGGTTTAGTGTAAGCTTGCTATTCTTGCTTCTTTGCTCGATCTTGTTCTTTATACTTTTCAAGCCTCTTGGCATAGCCTACCACATCATTGAAGGTGTCGAATCTTTTCATCTTTATTTCGTCATGATATTTTGGGCTAGAGCCTATGACAAGCTTTACTATCAGGGCATCTAGGTCAGGTGCCCCGGTTACAAGCATACGAACAGCCATCCACCATAGATAAAAATCTTCGAAGGACTCATTCGGCTGTTGCTTTATCCTTTCTAGATCCTATAGCATGGTCTTGACTTTTAGATTGAAGGCATAGTTTTCAAGGAACACCGGGCACAAGTTCTTCCAACCAGACTTTACATTAGTTGGCATTCTCATGTACCACTCAAAGGCGGGTCCACAAAGAGTTTCTTAAAATAGATTGACTATATAAACCTTAGGGCTGTTTATGCTAGCCATAATTCGGAGATAACTTTCCACATGTGCGTGAGGAGGGCCAGTACTAGCATATGGGGCCATATAGGGCCTCACAAAGTTAGCCGGAAGGGCTTTTGACTCCTTAGGTAGAAATCGATCAATATCCACGTATTGATCTATAGAGGGAGAAACAAATTTGTCCTTTATCAGAGATAGCTTCTCTATGTCCGCTATCTTTACTTTGTGTGCGGCTATTTTAGTCTCTTATTCTTGGTTTTTCTGAGCATTAGCAGCGCTCAGCCTTTCCCAAATATCATGAAATTCTGGGGCATAAAAAATCCTGCTAAGGGACTTACCAACTGCTTCATCATTTGCCATCATGGTTTCAGGTTTTGGATTAGAGAAAAATCCAGCTAGAGATTCGACCAGTGGTGGAGGTGTGACTTTTGGAGTACCGATAATGCACTCAACCTGCTTCTATCTCGCTTCCAACCTAAAAGGGCAAGAGATCAAGTGTTAGTAAGTTTATCGGGCGTGGCTCTAGGCCTTTCTTACCTTGTTTATGGGTGGATGAATGAATGTATGAGAAATCAAATGCATGGATAAATGATGGAGATGTGCAATCAAATTAAAAAAAATTTTGGCCATATGCTAATCGCTCGAGGAGCAATTGATAACTTACGATATTCATGGAATATTACAAACACATGGTACAAAGACTAAGAGCCTGATTTGGATCTGACACGAAAGCCTAAGGGCAAGTTAACTCGTCAGTCAAAGGTGGGTCGACTCATTGGTCCAAAGGGAGAGATGACACTAGGGTCACTCAAGGGGTTTTGACTCATTGGTCCAATGGGTGAACTAACGCAGGTCACTCAAAGGGTTTTGACTCATTAGTTTGAGCTGACACTAGGGTCACTCAGAGTGTTTTGACTCATTAGTACAAGGGGTGAGCTAACACTAGGGTCACTCAGAGGGTTTTGACTCATTGGTCCAAGGATTGAGCTGACACTAAGGTCACTCAGAGGGTTTTTACTCATTGGTCTAAGGGGTGAGCTGATGAATGTCACTCAAAGGTTTTTGACTCATTGGTCCAAGGATTGACCTGACACTAGGGTCACTCAAGGGGTTTTGACTTATTGGTGAAAGGGTTGAGATGACACTAGGGTCACTCAAACAGTTTTGACTCATTGGTCCAAGGGCTGAGCTGACGTGGGTCACTTAAAGGGTTTTGACTCATTGGTCTAAGGGGTGAGCTGACGCGGGTTACTCAAAGGGTTTTGACTCATTGGTCCAAGGGTTGGGCTGACACTAGCGTCACTCAAGGGGTTTGGACTCATTGGTCTAAGGGTTTCAAAGGGTCTTGACTCATTAGTCTAAGGGGTGCGCTGATGCCAGTCACTCAAACGGTTTTGGCTCATTGGTCCAAGGGGTAAGCTGACACTAGGGTCACTCAAAGGGTTTTGACTCATTGGTCCATATGGTGAGATGACACTAGGGTCACTCAAGGTGTTTTGACTCATTAGTCTAAGGGTTGAGCTGATACTAGGGTCACTCAAAGGGTTTTGACTCATTAGTCCATAGGGTGACATGATACTAGGGTCACTCAAGGTGTTTTGACTCATTGGTCTAAGGGTTGAGCTGACACTAGGGTCACTCAAAGGGTTTTGACTCATTGATCCAAGGGGTGAGCTTACTTTAGGGTCACTCAAAGGGTTTTATGTATTTTGGCTCATGGGCTGAGCCTAGGTAGATTCATTAGTCTGGGTTATTTCGGCTTATAGGTTGAGCCTGGATGGACTCACTATCTTAGTTGATTTCGGCTCACGGGTTGAGCCTAGGTTGACTCACTAGTCTCAATTAATTTTGGCTCATGGGTTAAGCCTAGGTGGACTCACTAGTCTCAGTTAATGAAATAGCATGACACACGTTAATGTCATGGCTGCACAAAGATGTGGTTAGTTTTCACACAATCATGATGGTTATGATGTCTGTTTTTAGTTTGTTTATATTTAATAAACCCGCACAAGAAGCAAATGGTTAGATCGTGCCTACCGCCCTTTTAACTCCATTTGGTTACTACGCTTTGAAGCCAATGAGGGACTTAGCGAAGTCTACTCACATATACTCTAGGTTTCTGGGTAGGCCTATGAGAAAGTGTCTACGGTTCATCTATATGTGGGTTTCGGTCCCAGGATTGGGTGCAATTTGGGGTACCCTATGCCTTTGTGAACCGAGTCCTAGTGGCCCTAAGCGAACCAAAGGAAACTTTTACACATATAATATATGTAGGTAGTCTTGCCCTTAAGCGAACAAGGTCCGCGTACGTTACGCAAGGGGTGTGATTGGATCCATACCCCTCAAGCCCTAAGCGAACTTGGAGATACTTCACCAAAAGACACCTAAATTGTTTCAGGGGTAGAGAATGCAGATGCTAGGCAGTCCTAAAATTTGTGTAATGCAGAAATTATCGCAAATTTCATAATTCTAAAATTTAATTTGAACAATATTTTAATTATTATGCCAGAAAAAGAATTTTTATAAAAATTGGGTTTTTATAAAAATAATTTCCCCAGAAGAGTTGCCACTGAGCGGGCGGGCATTTTGGCGGGTTACATGCAGGGTGCGGTGCCAAACTGCGGGATTTGGTTTGGTTTGAGAAAATCCAGTTTGCTTAAATGAGGTGGCTTTGTAGGAAAAAAATGCGATTATATTGAGAAATATATTTGCACATTTTATTAAGAAAAGATATTTTTAAAATAAAGCATTTTACTTTATTTAAAAAAAGAAATAGAGTCGCCACTCGGTTTAGCTCCATCGGGAATTGTGGTATACTGTCCCATAATGGGATTTTTATACCAAAGAGAAAATGAGATTCTGAGTTCGGACATAATAGTTAATCATATTGTCCAAATGATTTGGATTAATTTCGGAATTTTGGAATTTGTGGTGATTTCTGCATTACAACTTCTAGATGTTTGTCCATTTCTGCGAGCTTATTTACACTTAACCAGGAAATGGAATGCAATATGTAATAATAAAAGCAATAAAATGTGTTTTAATGAATTTGAAAGTTGGGCTTAGAGCCAATTACCCTCAGTTTACCTTTTCATCTATCCATGATGACCTGAGAGCTAGTGGAGGACCGAAGTTGTCAAAGGTTATGATTTGGTTGGAAAATAGATTTAACCCGAGTTATGATTATAATCTTGGGTTATTTCTAAAGGGAAATGTGAGTTTTGGTCTTTTTGGACCGAAGATCACTGCGAGGTCTTGATCCAAAAAGACCGTGAAGTGAGTTTATACCGAATGTTGGTGATAGAACTCAGATATGAGATTATTTTGATAGAGTTTCGAGCTTTTGGGATTCCCGGAACTGAAAAAGGACATAAAGGTAATTTTGGATCTTTGTAAAATTTCCTTCTCTTCTAAAATGAGGGGGTGCAACACTTTATATAGAGGGTTGGTAATTAGCCGGTGGGCTAATCACATAGGTAAATAGTGGGCGGGCTAATTACCACTCTGACAGGATTTTACATCAGATCCTGTAAATCTTGGCCAGATCTCGATAAGATTTGATTTTTTTACTGTAGAGCAGTAAATAGCCGGCGGGCTAATTACCTAAGTTTGTCCAAACTTTGACTTTTTGACTTTTTCAGTAGGAAATGCCAAATTGGAGCTTCCGTGGAATGTGGATTTTTGAATTTTGAATTTTGGATGACAATTCATTCCTTTTTGGCTCATTTGTCTGATCGTTGGACGAAATAGGCATTATTTCTCATCGGGCCGGAACGGACCTATGTTAACAATTGGTGTTAAACGTCTCACCCAATCTAGGATTTTATCAGATGGACATATTTATAAGTTTTATATTAATTCAGGGAATTTTAGAATTAATTTATAAGGGCCAACCTTAGGTGGGTTCAAGCTCTTTATTATAATTATTCCATCAACCTAGCTTATATGCAAAATAATTAACACTTTTATTTGTTATATTTATATTGCACTTGCTTTAAGCTTTTATTCAATAAATTTAATTTTACTTTGTTATAGAAACATATATAAGCACCATCTTATATGCTAGAAATAAATTAGTCAATTTTAATCTCCCAAGTCATTTCGAGTGGCACTGATATAGGTTCCCAGGAAGGAGAGGTGCCCTATGAGGAGTAGATACCAAGTCCAATCCGTAGCCCGAACAAATACGGGCACAAACTAGAAGACCAATGGATCCTTTTGAACTAATAAATTTCGTTCTTTCAATTCATGTAATTAGAAACGTCTATAACCCATGTAAGTTATATAAATTACTGAAACTTTGATAATTTTGAGTAAGTTAAGCAGGCTTATTCAAAAAGAATCTACAACCATTTTCTAACATTGGAATGATAACACAAGTTCATCTTATTGTTCCAAACAATTAATAAAAATTAAAATATTTCATATAGAAAATAAAATTCAGTTCGCTTCTAACATAAATATGCACTAAATAGGCATGCTCTGATACCACTGTTGGGAACTGATAGTCAATTTGAACATGCATAACAGGCACGACGGAAATTCAAAATTTTGTCTTTGTCCCCAGGAGCTCCTATTAGATGCAAATAAATTAAATAAAGCCTTAACTAAATAATTCTCTACCTAGGTTAGCATGCATAGGCTAGGCGTACCATAATTATAAATTATATCATAACATAAATATTTTATATTAAACATGTTACAACTCTAAGTTATAATTTAAATATAAAATAAACTAGGCATGCGTTATAACCTAAACATAATAATTATCAAGTCTAAAACGCTTAAAGAAAAAACGTAATAATTAAAATAAAATATACCAGTTGAAGCGTGCTTTGGCAGAACCTCCTTGCACAAGCCTCCAAGTATAGGATAGCCTCTATAAGTATCCACACGAACCCCACCAAGTGAAACTACCTCGAGAGGAAGAACTAAGGAGCCTTGAGTAGTTGCTAGACCACTCCAAAACCCTACCCGAAAATATAAACTAGAGATGTTCAAGTTATTTTTGAAATTAGTGCAATTTAGAAAGGAGAAATGAAGCTCTATTTATAAGGGAAGCAATGGCTCCCGGGATTTAATGCGAGATTAAATGCGTGATTAAATAGCAATTAAACACAAGATTTAATTGCTGAATTAAATTCAATTTAAATATCTGTATTAAATCCAATTTAAAAACATAATTTAATTGATGCATTATATCTAATTTAAATATATGTATTAAATATAATTTAAATACATATTTTAATTAATTCTCCTCTCTTTTATTTTATGACCCTAATAAAATTAATTATCAGTCAAAATAAATTTATGGCTTAACCGAAAAGTATCTAATCATTTTAATCAACACTTTGATTTATTTGTGAACCTAATAAAATTAGTTACCAGTCAAAATATATATCTGGCTTATCCAAAATGATCTAATCATTTTAACCAATACCTTAATTTATTTATGACCCTAATAAAATTAGTTACCGATCAAAATAAATTATTGTTCTAACCAAATAATAATCCAATTATTGTTATGTCATATTTTCGTAATAGAATAAATCCATTAATTCTTTACTCAGTCTGATGAAGGCCCAATGTGTGTGACCTTATAGGATCCCGAAGTATTGAGCTGTTAAGGCTTAACCAACCCTTGTTGTATTGGAACCATTGGCTCGAGGTTCTAGACCATGAATAGAACTCGATTACCTTAAACGACTGTAGTACGCCTCTAGCAAGGGTCTAACATCACCCATTACTCAAAACGTCATTTGTGCTCATGACTTAATCCCGGTCAATGCAATAGTTATCCAATGAGATGAACTCCTTTCATTCTTTAATATTAGTACTATATGCTTTATAGGGTTCGGTTAAAGTGTTAACCCACTAATAGCAAGGTTGCTCCAAGCTATCCCAGTTATTAACTTGTTACCGAAGTATATTGCCTTTTACCATAGTGTGTTTGACTAGAAACTATTTCTATCAAACACATACTCTGATCAGAGGTTTATAGCAATCATCACTTCAACAAGCGGCCAGGTACAACTCCTTAATATATCTGGAGCGATGGATTCTTTCCGACTACATAGCTTACCAATGATCAGTCATCACTATACCCATAATCACCCATGACACCCTAAATTAATGAGTGTATAAGAATGACCCAAAGTACAATAATGGACCAACACAAGGTAACTAACATATCAAGTATGAGGATATTCGCAAAGGTTATAACATGAAGATAAACACTAACACATTGATATATACACCAAGTGTTTACCTTACCGCGGTCTCCAATATATCTCCCAGATATATCCATGTGTCAACTTAAGGCACCACCTTCAGTTCTTAGGAGATTGACTGCTTGGATCCTTTCCAAGAAAGTTGACCACATGCTAGCCCTTCTGCTTTATCAATATCCTTTCTTGTTTTTCCTTTGACTAGGGATAGTTTAGATATATTCATAATTGCACATGAAGTAGGGCTCACTAAACATAGTCCAACTACAATATCTCTGACTTCGTGCTATGATACGTCAAGGAATTTTGTATACATATATCAATGAAAATATTTTAACCAGCCATAATATATTTACAAGTAAATAGATATAAACAAAAGATTAAAGGCCTTTATGAATTTTAATTAACCAAAAAAACCCTATGGAGAAAAACCCCAGCCGCACCCTCCCCACCCCCTTCCTCAGCCGCCGCCGCCTACATCACTGGCCGTCAACCACCCTGAACCGATCGGAGAACAACCACCGCTAGCCACAATACCGAAACCCCTTGCCCCCTCGTAACCGCCACACCCAAAACCCGAATCCCCTGAAAATATACTTTGAGAATTTCCCAAACCACTTTGAAGCGGGTGCAATGACAAGAATGTTCAATAGGTATGGAGTGTATGGACGGGTCTATATTGCTCGGAAAAGGAATGCTAAGAACCTTAATTTTGGGTTCATCACACTCGATGGATCTATGTGGCTACATGAGGCGTTGGAAGCGCTGAATAAGATAGCGATTGGTGCGAGGAGACTCAAAGCTTTCAGAGCCAGGTATGACAAATCGAAATCGGCCCCTCTAGCACGGTCTAACCTAGTGGTACCAGTCCAGAAGGCAACGTTCCGAAACTCCCCTCGAGATCATCGCTCATTTGCGGCTGTTGTGGCCAATCAAGCCCCGCGAGAGGAGTCGACCATCAACCCTATTCAGGCGGCATCTTCTCCTATTATATAGGCTGAACCTTTACTAAACAGTGAGGTAGTGGTTAAAATTGCACCTTGGAAATCTAAATCTTGTTTGGTTAAACTCAACAATATTTCTCACATCCGTAATATACACGATTTTCTGAGTGATCACGGATTCGAGTTTAGGTTTGCTGCTCCTGTTGGTGGGTATAGTGTGATTATTTCATTTACATCAGATGAGGCTCTTAAGGATTTTATGAATGGCGATTGGAAGGTTATAGAACATATTGTGGAGTCAGTATACGCACTTCCAACAGATTTCGCGCCGTCGGAATGTATTATGTATCTGGATCTCATGGGAATTTCACCAGCTTTTGTCTATGGACCTGTGGTGCGTGAACTAGCAGCGAGATTTGGGCGGATTGTTACGATAGATTGTAATTTCAAAAAATTGAATCGTCTCGACGTAGTATCTTGCCTTGTTTCTGTGCCGCTTGGGACAGCCAGCAGAAATCTGACCCTGGCAGTAGGGGATAGGGATATAACGATATACACGAACCTTAGACAAGGAATTGGGTGTCAACATTGTCAAGAGCATGGATCGGAAGAGTGGAGTGAACCAGAGGAGGATTCTTCGGACAGGAGTAGTTGTGAATCATCGGGGAATGAAGTTGAAGCTAGATCGTGCGAAGATGTTGAGATAGTTGCGGATAGCAATAACACAATGCCGGGAAGTAACCATCCTCCTGGCGATAGCCCGATGGAGGGAATAATGCGATGGTTCCAGTTACGGAGGATTCAACCTCCTCGGGCCCGAACATCTCAAATATGAATAGAATTATCATCCGAAGGGAAGAAAATGAGCCAACTGTCAGTGAGGAATTAATGACATTCCGAATTGGGGAAAAGCTTGAGTTGTTTAATGAACAAAACATGGGCTTGATTATAGAGGCTTTGGAAGGGCAACGACGGTGAGAGGTCTGTGTCCGAGCTGGGTTATAGTTAGTATTATTATGTCTTTGAGTTTTATGAGTTGGAATTGTCGTGGAGGCCTATTGAATGGGGCCAAACAGTTTTTGGTGCGGTCATGTGTTCGAAAGTGGCAGCTTCAAGTTTTTATTCTGATTGAGACAAAGTCCCTGTCGGTTTCGGATCAGGTTGTCAGAAAGTTTTGGGGCCACAATGAGTTTCGATCTCACTGTATTCCATCGCATGGATTGTCAGGGGGGCTACTGATCTCATGGAACTCTAATTTAATTAATGGCTCGATCACTGCTTCTATAGATAGATGGTGTTTGCTACATATTGTATCTAGTCAACTCGAGGTAAATTTACTATGTTTATATGGTCCCCCTATACCCAGGGATAGGAATCAATTTTGGTCTGATCTGCTGCCCCATATTCAAAGCATAGATAACTTGGTGCTATGTGGTGATTTTAACGAAGTGTTACATAGCTCTGAGAGAGGTAGAAGTGGGAATACGGGTTTGAGTTCGATGATTAGGTTCCAGGAGTTTGTTAATGAATGTGTTCTCTTTGATTTGCCTTTACATGGCCGTGACTATACGTGGTCTAATAGTCTATCCTTCTTGAGGATCGATCGAGTCTTGGTGTCATGCAATATTCTTGATAGGTGGCCGGGTCAGAGTTTGATGACGGTTGATTCAACGTTATCAGATCACTTTCCGATTATCTACCGGTCCCATGCATCGGTAGGGGATGGTAAAAAGATTTTTCGCTCCTTGAACTATTGGTGGGAGAAGGATGGGTTTCTACCTTTCCTAAGATCGAAGTGGGAGGAGATAGAATCAGAGGATCCGGGGCGTGACATTGATACTAAGCTATACTGACTAAGGAGCTTCATTCGGCCTTGGCATCTATCTAATTTTGGCGGATTAAAGGGAAGAAAAAAGAAGCTAGAAGCTCGTGTTATATCCTTGACATCTAGCTCGGTGCCTCGGCCTATGGAGGAGGAGAGTACTTTGGAGCTTCAGTGCGTGAGATCGGAATTACTTACCTGTAGACGGAACCTTGAACAAATTCGTCATCAACAATCACGAGTTAACTGGACTATCAGCGAGATCTAGGGGTAATCGGATTTCACAGCTGGAAATTGATGGGGCTGTATCTTCTAACCCGGAAATTATTAAATCTACGATACGGAATTTTTATTCCAGGCTATTTTCGAAACAAATGGAGGTGCCGTATTCTTTGGGAGAGCTGAATTTTCGTATGGTTGATGAGACAGCCAATTCTCGGCTTGTTGAGGCTTTTTTAGAGGCTGAAGTGTGGGATGCGGTTTGTGCTTGTCAAGAAGGTAAGGCTCCGGGGCCGGACGGATTTAATTTTTTCTTCTATAAACGCTTCTGGGAGGAACTGAAACCGAATGTGTTAGCGCTGTTCGGCGAACTTTATAGGTACGATAATTTGCCCCATTCTATTAAGTCATCCTTTACCGTATTGATTCCTAAAGTTCCTGGGTCGTCGCTAATGGGGAACTATAGACCGATTGCCCTTATCCATGGTATATATAAAATTGTATCGAAAGTAATCGCAAAAAGATTACAGGCGGTGTTGCCTCAACTGATCTCAGACAACCAGTTTGCATTTGTTAAAGGCCGTAATATTCATGAATGCTCGTTTATAGCCTCGGAAGTGATCCAATCAATCCACCGTAGCGGCCAGTCTTCTGTGGCACTCAAGCTTGACTTCCATAAAGCATACGATAGTGTTTCTTGGACTTATATTGACTTTGTTTTGAAGAGGATGGGTTTCTCTGATAAGTGGATTAGATGGATGGCGGCTTGCAGAGAGAACTCGGTAACATCTATTCTTATCAATGGAAGCCCTACTGATCCGATCTATTTGGGTAGAGGGGTTAAACAAGGTGACCCAATTTCTCCATTTATTTTTGTCTTAGCAGTGGAAGGTCTTAAACAGCTTATTGATGCAAGCATCCTTAAGGGCATTTTACCTGGGTTTCGAATTGAAGGGTCAGAGATGGATATATCTATTCTTCAGTTTGCGGACGACACGATGTGCTTCTTGCCTGCAGATGAGTCCCTCTTACCTATTTTTATCCGTTTATTACGTTGTTTTGAGCTGATTTCAGGTTTGCGAATTAATTTTGTTAAGAGCTCAATCATGGGTATTAACGTGCAGGACGATATGTTGAATCAATGTGCGGAGACTATGGGTTGCAAGATGGAAAAATTTCCCATTACTTATCTAGGCGCCCCTCTCAGTACGAGACGCATCCCGGTGTCTTATTGAAACGTGTTGATTGGTAAGTTCCAAAATCAGCTGGCAAGTTGGAAAGGTCAGTGTTTATCGTATGCTGGCAGGGTGGTCCTTATAAAATTGGTTCTCTCCTCCATCCCGATTTATTTGTTATCATTGAATAAGATGCCGGTCTCTATTAACAATCAGCTTGTGCAACTGATGCAAAATTTCTTATGGAAAGGTAATGCGGTCTCTAGTGGGATTTGCAAAGTGAGTTGGGAGACAATTATGCTACCGAAAAATCTAGGTGGCCTGTATGTTAGGGATCTCAGAATAGTAAATTGTAGTTTATTGTTGAAATGGATATGGCGGTCTAGAGTAGACGGACAGGGATCGTTGTGGTATGAGTTATGTGTTCATAGATATGGCTTCGATTCATGGAACTCGTTTGAAAATGTTGAGAGTTCACATCTGTCGTATGTTTGGCGAGGCATTTTATCTTGCTGTGTAAAGAACTCAACCTTCTGGGAGTTGTTTAAATCGAATGTAAGGGTGAAAGCGGGGAACGGGACTAGCGGATCCTTTTGGTATGATAATTGAACGGCAAATGTGTCACTATCTGTTCTTTTCCCTGACCTGTATCTCTTGTGTAACAGAAAAAGTTGCTCGGTTTGGGATGGGTGTCTGTCAATTTCTGAGGGAGTAGCACTATCTAGGCCATTTTGGAAACGTAGTCTAAGGATTTCAAGTAGAGAGAGGTGCTCCCAGCTTCGGAATTGGATTTCCCAGACTTGCCCTTCGGTTTTTGTGGGTAATGGGGATGACGGCAATAGGGGGCAGCAGCTACATGCTGTGTTTCAGGTGGGGGCGGATAGGTTTGAATGGGATTTGGGAGCTAATAAGGTATTTTCAGCTGCATCTTTTTGTTTGGGGTTCTATAGGACGCCTCAATGGACTACGCCGGAAATGGATTACATGGTGGTTTGGAATGCGTGTCTTCTTCCTAAAGTTAAATTCTTTGGCTGGCTAGTGTTGCATAGACGTCTTCCAACGAAAGTCTTTCTGATTCGTCGCGGATGCCAAGCAGTAGTGGATGATAAGTGTCCGTTTTGTGAGGAGGCTGAAACAATTGATCATGCTTTGTTTTACTGTTTGGGCAGTTATCGTATATGGGCTCAAGCTTTTCTGGTGCTAGGGATTTCGGTGACAATGCCACTGAAGGGGGCTGATTTTCTATTAGTATGGCGAGCTCACTTTACCTCGGGTCTCGGACATGAGTTTGGTACGGCTTTATGGTTTATGATTGCGTGGGTTATTTGGAAAAGGAGAAATAAGTTTGTGTTCGAGGGTGTCTTAAGAACTGAAGATCATTTGGGGTATTGCATTCATCTATGCTGGTTCTTCTTCAAGTATCGAAGGCGGAATCTTAATTTTGTCGTTTCTGATATATTTAATTTTCCGAACTTAATTCTAAGTTGTAACTAGATAGCTGGCATTCTTTGGCCTTATTCATTGTATAGTCATGTCTTGGGATTGGAATTCATGTCCGTATCACCTTTAGGCTGTATTTATGTTCAATGACGCTCTCATCTTGTGAGCTGTCCTTGGATTTCTTTAATAAAGAGAGGTAGGTGTTTTGTAGGTAAGCGGGGGCATCAACCTAGTTGGGACGCCCGCCCCGAAATTTTCACCTGCCTCAATCTTTTTCCTTCTAGGGGAACACAATGTTCCTCCAGGGGGTTTTAAAAAAAAAGGCCTTTATGAATTTAAACAAATTATTCATACCATTACATAATTAAGATATATCACCCTAATTGCCTTAAGGGCATATATCATATCTAACATGGACATCATCAGGCCTTGGACGGACCGTGCTCATAGGGTGCCCCTAGCGTACAACAACTTGCACCGTTGAGGTAAAGTTTTTGCATACGCGAAGTGAGAGCGGTGAGTGAAAAGAGTGCATGTGATTTTGTGAGAATTAGTCAACATTATTTGGTTGACTAAATTTTGAAAAAAAATATTTTTGCCCCTTCGATCAATTAATATTTAATGGGTCTTAAAATGTTTAGAAAAATCATTTGAATTCCCATGGTGTGTTATTTGAAAGCTTTTCTGGGTTCGCCAGTAATTTTAGAAAACTATTTTCGTGATGTGAAAATGCAATTTTCAAAACTAGGACTCATTTGGCACTATAATTTTATCTTGAAAAAATTGAAAACAATCATTTTCAAATATGCCTCGATCGACACATAGGGGTAGCGTTGATCGACACAACCTTTTGAATTTCAAACTTTTGAATTTCAAGCAGTTATCGACATTCAAAGGCATGCTAAGGGTTACGTCGATTGACACATACGGGATGCATCGATCAACGCAACTGTGAGTCCTATAAATTTCACTATTTTCGTGCAAATGGAAAACCTGCATACGGAAATATTCCTCCTTTCTGTGTTTTTCTATTCAAAATAGTAGCCTTGTTGAGCCTTTTTACTATTTCCTTTCTTCCAATTTTCATCTGTTATGATGTGGAAGAAAATTGTAATGTCTAGAGACCGAATTCACATTCCTACTTTGGTAATGGAAGTAAATATTCATAGAGAGATGCTCTGAATTCCATTTGTTGGTACAGAAGACAATTATGAACTTCCTATGAACCGGAGATTTCACAGTGTGCCCAAGGACGAGGCTATCCCCCTTGTTCTCAAACTTGAGTGCCATCTTTCTCGTGTTCTGGTAAGTCCTTTGATGTTTTCTTTTTTCCTTTTCACAATTGGCATGATTTAGGGATTTTGTGATAATTTATGCTCTGTTAAATGTGCTATTGATTTGATGCTACTGTAAACTGTATGTGCATGATTCTGTAACTCTGAGATTTTAGGCTTAGCATCAATCGACTCTTTTAGATCTTGTGGGAGCATCGATTGATGCACATTAGTGTCAATCAAAACTTGTGCTGTAAAACCTGCTTGTTACATTTTCTAGGTACACTGGAACTCTATGTAGTCTATAATAGTTTTTCTGTAATGTTCTGTCCCCGTGTATATCGCTGCTATTTGAATTTAGGATGACTTAATGACTATAAGCCTTGTGTTGCCTTAGGAATTCTCGTGCCTTAGTTAGAACTTGATAGCTACAGGCTTGTTTGATTCGTGCTTAGGGACTATAATCATCTTTGATGACAACATACATATTTTTTAATGAGATGGGTAGCTTAATTACTATAAGCTTGGAGCTTTGCATGGTAGGACATGGGCTTTCGTGGTCCTTGTTGAATAACTATAAGTGGAAATTTTTTCAAATTTTGGTAGTTTTGTGCTTAGTGACTATGTTTTTTGGAATTTTCTTAGTGACTATAAGCATTTTTTAGGTAGGAAGGTGAAATTTAGATGCTTAATTACTATACGCAATCCTTTTGTGGTTTTTAACAAAGCGTTATTCTTGTTTTTGTAGAAATTTGACCATCGAGGTGCGGGTAACTTTTTGAACCTTGTTGCTTGTGTTGGATATGATGTATGCCCTTAAGGCAATTAGGGCGATATATCTTAGTTATGTAATAGTACAACTTTTTTTGTTTAATCAATAAAGGCATTTAATCTTTTGTTTATATCGATGTGCTTATAAATATATAATAGCTAGTTAATATATATTCATTGATGTATGTATATAAAAGTCCTTGACGTATCATAGCATGAAGTCAGAAAAATTACAGTTAGACTATATTTGTTGGAACCTGCTTCATATGCAGTTATGATTATGTCTAAACTAACCCTAGTAATAGTTTCATCAAGAAAGGATATTGATGAAGTAGAAAGACTAGCATGTGGGCAACTTTCTTGGAAAGGGTCCAAGCAGTCAATCTCCTAAAAAATGAAGGTGGTGCACATCGATATATCATGGAGATATATTAGAGACCGCAACAAGATGAAGACTTGGTATATATATCAATGTGTTAGTGTTTATCTTTATACAATAAGCTTTGCGAATATCCTCATACTTGAGATACTAGTTACCTTGTGTGGTACTATTGCTATACTTTGGGTCATTTCTATACACTCATTGATTTAGGGTGTCACAGGTGATTATGAGTGTAGTAATGATAGCACGTTGGTAAGCTGAGTAGTCAGAAAGAATCCATCACTCCGAATATATTAAGGAGTTATACCTGGCCACTTGTTGAAGTGATGATTGCCATAAACCACTGATCAGAGTATGTCTTTGATAGAAATGGTTTCTAGTCAAACACACCATGATAAAAGGCAATATACTTTGGTAACAAGTAATACTAGGATAGCTTTGAGCAACATCGCTATTAGAGGGTTAACACTTTAACCGAACCCTATAATCCAGATTGTACTAATATTAAAGAATGGAAGGATTTTATCACACTGGATAACTATTGCATTAACCGGGATTAAGTCATATGCACAAATGACGTTCCAAGTAATGGGGCATGGTAGACCCTTGCTAGTGGCGTACTACAGTTATTTAAGGTAATCGAGTTCTATTTACGGTATAGAACCTCGAGCCAATGGTTCCATTAGAACAAGGGTTGGTTAAGCCTTAATAGCCTAATACTTCGGGATCTTATAAGGTCACACACATTGGACCTTCATCGAACTGAGTAAAGAATTAATAGATTCATTCTATTACAAAAATATAACATAATAATAATTGGATTATTATTTGATTATTTAAAAGATGATTGGACCATTTTTTAAAGGATTTATTTTTGACTGGCAATTAATTTATTAGGGTCATAAAATAAATATTTGATTGGAATAAGAGTTTTATTTATTGACCGGTAACTAATTTATTATGGTCATTATTTTAAGGAGAGCTAAAATCGGATTGCCAAGGCGAGGGTTGGACCCTGCGTACATAGGCCCCATAAGCCTAAAAGGACTCGTGGGGACTATAACAAAAAGGGCCACACGAGTGCATAGTGCACTCTTGGGCCGTGTCCCGTGCAAGCCTAGCTTGGGTGAGCACGCAGCTTGGGCTGAGCAAGCACTGCACAAGCAACACTTGCCCAGCCTAAGAGGGCATCCGCGAGCTGGGCTCGCGGGATAGCTCGCGAGGCCCAGCTCGCGGCAAGCAGACCCAGCTTGGTGTGCAAGCTGGGTCAGCTTGGGGAGCACACGGATCCACTAGGATCCGCATGTTCCTCAAGGGCAGGATGGGTATTTGCCCATCCCACATTAATTAGGTGGAGCCTTTGCTCCACCTATAAAAGGGGGCTCCCTTCTCCATTCCATAGTGTACCAATTCAACTGGAACTTGAATATTTTAGATTTTATTTTTGGGTGGGATTTTGGAGTGGCCTAGCTGCTACTCAAAGTTCTTCGGATCTTACTCATTGGGAGGTTTCGGTTGGTGGGATTTGTGTGGATACTCATAGAGGCTATCCTTCCTTGGAGGATTGTGTAATGAAGTTCTGCTAAAGCATGCTTCAACTGGTAAGTCTTCCAATTTCTCTTTTAATTGTTAGGTCTTTTTCTTTAAGTGTTTTTATACTTAATAATTATGCTTAGGTTATTTTGCATGCTTAGTTTATTTTATGCTTAGGTTATAGCTTAGAGTTGTAACATGCTTAGGTTATAGCTTAGAGTTATAACATGTTTAGTATAAAATATACATGCTAGGATATAGTTTAGAATTATGACATGCCTAGCTCTTTTGCATGCTAACCTAGGTAGAGAATTATTTAGTTAAGGCTTTATTTAATTTATGTGCAACTAATAGGAGTTCCTGGGGACATGGACAAAATTTTAAATTTCCGCCATGCCTATTAAACATGTTCAATCTGATTGTCAGTTCCCAACAGTGGTATCCGAGCCTGCCTATTTAGTGCATAATTAAGTTAGAAGTAAACTGAATATTATTTTCTATATGAAATGATTTGTTTATTTAATTGTTTGGAACAATATATATGAACTTGTGCATTTCAAGGTTAGAAAATTGTTATGAATTTTTTTTGAATAAGCCTGCTCAACTTACTCAAATTATATAAGTGTCAATAATTTATTTAAATTACATGGGTTATAGATGCTTCTAATTTACATGAATTGGAAGAACGAAAATTATTAGTTTAGGAGAATCCATTGGTCTTCAGGTTTGTGCCTGTATTTGTTCTGGCTAAGGATTGGACTTGGTGTCTACTCCTCATAGGGCACCTCTCCTATATGGGAACCTATATTAGTGCAACTTGAATTGACCAACTGGGGGATTAATATGAACTAATTTATTTCCAGTATATAAGATGGTTCTGATATATATTTCTATAACAAAGTAAAAAAAAATTAAATTTATTGAATAAAAGCTTAAAGGAAATGCAATATAAATTTAACAAATAAAGTGTTAATTATTTTGCATATAATATAGGTTGATGGAATAATTATAATAAAGATCTTGAACCCCCTAAGGTTAGACCTTATAAATTAATTCTAAAATTCCCTGAATTAATATAAGTTATTATAAATATGTCCATATGACAAAATCCTAGATTGGGTGAGACATTTAACACTAATAAAATCCCAAAGTAAATATATTAAGTCAAGTTATAGTCTTCCTTACTTAAAATTATAATATGGTCTCTTTGGGCTATCAAGGTGCTACGCAAAGCGTTCTTTCTAGTCCACATTGATTGATTGTAAATTTTGGGATAGAGTCTTCCTTAACGGAACTAGGGTAGTCCACCATAAAATTGGGGGCTAGACCTAGATTTGAGACATATTCAAGGAGATGCTAATATAAGAGCACATGTCCCTTGGGATTAGGGAACCTGAATGTTTTAGCAATTACACGCGATGCAAATGGAATGGGATTCCAACTATAACTTACTAATACGACTTGACTCATAAAATTAGGGGTTGTAATAGACTAGTTATAGATGCTGCCTACTAGGAAATTTAGCTGGGCTAAAATTCTTGAATTCAATAGAATGGTGGGCTATTGTAAATTTTGAAGAAAATAGTAGGACACATGTATTTAATTAAAAGACTGTATGTTAAATGCATGTACTTTAACTAATATCCATTTTCTTATATCTTAGGTTGAAAATTACTTCCAATGTTAATCTCTATATGTTACTTGCACCAAATTGAATGGCTCAAACTTTTCGAATTGGTTCCGAGCTGTGAGAATAGTTCTCAGATCCGAGGGAATTGCCTATGTTCTAAGTGAAATTTTCCCTATTGAACTTGATGTTGAGGATCATATAGAGCATGAGACCTGGTTGAAGCACATGAAAGATCGTGAGACTACCATGTATATCATGTTGGGGTCCATAAATCCTGAACTTTAGAAACAATATGAGAACATGCCCTTAGAGGACATGGTTCTCTATATTGAAGAGCTTTTTTCGGAGCAGGAAAGGACAAAGAGGTATGAGACCTCCAAGCTCCTTTTCGGAACCAAGATGCATGCTGGCACCTCTGCCTCACAACTTGTACTGAAACTCTTGGGATACCTTGAGAAGCTGAATTGATTGGGATTCAAGATGAATCACGACTTGAGCATTGACCTAATGTTGATGTCCTTGACAGATAGTTACTCAGGCTTCGTGACTAACTATTACATGAACAAGATTAATTCTACTATTCCTGAATTAATCAACATGATGAAAATAGTAGAACCTCAGATCAAGAAAGATCAGAAACCCCTACTATTGGTTGAGAAAGGCAAGGCTTCTAAGAAGAAAAAGCAGGCACTGGGTGCCAAGAAAAAAATCAGTAAGAAGAAAAAAGAAAAGAAGGCATCCAAGTATGTCTGCTTCCAATGTGGGAAACTAGGACATTGGAAGAGGGATTGTAAAGCTCCTGCTTCTGAGCATTTGAAGAAGAAGTCTACAGAGGCATCTACTTCAAATATGTTTGTAATTGAAAATTTTGCTACTTTTTCGCGTGAATCCACTTGGGTAATTGATACTGGTTATGGTTCTCATATTTGTACTTCTGTTTAGGGACTAAGGAATAGTAGAAGACTTGCAAAAGGGGAGATGGACCTACACGTGGGAAATAGAGCCAGAGTTGCTGCATTAGCCGTAGGAAGCTTTAGTCTTATTTTGCCAAGTGGACTTGTTTTAGTTGTGAATACTTCTTACTACATTCCAAGTGTTATTCTTTATGGTCATGGAATGTTGAAAGCTGGCATTTATATTCTTAATACTAAAACATACGTTTTCAATATAAACAATGTAAAGAAAGTTAAATTAGATAATGAGAATTCCTTCTACTTATGGCATTGTCATTTAGGCTACATAAATAAAGATCGCTTAACCAAGTTGTATAAGGGTGGAGACTTAGGCCCAATAGACTTGGAGTCTTATGGTGATTGTGAACCTTGTTTAAGAGGAAAAATGACAAAGTTAACCTTTCAAGGAAAGGGTGAACTGTCCACGAGTACATTGGAACTTGTACATACTAATGTGTGTAGTCCAATGAGTGTTTAGGCACTAGGAGGATACTCCTACTTCATAACCTTTATTGATGATTACTTACGATATGGTTATTTATACTTAATAAAGTACAAGTCTAAAAGTTTTGAAAAGTTCAAACTATTCAGAGCTGAAGTAGAGAAACAGCTTGAGAAAAGTATTAGAACATTTTAGTCAAATTGAAGTGGAGAATACTTAAGTTAGGAGTTTCAGGATTATCTAAAGGAAAATGGGATAGTTCCCCAATGGACCCCTCCTTATACGCCCCAACACAATGGAGTGTGAGAAAGGATGAATCAAACTTTATTAGATATGGTTTGGTCCATGATGAGCCATGCAGATCTCAGTAAATCCTTTTGGGGATATGCACTGGAGAGCGCAGATTATGTATAAAATAGAGTTCCCTCTAAATCAGTTGATTTTACACCTTACAAAAGATTGTGTAATAAGAAACCATCTTTAAGTCACTTAAGAGTATGGGTCTGTCATGCTATGGTAAAGAGGATAGCGTTAGATAAGGTAAAATCCAAATCTAACAAGATTGTGTTCATTGGATATCCAAAGGAAACTATTGGATATCTATTTTACCAACCCGAAGCACAAAAGGTATTTGTGTCTCGGAATGCCCACTTTTTGGAAAAGGAACACTTACTTGCAAAAGTCAGTTAGAGCAATATTGAACTGGAAGTTTAAGAGAAAGAAATAAATAATCAATTGATTGACCCCATTTTAGATACACAAGAAAGTGTAATCCAAGAACAACCTCTCGAAACACAATCATTGCAAAGATTAGGTCATGTTCATAAAGGTCCCGATAGATATGGGCTTATCATCACTGATGATAAAGAACTATATCTCATGGAGGATGATGAACCCAGGACATATGATAAGGTAATGCAAAGCTCAGATTCTGATAAATGGCTAAACGCCATGAAGTTAAAAATGGATTCCATGTATGAGAACTAAGTTTGGAATTTGGTTGATGCACCGCAAGAGGTTAGACCAATTGGGTGCAAATGGGTCTTCAAGAAAAAGACTGACATGGAAGATGATGTAATTACCTATAAAGCAATGTTGGTTGCAAAAGGTTATAGTCAATGTGAAGGTATCGACTATGATGAAACTTTCTCATCAGTAGCCATGGTTAAATCCATAAGGATACTCCTGGCCATTACTACTCATTATGATTATGAGATCTGGTAGATGAATGTTAAAATAGCATTCCTAAATAGGGATTTAGACTGAGATGTGTATATGGCACAACCTAAGGGTTTTACATCTCAAAATTGCTCGAAGGTTTGCAAGCTATAAAGATCCATTTATAGACTTAAGCAGGGATCCAGGAGTTGGAATATAAGGTTTGATCAGACAATCTTTGAACTGGATTTTTGTCCAAATGTTAATGAGCCTTGTGTTTACAAGAAGGTTAGTGGGAGTTCAGTCATTTTCTTAGTATTGTATGTCGATGACATTCTACTAATAGGAAATGATATTTGTCTTATTCAAAATAGTAAAGTATGGTTGTCAAGAAAATTCTCCATAAAAGACCTTAGTGAAGCAATATTTATACTAGGTATAAAGATCTATGGGGATAGATCTAAGAGGCTGTTAGGTCTTTCTCAAAGTACGTATATAGACAAGGTTTTGAATAGGTTCAACCTTGAGCATTCGAAGAAAGGTTATTTCCCAATGACAAAGGGGATTAACCTATCTAAGGTTGAGTGTCCAAAGATAGCTCTGGATAGAATGCACATGAAGGATATACCCTATGCATCTGCGATAGGATCTATCATGTATGCTATGATATGTACTAGGCAAGATGTCTCTCAGGCTTTGAGCTTCACAAGCAGATATCAGTCTGATCTAGGTGAAAAGCACTGGATGGCTGTTAAGGCAATTCTTAGGTACTTGAGAAGGACTAAGGATGAGTTCTTGATATATGGAGAAGGTGACCTCACAATTAGAGGTTACACTGACGAGAGTTTTCAATCTGATAAGGATGACTTCTAGTCTCAGTCAGGTTTTGTGTATGTTTTAAATGGAGGGGCAGTATGCTAAAAGAGTTTTGAGCAAGAAACTACTACTGATTTAACCACGGAATCTGAATACACTGCTACATGCAAAGTGAAAAAAGAAGCTGTCTGGTTAAAGTGATTTATTAGTGATCTCGATGTAGTGCCTAAGGTTGTTGATCCAATTACTTTGTATTGTGATAACAATGGTGCCATAGCTCAGGCAAAGGAACCACGGTCTTATCAAAAAAATAGACATGTATCCAGAAAGTATCATATAATCAGGGAGATTATTGATGTTAAGATAATAAGATTAGAATATATACCCACTGATAAGAACCTGGCAGATGGTCTGACAAAGCCATTGACTCAAGTCAAGTCTGACTGGCATATTAAAGCATATGGATTAAGACATATGGCTAATTGGCCTTAGTGCAAGTGGGAGTTTGTTGGATATGATGTATGCCCTTAAGGCAATTAGGGCGATATATCTTAATTATGTAATAGTACAATTTTATTTTGTTTAATCAATAAAGGCATTTAATCTTTTGTTTATATCGATGTGCTTATAAATATATAATAGCTGGTTAATATATATTCATTGATATATGTATACAAAAGTCCTTAAAGTATCATAGTATGAAGTCAGAGAAATTATAGTTGGACTATATTTGTTGGAACCTGTTTCATGTGCAATTATGATTATGTCTAAATTAACCCTAGTTATAGTTTCATCAAGAAAGGATATTGCTGAAGTGGAAAAACTAGCATGTGGTCAACTTTGTTGGAAAGGGTCCAAGCAGCCAATCTCCTAAAAACTAAAGGTGGTGCCTTAAGTTTGACACATGGATATATCTGGGAGATATATTGGAGATCACAGCAAGATAAACACTCGGTACATATAGTAATGTGTTAGTGTTCATCTTTATGCAATAAGCTTTGCGAATATTCTCATACTTAAGATACTAGTTACCTTATTTGGAACTATTGCTATACTTTGGGTCATTTCTAAACACTCATTGATTTAGGGTGTCACGGGTGATTACGGGTACAGTAATAAAAACACGTTGGTAAGCTGAGTTGTCAGAAAGAATCCAATGCTCTAGATATATTAAGGAGTTGTACCTAGCCACTTGTTGAATTGGTGATTGCCATAAACCTCTGATCAGAGTATGTGTTTGATAGAAATAGTTTCTAGTCAAACACACTATGGTAAAAGGCAATATACTTCGGTAATAAGTTAATAACTGGGATAGCTTGGAGCAACCTGTCTATTAGTGGGTTAACACTTTAATCGAACCCTATAAACTAGATGGTACTAATATTAAAGAATAGAAGGAGTTCATCGCATTGGATAACCATTGCATTAACCGAGATGAAGTCATATGCACAAATGATGTTCCGAGTAATGGGGGATGGTAGACCCTTGCTAAAGGCGTACTATAGCCATTTAAGGTAATCGAGTTCTATTCATGGTATAGAACTTCAAGCCAATGGTTCCATTAGAACAAGGGTTAGTTAAGCCTTAATAGCTCAATACTTCGGGATCCTATAAGGTCACATACATTGGACATTCATCGGACTGAGTAAAGAATTAATAGATTCATTCTATTACGAAAATATAACATAATAATAATTGTATTATTTAAAAGATGATTGGATAATTTTTTAAAGGATTCATTTTTGACCAGCAACTAATTTATTAGGGTCATAAAATAAATATTTGATTGGAATAAGAGTTTTATTTATTAACCGATAACTAATTTATTAGGGTCACTATTTTAAGAAGAGCCAAAATTGGATAGGCAAGGCTAAGGTTGGACCCTGCGCACATAGGCCCCACGGGCCCAAAAGGACTCATGGAGAGTTTAACAAAAAGGGCCACATGAGTGCATAGTACACTCCTTGACTGCGTGCCATGCAAGCCCAGCCCAAGAGGTCCTCTGCAAGCTGGGCACATGGGAAAGCCCGCGAGGCCCGGCTCATAGGACAAGGCAGGCTCATATGCGACAAGCAGACTCGACTTGCTATACAAGCCGGGTCAGCTTGGGGAGCACGTGGTTCCATTAGGATCCGCATGTTTCTCAAAGGCGGGATGGGTATTTACCCATCCCATATTAGTTAGGTGGAGCCTTTGCTCCACCTATAAAAGGGGGCTTCCTTCTCTATTCCATAGTGTACCAATTCAAGTGGAACTTGAATATTTTAGATTATATTTTCGGGTGGGATTTTGGAGTGGCCTAGGAGCTACTCAAAAATCTTTGATTCTTCCTCATTGGGAGGTTTCAGTTGGTGGGGTTCGAATGCATACTCGTACAGGCTATCCTACCTTGGAGGCTTGTGTAACGAAGTTCTGCTAAAGCATGCTTCAACTTGTAAGTCTTCTACTTTCTCTTTTAATTATTGAGTCTTTTTCTTTAAGTGTTTTTAGACTTAATAATTATGCTTAGGTTGTTTTGCATGCTTAGTTTATTTTATGCTTAGGTTATAATTTAGAGTTGTAACATGCTTAGGTTATAGCTTAGAGTTATAACATGCTTAGGTTATAGCTTAGAGTTATAACATGCTTGGAATAAAATGCACATGCTAGTATATAATTTAGAATTATGGTATGCCTAGCCCTTTTGCATGCTAACCTAAGTAGAGAATTATATAGTTGAGGCTTTATTTAATTTATAGGCAACTAATAGGAGTTCCTGGAGACAATGATAAAATTTGAATTTCTGCCATGCCTGTTAAGCATGTTTAATCTGACTGTCAGTTCCAAATAGCTTGGTGGGGAGTTCTCTCTCATGAGGTGAAGGGTATTTTTGAGCTCTCAGGTTTTAGCATGTTCATTGAAAATTTCCTTTTGGTGAAGCTTATTCGGTTCTCTCGTGCGGCCTTATCATTGATTTTGAGGAGATGGTCCAATTTATCGAACACCTTCCATTTACCATGTGGAGAGTATACCATCATGCCACCAGACTTTGCTGCCATCATGGGCTTGCATTTTGATGGGGATATTATTCATTTTAACTACGCCATGAACATGGGCAATTATGACTCTACGCTTGTTTTAAAGTTGCTGGGGTTTACTAGTGAAACAAGGAAATTCCGACCCATGATTTGTAGACTTACTGGTCAGCTCCAGAAAATAGGGCCCTAGTTGATGTTGAACCTCCGGAGCAATGTGCTCACTCCTTTATGTTGTAAGCCTTGACCAACACCTTGTTTCCTGTTGGCAATTCAACCCTCAACTTGAATCTTTTGGGCTCTTTGGTAAAATTGGAAAAGTTCAAAGGAATGGCTTGGGGTGAAACTGCACTGGGGCAACTGTACTTGGCCCTAGACCATTGCACGAGGAAGCACACTTTGGAGCAAAAATTCTCAAAACTCGTTCGTAAGGTAATGTCAAGTAATTTGTTGTGTATTTTTTTGTGTTCTTATCATGTGCTGATTTCCATTTTACCTTTTTACAGATTTGGGGCTTTGAGAAGAGGATCCTCCCTCGAACGAAGAAGGCCAAGGTTCGACAAGATATTTCTTATTTCCCTCGCTTCCCTGTCTGGTTGGTTCCTTAGGGGAACCACAATTTTTTCGATGTTAAGAAAAGGATTAAGAATCTCGTCTTTGATGAGGTGAGCATTTGTATTCTGTAGCATTCTTGGGTTATACTCCTTTTAGCGATGTTGTGAGCATTGGATTTTAACGATCCTTATCACAAAATGATGATGAGAGCTATATGATGCAATGTATTTCAGGTATTGTCCATTAGAGGTGTTCCTACTACTACAAAGTTGAGTTTAGCCGAAGTCCGAAAACCTAGTCTGCCCTTAGGGACCCATATGGGTGTTGCCTGGTAGTACAGATCCACTAGCAGACCCATACGAGTTGATTTATACCTGTACGGATGGGGCCTGCTGGATATGATGTATGCCCTTAAGGCAATTAAGGAGATATATCTTAATTATATAATAGTACGAATAATTTGTTTAATCAATAAACGCATTTGATCTTTTGTTTATACCAATGTGTTTGTACATATATTATAGGTGGTTAAAATAATTCATTGATATATGTATGCAAAAGTCCTTGACGTATCATAGCATGAAGTCAAAAAAATTATAGTTGGACTATATTTAGTGGAACCTACTTCATGTCCAATTGTGATTATGTCTAAACTATCCCTAGTCATAGTTTCATCAAGAAAGGATATTGATGAAGCAGAAAGACTAGCATGTGGTCAACTTTCTTGGAAAGGGTCCAAGCAGTTAATCTCCTAAAGACAGAAGGTGGTGCCTTAAGTTTGACACATGGACATATCTAGGAGGTATATTAGAGACCACAGTAAGATAAACACTTGGTATATATATCAATGTGTTAGTGTTTATCTTCATGCAATAAGCTTTGCGAATGTCCTCACACTTGAGATACTAGTTACCTTGTATGGTACTATTGCTATACTTTGGGTCATTACTATGCATTCATTAATTTAGGATGTACAGCTGATTACATGTATAGTGATGATAACACGTTGGTAAGCTGAGTAGTCGGAAAGAATCCATCGCTCCGGATATATTAAGGAGTTGTATCTAGCCACTTGTTGAGGTGATGATTGCCATAAACATCTTATCAGAGTATGTGTTTGATAGAAATGGTTTCTAGCCAAACACACCATGGTAAAAGGCAATATACTTCGGTAACAAGTAATACTAGGATAGCTTGGAACAACCTCGCTATTAGAGGGTTAACACTTTAAGCGAACCCTATAAACACGATTGTACTAATATTAAAGAATGGAAGGAATTTATCGCACTGGATAACTATTGTATTAACCGGAATTAAGTCATAATCATAAATGATGTTTCGAGTAATGGGGGATGGTAGACCCTTGTTAGAGGCGTACTACAATCATTTTAGGTAATCGAGTTCTAATCACGATCTAGAACGTGGAGCCAATGGTTCCATTAGAACAAGGGTTGGTTAAGCCTTAACAGCTCAATACTTCAAGATCCTATAAGGACACACACATCGGACCTTCATCGAACTAAGTAAAGAACTAATAGATTTATTCTATTACAAAAATATGATATAAATAATAATTGGATTATTATTTAATTGGTTAAAATTAATTAGATCAATTTTGGATAGACCAAAGAATTTATTTTGACCGGCAACTAATTAATTAGAGTCATAAAATAAATTGTAATTGATTAGATCAATTTTGGTTGGACCAAGAAATTTATTTTGACTGGTAACTAATTCATTAGGGTCGGAAAATAAATAATTGAAAAGGGGACTAAAAGGAATTTTCCAATCGGTACAATAGGGTAGCACCCTACGGGAATGGGGCCCAAAGCTTTGGGGCCCCAAGGGGTGGCAAAAGGGGCTGTGGACTTGGCACTTGGCCAAGCCCACGTGCTGGTCACACCAGCGCAGCCCAGCCCGCAAGCCCGGCTTGCGGGACAAGGCAGGCCTTAATGGCCTGCCTTAGCTGCCCAACCTGGAGCGTGCTAAGCACGCTGCTCACGGGTCAACCCGCGGACCCCTATATTGACCCATATGGGGATTGGGCAAATTTTTCCCAATCCCACATTAGAAGTGGGGAAGCACTTCTGCTTCCCCAAGCCTATAAATAGGCACCTAGTCCTCCCTTTCTCAGTACACCATCGCTTAGAGCATATATCCTAAGCGAGATTCGAAAAGAATAATCTCTCACATAATTGAGCAAGTTAGTTTTGAGGACCCTAAATTTATTCGGGCACCCCTAGTTTATATTTTCAGGTAAGGCTTCTGGAGTGTTCTAGCAACTACTCGAGGCTTCTTAGTTCTTCCTCTCGGCGAGGTTTTGGTTTGTGCGGTTCATGTGGATACTCATAGAGGCTATCCTATGCTTGGAGGCTTGTGCAAGAGGGTTCTTCTAAAGCACTCTTCAACTGGTAAGTTCCTTTTCTTTCTCTTATATTATTAGGTCTTTTTCTTTAAGCATTTTTAGACTTAATAATATGCTTAGGTTGTTTTGCATGCTTAGTTTATTTTATGCTTAGGTTATAGCTTAGAGTTATAACATGCTTAGCAAAAATTATACATGCTAGGATATAATTTGGAATTATGGTATGCCTAGCCCTTTTGCATGTTAACCAAGGTAGAGAATTATTTAGTTAAGGCTTTAGTTAATTTATATGCAACTAATACGAGTTCCTGGGGACAGGGGAAAAATTTTGAATTTCCGCCATGCCTGTTATCCATGTTCAATCCGACTGTCAGTTTCCAATAGTGGTATCAGAGCCGGCCTATTTAGTCCATAATTAAGTTAGAAGCGAACTGAATATTATTTTCTATATGAAATGATTTGTTTATTTAATTGTTTAGAACAATATATATGAACTTGTGCCTTTCATTTCAAGGTTAGAAAATGGTTATGAACAATTTTGAATAAGCCTGCTCAACTTACTTAAATTATACAAGTATCAATAATTTATTTAAATTACATGGGTTATAGATGCTTCCAATTTACATGAATTGGAAGAACGAAATTTATTAGTTCAACAAAATCCATTGGTCTTCATATTTGTGCCCGTATTTGTTCTGGCTAAGGATTGGACTGGTGTCTACTCCTCATAGGACACCTCTTCTACCTAGGAACCTTTATTTCTAGTATATAAGATGGTGCTTATATATGTTTCTTTAACAAAGTAAAATATTAAATTTATTGAATAAAAGCTTAAAGGAAATTCAATATAAATACAACAAATAAAAGTGTTAGTTATTTTGCATATAATCTAGGTTGATAGAATAATTATAATAAAGAGTTGAACCCACATAAGGTTAGACCTTATAAATTAATTCTAAAATTCCCTGAATTAATAAAAGTTATTATAATTTTGTCCTTCTGATAAAATCCTAAAATGGGTGAGATGTTTAACACTAATAAAATCCCAAAGTAAATATATTAAGGCAAGTTGTAGTCTTCCTTACTCAAATTTATAATACTATCTCTTTAGGCTATCAAAGGGCTACGCAAAGCGTTCCTTCTAGTCCACATTGATTGGTTGTAAAGTTTGGGATAGGGTCTGCCTTAACAGAAGTGGGGTAGTCCACCATAAAATTGGGGGCTAGGCCCAGATCTGAGACATATTCAAGAAGATGCTAACATAAGAGCACACGTCCCTTGGGAATAGGAAACTTGAATGAATTAGCAAGTGCATGCGATGCAAATAAAATGGGATTCCAACTATAACTTACTATTATGACTTGGCTCATAAAATTGGGGGTTATGATAGACTAGTTATAGATGCTACTTACTAGGAAATTTAGCTAGGCTAAAATTCCCGAGTTCAATAGAATGGGCTATTGTAAATTTCGAAGAAAATAGTAGGAAAATGTATTTAATTAAAAGTCCTTATATTAAATGCTTGTACTCAAACTAATATCTAAACTCTTTTCTTTTCTTATATCTTAGGTTGAATATGAACTCCATTTTGAAAATCCTTTTTAAATACATCCAAACTGTGACAACAATTAACTACCATGAATGGATCAAGGATGTAAGGGATATCCTTAAGGATTATAAATTAGCTTACGTTCTTGAAAATCCATTCACAAAAATTCCTAGCACTGATGCACCGGCTATTATTAAAGATGCATGGTTGAAATATATTAATGATTCAGTTTATGTCTTACACTTGCTATTAGATACTATGAATCCTAAGATACGTTCACAGTGCGATCACATGAGTCTGCAAACCATGTTGATCCATCTAAAGAGTTTGCCTGAAAAGGCAAGGTATAAAAGGTTCAAATTAACCAGTGAACTTTCAAACTATAAGATGAAGGAATGGACAAGTGTTGTAGCACACATCAGCAAGATTAGAGATTTCTTGGAGAAATCGGAATCATTGGGATCTCTGGTCGATCAATCCTTAAGATTGGATATCCTGTTGGATTCTATACCCATCATCTACGTTGATTTTGTAAAGGAACATTGCTTTAAAGTTCACGACTGTACTTTCCTAGAAATGGTTGATGCGTTGAGAAAATTTGATGCCTAAAGTAAAGAAGTTTCAAGAGAGTCTACAAACAAACATTCTCTAGAAAATGGCCCGGAGGATTCTATCACTAAAGGAGTAGTTAAAGGGTTTAAAAGGATGAAGAGGACATGTAAGTATGTCTGTGACCAATGTAACGTACCATTGGAACAAGAATTGCAAAGCTCCTACTTCTGCGCATTTGAAAAAGAAGCCTACAGAGGCATCTACTTCAGGTATGTTTGTAATTGAAAACTTTACTACTTTTCTGCTTGAATCCACTTGCATATTAGATACTAGTTAAGGTTCTCATATCTAACTTCTGTGCAAGGACTAAGAAACTGTAGAAAACTTGCAAAAGGGGATATGGACCTACGCGTGGGGAATGGAGCCAGAGTTGCTGCATTAGCCGTAGGAAGTTTTAGTCTTTTTTTGCCAAGTGGACTTGCTTTAGTTTTGAATAATTGTTACTACATTCCAAGTGTTACTAAGAATATTGTATTTGTTGCGTGTTTAGTAGTAGAGGGATTTGAAATTTTATTTTTGAATAATAATTGTCAGATTCGTTTGAATAATGTTCTTTATGGTTATGGAATGTTGAAAGGTGACATTTATGTTCTTGATACTAAAACAGAAGTTTTCAATATAAGCAATGTGAATAAAGTTAAATTAGATAATGAGAATTCCTTCTACTTATGGCATTGTCGTTTAGGCCACATAAACAAAGATCGCTTAACCAAGTTGCATAAGCATGGAGACTTGGGCCCAATAAACTTCGAGTCTTATGGTGATTACGAACCTTTTTTAAAAGGAAAAATGAAAAAGTTACCCTTTCAAGGAAAGGGTGAGTGGGCCACGAGTACATTGGAACCTATACATACTGATGTGTGTGGTCCGATGAGTGTTTAAGAACTAGGAGGATACTCCTACTTCATAACCTTTATTGATGATTACTCACGATACAGTTATTTGTACTTGATGATGCACATGTCTGAAAGTTTTGAAAAGCTCAAACTATTTAGAGCTGAAGTAGAGAAATAGCTTGAGAAAAGTATTAAAACACTTTAATCGGATCGAGGTGGAGAATACTTAAGTCAGGAGTTTCAGGATAATCTAAAGGAAAACTGAATACTTCCCCAATGGACCCCTCCTTATACACCGCAACATAATGAAGTGTCAGAAAGGAGGAATCGGACTTTATTAGATATGGTCAGGTCCATGATGAGCCATGCAGATCTTTAGTAAATCCTTTTCAGGATATGCACTAGAGAGTTCGTTTTATGTTTTAAACAAAGTGCCCTCTAAATCAGTTGATTTTACACCTTATGAAAGAAGGTGTAATAAGAAGCCCTCTCTAAGTCACTTAAAAGTATATGGCCGTCCTGCTATGGTAAAAAGGATAGTGTCAGATAAGCTAAATGCTAAGGCTGACAAATGTGTGTTCATTGGATATCTAAAGGAAATGATTGAATATCTGTTTTATCAACCCAAAGCACAAAAGGTATTTATGTCTCGGAATGTTCACTTTTTGGAAAAGGAACACTCACTTGCAAAAGTCAGTAGGAGCAATATTAAACTGGAAGTTCCAGAGGAAGAAACAGATAATAAACTGATTGACCCCGTCATGGATACACATGAATGTGTGATCCAAGAATAACCTATTGAAACACAATCATTGCGAAGATCAAGTCATGTTCATAAAGGTCCAGATAGATATGGTTTTATCATTACAGATGATAAAGAATTATCTTATTGAGGATGATGAACTACGGACGTATGAAGAGCTCAAATTCTAATAAATGGCTAAAAGCTATGAAATTAGAAATGGATTCCATGTATGAGAAACAAGTTTGGAATTTAGTTGATGCACCACAAGGGATTGGGTGCAAGTTGGTCTTAAAGAAGAAGACTAACATGGACGGTAATGTAATTACCTATAAGGCAAGGTTGGTTGCGAAAGCTTATAGTTAACGGGAAGGTATAGACTATGATGAAACTTTCTCATCAGTAGCCATGCTTAAATCCATTAGGATACTCCTTGCCATTGCTGCTCATTACGATTATGAGATCTGGAAGATGGATGTTAAAGTAGCGTTCCTAAATAGGGACTTAGACCAAGATGTGTATATGGCACAACCCGAGGGTTTTACATCCCAGAATGGCTTGAAGGTATAACGATCTACAGGGATAGATCAAAGAAGCTATTAGGTCTTTCTCAAAGTACATATATAGACATGGTATTGAATAGGTTCAACCTTGAGCATTCAAAGAAAGGTTATCTCCCAATGATAAAGGGTATTAACCTAAGACTGAGTGTCTGAAGACAGCTCAGGAGAGAATGTGCATGAAGGATATACCCTATGCATCCACAATAGGATCTATCATGTATGCTATGATATGTACTAGGCCAGATGTCTCTCAAGCTTTTAGCTTTACGAGCAGATATTAGTCAGATCCAGGTGAAAAGCATTAGATGGTTGTCAAGGCAATTACTAAGTACTTGAGAAGGACTAGGGATGAGTTCTTGATTTATGGAGAAGGTGACCTCAAAATCAGAGGTTACACTAACACAAGTTTTCAATCTGACAAGGATGACTTTAAGTCTCCATCAGGTTTTGTGTATGTGTTAAATGGAGGGGCAGTATGTTGGAAGAGTTCTAAGCAAGAAACTGCTGCTGATTCAACTACGGAATTTGAATACATTTTTACAATGCAAAGCAGCAAAAGAAGTTGTCTAGTTAAAGGAATTTATTGGTGATCTCGGTGTGATGCCTAAGGCTTTTGATCTGATTGCTTTGTATTGTGATAACAATGGTGCTATAGCTAAGGCAAGGAACCACGGTCTCACCAGAAAAACAGACATGTATCAAGAAAGTATCATATAATTAGGGAGATTGTTGATGCTAAGATAATAAGATTAGAATATGTATCCACTGGTTAGAACCTCACGGATGGTCTGACAAAGGCATTGACTCAAGTCAAGCATTACCCGTATGTTAAAGCATATGGATTAAGACATATGGCTAATTGGCCTTAGTGCAAGTGGGAGTTTGTTGGATATGATGTATGCCCTTAAGGCAATTAGGGTGATATATCTTAATTATGCAATAGTACGAATAATTTGATTAATCAATAAAGGCATTTGATCTTTTGTTTATATCAATGTGTTTGTATATATATCATAGTTGGTTAAAATGTATTCATTGATGTATGTATGCAAAAGTCCTTGACATATCATAGCATAAAGTCAGAGAAATTATAGTTGGACTATATATGGTAGAACCTGCTTCATGTGCAATTATGATTATGTCTAAACTATCCTTAGTCATAGTTTAATCAAGAAAGGATATTGATGAAGTAGAAAGACTAACATGTGGTCAACTTTATTGGAAAGGGTCCAATCAGTTAATCTCCTAAAGACTGAATATGGTGCCTTAAGTTTGACACATGGATATATCTGGGAGATATAGTGGAGACTGTCGTAAGATAAACACTTGGTATATATATATCAATGTGTTAGTGTTTATCTTCATGCAATAAGCTTTGCGAATGTCCTCATACTTGGGATACTAGTTACCTTGTTTGGTACTATTGCTATACTTTGGGCCATTAATATGCACCCATTAATTTAGGGTGTTACAGGTGAATATGGGTATAGTGAAAACACACTATAGTAAAAGGCAATATACTTCAGTAACTAGTAAACTACTGGGATAGCTTGGACCAACCTCGCTATTAGTGGGTTAACACTTTAACCGAACCCTATAAACCAGATGGTACTAATATTAAAGAATGGAAGGAATTTATCGCACTGGATGGCTATTGCATTAATCGGGATTAATTCATAAGCAAGAAGACGTTCCGAGTAATAGGGGATGGTAGACCCTTGCTAAAGGCGTACTACAGACGTTTAAGATGATCGAGTTCTATTCACGGTCGAGAACCTTGAGCCAATGGTTCCATTAGAACAAGGTTTGGTTAAGCCTTAACAGCTTAATACTTCAGGATCCTATAAGGTCACACACATTGGACCTTCATTGGACTAAGTAAAGAACTAATAGATTTATTCTATTACAAAAATATAATATAAATAATAATTAGATTATTATTTAATTAGAGTCATGAAATAAATTGTAATTGATTAGATCAATTTTGGATAGATCAAGGAATTTATTTTGACCGGCAACTAATTAATTAGAGTCATAAAATAAATTGTAATTGATTAGATCAATTTTGGTTGGACAAAGAAATTTATTTTGACTGGTAACTAATTCATTAGGGTCAGAAAATAAATAATTGAAAAAGGGGACTAAAAGGAATTTTCCAATCGGTACAATAGGGTAGGACCCTAAGGGAATGGGACCCAATACTTTGGGGCCCCAAGTGATGGCAAAAGGGGCTGTGGGCTTAGCACTTGGCCAAGCCCACACGCTAGTCCCACCAGCTCTGCTGGGCAGCACTGGGTATGACCAGCGCAGCCCAGACCACAAGCTGGGCTTATGGGAAAACGGCGCACAAGCCCGGCTTGTGGGACAAGGCAGGCCTTAATGGCCTGCCTTGGCTGCCTAGCGTGCGGCGTGCTAAGAATGCTATGTACGGGTCAACTCATGAACCCATGAGGGTCTGCGTGTTGACCCATATGGAGATTGGGCAAATTTTTCCCAATCCCACATTGTAAGTAGGGAAGCACTTCTACTTCCCCAAGCCTATTAATAGGCACCTAGTCCTCCCTTTCTCAGTACACTATAACTCAGAGCATAAATCCTAAGCGAGATTCAAAAAGAATAATCTCTCAGGTAATTGAGCAAGTTATTTTTGAGGAGCCTGAATTTATTTGGGCACCTCTAGTTTATATTTTCAGGTGAGGCTTCGGAGTGGTCTAGCAACTATTCGAGGCCTCTTAGTTCTTCCTCCCGGGGAGGTTTTGGTTGGTGGGGTTCGTGTGGATACTCATAGAGGCTATCCTACGCTTGAAGGCTTGTTCAAGAGGGTTCTGTTAAAGCATGATTCAACTTGTAAGTTCCTTTTCTTTCTCTTTTATTATTAGGTCTTTTTCTTTAAGCATTTTTAGACTTAATAGTATGCTTAGGTTGTTTTGCATGCTTAGTTTATTTTATGCTTAGGTTATAGCTTAGAGTTATAACATGCTTAGCATAAAATATACTTGCTTGGAAATAATTTGGAATTATGGTATGCCTAGCCCTTTTGCATGCTAACCTAGGTAGAGAATTATTTAGTTAAGGGTTTATTTAATTTATATGCAACTAATAGGAGTTCTTGGGGACAGGGACAAAATTTTGAATTTTTGCCATGCCTGTTATGCATGTTCAATCGGACTGTCAGTTCCCAATAGGGCCTCACCCGTATGGGTCCTCTGATTCCTTAATTAGCCTCTTTCGAAAGTAATCTCTTATCATTTTTGGGAAAAGGCAAGTCATGAATGCGGATTATTGCATTCAGACCTAACTTTCACCTTATAAATAGAGCCTTTCCCTTCATTTCATAACACACATTCATATTAGAAGAAAAACTATATAAAAATTATAGTAAAAGTTCTAGCAATTTCTATAGGTATAGAAAAGGTATAGTGGGGGTATAGGAGGTATAAAATAGGGAGAAAACCCATTCTTTGAGGTTTTGTCCATATTTTATTCATTCCTAACTTCATTTATTAGGATTAAAGGGAGGTTCTGTCCACCAAAATACTCACCTAAATAGTCCTACTTCACCATCTACTTCGGCCAGACTCGCTCAACAATAAAGGGATCACCTCAAAGTGGAGTCAAGTGCAAGGTAACGCTCCTGAGTTTCAAAGAGACTCACATTTCAGTTTTATTACTGTTGTTACTTTTTACCTCTCCTATTATTTCTACTCTTTATATTTCTTGTTTTGGGTTTGGTCCTAACCCGTATGAGCCTTATTGGCACCTTGTATCGTCGAGATATTAGATCGGTGCTCCATACTCATACGGAGGAAAATCCCTTTTTATTTTATTTTTCTGCCACCATATATATTAATTTGTTAATCCATAAATGGGATTGAACAAAGTTTCTACGTAGACCAGACAGGACCCGTACGAGTATGCCATACCAGTACCAGTCCTCCCTAGTAGCCATACAGGTCCCGCCCACCCATACGGCACCAGCCCCAGGTAGATTCTAGAACTCATTTTAATTCGGTTAAAAATCAATCCAACTCATCACTTGCCATGCAATCACTTTTGCTAATAATCTGGTAAATCAACCCATTAAAGTTAAAATATGTTTTCATAACACAATACGTTGAAGACCACTTATTTCTCTCCGATCCTAAAAGCCGCCCAGGCACTATCAATCGCAAAACGGCCACGCTAATGTAATCATGTTTTTCCTAATGAAATGTTGACTTATGATGTGCTATAAACTGTGCAAATCTTTTTGGATGCAGGGGAATTTATTTTTATTTTGTTTTATAACTTAGAACAAATGTATATGTTCTCTTGCAATTCCCCCCATTTTCCCCCGGTTGCAATTTTTATTCCCCCATTTATTGCTTGTGCTTTATTGTAATATGTAAACGCATGTAACGAGTGTGAAAGAGTGTAGAAATAGGATTTCTGTTATAATTCCCTAAATGATTAAAATAAAACAAATGGTTTTAGGTGATGAATGTAATTTTGAATCAACTAAATGAGAAATAATTGACTCATCCGATACCCGAATCTCTGATCCAATAGCTATGAGTCTCTTACCTAGAGGAAACCATACCAAAACTCTTTCCCAAGTAGATAACTTGGGTGGCGACTCTATCATTTGAATCAAGATTTGAGTCTCGATTCTTTTATTCATTAAAATTGGCTGTTTGTACAAACTTGAACTAAAAATGTTTTGTCACACCTAAATCCAACAAACCCCCAGTAGGCCTCGCCTCTCATACAGGTGCCAAGGGAGACCCACACATCATTGACACATCATAGGTGTTCAGTAATGACATGTATGCTTACAGATTATCTGCACTTCATGGGGGTATGCCTCTAGCTGGAGCGGAGTTATGGTGGCTGCTAGAGAGATGGTGCTGAAGCGGCTATTTTTAGAAAGCCCTTCTTTTATAGAGTGGTACTTAGGGGATTGGGTAGTGCAATGTGATAAATCCCTAGAGGAGAGATTAGTGCCACCTGAGCTTCCAAGGTGGTTGTTCTAGCCGTAACTGGCCGAGGACCTTGATACTTTAAAGGGGGACAGTGAGACTGTGGAGCTATATGGTGAGACAAGCTTGTATCCTTGCTTCATGATTAACTGCTTGCTTGACTGGCCTCCTGAGGATCACTTTGCATCTCAAGGGGTTCATCTTTGTCTCTTTATACTCATTTCTCATGTTTTTCGAGTATTGATTTCATTTTATTTCGTAGGGTAAAAGGACAAGGGGTCCACACTTATCGGGCGACACCCCTTCCCATATGACATGGCACCGAGATTACCATGTCCTTATGGGGTTCACCATTTATTGGCCGATTTATCATTTTAGTTTCCTCCATTCGGGGCGGATGACTCGACCAGGGTGGCCATGACTTTCACGCCTCTTAATGCAACCCATGTGAGTCAATTGTTATCATTTTATGCCTTACATTGCTTGTGTTGATATTGCTCATTTCCTTCGATAGGTGCTGATAGAAGACAGGAAGAGAGACAGACGTCTACTCTTTAACTTCTAGAACATTATGCTCGGGAAAAACTTTGAAATGTCGGTAAGATCTGATAGTACATATTTAATAAATATGTATGGATGTGTGCTTATGTTATGGAATGTTTGTGGGATAAGATTTGGGCACTGCAAGCTGATGTGGATCAGCTTAGAGCGGGTTATCGAGCACCTGTCAATGGGGACTTCAGACTATGGCCAGTATGGACAAGCTCCCCCCGCGGCCTATACATAGCACCCATCTGGCTATGGAGCATAGGGTTATGTGCCTAGTTAACCAAGCCATGTCGGCTTTGTAGGGATGACTTCATGGTTCCTAACGACTTCATTATTCGTGTTTGTTCCTTCACTCATACAGCCGCTCCAGGCCTTGTTGAGTCCGGGAGTCTGAGAGGGAGTTAAAGATAGCAGCGAGGTAACGCGAGTACAATATGACGATCCTATTTATTCAGGAGGATTTGATACTTGGGCACTAGTTTTGTATATATATTTTTTTGTGGGCCTTGCATGGCTATATTATCCAATACGCTTATTGGTTGATTGGGCTTGCTTTTGCCCCTTTTATTTTGCTTTTTATTGATTGGTGGGTTCTTCGAGGCCTTACTTATTTCTGATGGATGACCTCCTTTAATGCCTTGGCATGATAGCTTCATCATTTGTTGATTTATTCTAAAAATAAACTTTTCCTTGTGCAGTTGGCATTGATTTTGCTATCCATCATTGCCTTTATTGAGCGACAATCAAGTCATCACGGATAGGTTTAAAGCACGACTGGTGGATTACCTTCGGACCTTGGGTCCGGATGATTAGGATCAGCTCTAGGCTGGATGCCTTTTTAACATGTGATATTATTATGACTTTACTTTGGATGATGCGTACTAAGCTTGTGGGATCATCTTGATCACATGTTTCACTTCAATAACTAAAAGTTGTGCCCACTTTAGGAAGAATTTTGTGCCATTAAAGATATCCCTTGTAGTCCGGACATTACAGTGCCTGATTATGGTGCTACCATAGAGCAGCATGACGTGAGTTTCATCAAACTTTCAAAATGAGGGAGGAATCGAATTATGTCTACCAACCTTGAACACCCTGGATTGATTTTAGGGGTGGCTTAAGAGATATGTTCCTCCATCCCTACCAATCATCGAAGTTGGGTTCCTGTTATGACTGTGCTACTCATGGGCAACTTTCTATATGAATCAGATAATGGGTTTTGTAGTCCTCTATTAGTCTATGTGATCCAAAAAACACTAGAGGGTTCATCCCCCATGGATGTGGTTCTGGCCGAAACTTTTATTTACATGGACTCCATTCACCTAGGTGAAGATACAATAATGAGAGGAAACAGGCTTCCCCTTCGGGTATATTGACCATTCTATTCCATTGTTATCAAAGATTCTTGTTGGCCATGGCTCACTGATTTTAATTTATGGCAGATATGGCTAGTGGAGTGCTTGAGGGTCATTCAAGGACCATCTAGGTCACCTAACTCTTATGCCCCAAAGGATTTTTGCAGTCGATGAATGCAACCTGGTCGATATAGGAATCAATCTTCACACGAAATGTTGTACTTTTTGCTGAGGTTGATAGAGATGGATATTAGGTGGATTTGCCCCTGGTGGAAGATCAATGAGGTGACTACCCACACCATACCCATGGGTGTCCAGTTGTTGGGCTTAGAGCAAGTGTCTTACTATTTTCTGGAACATATGAGGTGACAGTACGGTCGTCCTTAATTTATGCCCGAGTATGTTTTTGTCTCGCTTGCGGAGCCCTAGGGGCCTTTATGGCCGGACCACGTTCGTACCAAGTGGGAGAGTTGTACGTTGGTTATCATGAATTATAAGCTACCTTTTAATAAGTTAGTTGATAAAACATACTTGGAGTGGCTTTTTACCATCAAGGTAACGCCTACCGGAGTAGCTAGGCTAGCGATTACTTGCCGCTACAGTCACCACATGTCAGGCCCTAGCCATTAGGTTATATTATGAGTTTTGTAATAAAGCCTTGAATTTACTTTAGGCATGAATGTTTTGCCTTAATGTATGCGTTCTTTTTAATGCATTTCATTTTATCTTACAACTTTCATTTTTAGCGTTCATGATTTTACAAAGATACAAATTGGGGGATGATACCTATATTCTCGATGAATTTTCAACGTGATTTTCCTTTATCTTGAATTGGTTTGCAAACGTAATACAACTTGAACTTGTCCCGATTGAAGGGATTTATGAACTCGTTTCTATCCATATCCGTGATTTTTACAGATCCTTTATGAAGAACTCATTTTATTACATACAGACCTTCCCAATTTGGGCAAAATTTACGCCTAGGATCGGTATGAGTGGCTTTGAGCTGCTTTAACATGAGGTTGCCGGCTTTGAGATGTGAGTCTACCTTCCTCACTCGATTGTTCTAGGCTTGAGCCATCCATTATTGGTACATTCTTAAGCTATCGAGGGCCTATAGACACCTATCATCAATAGTGTTAAGTGTTTCATAATGGGATCTGGCCCATTCGTCTTCATGTAACTTCCGAGTGCTACACGGAGTGATTTGATCTCAATTTCTATGGGGAGAACTACTTTTATTCAATATACTAGGGAGAATGGTGTTTGCCCTACCGGGGTCGTGAAGCTGGTCCGATAGACCTAGAGAGCATAGGGGAGATGATCGGCCCAATCTCGATGGGTAACTACCATTTTGGATAGAATCTTCTTCACAACTTTATTGGATGCTTCTACTGCCCTATTGGCCTGAGGGTGATATGGCGATGAGCGGTGGTGTTTGATGTTGCATCGTTCTAGTAGGTCTGTGGTTTCACCTTAGAATTGTACTCCGATATCAGACACCCCGTGATGAGGCACACCGTATCGTGCAAAGATATGCCTTTGAATGAATCTTGCCATTTTCTTGGCGGTAATTCCTGTGTAGGATTCAACCTTAACCTACTTTGAAAAGTAGTCCATGACTACTATAATGAATTAGTGGCCATTGGTTGAGGATGGCTAGGCTGTAGCCAAGTGTTGTAGCTCGGCCAGCGGCAGGTGACTAATGTTACCATGAATTTGGCACTCATGGCACTTCTTGACTAGGCTCATCCAATCAACTATCATGGTTAACCAAAAGTAACCTATCCATTGTACTTTCTTGGCCAGCATTACCCCGTTCATATGGGGACCACATGTTCTCGCGTGTATTTCCCACACAACTTTGTTAGCTTCTTCTTGTCTTAAGCACTTGAGAAGGATTCCGTCAGAGGATATCCAAAATAATTTCCCCTTGATGAGCCTGAACTAAGCTACCGATTTCTATAAGGTGGTTCTATCGGCGTCAGTAGCCTCTGTAGGAAAGGTACCATCTTCAAGGTATCGAGATATGTCACTGTACTAGGGTGTTTGTCAGTGGAGATTTGTGCGATCGAGGTGAGATAGTATGGGGTGCCCATGACTTCCACTATTATCGATTTTATGGGTTGCTATTCAGGGTTTTCCCACATAGAGGCCAAGGTGGCCAATGAGTCTACCTTTTGATTTTTTTCTCTCATTGCATGCTGAAATTTGCATTTCTCGAAGAGAGATGCCTTTGTCCAAACGGATTCGAGGTATGGGTGAAGTGACTCCTCCCTCAGCTCCTAGTCAGCTACTACCTGTCTAATGACAAGGATAGAGTCTCCAATAACTTCTACTCCTTCTGCCCTTAGTGTGAGCAGTGAACTTAGGCTGAACAGACATGCCTCGTATTTGGCGCCATTATTGGTTACTGGGAATTCTAATCTATTAGAGAGCGGGATCAATCCTCCTTCAGGGGATACAATTATGACACCTAAGCCAGGTCCTTTGCATTTTATCGCCCCATCAAAGAATACGGCTCATCTTTGGGGTTCATTTGATATCGTAGCTAACTGTTCGTCTGAGAATTTGAGGTTCTAGATGTAGTCAAATTACAAAGGTTGGTTGGCTAGAAATTCCACCACGGCCCGACCGTTGATTACTTTTTGGGTGTCATTTCGATATCAAAATTCAATAGGAGCAACAGCCATCGGGACAATTTCACAGCCAAAGAGGGGGCTTTACAAAGGTATTTTATAGGGTCTACCTTTGCGATGGCTTGGATTTTATAGGACTGAAAGTAGTGTCTGAGCTTTTTGGTTAACCATACCATGGCGGTGCAGGTTTTCTCATCTATAGTATATCAGGTTTTGTATTCCAGGAGTTTCTTGCTAAGGTAATAAATGGTATATTCTTTCTTGTCTTCGTGCTCTTGTACAAGTATTGCCCCTATGGAGGTTTCTTCAATGGCTAGGTACAAGGTGAGAGGTTTACCCGACGTAGGTGGTTTTAGTACTGGTGGATTGGACAAGTATGCTTTGATCTTATCAAGGGCTTCCTAGCATTGTGGACTCCAAGTGATCGATTTTTGCTTCCTAAGGAGCTTGAATATGGGTTCGCATGTAGTGGTCACTTTTACAATGAACCTACTGATGTACTATAGTGACCCAAGGAAACTTCAGACCTCCTTTTCAATTTTAGGTGCAGGCATTCAAGGATTGCTTTCACCTTGTCTGGAATGATCTTTATGCCTCATTAGCAGACGATATGACCTAGCAAATTTCCAGAGGTCACTCTAATGACACACTTCTTTGGGTTGAGCTATAGATTGAACTTCTCTACCTGGGTAAGGAAGTGATTGAGCATAGCTGGGTGTTCCTCGAGGGTTCGTGACTTTACTAGCATATCATCCACGTATACTTCGACCTCCTAATAGATTAGGTCATGTGGTAAGGTGGTGACTACCCTTTGGTTCGTTGCCCTGCATTTTTGAGTCCGAATGGCATGCATTTATAATAGTACACCCCCCCATTCCATGAAGGTTATTTTGAATTCATCGATGACATTCATTAATATCTAGTTGTATCTTGAGAATTTGTCCAAGAAGGAATACATGGCTGCCCCGGCGGCGCTGACGATTAGCACATCTATGTGGGATAAAGGAAAGTCATCTTTTGGTGATGCTTTGTTGAGATCTCAGAAATTGTCACAGACTCGGACCCTCTCATCTTTCTATGCAATGAGTACCACATTGGCTAACCATTCTGGGTATTCCATGACTTATAGGAATTTGGCCTTGATTTGTTTGGTTATTTCCTCCTTCACCTTCTCAGCCCATTCAAGCCTCAGTCTTTGCCGATTTTGTTTGACTGGCCGGATTTTCTGGTTGGTAGGGATTTTATGTTCCATGATGGTCTTGTCAACCCCAGGCATGTCATTGTAGGTTTAAGCGAATGCCTTTACATGCGACCTAAGTACTTCTACCAATTAAATCTCAAGTTCAGGATTGAGGTCATTGGAAATCGATACCATTTTAGGGTCATCTTCAGTTCCCAAATTTGTTTCTTTTGCAGGATTATCATGAATACTAAAAATGTTAGATGTACGATAAGATGAATGCATGTAATCAAAAGCACCACACAAATAGCAAAGTTTTCCATTTTATTGCCTCTATCATTTTCACAATACAAGTTATTGAACTCAAAAACATCAGAAAGTGAAAGATCATTATCAACTTCCGGGATAGGAGCTTCCTCATTCAGAGCTTCCTTACTACTGTTGGCGATCGTGTCTCCGACATTGGACTTCCCTTTGATCATAAGTTGAGCCAGCTTGAAGATCACTTTGTCCTTCCCTTCTTCTGCTGGTTCCTCTCCTCGCAGTTTTGATTTGGCCTTCCTATTCTTAAGATGGGTTTCCATCAGCTTGGTAAACCTTGCTGCTACTTCTTCAATGCTTGACTGTCATGGAGAACTTGTTTTCCTTTGCCTTTTAGGGGTTTCTTCTTCAGGCAAGACTTTCCTTTTCTCGGTCTGCCTCTTGTAATTAGTCGGGCGAGTGGAGTCTTTGAAATCTGCGACATCATAGAATATCTTGAAGCCAGGCACCTTTTCTCCTTTGGTTTTGATTGGCTCTGGTTTGCCTTGATATAAGACCTCCCCGGAATGAATGAAGATCTCAGACATTTGGCATCTTCTGGACCACCCTCTTTATTGGTCCCTGCCCCAATAACTGAGTCTAGAGGGGCTATAGGAGCCTACCATAAACTTAAACTCCTGAGGACCCTGTTCTTGTGCCCCGAGGCCAGCTCTTGGGCTTAAGCATTGACCCATGTAATTTTTTTCCCACTCAAACCATTGGGTTAGTTTCTCGTTATTTCCTACTATGGCCATGAGGAATCCACCTACGTGTTCTGGGGTGGCTCGTATAGTAGCCACAGTAGATTCTTCGTTCGCTTCAAGGGTTACTATTCTCCCTTTGTAGGGAATCTTCACCTTTTGATGTAAGGTGGATGAAACACCTCCTAATGCATGGAACCACGGTCGACCAAGTAATAGGGAAAACATAATAGGGATGTCAATGACGGTGAAAGTTGTGAGGGATTCTACTTCTCCTGCCTTTACCATTGCCTCAAAGGTTCATATGATGGACCTCATTGAGTTGTCCTATGCTTTAATAACTGTCCTAGATCTTTTAAGCATCCCTTCATTTAGCCCTAGGATTGGTAAGATCTTTCAAGCACAGACGTTAAGCATGGAGCCATTGTCTACCATCATGTAAGGCTTCACTTGGTCTAGAATCTTGATTTTCAAGTATAATGCCCGATTATGGCATTGTTTGTCATTTAGGCAAGCTGTATCAGAAACGACAATGTCAAGGGACTTGGCGGTGGTCCCCTGCCCAATTAGAGCGCATACCTCTATTGGTGAGGCCAATGATGGTGCTTCCATTTCCATTAGCTTTTGTATGATAGCCCTTCTGTGTACCTGGGACCCATGTAGGAGAGCTCAAACACTCATCTTGACAGGTGTATTTATCAACTATTCAACCATAGGTGTGTTGACTTCTTTCATCGGGTTGTTTACCGGTGGAGCACTTGCAGGGTTAGGGTTGACTTGGATCTATGGTTGGTATACTCTCCAGCTCTGGGTGATGTTGTTAATGTGCTTTGGTTGAGCCTCAGAGGTGTCTTTGGACTCGAACACTGCAAACTTGTCAAAATCTTCCTCTAGGGAGATGTCTTTCAGCTGTATGGGCCTAGTAGTGTGCAGAGTTGGGGGTTTTGTACCCCTTGGCTCACAGTGACCAACTGTCAACAAGGCTATGGTGGGATTTGCTCGAAGGATCTCATCTATTACATGTGCTTGAGGCTCATCCCCCTTGATCATGTTGACAATGTCAAACTGAGCCAACACCAATCTATCTAGTATTTCTAAAATTTCCGGCTGGGGTACCATTGTAAAGAATGGATACGCCCACGTTGCAGGTCCATCTCTAGGATATGGCTCCATCCTAGGTGGACATCCTCTTGGTCCTTCATTAGGTTCTTCCATGGTAAAGTGATAGACAAAAGCTTGACTTAGAATACCCCAAAAAAAGCAATAGCCATGTATGGCTGGATTATTCCAAATACAATTATACCATTCCAATGCCCTCCCTTCAAGGGTGGTGCTAAAAATTTCAGGCCAACGGTTATAATGCTCGTTCCTTGAATTCACTACTTTGGTGAATATGGCAAGGTAGATCTGAAGGTGCCCACTCCCATCATATCCGAGTTCTGGTGGCAATTCGGGAAAGAACATAGTCCCGTGGATGGCCTCCCAGGAGATTACAGATGCATTGGTCGGATTTAGCCTTCTATAGAACCTTTGGTCATCTTATATGCTTGTGAATGCCATTAGGTTAACAGGCGTGTTGGAATGATGTATCCTCTACCATGGGGGCCTCCTATTTCTTGCTGGATTCTCTAAAAAACCAGTCTTTTTTATCAAGATCCCAATTCCGATTGTATTGAGTTCCATGGGGATCCCATCCATGATTCCCTGTAATTCTTCTCTTATTAATCGAGAATGCGAGGATTCCAGATCTGGTGATGGTTGGGGATCTACAATCCCTTCTTATAGCGGGTCCCAAAAGTATACCGACTCGGGTGCCCCTAATTGAAGATTAGCCGGGATTGTCCTAATAAACTCATTCCACATTTGCATATATTAATTATCGCTTAGATAATCAGGGTTGTCATCCTATCGCAGTAGTCACACCATATGGCACTAACCTACTTGGCATTGGGCTAGGGTATGCAATGCCTTCTAGTCCTCAGGCTGATTCACTGTCACCTAGAACATTCCCCGATCTTAAATGAGTAAACCTTATTTCTTCAGTAGGACGTGCCCACTTGGAATGTGAGTGAACTCATCATCGCTCAAATACCCATGGTCACCTTCAGGTTGAGGATAAGCAAACTAAGGCGGCTCAGGGGGGGTGCAACTTCTTCATTTAAAGGACCTACTTCATTAGGATTTCTGCTACTTTCCCCTACCTCAAAGTGAGAATTCAAGCGAGGCGCATATTCCCCGAACATGTATGGGCCCAACATATTAGCAGCCAATCCCATCGTCGGTGGGGGAGGATTCGCAAATACTAGACTTGGGCTTCACCAACCAAGAACATAGGAAATAGGGTTGGTGCTTCTAGGACACTAATGTCATATAGCTCTAAAGTTCAGAGGAATCATCCCAGGAATTTGATTGGATCGGAGCCTCCTAAAAACCTGATCTCATTCCCTTCCTAATCGGCTATATAGAGGATGCCTTGTGATATGAGTTCGTCTTCATAAGCCAACACTATTTCGATCCATGGGGATCCCATCCATGATTCCCTATAATTCTTCTCTTATCAACTGAGAATGCGAGGATTCAGGATCTGGTGATGGTTGGGGGTCTGTAATCCCATCTTATGGGTGGTCCCAGAAGTATACCGGCACAGGTGCCCCTAATTGAAGATTACCAGGGATTGTCCTGACATACTAATTTGACATTTGCATATATTAATTATTGCTTGGATAATCAGGGTTATCATCCTATTGCGGTTCTGTGGTAGTCGGACTATATGACACTGACCTACTTGGCATTAGGCCAGGTTATGCAATGCCTTATAGTCCTCGGGCTAATTCATTGTCTCCCTAATCTTAAATGGGGTATACCCTATTTCTTGTATAGGATATGGGGCCGATCGGGCGTGCCCACTTGGAATATAAGCAAACTCGTCGTCGCTTAAGTACCCATAGTCACCTTTAGGTTGAGGACGAACAAACTGAGGCTTCGTTTGAAGGACCAACTTCATTAAGATTTCTGCTACTTACCCTTACCTCAAAGTGAGGATTCAAGTGAGGCGTATATTCCCTAAACATGTGTGGGCCCGACATTTCCTCACATTATATGAATGTGGTGATGGTGGTGCGATAACTCACGTGCATAGTTCTGTCCTTGGGCATGCTTACATATCTCTCATAAACAGGTCTGAAGTGTATGCACTTTGGGGAAGGTGGAAGGACCCAAGAGTAGGAGCCATCGTCGTCCCTGAAAAATGGCATGTGAGGAGCAAATGCTTGAATGAATTTCTGGCACATTAGCGACCAATCCCATCATCGGTGGGGGAGGATTTGCAAATAGCAGACTTGGGCTTGACCGACTAAGAACATAGGAAACAGGGTTGGTGCTCCTAGGACACTGATGTCATATAGCTCCAAAGTTTGGAGGAACCATCTCAGGAATTTGATCGGATCGGAGCCTTCTAAAAACCTGATCTCATTCCCTTCCCAATCGGTTATATAGAGGAGGCCTCGTGATCTGAGTTTGTCTTCGTAAGCTAACCCTCTTTCGGTTTATGGGAATCCCATCCATGATTCCCTATAATTCTTCTCTTATTAACTAAGAATGTGAGGATTCAGGATCTATCGATGGTTAGGGGTCTGCAATCCCTTCTTGTGGGGGGTCCCAGAAGAATACCAGCTCACGTGCCCCTAATTAAAGATTAGCAAGGATTGTCTTGACATACTCGTTCGACATTTGCATATATTAATTATTGCTTAGATAATCAGGGTTGTCATCCTATCGCAGTTCTGCGGTAGCGCACCATATGGCACTAACCTACTTGGCATTGGGCCAGGTTATGCCATGCCTTCTAGTCCTCGGGCTGATTCACTGTCAGCTGGGATGTTCCCTAATATTAAATGGGTAAACCCTATTTCTTCTGTAGGATATGGGGCAGATCGGGCATGCCTACTCAGAATATGAGCAAACTCATCATCACTTAAGTACCCATGGTTACCTTCAGGTTGAGGACGAACAAACTGAGGCGGATCAGGGGGTGTAACTTCTTCATTTGAAGGACCTACTTTGGTAGGATTTCTGCTACTTTCCCTACCTCAAAGTGGATTCAAGTGAGGTGCATATTCCTCGAACATGTGTAGGCCCAGACATTTCCTCACTTCGCGTGAACATGGATTTACAAATACCAGACTTGGGCTTGACCGATCAGGAACATAGGAAACATGGTTGGTGCTCCTAGGACTCTATTGTCATATAGCTCTAAAGTTTGGAGGAACCATCTCAGGAATTTGATTGGATCAGAGTCTCTTGAAAGCCTAATCTCATTTCCTTCCCAATTGGCTATATAGAGGAGGCCTCGTGATCTGAGTTTGTCTTCGTAAGCCGACACTCTTTCGATTATGTCCATTTCATCAAATATAGGATTATCATCAAAGCAAGGGTCCTCATCTTGGTTATCTAATCCCCATTCCTCTTCTTCATCGAGTTAGATGGCATTAATTAATAACGCCTCATAGGGTACTGAATCGGCATCATCCTCCTGTCGTCGGGACATAGTCGTACTTTTAGTGGCTGACTCTTAGATTAATACCAAGTCCAAGGAGTCGCGTCTCACAAAGGTACATGGTAGGCTTGCATTTACGGTAGAGAGATCCCAATAATGCTCGATTGGTAGCCCATTATACCAATCAAAGACTTTGTCATCAAGGAATGTGGTCGATAAAGCTAGGGCTGTGGTACTACTGAGTTGTCAAAATGAATCAAGGAGGTTAACCAGGTCAGGCCCTACATTGATCCTATCATCTTCGATACCTATGATCCCGGCAGCCCTTAAGTCTGTCAATCGTACCATGTTATCACTTGATTGCCACCATTTAGACATGGGGTCCTCTTCATGCTCGATAAGATATATTGCATGATTTCCCATGGTGAGGGATTCTTGAAAGATCCTAATCCTATCGTTAGGGAAGGTTTCCAATAATTGGTGTTCTAACTCCACCCAGTCCCATAACCGTCTAGATGACAAGGTAAGATACTAGTCCATTGGGTCTTCTGTGAAAGTATAGGGAAAGCAGTAGCGATTCCATAGGGTGGAATGTTGTACTTCATTAGAACGTCGTAGAAGTGATCCAAGAATGTGACTACATCAGTATCCCCTTTGTATCGGAGTCCTTCCATTACTAAAACTGTGAGCTTTCTGAATTCCCATAATTCTTCTGTATAAGTGTCTACGCTGTCTAGTTCTATAAGTTACCACTCAATGTCATTTATCCCAAAACTAGGATCGAACTGGGTGTCATCCCTCCCACCGTTATCGTCTTTATGGAGAAGGATAGCATTGATAGTGTATTTAAAGTTCAGAAGTGGGTTATTTTGAGTACTTAGCTTTCATTCTGGTTCTTCTAGGTTCCCTTCCTAAACCATTTTCTAGAGGTCCCATAGTAATCGAACACATTCATTAGTTATGTGTCCCATCACTACGTGATATGCGCAAAAATTGTCCCTATCAGTCGGAGTTGGGGGTACAAAGGGCTTTAAACTTTGCATACCCCCAGATTTTCTCACTTTAGTAAATATTTGAGACAGTGATTTGGTCGGTGGTGAGATCAGTTGAGGAGGTGTTGGTGCAATTGCGGCGGTAATAGTGTGAGCGGACGACATTTTACAGACGGTTGCGAAGCGGGGTCGGAGGACCGGTCCCTTGAAAATAGTTATGATGGTTATGCTGGAAATAGTTTTGCATATTTTAATGTTCAAAAGATACGAGATCGAAATCCCGCACTTAAAATAGAGTCTCCACCCATTTTAGCTCAACTGGGAAATTTAGGAATGATTTTCCCACCGGGTGGTAGACTATACCTTAAGTAGAGATTCCTAGTTCGGATGATGCTATCTTTTTTACATTGGCCAAGTTAAAAGTTTCATTCTTTGTTATTCGATTTTAATCCACCCAATTTATTGTATTTTTGGTTATGTTGGATTAGCGCGTTATCAATCATTCAAAGCGATAAATAAATTATTATAGTCACCCCAAATAAAATGCGGAAATTAAAGAATAATTACGTGGCTTTCAAAAATCCTATACATTTGTCTATATAATAAATAAAATATCCGAAGGCCTAACATACATCTAACCTAAATCTGCTTGCATAAAAGGGTTAGCACAAATATCGCACGTATACGGGGTATATCAGATATAGCATGCATAATTAGTGAACCACACAAGACTCAAGTTAGCGTGATCATGGCATATTTATTATACAATTTTATGGAGCCCGGTTGGATGGCTAAAAATGGTATTCGAGCAACATTTGCGGGAAAATCTCATTTTATTTGCATTTTAGACTCGATTGTTATTTTAACTAGATTATTAGTGAAAATGCCACTTGTTATGGGGTGAGGACTATTTTCGGAGAGTTCTGGACTCCCGTCATTGCACTGTACACCTACCTTTGAAAATTAAACTAGGTCAAAAATAAAACAAAAATAAATCTGCTGTCCAGAATGTCATACCGTCGGCGGTATGAATTAAGCCGCCGGTGGTATCATTGATGCCGCTGGTGATTTCATTTACACAAGCAGATAGAATAACATTTTGGATACCATAAAGAAAGGGTCCTACAAGAAAATAGAGCCATTGGGGATAAAGGAAGCCTCTAGCAGTATCACTAATGTCGCTGGCAACATGGGTGATACCATCGGTGGCTTTAAATGTCTCCAACGGCTTCAATTTCTTACAGCAGTAGTAGTTAACAATCGAAAAACGATTGAAAACCCAAAATGAAGCACAAAATAGCAAATAAACGCAACAAACAACTAAAATGAAAGCCAAAGAGCTATGAGACTCAGAATTTTTAACCTTGGGGGTGTGAATCCACCTCTTCGTGATCCAAATGACACCTCCTGGGAGCTTAAAATGATGATTTAGGTGGTGAATGATGATTTAAGTCTCTAAATCCTATTATATTGATTTTAACCTAAAATCTACTAATCTTAAGCTAAATATCAAAGAGTTCAATGAAGAAAAACCAAGAAAAGATGAATTAGTTCCCCTTTTCTTACATTTTGTACACCTTACCCCACGAAAATAACTAAAACTCCCTAAATTTCTTCTCAAATTCAAGTTGGGAGAGTCTCACGTTTATTTCAACTGGAAATGGGTCCTTATATAGGCTAAAATCCGGGTAGAGCTGACTTTTATCGATTATCCAGTGGATATCGAGCAAGCATGGCAAAAAGTTATCTGCCTGTAGAAGTCACACCGTTGGCAGGATGGATTATACAACCAGTGGTATCGCTGATGCCGCTGGCGGTTTCAACCTCTGTCAGGTTTGAAAAGTAAGCATGGTCTAGCCTAAAAAGGTGAAAAAGTGGTCAAATCTGACTAAAAATTTGATTAAGTAGGAATTTTGGGTAGTTAGGGTTTATTTTGAATTAAGGGTATTTAGGACTAAATTAATTTTTGGGTGCAAATCATCGGTTCGAGCGCCCACCGGATGCATTATCGGACATGCCAAACTAAATGTTTTCAAAAAATAAAATTCATGAAGAATTTTTTTATCAGTAAAAATTCAAAAAGAATTTTTATAATGAGGAATAAAATTAAATATACGTCATCATCATCTCAAGAGCGGAACTGCAAAATCCCATGCTCATAGGCTGCCCCTCGGGGGATCACATCTGCCACAGGTCAATATGATCGCACGAAAAGAGCTAGGGTTTAGAAATTGTACCTGACAGATGGTGTGATAGGTCCAAAGGATGGTGGTGGCAGTTGAACCCAAAGGGTGACATGTGCGGAGACTATATCAGAATCTTCAGATGGTGTCTGGGGATGAACCTAAAGGATGACACATACGAGGACTGTATCGGGGACCTTAGGCTGGCATTCAGAGGTGTACCAAAGGATGACCTTCAGTTGACATTCAGTGTGGTGAACCTAAAGGATGACATGTATGGGGACTGTATCAAGACCTTTATTACTGATGGTGTTGTTCTTCCCAGTTTCTAGCAGCAAGGTGAATTACAGGTTGATTGCCGCGGTTGAGGATGTAGCGACGATACTAGAGAAAAATTGGCCCAGGTCCTTTCTCGCCCAGATATATCACAGGTCGGATATTGGAGCCAGGAAGAAGGACATGGTCCTTACGTTGAGGCATTTACTCCTATAGGTATGACATCATCTTATCCTTTCCATTTCCATTCTTTAGTATTTTTGCATATTAGCTCTTTGATTGCTTTCTTTGCCGACCAAAATTGGCTGGCGTTTGATTGTGCAGGCTTGGGCCTTTGAGCATGAGATCCTTCCTATAGTGACTTTCTTGATGGAGGTGTCGGATGATGCTCATTTTCTCACCCACTGGTGTTGGAGCATAGGGGGTTTCTATAGGTGAAGGTTTGGCTCTAAGGAGGTGTTGTGGCATTTATAGATAGGCGTGGTGAGCAATCTTTCAACTCTGCTTTCATAACTGTCTAAAATTTGAACAAACTATTAGTATAAATGTATATTATTGATTTGTTTTGTACTTATGTTGGTTGTTCTAGTCAGTTTGTGCAGGTGAAAAGGGACCCTTTTGAGGAGGTGTCCAACTTGGCAGACGTCCTCAGAGTGAGAAACGAGATGGATGAGAAGCAGTTTGTGATGGAGTGCCCCTTGTCCATGAAGTGGTATTTGGGCGAGAGAGTGCATAACTGGAGGGATGTCATGCCTCATGCTATGCCCGTGCACCCGTCTCCTCTGAAGGGTTTATGGTGGCCTCAGTTGACCATCACCGTTAAGGCTGATAAGGCTGATTATCTAGAGGGGAGCGGCTGAGCCGTCGAGAGCATTACCAGTGCTTATGGTGATTTTACGTCGTGTATGCTCCCCCTTTGTCTTTCCATCCATTCAGACAACGTGATTGCATTCGACAGTAAGAAGAGGGCACTAAAAGTCCCAGGTGAGGTTAGTGAGGGTGAGTGAAGTGAGGAGGAGGATGACAATGATGATGACGATGATGATGACAACAACGATGATGATGGTGTCGATGAGATGCCGGTGCATGAAGGGTACCATTCTTTCGAGGTAAACACGGTGCTTATTCCACAGGTTTCTTCAATTAATTCAAAATTCTTACTTACACTTGACTTTCCTTTTGTTATGTTTTTCAGGCACCTCCTAAGAAAAGGAGTCGGCCTAAGTCAAGTTAGGTGCGTGACCGGGATAGGCTTGGGGATATTGGTATAGTGCCAGGGCATCTTTTGACAGCTTTGGAGGAGTCCTTCCTACTTCTGGGTTTGAAGGGTGATTTTAGTGTAAGGAACATAACTCTCAATGCTCATTTAATAAACTTCATGCCTCCGGATACTACACATGTAAGTTTTTCGAAGACACAAACTTACTCCTTTATATGCATACGATTCTTCTTTCAGGATCGACATTTGATTGCCCATTCTTTTTTCTGGATTTTTCAGGTTACACACAGGGAAGTGGAATGGATAGCAGGGAATTCCTTTGTACTTCGGGATACTCAGGTTTCTCAGACCTAATTTTCCAAGGTACCTGTATGTTCGAATGACGTTGTAATTCTTAATAATGCATGCATAAATGTTATGAATGATGTCAATTGTTACTGCTTCTTTACAGAAGTTTGTGGCAATGTCACTTTTCGATGCCAACTAGGCTCACGCAATGTACCGAGAGGAGGTGGCTGTGAACCAAGAACTTAGGCGCCGGGATAGTGAGTTAGAGCATCAGCTGGATGCCACCGTACAAGAGAGGAGGAGCAACCTCAACATGGACTGCACCTTTCAACCTGAGGCTAGCCTCAAGAAGAAGACAGTCGGTTGGTGTCCCACTAGTAAGACCGTAGGTTCCTTGAACCTTTCATTGACCAAAGGGAGGGTTGGCAAGGAGGATGTCAGCCACTACCACGTGGATGATGCGAAGTTCTCATCTCATCCGACCGATGGCGATGGGAAGCCTTAGATTTATTGTTCTTCGCTTTGACCATTTCATTTTGTTTTGGATTTTGATTTTTGTGCCCTTGGTACATTGGGTTTAGAATAATTAGCTTTTGTTTTGGTTTGGTATGATTAGGCTCAGAATTCGAATGTTTAGAACATTTGCGCCTTTGGGCTTTTTGTTTTTATAAAATGGATGTTTAGCTTGAATTACAGCATTTTTACAGGTTTTGAACATGTTTGAACTGGCCAAAATAGGCCTGGAATTCACTGGAAATAGTGTCATATCATCGACGGCTTCACTAATATCACTGTCTGTATGAAAATCTGTTTGGCTAAACAATATAGACAAAGTCGCCTACAACTTATACCGGTGGTGGCTTCAAATCCATACCGCCAACGATTTTACCCATACCGCCGGCGGTTTCAACCATAACGTCTATGACATCAAAACACAGAAACTCAGATTTCAGCTTTTATTCCAAATTCGGTCATGGAAACCCATAATCAGCAGTCTTGGGACTTCCTAGAAACCTTAGGAAATGCAGATTGGAAGAAGCTGCATAAGTTTGGGCTATGGGGTTTTCGATATGTTCCTTTGAGACTAGTTAATCAGGCATTCATCTGTGGACCGCTCACTTTCTAGGATCAAATGGACCACATGTTCCGCTTCTCCTCATTTGAGCTGTGTTTGTTATTTAACGAGTTTCATGCTATTTTGGGGATCTCGTGCCTCAAACGCGTTCCTTTGGAAATCTCAGAGTCTATATTCGGTGCAGAGGATCAACTAAAACGATTATGGAGTTTAGCTTCAGTAGACCCATTCCTTTCTCACGTGCCCGACCAGTCGGGCTTTTAGCTTAGCACAATCCTAGATTGGTGCAAGAGTTCCTCTAGGACTTATGTTTCTTGGTCGTACATGGTTGCATTGCTTATCATGTCAAAGTTTATATTTGGAGTCAATTTGGTTGCCCCATTTCAATTGATTTCCCTTATCAGGCCTATATCAGCAGGGGCTTCCCCCATAGTTGTGGGGTTAGCCAAGATGTTGTTGAATCTAGATACGGCTTCTATTGATCCTACCCGGGTTGGCGATCACTTCTTGATGATACAGGTATGCCTCTTACCATTTTGGGTATATTGCCGATTTCTATGCTTATACAGAAATGTTTGCAGGTGTAGCTTATGGAGAAATTCAAGCTGATCTTAGCACCGTGCATTAGCCTAAAGAAGTATCTGCCCATGCATCTTAGCAAGAGAGGACCGAGCTGAGGGGATTTTTACCAGCTGATAGCCAGGGATTGGATGTCTATTCTGAGGGGGTATGCTGATTCATAGATACAGTGGGTTGGTCCATGGTGGAAGATCCAAGACGTGATTGTGGAGTCTTGGGGATCCTATATTCAGCTACTGGGTTTGTAGATGATCACTTTTTGTACATACAGGCTTCACCGCTAGTACGGCCAGCGACAGAGGGTTTTGACTAGGTTACCTAAAAACCTCAATGGTGTCTATAAGGTTTAATGGGTGAGCCATATTTGGGAGAAGTGGGCAGGAGAGGCTATCTTCAAGACTTTGGAGTACGCTCATATGGAGACCACTGAGACTAATGAGCACTAAAGAGGATGGCTTGCTGAGACTTGGCGCCTGTCAACTCGATTCGAGCAATCATGGGCTCACTTGGAGGGGGAGTGAGCTGAGGAGGGATTCGAGCCTTTTAATTCGACCACCCTGTAGAGGATCTCGAGATAGTATGATGATGATGCGGTGAGTTAAGCTTGGGATTCACTTTTATTAGTTCTACCTTTTGCATAGGCTAGTCGTGGTGACAAACCTATCGAACTTTATTTTATTATTTGTATTTGGTTCTAACATTTGCATAGACTGCTCCTAGGGGTTTTCAATCTATCAAACCTTGTCTTAACTTTTTCCTGGACTGCCCCTTTCAGGTTTTCAATTCAGCAGAGTTATTCCGACTTTTGTATAAACCTTTCTCTTTTTAGTCTATCAGAATTATTTGTCTTTTATTTATTTCACTGCACATTGATTTAGAATAACTTGAACTCTACATTCTGTTTACTTGAGTTATTTTGACCATATGAATACAAACATTCGCATAGATAGAAGCATTTAAAATTCAGAAAAAAAGATACTTTTATAAGATGAAGCAAAACAAAGTACATGATGTTGGTAACCATTCCTATTTATTTAACTCCCGGTGCCAACTAGCCTAGATAGGTTTTCTAGAAAGCACTCTCTATTTTCTCACTTACCTGATTTTTGCCTAGATCACCCTTTTTGGGTTTTCAATCTAGCGGGTTATCACATCCCCTAATTTTTGCATGACCAATTTGTAGAATACCGACCATCGGGTGTCACCCTAATTTTTGCCCGATCGATAAAGGACCGAAAGGCGGGTGATTATTATACATATATTATTTTTTTGCACTGCTTTTTCTAATTTATTTCTTTTGGTTTAAATATGATAATGCTTAAGCCTGTCTTGGTTCATGGGATTCACAAACTCATTCCCGTCCATTTCCATAACCTTGATTACCCCTTTACTGAGCATCTTCTTGATTACATATGGTCCTTCCTAGTCAGGCCTAAATTTTCCCCTCGCATCGGTGGTGAAAGACTTCAACTGCTTAAGGACCAGATCTTTGGCCTTTAGGGGGAACTTCTAGTGTCTAACCTTACTATTGTAAGCTTGGGCCATACGTTGTTGATACATTTGGAGATTATCTAGGGATCTTAGCCTTTGCTCATCCATCATGTTCAGCTGTTCGAATACCAAATGAGTCCATTCAAATTCTTTCAATTTACCTTCTAGTGGAACCCTTAGTGAGCTTGTTTGAGTTTCAATTAGCAAAAATGCCTTTATTCTATAGACTAGGGAGAATGGAGTTTGACAGATAGGGTGCGGACACTCATGTGATATCCCCAAATGGCAAAAGGTAGCTTATTAGCCCAATCCCTACAGCCGGCTATCATCTTAGAGAGGATCTTCTTTAATGATTTATTGGTTGCCTCAATAGCGCCATTGGCTTGTGGTCTGTATGGAGAAGATCTATGATGCTCGATCCCCTATTTTTAATTAGCTCAGCGATGGACCCTTGGAACTATACCCCATTATCTGAGAATATGTTGTGCAGAAGTCCATATCGAGCAAAAATATGCTTTTCAATAAACTTGGCCATCTTCTTAGTGATGACATTGGTGTAGGATTTGGCCTCTATCAACTTGGAGAAATAGTCTACTACTACCACAATGAACCTATGCCTGTTTGTTGATGAAGGGCGAATTTCACTGATTATGTCTATCCCCCATGCCGAGAATGGCTAAGGAGTAGATAGATGTTGCATATCCCCGTAAATCTGGCATTGGTGTCACCATTTTACTTAGGCAATGTAACCAACCATTAAAGTGAGCTAGAAATATCCCAATATCTGTATCTTCTTTGTGAGAGCTAGATCATTCATGTAAGGGCCATAGTCATCGGCATAGACCTGATCAATCACCTTCTAAGCCTCTGATTTAGTTAAGCAATGGAGCAGTAACCCATCAATGGCACGCTTGAATAGATAATTATCAACAATCCAGAATTGGACAATGAGCAGTCATAGAGTGGTATGGTATGATTCAGAGGACTTTGGAGGATATTGTCCGTGTTGGAGAAATAAGACAATGTCAGAGTACCAATAGGGTTCGGTGGAAATGGCAAGGACCTACAAAACTTGCTGAGCATGGTAAAGAGTCTTAGTTGACAATAGAACTAACGGATGGATAGGTTGATATTGGGGTCCTTCCCATAAAGAAGCCAGGGTGGCAAGAGAATTAGCCATCTGGTTTTCATCCCGGGGGACATGGCGATACAAACAAGAGATAAATTTCTTGGACAAGCCTCAAACGGCGTCGACGTAAGGCCAAAGAGAGTCCTCCTTAATTTCCTAATCCCCAGCAACCTGATAGATTACAAGAGCCAAATCGCTGATTACAGACACTATTCGAGCCCCAACTTAAAGGAGAGCATCAAGACCGAATAGATAGGCTTCATATTTAGCGCCATTATTGGTGACATCAAACTCTAAGCGTTTGGATAATAGGATCATTTTGTTATCCGATGTCACTACGATTACGCCAAGGCCATCTCCCCTTCTATTCACAGCACCATCAAAGTACATAGTCCATACAGGCTCGAGGATGGTAATGGTTGCAAGCTGTTTCATAATTGGAGTTAAGAGGTTGATTAGCCAAGAATTCTGCTCTGGCCCGCCCCTTAATAACCTTCTTTGTTACATATTCAATGTTGAAATTGGAGAGAAGCAGTAACCATCGAGAGAGCTTATCGGCTAGAGTGAGGGATTGACAAAGGTACTTGATGGGGTCAATCTTAGCCACGACTTGGACTCAATAGGATTAGAAGTAGTGGTGCAGTGTTTTAGTGAGCCAAACCGTGGTGGAGCAAGTTTTCTCCACAATTGAGTATCGAGTCTCATAATCCAACAACTAATTGCTCAAGTAGTAGATTGTGTGTTCCTATTTATCATCATGTTCTTAGAAAAGCACTGCCCTTACAAAGGACTCTTCGATAGCTAAGTACAGGATCAAAGGTTTCCCTGGGGTGGGTGGTTTTAAAATGGGTGGGTCGATGTGGTAAGCTTTGATTCTATCAAATGCCACTTGGCACTGATCATTCCATACCTTTGGCTGCTGCTTCCTTAGCAGCTTGAAGATGGGCTCGCACATGGTAGTGAGATGGGCAATGACTGATTGACATACTGTAAGGATCCCAAAAATGAACGGACTTCTTTTTCTGTTTTGGGTGGAGGCATATCTATGATAGCTTTGGCCTTATTGGAATCCATTTCAATTCATTTCTGACTGACCATATATTCTAGTAACTTGCCTGAAGTGACCCAAAACACAGACTTCTTTGAATTAAGGCAGAGATTGTACTTCTTGATATGGGTCATGAATCTTTCGAGAATAGCGGGATGCTCTTCTCGAGTAGCAGACTTCACGATCATATCATCCACATAAACCTCTAGTTCTTTTTAGATCATGTCATGTAAGAGAGTAGTTACGGTGCATTGATAAGTGGCCCTGACATTCTTTGTAGCAATAAACCCCCCCCCCCTCATTCAGTGATAAATAATGTCTTAATCTTGTCAATGATGTCTACCAAGATATAATTGTAGCCCAAAAACCCATCCATAAATGAGTACACGGCTACCCGGGTTGTGTGAGGTGTCGATGACATTTCTGTCTCCCTTGGCGCATGTGTGAGTGGTGGGGCCCACTAAGGGTTGGTTGGATTTAGGAGTGATAAAATATTTTTAGTTCAAGTTTGCACAATGAGCCAATTTTAATAAATAAAAGAATTGAGACCAAAATCTCGATACAAATGAGAGAGTCACCACCCAAGTTGTCTAAGTGGGAAAGAGTTTTGGTACAGTTCCCTCTAGGCAGGAGACTCATACCTATTAGGTCAGAGATTCAGGTATCAGATGAGTCACTTATTTCTCATTTAGTTGATTCACAAGTACATTCACCGTGTAAAACTATGTTCGTTTTCATCATTTGGGGAATTATCATAGAAATCCTATTTCTACACTCTTTCACACTCATTACATGTGTTTACATATTAAAATAAAGCACAAGCAGTAAATGGGGGAATAAAAATTACAACTAGGGGAAAATGGGTGAATCGCAAGAGAACCTATACATTTGTTCTAAATTATAAAACAAAATAAAAATAAATTCCCCTGCATCCACAAAGATTAGCACAGTTTATAGCACATCGTAAGTTAACATTTCATTAGGAAAAATGTGATTATGTTAGCGTGGCAGTTTTACGATTGATAGTGCCCGTGCGGCTTCTAGGATTGGAACGAAATAACGGATCTTTAATGTATTTTGTTATGAAAACACATTTTAACTTTTATGGGTTGATTTACTAGATTATTAGTGAAAATGATCACATGGCATATGTTGAGTTGGATTGGTTTTTAACCAAATTAAAATGAATTTTGGATTCTGCCTGGGGCTAGTACCCGTATGGGTAGGTGGAACCCGTACGGCAACCAGGGAGAACTGGTACGGGTATGGTGTACCCGTATGGGTCCTGTCTGGTCTAAACAGATGCTTTGTTCGGTTTAACTTGCAGATTAATGGATGAAAAATAAATTAAAAATGGGATTTCCTTCCGTATGAGTATGGCGCACCAATTTAATATCTTGAAGATACAAGGTGCCAACAAGGCTCATACGAGTTAGGACCAGACCCGAAACAAGAAATGAAGAGAGCATATATAATAGAGGAGATAGAGAATAATAATAAAATAACTGAAATGTGAGTCTCTTTGAAACTTAGGAGCATTACCTTTGCGACATTTATCCACTTTAAGGCGATCCCTTTGCTATTAAGAGAGTCTGGTCAAAGTAGATGGTGAAGTAGGACTATTTAGTTGAGTATTTGTGTTGACAGAACCTCCCCTAAATCCTAATAAACGAAGTTAGGAATGAATAAAATGTTGACAAAACCTCTTCTTCCTAATTTATACCTCTAATACCTCCACCATACCTTTTCTATACCTAGAGAAATTGCTATAACTTTACTATAATTTCTCTATAGTATATTTTTCATATCAATTATGTGTGTTGAAATAAGAGGAAAAGGTCCTATTTATAGGGTGAAAATCAGGTCTGAATACAATAAACTGCATTCAAGACCTGCCTTTTCCCAAAAAATGTAAGAGATAGCTTTCGAAAGAACTTGAGCAGGCAACAAGAGGACCCGTACGAGTCCTCTTCAGGCGTACGAAAGGAATCTACCCATATAGGTTTGCCAGTGGATCCGTACCACCAGGCAACACTCGTATGAGTCCCTAGGGGAAGACTAGGTCTCCTAACTCCTACTAAACTTAACTCTGTAGTAGTAAGAACACGTCTGATGGACAAAACCTGTAAGACTTTGCATCATATAGCTCTCATCAATGTTTAATGAGAAGGATCATTAAAATCCAATGCTCACATGCGGCAATGTCAATCGGGATGTCAATATGGGGAAGTGGGATGTCATCCTTAGGTGAAGCTCTGATGAGATCCTAATAGTCATCACACACTCCGAACCTACCCTCCATTTTCAGAATTAGAACGATGTTGGACATGTTACATATGGTGTATGCCCTAAAGCAATTAGGGCGATATATCTTAGTTAGTTAAATTTGTACAAACAATATAAAGGCATTTCTTTTGTTACATCAATGACTGCGAAAATATATCATGACTAGTTGAGAATATATTCATTGATGTGTTTGAAAAAGTCCACGATATAATCATAGCATATATTACAAGGGTATAGTGGGACTATGTTGGTGAGAACTAGTTCATGTGCAATTATGATTTTTCTAAATATCCCTAGTCATAATATCATCAAGACTAGACATTGATGAATATAGATAGATAGTGGGACTATGTTGGTGAGAACTGGTTCATGTTCAACTATGATTTTTCTAAATAAACCTAGTCATAATATCATCAAGACTAGATATTGATGAATACGGATAGACTAGCATGTGTCGTCATACCTCTCAAATTTGATTCAGACTAGCATATCTCCAGTGCTAGAGGGTGGTACCTTGGGTTAACACATTGATGTATTCATGGAAATACATTGGAGACCGCTATAAGACAACACTCGGTAATCTATATTATGTGTTGGTGTTTTATCGCCTTATTGCAATAGCGATACAAATATCCTTAGACCTAAGATACTAGTTACCTTGTTCAGATTCTGCTATACTTTGGATCATACCTAAGCATTCTATAGACTGGGAGTTGCGGATGATTATGTGTATAGTTGAATTCTATCCATTGGTAAGCTGAGCAGTCGAGATGGAATCTATCACTCCATTATAGCAATATGAGGGAGTTGTACCTTGGCCACTTGTTAGAAGTGACACACTCATAAACCTCTACAGAGTATGGGTTGATAGGATGGAATCCTAGTCAACACAAGAAAGTGCGATCGAGGAACAACCTATTATACAATTGCCGTTACGTAGATTTGATAGGGTTACTAACGCTCCTAAAAGATATGGATTTTTCATCACGGATGATAAACAGATCTTTCTAATGGAGAATGATGAACCTTAGACCTACAAGGAAGCGATGGAGAGCTTAAACTCTGATAAATGGTTAAAAGCCATGAAATTAAAAATGGATTCCATGTATGAAAACCAAGTTTGGAATTTGGTCGATCCACTAGATGAGGTTAGACCCATGGGCTACAAGTGGGTTTTCAAAAAAGAAAACTGATGTGGATGGTAATATAACTACCTATAACAAAAGGTTAGTTGAAAAAGGTTATAGTCAGCGAGAAAGCATAGACTATGATAAATCTTTTTCACTAGTAGCCATGCTTAAATCCATTAGGATACTCTTGGCCATTGCTGCTCATTAGGGCTATGAGATCTAGCAGATGGATGTGAAAATCACTTTCCTCAATGGAAACTTAGATCGGGATGTATATATGGTACAACCTGAGGGTTTCACATCTCAGAATGGCTCGAAGGTATGCAAAATCCAAAGATCCATTTATGGACTTAAGTAGGAATCCAAGAGTTAGAATATAAGGTGTGATGATACGATCAAGGAGTTAGATTTTATATCAAATGCTTATAAGCATTGTGTATACAAGAAGGTTAGGGGGAGTGCAGTCATTATCCTTGTGTTGTATGTTGATAACATACTGATAGGAAATGGCATTTCTCTTCTTCAAAAAGCTAAAACATCATTGTCAAGAAGATTCTCCATGAAGGACCTTGGAAAAGCAGCAATTATACTAGGTATAAATATCTATAGAGATAGATCCAAGTGACTACTAGGTCTTTCACAAGATACATAAAGAGATAAGGTATTGACTAGGTTCAACCTTAAGCAATCAAAAAATGATTATCTTCAAATGTCTCATAGAATTAACCTTTCTAAATCTGAGTGTCCGGGGACACAAGAGGAGAGATTGCCCAAGAGTAGAATTCGCTATGCATCTAAAATAGAATCTATCATGTATGCTATGGCATGTACACGGCCAGATGTCTCACACGCGTTGAGCATCACGAGCAGATTTCAATCTGACCCAGGTGAGAAGCACTGGATGGCTGTTAGGAAAATCCTTAAGTACTTTAGAAGGACTAAGGAAATGTTCTTTAGACCATACCAGGTGGTAGACTGTACCTTAAGTAGAGATTCCGAGTTTGGATGATGTTATCTATTCTTCGTTGGGCCAAGTTAGAATATTTCATTCTTTCTTAATCAGTTTTAATCTACCCTATTTATTGTGTTTTCGGTTTGTATGTTGTTTTTGCATTTGTCAAGCAATCGAAGTGATAAATAAATTATTACAGTTATCCAAAAATAAATGCAGAAATTTAAATTATGACAAGGCTTTCAAATCCTATACATTTTCTATGTGATAAATAAAATACTCAAAGGCCTTACATACATCTAACCTAAATCTACCTGCAGAAGACGGTTAGTATAGATATGGCATGTTGTAGGAGGTGTATCACTTACCATGCATAGTTAGGGGACAAAATAAGACTCGAGTTAGCATGAACATGGCATATTCATTTGTTACGTTACAAAGCCCAATTGGATGGCTAAAAGTGAGATTTGAACGATGTTTGCGGGAAAATTCCATTTTAACCAAATTTTAGACTCGATCGTTGTTTCAGCTGGATTATTAGTGAAAATCCCACATGGTATGAGATGTGGTCTGCTTTTAGAAGGTTTTGGAACTTCGTCATTGCCTTGTACACCCTAGCGTCGGGAACATAACTAGGTCGGAAATAAACAAAATAAAATAGCTATCTAGAAGGTCATGCCACTGGTGGTATAATTAATACCACCGGCGGCATTAGTGTTGTCACTAGCAGTATCAGTCCCATAGGTGGGCTACATAACTTTCTAGATACTATAAAGAAAGAGTCCTACAAGAAGATGAGGCCTCTGGAGGCAAGTGATGTCGCTGGAGGTATCAATGATGCCGCTGGCGGCATGGTTGATACTGGCGGCTTCACTTTCCTACGACGGCTTCAGCTTCTTGCAGCTGTAGTAGGTAATGATTATAAATGACCAAAAACCCAAAAACAAGAACAAAACAGCACAAACAAGTAAGAATGAAGCCAAAGAGCTATGAGACTCAGAATTTTACCTCGGGGCCGTGAATCCACCTCTTCATGATCCGAAGATGATTTGGGTAGTAGATTCGGGTAGTAGATTTAAGGATTTATGTCTCTAAATTCCTATTAAACTGATTTTAACCCAAAGTCTACTGATTTTAAGCATTAACTAAGAGAATTCTAAGAAGAAAAACTAAGAAAAATGGACTAGAATCCTTTTTCTTACCTTTTCTACTTCTTATCTCACTAAAATTGATTTTCTCACTCTAAAACTCTTAAGTAAAATTCAGACGTATTGTTGTTGGCTTGTTAAAACCCTAAGGTGTGTTTTTATAGGCAAATATGGGTTGTCTTCGAGACCTTTTAGTCAGTTTCACCGAAATGGCAAAAAAGAGTCTACCAAAGGAAGAAGAAGAAAGCATTTTGCAGAAGCCCGATTTGGCCATGTCGCCGGCGATATGGTGATATTGCTGGCAGTATGAACGATACTGCGGACGACATCAGCTTCCTACAGGCTGACTGCCAGCAGGCCCACAAACCCGAAAAGCTGCCAAAAGGCATCTTTTTGAATTTTAATGATATTTCAGTGGATATTTAGAGATTAATGTAATTTTGGGTGCAAATCATCGATTCAAGCTCCTACTGGATGTGTTATCGGACAAGTCAAGCTGAATTCTTGCGAGAAATAAAATTCGCGCGGAACTATATATTAGTAATACAAACTCCAAAGAATTTTATTATGAGGAATAAAATAGAGAATACGTCATTATTGTCTCGCGAGAGGGACTGCAAAATCCCATGCTCACAGGCTACTCCTCGGGGGTCACAGCTACCACATGTCAGTATGATCGCATGAAAGATCAAGGGATAAGAATGATACCTGATGGATGATTGGTTTTCCCCTTGGTTGGACTTGTGCTTTATGGAATGGATGCCCCTTGGTTGGACTTGTGCCTTGGGTATTATTGCCCCTTGGTCAAACTTATGCTTTGCAGAGAGGTTGCCCCTTTGTCGGACTTATGCTTTGTGGAATGGTTGCCCCTTAGTTGGACTTGTACTTTCTGAATTGGTTGCCTCTTGGTCGGACTTGGGCTTCGTGAAGAGGTTGCCCCTTGGTTAGACTTGTGCTTTGTGGATTGGTTGCCCCTTGGTTAGGCTTGAGCTTCACGGAGAGATTGCCCCTTAGTCGGACTTATGCTTTGTGGTTGGTTGCCCCTTGGTCGGACTTGTGCCTTATGGATTGGTTGCCCCTTGGTCGGGCTTGAGCTTTACAGAGAGATTTCCCCTTGGTCGGACTTATGCTTTGTGGATTGGTTGCCCCTTGATCGAACTTGTCCTTTGTGGATTGGTTGCTCCTTGGTTGGACTTGAGCTTCGCGGAGAGATTGCCCCCCGGTCAGACTTATGCTTTGTGGATTGGTTGCCCCTTGGTCGGACTTGTGCTTTGTGGTTTGGTTGCCCCTTGGTCGGGCTTGAGCTTTGTGGAGAGATTGCCCCTTGGTCAGACTTATGCTTTGTAGATTCGGTGAAGTGTAGTTCTTGCAATAAACAACAAGTAAAAGATTAGATCGATCTTTAAATGATGTTTTTACTGCTTGATCGACTTTGTGAAACAAAAAAATATTTTTGCCCCTACGATCAACAGAAAAAACATAATAATAAAAAGTACAAGGGTTTCAGAAGTCTTGGATGGTAGGACGACGGTTGAAACTAAAAGCGGCATGTATGGGGTTATGCTGCGATCTCAAAGGGATGAACCCAAAGGCGACATGTATAGGGTCATGTCGGGACCTTCAGTTGGCATTCCAGGTGTGAAACAAAAGGGTGACATGTACGGAGACAGTATTAAGGACCTTCAGTTGGCATTCCATAGGTGAACCGAAAGGGTGACACGAATAGGGATTGTATCAGGGACCTTTAGTTGGGGTTCCAGGGGTGAACCCAAAGGGTGCATGCATAGAGACTGTATCATGGACCTTTAGTTGGCATTCCAGGGGTGAACCCAAAGATTGATATGTACCAGGTCATTCCGTAATCTCCAGTTGGCGTATAGAATGAGCATATTGGGTTTGCGACCGTGGTTGTACCTGCAAGGAGTAGAATGAGAAGAAGATTAGACAGATTTTTAAATGACAATTTTACTGCTTGATCAATTTTTGAAATAAAAATATTTTTGCCCCTTTGATCTATAGTAAAAATGTAAAAAGTACAAAGGGTTTCGAAAGTCCTGGGATGTCGGGGCTAGAGCCGAGATTTCACCAAAAATGGTTGAATAGTGTAGGGAGAGGAGTTGATATCATTGGCGATATGGGTGATGCCGCTTGCGATTTGACTTGATGCTGCCAGCGATGTGAGTGTCATGTGGTAGCTTTAACTGGTCAAACAAATTCAAAATTCAAAATGGCGGAGGTGATGTCGTTGGCGGCATGACTAATGTCGCTGGCGGTTTGAGCTGATGCTACCGGTGGCATGGACGGGTAGTTTTAGATAAATTAAAACTCCTCGAATTCCGCATGAGGGTTTTCAAAGAGTAAAACTCTTTTTCTTCCCCCATTATGTAGATAGAACTGCCGACCCCCTCCATCTTCTCCTCTCATTATTTACTCTTTGAAAATCAAATCTCTTATTCTCTTTCGACCCCAATCATGAAGAGAATTGCTAAGGCTATCAAAGGGAAGTTGGCTACCAAGGCGAGGGATAACTTGCCCGACTCTACCATCGATGGGTTAAAACTTCTCCCGATTCCCATTGCTTATAGTTTGAAGGAGACGGCCAAGATGTATGGCTACAGGATCAATTCCCCTATCACCAACCTAACCTCAGATAAGGAGAAACATCTTTGCTACGTCCAAGTCATCCTGTAAAACTTGAAATTCTTTTCTTAGGTTAAGTTTTGATTCCGGCCTTAGGCTCAAAATTGTGCTATGATAGGAGCTATAAGCGTTAAATAGATTGATTATAAACTGATATTGCATGTTTTAGGTTCGATTTTTACTATTTTTAGGCTTAGGATTTGATTAATTGTGATTTTGGTGGTTTTGGCGCGATGAGTGCGATTTTAGGGCAAAAGTGGATTCTACCTGCAGGTTTGATGTTGCCGGTGACATGAGTGATGTCGCCAATAACATCAGGGCTTCTTAAAAAGGCCTAGGAAGATGTGATGCCATTTCTAATTAAGGTGATGCCGCCAGCAATATCATCTATACCACCAATGGTATGGATGATGTCGCCGGCGACATCGCTTCTAGCAGAAGTGACATCAATAGTCTTCCGGTAGATGATAGACATGTGAAAATAAATCGGGACTTATCTAATCGCTTTTGATTTTTACAGCCGTACGGACTCACATACATCGAGGGTATGGGTACAATCGGCGAGTGGTGGCACCACATAGCGGAGAAGGATCTCAAACTTGTGCTGGCCATTAATGAGATAGGTTTTGGAGACTTAGCCTGAATCATACCCATGCTAGTGCCGAAGCTTTCCCACCCAGCCATGTCGACGTTTATGGAGAAGTGGTCCGAAACCACCCATACCTTTCACTTTTTATTTGGGGAGGTGACTATCATGCCTTTCGAGGTTGTGGCTATGACCGGGCTCCCATGGATGAATGAGGTCATTCATTTTGATGCATATATGGACAAGTATCATACCAAAAAGCCTATGGTGAGGTGAGTGAAGCAGCTATTTGGCTTGAAGCCCGTCTTAGGGTGGCTATCCTATGGCGAGCTATACCAATACTAGACTAGAGAGAATGTCATGCCCGAGGATGATAGAGATGCTTGCATCTGCTCTTTTGTGATTTATTTACTTACCGTGTTGTTCTTCCTAATCTCAGGGAGCCAGATCAACTATGGGCTGAAATCCTTCATTGAGGATATAGCGAGCATCAGTAAGAAGAATTGGCCAAGGGCCAACTTGGCGCAGATGTACCATGGACTGGATATGGGTGCTCGGAAGATGGGGAAGGCCCTCCGCCTTAGCCACTTGCTATTACAGGTATACCTTCCTTGAAAGAATTTTGCTTGATTTTCTTGGTTTGATGTGCGTGCTTCATTTACTGTGGATGTTTTGGACTGACTAATTGTTTGCTTGTGCAGGCTTGGCCCTTTAAGCATCAGATCCTCCCACCGGTTGAGTTCAAGGCTACAGTGCCACCAGGTTCTCACTTTCTTGCCCGGTGGTGTGGTGGCATCTGTGGGAAAGCTGAGTATTCTATGATCTACCGGGAGTCTTTGAGGACCGTGCGATTGAGCTTGGTAAGCGATCTTTTGACTTAGTCCTTGTTTCACACTTAAAGCAAAACATTAGTAGACAAAAAGCATTTACGAATTTACATTATGCTTACATTGGTTGTTGGCTTGGTTGTTGGGTCAGGTTATTCTCGATCCCTTTGATGGGGTAGAGAACTTGATAGAGGTGGCCAGGGTCTAGAAAGAGGTAGACGATCGCCAATTTGTGATGGAGTGCCCCTTCTCACAGCAGTGGTACTTGGGGGAGCATGTTCGAAGCTAGAGGTTCGTCACTACTACTGCTAGACCGGTGCCCGTCGATCCTCCTAAAGGCTTATAGTGGCCTCACTTGGTGATCACATCTACGGCTGATAAAGCCAATTATATTGAGGGGAATGGTCGGGTCATCCCAAGTGTTCTAGGCTCCTATTAGCAACATCAATAGTGCTTACTCCCCATTTGCCCTCGCTTCCAAAAGAATGACACGAATGAGTATCATAATAAGTAAAAGATGGAGGAGGAGAAAAGGCGGCTCAATGATATAGTGAATTATGTTAAGGAGGAAGAAGAAGAGGAGGAGGAGGGAGAAGAAGAACCTGAGGATGAACCCGAGGGAGAGGATAAGGTAGACAAGTATGCTGCTGTTAGGAATGTACTGACGTCTCATGAGGAGCGCCGTTCTTTTATGGTATGGTTTTGTTTATGTACATCTATTAGTAATTATTCGGGCTAAAAAGGTTGTTTATGCTTTCCTTTTATGCTTTGTAGGAACCCCCAAGGAAGAGAGGCCAAGACAATTACAGTAGGACACGAGGCTATGACGTACCCGAGGGTGTTGATTTCATGGAGTGGCGCCTGTCCAATCCTCTAGAGGCCCACTTTATACTAATAATTTCAAGGGCGAGTTTTGGCCTAGAGATATAGGCTCAAGCCGACATGCACTAATCTTCATGCCAGAAAATACCACCTATGTAAGCTCTGTAAAATTTTAAATATATTCCTGTAATAACCCTTTTTTAGAGTTCTTCTAATTACCCCTTTGGATTCTTCAGGTTGCTCGGAGCAAGGCAAAGCGGTTGGCTAGGAATGCCTTCACTCTTAGGGACACTCTTATTAGTCAATCCTTGCTCGTCCAGGTATATTCTCTGTTATGTCATGTTAAAATAAGATAAGATATATGTATGGATACTGTGAATGATATGCATTATTATCATTTTCCTTTCCTAGCCCTTTCCCTATCGGATGCCGATGCAGCCCGGTGGAGATATGAGGAGGAGACTACATTGCTTCGGCTCCGCGTGAGCGACCTTGATGGTCAATTGGAGGCTACTGTCCATGAGAGGAGGAGCAAGCATAATTCGGATCGCGCATACCAAACTAGTACTAGCCATAGAGGAGTGAAGATGTTGGCCGATCGGTGCCCGCCTATTGTGCCTGAGGAGTCTAGTAGCGTTTTGATGATGGAGAATAGGGACGAGGATGAAGATGTGGCTAACCAGTGGCTCGTGGATGACCCAGATGTCTTCTCTCATCCATCCGGTGGTGATGGGATGGTTTAGATAGTTGTTTAGTTCTTTTTCTTTTCACTTTGGTTTGTATGCCCTTGATACATTGGGTTTGAATAATTTGGATTGTCGCTTGATTTCGGTTTTATTACGCTAGGTGTTTGGGATGTTTGAATGACTTACACCTTCGGGCTTTTATTTTGAATAAAATGGATTTGTGTTTGATCAGGTTTTGGTAATGGGTTACATGGCTGTTTACAGGTTTTTGTATAGGTCAGAATTGATGAAGATGGTTCTGATGTCATCGGGAAATTCTCCCATGTCACTAGCGACATTACTAATGTTGCTAGTGATATCACCCTATTAAATAATATAGACAAGGCTGCCCACACTCCATACCGCTGGTGGCATCAAGTGACATCGCCCCATCCCTATTCCATATCGCCGGCGGCATCATCAACATCGCCGGCGACATCACTTGCCCAGAAATCCAATTTCAGACATTTTGCCAAATTTAGCCATAGCAATCCACAACCAACAGCTACGTGGCTTTCTGCAAAGCCTGGGAAGCTCGGACTGGAAGAAATTGGAGAAATTTGGGCTTCTCTTTTTGCTATCTTTACTCCTCTTTATTTTTTTTCTTGTATTTTTTGACTCTAACTTTTGCATAGACTGCCCCAAGGGGTTTTCAATCTATCGAGTCTTGTCTTAATTTTTGCCTGAACCGCCCTTTTCGGGTTTTCAATCTAGCAGACTTATTCTGACTTTTGCATAAACCTAGATGTTTTCAGTCTATCCGGATTTTTAAAATGAAATACTGATAAGCATGGAGCATCTTCAATTAAGCTTACTAGTGATGTCTCCTTCCCTTGGTCGCCAGGCATTTATACAATCACAATCATAGAGGTTTCAGTATGAAAGACACATTTATCAAATAAATTTAATTTGAGTACTAGATGTTGGCAATCATTTCCATTAATCAAACTCCCGATGTTAACCAGCGTTCACAGATTTTTAAGTTAACATCTCACTGTTCTTCTCTCGTGCCCTAATTTTTGCCTGAACCGCCCTTTTTGGGTTTTCAGTTCAGCAGCCGATATTGACTCATCCCATAATTTTTGCACAGTTTGCAGAATACCAACCGTTGGGTATCACCCTAATGTTTGCCCGATTGGTGAAAGATCAAAAGGCAGGTGATTATCATATTTATTTTATGTTGTGCCGCTTTTTCTGATTTATTTCTTTTGATTAGGTGTGATAACACTTAAGCCTGTACTGGTTGACTAGGTCGATTAACTTGCTCTTGTTTGTGCTCATGACTTTGATCGGCCTGCTCATTCGGTACCGGCTTTGGCCACACGACAGCCTTCTCAATTTGATCTAAACTCCTTCTTAACACCGGTGTTGGAAGGTTCTAGATCCCTCAGTGTTGGGTCTATGACTTTTGGCGAGGGTGTTAGGTATCTAACTTGCTATTGTGCACTCGGTCGTGCTTTTGCATGTTCTCCATGGTTTTTAGTGTCCGTTTGGTTATCACACTAGATCACCCAATTCATTCTGGCCTTCAAAGTTACATTGGGTAACTTTGCCACATTGCAAGGAGTTTAGTTTGAAGGAGTTTTGGTGCAATGAGCCTTCTTAATTGGGTCGATTGCTATTCTAATTGCTATTTTGATTGCTCCTTCAGTCTGCGGTTTATACAGTCCTTCCTAATTAGGCCCGAATTTGCCCCTTGCATCAATGGTGGGGGGTTTCAACTGTATCTTATTTCCAGAAACTAAGTGACACTTGATTTGGGGGCTTTTTACTTGGTGCCTTTAAAGGGGTGAATGGTAGCTTGTTTAGCTGGTTTGCTTGATAGGCTGTTTTATGACTTCAGTTGTATGATTAACCTATGACTTGTGGGGTAAAGATACTTGCTCTCATACTTTATGCTCTTGACAGTTTTTGCCTGCTTAGGACTGATCTTTGTTGCTCAAGGGGTTGGATGCGGGTTAATTTGTGTTAGGTGAAGATGTGTTTCTCTGCGAGTTTAGTCATTTCTTTGGCGGTGACATTGGTGTAATTTTTGGCTACCGTGATGGAGGTCGGGGTTCACCAATTGTTTATGCCCCCACACCAAGGATGGCTAAGGAGTAGACAAGTATGGGACAAGGTTTCAGAAGGGAAAGGGGTGGGTGGGCAAAAATGTATGCCATGATTTTTTCATTTCAAGGAACCAGTTAACACTACTTTGGTAGCTCGAAGGTGTACCATTGCGAGGTTGCTGAGCTAATTCTAGAAGGGACCTATGGTGTTCAACAATCTGACCAAGCAAAGCATTATCACGGTTTTTAAGTACTTTATTATCTCACATGTGTTTGACAGGAGTTAATTTATTGGAAATGATTACTGTGAGCACGGGCTTTTCGGTGACCGTTAGAACGATGATGACTTGCTGGTCTGACCTTATACGGTCTAGTTGTTCTATTCTTTGAAGGTCAAATCGCATTTGGCAAGTACATTTTTTTATGATTTTGGACCTTTGGCGGCGCTTAAATATCATTTGCATGCATCTAGGATTAGCCGTTTCCTTTTGCTCGCACGCATGTAGTAATTTGTTTATACCATTGGATTTCTGACTCTCAGAGCTTTCTGGAATGTCAAGAATCGCATTAATCGGATAACCATAGTGAAAGATATAGGCGAAGCCAAAACCCTAAATCTGCCCTAAAATTACCCTACCTAAACCTTAATAACCCAAAAACCCTAACCCTACCTAAACCCTGATCAATAAAACCCTGACCCTAGTATTTCTAAACCTAGCAGCCCCTTTTACTACCACCACTGCCGGCAATGGCGGCGGTGGCAGCCTGCCCTCCGGCGATGGTGGCCGCCACTCTTGTGGCAGCCACTGCTGTCGTGGTGGCTTTCACCGCCACTCTTAGGATTTAGAAATCACTTTTAGAGAGAAAAATGAAGAACAAGAGAGAGAAAAGGAAGAACTAGAGAGAGAAAGCTTAAGAAAAGCTAGAATTTGGGTTTAATCCTCTCTAATCTTGATTCGTGGTTGTTCTTAGGCTTGATCTCGTAGCTTAAACACTAAAATCAGTTAGAAATCATAGGTTAAAATGGATTAAATAGGGTTTTATAGACTTTTCCCCAAATACTACCAAAACAATCTGTCACTATTTCTGTTGCTATTTTCATCTCTGTTTCCATCAGAAAATCATCAAAAGCTTGCCAAACGTCCGATTCGAGTCTCCCGAGTTAGATTCACAGCTTATAGGTAACAAAACTGAGTTCCCTTGATCTTTTATTTCATTTATTGTCTGTTGCGGCTGTTCTTGCTGCCTTTGGTGTTGTTTCTTAGTTTTTTCCTTGGTGTTCTTGGAAAATCGTCGGAAAATAATCCGACCTCTATAGGGATAGCCTTCACCTCTACCCCCAGAGCCTTGGTCGCTACTGTTATAGCGGTGAAGGCTATAGCTATGGAGGTGAACTCCACCTCTATAGAGGTCCCGTTATTTCTTACGATTTTTGGGTATTTCTCACCCCAAATCCATAAAATCAATATTATTTGAGTGTTTTAAGTCTAGATCTATTGAAATATAGTTGATTACGACTTAAAACTTCAATGATTTCGAGTTTATGAATGAAAAACACCGATTTCCCCCCTAAAAATGGTTTGGCGCGGCAAAGGCTATAGTGACAGCCTTGACCGCCGCCGCTATAGCCTTCACCGCTGCCGCTACAGCGGCCAAGGCTATAGGAGTGGCGGTTAAGGTTGTCACGAAAGCCTTTTACCGCCAAAAGCTATTTTTAGCCCTTTTTCGCCTTTTTCTTACGTTTTTTACCCCAATTTTAACCTGAAAAAATTCCTAAAAATTACGAATAATCTAAAATTATTTTTTATTTATTTTATTCTTTTTTTAGATTTTATTTAATTTTTTTATTTAATTTAATATGCATTTTTATGGCTTAAAAATAGTGTTTTTGCTAAATAAATCTAAATAAATTGTTTTCCACCAACTAAAAATCCCAAAAATAATCTGAATATGCTAAAATTTATTTTAGGATGTTTAGTGAATTTATTTTTCCCTTTAAAGGTTGTTAGATAATTAATTAATGCCTAAAAATTACGTTTTTGTCCCAAAAAATCCAAAAATATCATTTTCCTCATGCTATGTGTTTATTTTCCGCATTTATATATTCATGCTTTATATATGATTATTCCCGTATATCTATTGCCTCGTTTGGAGCCGGGTCCGAGTTGATAAGCTCGATTAAAACCCGGTTCCCCCGTTTATTTATTTATCGCTTTATTTTCTCGCATTAGAAAAATGTATAGGTATTCGTAAAGCCTTGTAATAATTTTATTTTCTTGCTTTGTTTATTTATCGCTTTCCGTGTGATGTATGGCATATAAACTGAAAACACCAAACAATAATCGGATTAAATCGCATAAGAACTAAGGTCACATTTATTAAAACATAATCGGCTTGATTTAAAAATGGAAAATAAGCAACATCATCCGAACTTAGAATCTCTGTTTTAAGGTACGGTCCAACCACCCGGTGGGAATATCATACCCAAATTCCCGGTGGAGCTTAACTGGGTGCTGACTTTATCTTAAAATACGGGATTCTAAGTCTCGTATCCTTAACACATTAATCGGACTAAATTTCAACTTCAACATCACTTCCATCATCCATTTTCATCACGCTAAATAAGGATCATCCCTTAGCACGCTTCACAGTGCTCATTGTTTCTACACCCCACGCCGAAGAGCATTAAAGTTTACCTTACAGGCAGGGGGATCGGGGGTCGTCGGCTCACAGTGGTGACTCTACTGGGGATCATCCTTTAACTTAAAATTTGACAAATTGCTCTCTTTTTCAACCTTTGGTTAAGGATTTTGATGATGTTCCTAAATTATTTTTAAATTAACACTTTATTTCGTATGCTTTTTCTCCACCGCTTAGTTAGATTCTAAGTTTAAAGGTGCCATCTTTATCACCCCCATGAAGCTCACTTGTATATCTCTTGCCCACCTGGAATTGGGGATTTTTATGGGTGGAACACTCATTTCAACCAACATGTAATTCCCACGGTCGCACTCATTTGAGGAGTGGTTGAGTTACACGGAATCAAGGTAAACGAGACCCTTCTATAGTGTCGTTCCACGACACCAGTAGTTTGAGACTATGAACCACGATAAAACTAGCCATAACAACTTCCCTTTAGGCTCACCGAAACAATCTAGATTTAGGTCGCATACTCTCTCGCTGTTTCCGATCGCTAGAGTTACCCCCAGACTACAAATTAGTGTTGCGCGAGATTTATAAGGTTGGAAGAGGTTTATTTGCTTTTGTATGCTACTTATGTTGTGCTCATGCATATGCACTTCATGTATAAACCGCCTATGGCCGACCTTTATTTTTTATTTTGGCTTACCTCTACTCTCCCCTCGCTTGAAGTGGGAATTTAACAAAATGCCTGAGACCATTTGAATCCCGACAACCCGTACCTAGTTCACTAGGCATAGGGAGGAATTTGTACGACTCATATATTTTGGGGCTAAGCTTCGCATCATAAGCTCTTCTACTCTTTACCTCTTTAAACCACCCATATGTATAGCATTCATCATTCGGGTTATTATGTGATCATCCATTTCATTCATGGTTTAATTCGGGCTGATTATTTTCCTGCTTCTCAGTTGGGCCAAGGCACCGCTGCTGTCAGATTTAATCATCATCTAGTTCGCTGTTTTGTGGGCCCAAATTTAGTTTCAAGCTTAATTTTAGAATCTGTTTTTTCTGCTCTGTCTAATTTGCCGCTAGTGGATAGGGTTCCATCCAAGGGTTTTTCTTCTCCTCCTTTCCTCCCACCTGATCAGGGTCAGCCTCCTTTAAGTTCCGAGATTACCAATGCTTTGTTAGCATTTCTCTTATTCGATCAATTCTGAGATACAATTTAGGGGCAGATCAAAGTTTTGGTCGGCGCAGTTTTGGAAGAGAAAAGAAGTGTCCAAAGGATTCCAATCATTAGTATTCAAGCTCGGGGACAACCAGATATCTCTCAAAGTGGGTCAGTTCAGGTTCTGTCATTTCAAGCTCAGTCTTCTGTTCAACCAATTCAACTGATTCAGTGTATACGGTAGCCTACTTAACCTCCACCTATCCCATTTTAGTTTCATCGGGATATCATACAATCTCAATCGCCCGTATTTGCTTGTCCAACCTAAGCTCCAGACCATAACTTCAAGCCTTGTTTTTGCTCCAGTATGAGCTAGCTTCCACTAACCTAAATAACCTCAAATCAGTTCTAGCCTGCTCGATCAATTTCACCTGTCCAACCCCGATCCGGTCTATTCTAACTAGTTTAGAATTTGCCTTAACCTCAAATGCCTGCAAAGTCCCTTCTTCCTACTCCTCCTCAGTTTACTATTGCTTTGAGAGGGGCTGCTTACCTTTAAAATCCCTTCAATACCAATCTGCAAGTTAACCCTCAATTCGATCCCTTATCGCTTGCTTTACCATTCTAGTTTGGATCCCCCCATTCATCTAGCGACCAAGTCATGCAATCCCCGAGCATGGCGCCCGAAATGGAGGCTCTGCTCTATAAGTTCCTACTCTTTAGCTGCAAAGAGAGTTAAAAAGAAAAGCTCAAAGAGTGTGAAGGACCTTGTGTTGTCCCATCAAGGACTGAGGTGAAGAAGAAGCTTTCGCGAGCTAGTAAGTTGAATCTCGGATCATCGCCTCTAGATCAGATGATTGCTCAAGCACCAGTTGTAGTAGCTCCCAAAGGTAACCCAGAGAATGTCACAAATCCATGGAAATTACCTCTCAAGCATAGGCCCCCTCAGGAGGAGGAGCAGCATAACTTTTATGTATATCATGTGCAAAGAGGCCACCATACTGATGAATGTCAGAGGTTGATTTAAGGCGTCTACCATTTAGTGAGGGAAGGAAAGATAGTTGAGCCTAAAAAAGCATTTAACCATTAGGATTCACCTCTACTTTTTAGCTCACCAAAGTGAGTTAGGGGTCCACAAGACATCATTAGAGCCATCTTTTCCAAAGGCAAGAATCCCGCGAGGTCTCCAGTGAATGAAGGACATAAGTCATCAGCCAAGCAAGTAAAGGTTTTGAACTTCGTCCTGGACAACGCACCAATGAAACCTACCGAGGGTGCTTAATCTACCAGCACTGCAACTCAAGACCCTCCGCCTGTGGAGGCTACCTATCTATCTGGTATGTAATTTTCTTTTTTCTAGTATCTAGATGTGAACAATTATGCCTTTAAGGCACTTTAAGTTAATAAAAGACTCTCTCTTTTTGCTTATATATTTGATGTTTCACCCGATGGGTCCATGCATTCATTTTTATCACAAGCATAATGTGTTTAGTATTCATGACGTTTCTTTAACTGAAATAAGTTTGAGTACAGATGATAATCTAGAATGGTAACCACTTTCTAATGACCTAACATTTGGAAGAAAATAAGAGATAATGAGTGCTTAAAGATCATGATAATGCTTTGGCCTAGTCATACCTAGACACCCTGGGTTCATCATCGGATTCCCGAGCATCTCATCTCCATGCCTAAAACAGCAAAAGAAGCTTAGCCCTTCCTTGGATAGATCTAATATGAGAATCGGTCCATTGTTGGCCTCACAGCTATATGCAAACTATCGAAGAAGTGTCAGCCGATTATGGAGGAAGAATATTGTTGGATCATCTTTGACAGAGTTGTGGCTTATCTTTTCTTCACCCACCCATTCTCAAATTTCCCACTCCCATCTCTTCCACCTCTCTAAACCTTCCCTATTTCTCTCCTCCTTGGCCATTCTCGCTAAGGGGGATGTATATGATTAGCAAGATTCAACTCTCATCAGTATAGGGGGAAGCCAACCCTTTTCACCGACATTACCATCGAGAAGATGGCCAAGTTCCTCGAGAAATGCATCCTTGCTCAGCCTAGCCTACCCCATCGCATCATCCCAGTAATTGGGGCTTCAATTTTAAGGGGCACCACCTGATCGATAAAAAATTTGGGTCCAAGCCCCACAAATCTTTACCGCACTGCTCATGAGCTAGTGAGATAACCAAAACTGAGTGCTGTATTGAACCTAGCGTCAAAGAGACCCCCGTGGACTAAGGCGCAGCCTGAGAAGCTTAAGCAGTCTTCTGAAATATCAAAAGCGCATAGCAAGGTTGAACAATAACTGCGTCAAGTATCGAGTATCCATCAAAGGCTAACAATCTAATTCCAAAGCAAGTAAAGCCTGCCAATGCTAACCTAAGGGGGGAGTTTTGACTGAATTGGGAAAGACCTTATGTAATCAGAAAGACACTCGATCCAAGGGGTATGGAGATTTCGGATGGTAATGAGTTCGGAAACCCTATCAATCAAAACAGGTCGAAGCATTATCATATCTAACCAAAAGAATTAAATCTAGAAAAGTGGCACATAAAAAGCTTATATAAATCAATCACCCGATGAGTGGTCCGTTACTGCTCGGGTAAAAATTAGGATGTATCCCGTTGATCGGTATTCTACAAACCAGTCAGGCAAAAGTTAGGGTGCAAGAATAACCCACTAGACTGAAAACCCAAAAAGGACGGTCTAGGCAAAAGTCAGGGTAAAGTGAGCTAAGAGAGTATGTTGGCTATAAAACCTTCATAGGCTAGTCAACACCAGAGTTTGGGTTAATTGAAATGATTATCATTATCATGTACTCAAAATTAATTCAACTAATGGAAATGTCACTTTTACTAAATGCTTTATGTTTGTGCTTGAATGAATATATTGGGCCCTAAAGGCTAAATGTTGCAAGTAAGTCAAACGTAGGGTTCTGTGCTGTCAACCCAATACCTCAAAAGAAAAGAAAAGCAAAGATAAAAGGCAAAAATCCTGATAGACTGAAAAGAATCGAGGTCTATGCAAAAGTCGGGAAAGTCCGCTACATTCAAAACTAGAAAATGTGTGTCCAGGCAAAAATTAGGACATAAAAGCAAAATGAACAAGTCTGATGGGCCCAACACAATGTCTACGTCTATGCAAAGATTAAGACAATTAGAATAAAGATTGCCAATTGCCATCGATCACATCAAGATATCTGCATCATCACCACTAACATCAGAATGCAAGAATATGTTCGCCGGTCTAATAGATTCGAAGGACTCAAATTCGTCCTCCACCCATGTCCTCTCCAATCTCGACTGTGATCAAGCATCTCGAGTCTGCAACATCCTAATCTTCTGAAACTATCCTTGGTAGAATTCATTAGTAGTGATAGCGCTCGGTCGTTCATTATCTAGAATCTTGAGCTTTGCTTCATGCACCCCCCTTATCTCCATCATGCCTAATCCAGCAATCAATTTGCAGTCAAATTGCCTTGGCTTCCCTAGTTCTCTACCAGGGGCATTCTCACCTAATCTGTGCAACATCCTTAATCCTCCTCTAGAGGAATTCTTGTCTTGTTCATACCACAAAGCAATTCCATGTATCCTCCCTTTTTAAGCAAGCCAATCTTTCCCTGAATTGAATAAAGTCGATCAAGCAAGTTAATTAGTCAGTTTGAAGATGACCCGTTCAAGTATCTCATGCATTCGTACATTCATGCACAATGTTCATGTCTATTATTCTATACTTGATTCCACAGGAAACAAAGGAAAAATATCCTCTAGTTTTGCGCTCGACCTCCAAGCAAGAGCCTGTATTAAGGACCATCTCAGAATTGTCTTCTGTCCTACATTCGTGGTCAAAATTTCTCCCAGGGGCGCATCAGCTAGTCTCAATGCTCAAAATTGGCAGTTTCCCCAGCCTCCAAAAAATCTCAACTTTTATTTCTTTTTTTTTTGTTTTTATTGCTTAATTGAAGGGGCAAAAACATTTTTGTTCCACAAAATCAATTAAGGAATAAAAATGTGATTTATATGGCTTACTAATGCTTTGAAGCCTTCTTGACAGGCACACCATAGGGTAATTCAGAAGGACGACTAACCCGATGGATCCTAAAATCATAACTCAAAAGTTTCTCCTAGGGGCACCTCAATGCAAATACCTAGGGGCACCTTAATGCAAATACCCAAGGGCATATCAAACAGACTCGGCGCTCGGCTTCGACAATCTCCTTGGACTCCATGAAATCTCAACTATATTTCAATTTCATTCTTCCGTTTTTATTGTTTAATTGAAGGGGTCAAAATTTTTGTCTCGGCAAAATCAATTATGCAACAAAAGCACAGCTCATGTCTCGCTCTAATATCTCAAAATTTCCATGGCAGGCACAATGCATTTAGTCCAATGGTCTCCTCAGGGCATTTTTCAGCAAATCCTAGTCCGACCTTGTTAGAAGTCCTCGGCACCTTCCTGTTAAGTTCTTAGTATACGTTCCAGTCTAGGGATCTCGTTTGATATTCCCAACATGTAATTCAAGCCAAGCAAATCCTAGTCTGATCTCGTTAGAAGTTCTCGGCATTCCTCAAAAGCCCAAGCCCTAGCTTGGCAATCCGTCAGAAGCCCAAGCCAGTGCTTAGTAAACCTCAAAAGCCCAGGCTCATGCTTGGCAAAGCCCTAAAAAGCCCAAGCTCATGCTTGGCAAAGCCCTAAAAAGCCAAAGCCCATACTTGGCAAAACCTCAAAAGCCCAAGCTCATGCTTGGCAATCCCTCAAAAGCCCAAGCCCATGCTTAGTAAAACCTTAAAAGCCCAAGCCTGTGGTTGTCAATCCATAAAAAGCCCAAGCCCATGCTTGGCAAAGCCCATGCTTGGCAAAGCCCTAAAAAGCCCAAGACCATGCTTGGCAAAACCTCAAAAGCCCATGCTCATGCTTGGAAATCCGTTAAAAGCCCAAGCCTATGCTTGGCAAATCTAAAAAGCCTAAGCTCAAGCTTGGCAATCCGTCAAAAGCCCAAGCTCATGCTTGGCAAGCCTCGAAAGCCCAAGCTCGTGCTTGGCAAACCTCAAAAGCCTAAGCCCATGCTTGGCAAAACCTCAAATGCCCAAGGTCATGCTTGGCAATCCGTCAAAAGCCCAAGCCCGTGCATGGCAAACCTTAAAAGCCCGAGCTCATACTTGGCAAACCTTAAAAATCCAAGCTCATGCTTTGCAATCCGTTAAAAGCCTAAGCTCATGCTTGGTATGCCTCAAAAGCCCAAGCCCGTGCTTGGCAAACCTCAACAGCACAAGCTCATGCTTGGCAATCCGTCAAAAGCCCAAGCCCGTGCTTTGTAATCCATTAAAAGCCTAAGCCCGTGCTTGGTGAACCTCAAAAGCCCAAGCCCAGGCTTAGCAAAGCTTTAAAAGCAAAGCTCATGCTTGGCAATCCATCAAAAGCCCAAGCCCGTGCTTGGCAAACCTCAAAATCCCAGGCTCATGCTTGGTAAAGCCCTTAAAAGCCCAAGCCCATGCTTGGCAAACCTCAAAAGCCCAAGCCCATGCTTGGCAAACCACAAAAGCCTAAGCCCATGCTTGGCGAACCTCAAAAGCCCAAGCCCATGCTTGGCAAACCTCAAAAGCCCAAGCCCGTGCTTGGTAAACCTCAAAAGCCCAAGCCCATGCCTGGCGAAACCTCAAAAGCCCAAGCTCATGTTTGGCAAGCCTCAAAAACCCAAGCTCGTGATTGGTAAACATCAAAAGCCCAAGCCCATGATTGGCAAAACCTCAAAAGCTCAAGCTCATGCTTAGCAATCCGTCAAAAGCCCAAGCCCATGCTTGGCAAACCTCAAAAGCCCAAGATCATGCTTAGCAAACCTCAAAAACCCAAGCTCATGCTTGGCAATCCATCAAAATCCCAAGCTCATGCTTGGCAAGTGTCAAAAACCCAAGCTTGTGCTTAGCAAACCTCAAAAGCCCAAGCTCATGCTTGGTAATCCATCAAAAGCCTAAGCCTATGCTTAGCAATCTATCAAAAGCCCAAGCCCATGCTTGGCAAACCTCAAAAGCCCAAGCCCGTGCTTGGTAAACCTCAAAAGTGCAGGCTCATGCTTGGCAAAGCCGTCAAAAGCCCAAGCCCGTGCTTGGCAAACCTCAAAATCCCAAGCCCGTGCTTGGCAAACCTCAAAAGCCCAAGATCGTGCTTTGCAAAGCTTCAAAAGTCCAAGCTCATGCTTGGCAATCCGTCAAAAGCCCAAGCCCGTGCTTGGTAAACCTCAAAAGCTCAGGCTCATGCTTGGCAAAGCCCTCAAAAGCCTAAGCCCATGCTTGGCAAACCTTAAAATCCCAAGCCCGTGCTTGGCAAACCTCAAAAGCCCAAGCCCGTGCTTGGCAAACCTCAAAAGCCCAAGCCCGTGCTTGGTAAATCTTAAAAGCCTAGGCTCACGCTTAGCAAAGCCCTCAAAAGCTTGAGCCCGTGCTTGGCAAAACTCAAAAGCCCAAGCCCGTGCTTGACAAACCTCAAAAGCCCAAGCCCATGCTTGGCAAACCTCAAAAGCCTAAGCCCGTGCTTGGCAAACCTCAAAAGTCCAAGCCCATACTTAGCAAAGCCTCTAAAGCCCAAGCCCGTGCTTGACAATCCGTCAAAAGCCCAAGCTCGCGCTTGGCAAACCTCATGTCTCTTAATAGGTATACCGAATCAAATCAACCAAGTTAGAATCTCGTTCTTGATAAGTCTGTGGACAACTAGTTCAAGAATCTATGCCTTAGGTATGACCTTCTATACCTTTCTCTTTCATGAGATCACACTTGGCTCGCCAAGTGATAATCTCCCGAGAGGCAACCTGTGAGCATGGGCTTTTCGATGACCCTTGGAATGATGATGACTTATTGCTCTGATGTCATACAATCTAGTTATTCTATTCTTTGAAGGTCAAATCACATTTAGCAAGTACATTTTTTAAGATTTCAGACCTTTGGCGGCGCTTAAATATCATTCGCATGCATTTAGGATTAGTCGTTTCCTTTTGCTCATGTGCAGTACTTTATTTCAAGATTTTCTATAAGATCAAAACATTTTATGCAAGTCTCGTTTATACTGTTGGATTCTTGACTCTCTGAGCTTTCCGGAATGTCAATAATCGCCTTAATCGGATAACCATAGTGAAAGATAAAGGTGTTGGAAGCCAAAACCCTAAAATTGCCCTAAAATTGCCCTACCTAAACCCTAATCACCTAAAAACGCTAACCCTACCTAAACCCTAATCAACAAAACCCTAACCCTAGTATTTCTAAACCTAACAGTCCCTTTTGTTGCCACCACCATCGGCAGCGGTGGAGGTGGTAGCCTACCTCCAGCGATGGTGGCCGCCACTCTTGTGGCAGCCACCACCGCCGTGGTGGCGATGAATGCCACTAGGGTGGCCACCCCCGTCATTTTGGCTGCCACTACTACCACTGTTATGGCGGTGGAGGCTACTGTCATGGTGGTGACTGCCGTGATGGTGGCAGTGGGCTTAGCACGACCTGCTTCAGGTCGTGCCACTTCGTTTCTCTCTAAGTTGGTGGATTTTTATGTGTGAGAGTATTTAAACCAATCCAAGAGAGAGAGAAGGAGGACTTTTCTCCAGATTTTAGGATTTAGAAATCATTTTTAGAGAGAAAAGGAAGAACTAGAGAGAGAAAGCTTAAGAAAAGCTAGAATCCGGGTTTAATCCACCTAATCTTGATTCTTAGTTGTTCTTAGGCTTGATCTCGTAGCTTAAACACCAAAATTAGTTAAAATCATAAGTAAAAAATCTGTCACTATTTTTGTTGCTATTTTCATTGCTGTTTCCGTCGGAAAATCATCAAAAGCTTGCCAAATGTCCGATTCGAGTGTCCTAAGTTAGATTCACGGCCTATAGGTAACAAAACTGAGTTCCCTTGATCTTTTATTTCATTGATTATATATTGTTGTTGTTCTTGCTGCCTTTGGGTAGTTTCTTGGTTTTTTCGTTGGTTTTCTTAGAAAATTGTCAAAAAATAATCCGACCTCTATAGGGATAGCCTTCACCTCTACCCCTGTAGCCTTGCCCGCTACTGTTATAGCGGTGAAGGCTATAGCTTTGGAGGTGAACTCCACCCCTATAGAGGTCCCGTTATTTCTTACGATTTTTGGGTATTTTCTCACCCAAATCCATAAAATCAATATTATTTGAGTGTTTTAAGTCTAGATCTATTGAAATATAGTTCATTACGACTTAAAACTTCAATGATTTCGAGTTAATGGATGCAAAAACACCGGTTTCCCCCCTAAAAATGGTTTGACGCGATAAAAGCTATAGTGACAGCCTTGACCGCCACTGCTATAGCCTTCACCGCTGCCACTAGAGCGGCCAAGGCTATAGCAGTAGCGGTTAAGGTTGTCACGAAAGCCTTTTGCCGCCAAAAGCTATTTTTAGCCCTTTTTGCCTTTTTCTTGCTTTTTTTATCCCGATTTCAACCCAAAAAATTTCCTAAAAATATGAATAATCTGAAATTATTTTTTATTTATTTTGTTCTATTTTTTAGATTTTATGTAAATTTTTATTTGATTTAATATGCATTTTTATGGCTTAAAAATAGTGTTTTTGCTAAATAAATCTAAATAAATTCTTTTCCACCAACTAAAAATCCCAAAAAATATTCTGAATATGCTAAAATTGATTTTAGGATATTTAGTTAATTTATTTCACCCTTTTTAGGTTGTTAGATAATTAATTAATGCCCAAAAACTACGTTTTTTTCCCGGAAAATCCAAAAATATCGTTTTCCTCACGCTATGTGTTTATTTTCCGCATTTATTTATTCGTGCTTTATTTATGATTATTCCCGTATATCTATTGCCTAGTTTGGAGCTGAGTCCGAGTTGGCAAGCTCGATTAAAACCCAGTTTTGCCTGTTTATTTATTTATCGCTTTATTTTCTCGCATTAGAAAAATGTATAGGTATTCGTAAAGCCTTGTAATAATTTTATTTTCTTGCTTTATTTATTTATCACTTTCCGTGTGATGTATGGCATATAAACCGAAAACACCAAACAATAATTGGATTAAATCGTATGAGAACTAAGGTCACATTTATTAAAACATAATCAAGTTGATTTAAAAGTTGAAAAGTAAGCAACATCATCCGAACTCAGAATCTTTGTTATAACGTATGGTCCAACCACCCGCTGGGAATATCGTACCCAAATTCCTAGTGGAGCTTCAGCGGGTGGCGACTCTATCTTAAAATACGGGATTCTAAGTCTCGTATCACTGAAAACATTAATCGGACTAAAATTTCAACTTCAACATCACTTCTATTATCCATTTTCATCATGCTAAAATAAGAATCATCCCTTAGCATGCTTCACAGCGCTCATTGTTTCTCTGCCCCATGCCGAAGAGCAATAAAGCTTACCTTGTAGGCGAGGGGATCGGGGGTCGTTGGCTCACAATTACCACTTGAGAGCCTTCATTTGTACTTGAATTAATTTCATACAGTAACATATCCTGAATACTGGAAGCATCATGTGTATGTTCATCTGAATGCGTGGATCAAATGATAAAAACATGACATAAGTAACAAAATAGCAGTTGGTCATGGAGCCTAAAGTATGGTACATGAAATTGTTCAACAAAAGAAAGCAAACGAATATAAAGATTACATATTGAAGATCATCATCCTCCACAGGTGGAGGGTCTTGGAAGAGCATGCCTTTGAGTGGGAATCGACCATCCCTACTTATCATACACATTTGGCACGGGGTGCAAAGTGTTAGGGGTCTTCTCCGGTTCAATAATTTTCCCATCCCTTACCAGACGTTGTATGGCCATTAATGGGGCTTGAGCTATAGCTGGGGTATCATTGTCTTTTCTAAGCCATACGCTTCCCATCTTCCTAGTTTGCTCAAACTTGATCTTCTTAGCCTCATCGTTAAGCTACATTTTGCTCTTTCCTCCGGCCTTGTCCTTGGAACCTATAGCCTTAGTAAGTTCCTGTGGGCCATTCACTTGTTTAGGTATACCAGAAACCGTCATACTTGCCCTGTTAATGAACTTTGTAACCCCAGGCATTCTATTTGGCTTGACTATCTTTCCTTCCTTCACCAAACGATCTATGGATCGGGCCAAGGTTCGGCACCCATTAGTGCGATGTCCCGGTTGGCCATGATATCCATAAAAGTTTTCCTTCTCGCCTTTTGTTGGGTGCATGTACTCATCAAGGGGTTCGAAAAGACCATCTTATCTCAATCTAGTGAAGATCATATTTAGGGGTAAAATCCAAGGGTTTACAATGGCCGTTAGGATCGGTTCCTAGTCCATTATAGCCTTTTGCTTGGCGTATGCTAGAATCCTTAAAAGCCTGACCACTACTTCCTTAGGGTTCCCTTTCTTTCTGATCTACTGTCACTAGTTGGTGCAGAAAAGCTTCCTCCTCATGTGGTATGCCTAGAGGTTGCACGAGCTGTCATTGGTTGGTTGATGCATGGCTTAGAGTGTCATGCCAAGAGATTGCATGACCTGGTTAGGGACTTCAAACTAACTATAGGGATAAGGATTTGGTTGATCAAATTAAGGACCAGTCATCGGTTCATTATTAAAAGGGTTTTGATGGTAGGTCATCCCTCGAGGCACCGTAATAAATGCAGGAGAACTTGGAGTAAACAACAGTGGAGGCATTGATGGTCGGGTCGATCCCCTAGGAGAGCTGAGATTTGATGGCTAAGATCATCAGAAAATGAGGGAAGAATTGAGCTTTGGGCCATATGCCTTGGGCTTTGAGGTAAGAAAGAGAAAGCTGGCTGGGTTACGGTGGTCTGACTAACTTGGAATAGACTAGGCTGGGGCTGGGTCAAAACTGACTGGACAAAAAGCTAAGTAAACCAAACTGGCTTTACCCTTGTTGAATAGAATAGAACATGATCTAAAGCATTTTGAATGAATTCATTCTAATATTGAGGCTGACAGTCTAATTCTGAACAGATAAATTCGGTCATGGAGGCGGCAATTTCTATACTAAGAGATGGCAGAGGAACTGCTCCCATGGTAGGGGCGGAACTAGCTTGGTCCCCGATCAGGGCAAGGTCATCATTATGAGGGAGACCTATGGTTGGTGGCGAAGGTCTGGACTTCGGAGGAAGACTGTTTAGGATCATGAACCCTGGGTTAGATCATGAATGGGATGTAAATGGTATGAGTGATCTTTAATCTTGGGAAGTGATGCATGATATGTATGGCTGCACATAGATGTGGTTAGCGATGATATGACAGCTTATCCCTCCAACATACGTGGGATATTTGTATCTTGCACCATACATAGCGATATGTGGTGATGAAACAGGTATAAAAGAAGTCCTACACATGATGCTAGACCTTTTCCACGAATGAAGACTGGTAAGGGTAAGTTGATTTTGGCTCTTAGAGCCGATGCATGGGGGATGCATGATCACAGAGCACATTGCACTCTAATCATTCCCACTTCCAACCTTATGACTCCCGCATTACACCTCTTTAGAAAGGATGGAGTTTTGGCTCCTTCATCGATAACGGCAAAAGGAGAGCGACCCAATTTATTTTGATTATTCTGGTAGCCCTAAATGAGTTAACTGATAAGGTTTATTCTAGTGCAATTTTTAGCATGGTTGTTTATATAAAAGGTTCTCATTTTCCTTGATTCCACGTTACTCAACCACTCCCTAAATAGGTGCGATCGCAGGAGTTTACGTGTTGGTTAAAATGAGTGATCCACTCGCTAGGCATCCTTAACTCCAAACAGGGCATGAGTGATACTTTCGCAAGCTTCTCGAGTAAAATGGGGCACCTAAAAATTACCAAACTATCTACACGCGTAAGGATAAAACATCATGAAAAAGAATGAAGTCTTAATTTGGCCAATGATTTCAATACATCATCAAAATCCTTTAAACTTATTGAAAAATTTTAAATTCAAGTTTAAAGAGAAATAGTCCCCAGCACAGTCGCCACTATGAGTGGATGACTTTTTCCAGCCCTCGAGGACCACGTGAGATGCGTATCACGAGGGGCAGAGAAATAGCAGGCGCTGTGAGGCATGCCGAAGGACTGATTCTTATTTTAGTGTGATGGAGATATTGAAGTTGATGTTGAATTTAAGTCCAATTTAGGTGTTAAATGATACGAGATTGAAATCCCATACTTAAAATAGTGTCGCCATCTTGTTCAGCTCAATCGAGAAATTTTGGTATGATTTTCCCACCAGGTGGTAGATCATACCTTAAGTAGAGATTCCGAGTTCGGATGATGTTATTTATTCTTCATTGGGCCAAGTTTGAATATTTCATTCTTTCTTAATTAGTTCTAATCCATCCTATTTATTGTGTTTTCGGTTTACATGTTGTTTTCTCATTTGTCAAGCAATCGAAGCAATAAATAAATTATTATAGTAATCCAAAAATAAATGCAGAAATTGAAATTATTACAAGGCTTTCAAATCCTATACATTTTTTATCCGATAAATAAAATACCCGAAGGCCTAACATACATCTAACCTAAATCTACCTGCAGAAGATGGTTAGCACAGATATGGCATGTCGTACGAGGTGTATCACTTAGGATGCATAGTTAGGGGATAAAATAAGACTCGAGTTAGCGTGAACCTGGCATATTCATTTGTTATGTTATAAAGCTTGGTTGGATGGCTAAAAGTGAGATTTGAACACTGTTTGCGGGAAAATTCTGTTTTAACCAAATTTTAGACTCGATTGTTTTTTTAACTAGATTATTAGTGAAAATGCCACATGGTATGAGGTGGGTCTGTTTTCAAAAGGTTTTGGACCTTCTTCATTGCCTTGTACACCCTAGCTTTGGGAATATAACTAGGTTAGAGATAAATGAAATAAAAAAGCTGTCTAAAAGGTCATGCCACCGGCGGCATCAGTGATGTTGCTAAGGTATCAGTCACACAGGCAGGCTACATGACTTTCTGGATACCATAAAGAAATGGTCCTTCAAGAAGATGAGGCCTCTAGAGGCAAGTGATGTCACTGGTAGTATCAACGATGTCACTGGCAGTATGGTTGATATTGTCGGCGGCTTCACTTTCCTCCAACGGCTTTTGCTTCTTATAGCAGCAGCAGGTAATAGTCAAAATGATCAAAAACCCGAAAATATGAACAAAATAGCACAAAACAGCATAAACATTTAACAATGAAGCCAAAGAGCTATAAGACTCAGAATTTTACATCGGGGCCGTGAATCCACCTCTTCATGATCCAAGGAACACCTCTGTTGAGCTTGCAAAGATGATTCAGGTAGTAGATTTAAGGATTTATGTCTCTAAATTCCTATAAACTGAATTTAACCTAAAGTCTACTAATTTTAAGCATTAACTAAGAGAATTCAAAGAAGAAAAGCCAAGAAAAATGGACTAGAATCTTTTTTCTTACCTTTTCTACTTCTTATCTCAATAAAATTGATTTTCTCACTCTAAAACGCTCAAGTAAAATTCAAATATGGGTGGTCTTTGAGACCTTTTTGCCATTTTCACCGAAATGGCAAAAAAGAGTCTGCCCAAGGAAGAAGAAGAAAGCATTCTGTAGAAGCTCGATTTGGCCATGTCGTCGGCGACATGGTGATATCACCGGTGGCATGAGCGATACCGCCTATGGCATCAACTACTTGTAGGCTGACTGCCAGCAGGCCCACAAGCCTAAAAAGCTGCCAAAAGGGTCAAAAAGCGGGTCAAAAGGCATCTTTTTGAATTTTTATGATATTTTAATGGATATTTAGAGATTAATTTAATTTTGGGTGCAAATCATCAGTTCAAACTCCTACCGAAATCGTTATGGGACATGCCGAACTGAATTCTTACAAGAAATAAAATTCGCGAGGAATTTTATATCGATAATAAAAACTCCAAACAATTTTTATTATCAGGAATAAAATCGGGAATACGTCATCACCATCTCGCGAGGGACTGTAAAATCCCGTGCTCACATTCTTGGAATATGGGGATTCACTAATACAATTTTTTCAATCTGACAAAGATGACTGCAAGTCATAGTCAGGTTACGTGTTTATGTTAATGGAGTTGCAGTTCTTTAGAAGTGTTCCAAATAGGATACAACTGTTGATTCAACCACGGAATCTGAGTACATTGTTGATTTAGAAGCAACAAAACAAGTTGTCTAGATAATGAGATTTATTGGTGGTCTTGATGTGGTGTCTAACAATGAGGATCTAATAGTATTATATTCTAATAACAGTAGGGTTGTTGCTCAGGCATAAGAGTGACGGTTTCGTCAAGAAATGGACATGTACACAAAAAATATCATGTAAGATATGATCAGGGATAAGGATGTAATAATGGAATACATTCCCACATATTAAAACTTGGTGAAGGGTTTGATAAAGCCATTGACACAGATTAAGCATGACCAGCATGTTAATAGTTATAGCATAAATCCACATGGCTAATTGGCACTAGTGTAAGTGGGAGATTGTTAGATATGGTGTATGCCCTAGAGCAATTAGGGAGACATATCTTAGTTAGTTAAATTTGTATGAACAATATAAAGGCATTTCTTTTGTTACATCGATGATTGTGAAAATATATTATGACTGGTTAAGAATATATTCATTGATGTGTTTGCAAAAGTCCATGACATAATCATAGTACATATTGCAATGGCATAGTGGGACTATATTCGTGAGAACTGGTTCATATGTAATTATGATTTGTCTAAATATCCCTAGTTATAGTATCATCAAGACTGGACATTGATGAATACGGATAGACTAGCATGTGTCGTCATACCTCTTGAATTTGATTCAGAGTAGCATATCTCCAGTGCTAGAGGGTGGTACCTTGGGTTAACACATGGATGTATTTAGGGAAATACATTAAAGACCGCTATGAGACAACACTCGGTAATCTATATTATGTGTTGGTGTTTTATCATCTCATTGTGATAGCAATACGAATATCCTTAGACCTGAGATACTAGTTACCTTTTCAAATGTTGCTATACTTTGGATCATACCTAAGCATTCTATAGACTAGTGATGCGGATGATTATGGGTATAGTTGATGTCTGTCTATTGGTAAGTTGAGCAGTCGAGATGGAATCTATCACTCCATTATAACAAGTTAAGGGAGTTGTACCTTGGCCACTTATTAGAAGTGACACACTCGTAAACCTCTGCAGAGTATGCGTTGATAGGATGGAATCCTAGTCAACACATTAATATGGCTGAGTAGTGTACTTTGGTAGCAAGACTAAACTACTGGGGTAGCCTCTAAGGCTACTAGTGGACTGACACTTAAACCGAATCCAAGAAACTAGATGGTACTTAACAGTTGATAGAAGGAGTGAATTGTATTGATACTATTACAGAACCGGGATTAAATCACATGCACGTGACATTCTGAATATTAAGGGGTCATATGCCCTTTGCAAGAGGGCCACTATGATGGATCAAAGTCATCGGAGTGCACAACGGTCTAGAGCTCCAAACCGGTCAAATTCCTAAAAAGGAATTTGAGCTAGGTAAAACTTTAACAGTTTGATATTACAGGATCCTATAAGGTCACACACTTTGAGTTACGACCGAGCCATGTAAAGAACTGTTAGACTAGGTCTAATCTAGAAGAGAAATAAATGGTTAGACCATTTTAATTGGTTGGACATATTTTAACTGGTTGGACCGGTATACCAGAAAATAAATGGTTAGACCATTTTATTGGTCGGACTAATTTTACTATTTTGACTAGTGTAACGAAAATAATGAGAAGGCATGAAGAGAAATAGAAACCACGTAGTGGAGTCCACAGTAAGGTATTTTATGGACTCACATGAGTGGGCCTACGCAAGTGCTGTGGGACAGCACTTGTGGCAGGCCTGTGCGTGGGCCTTGGTAGTTATGCGCGAGGCCTAGTGGGCTTGCGTAAGGGGGCTGCTAAAGCAGCCCATTGTTTGTCGCAACGCGCAGGCACTGGCCTGCACACATATGCAATGTGCACAGCCCACAAGTGTGGGCTGTGCGCTAGCAAGCTGGGCATGCGCATTAACGCAGGCCCATGCAAGCAATAGGCCTGCACACTGGTGGCTTCGGCCAGCAGTGTTTCAGTTGGACTGGAAGTCTGTTTTGATTATGTTTCTATTAAATAGTATTTATTAAATGAGTTTTAATTATTCTTTAATTAATTAATCAATTATTAAATTAGTTAATTGGTTATTAATTAGTTGAATAATTATTTAATAAGAGTTGTAATTCAAGTCTAACTTTGTTTCCTATTAAATAGGAATTGTTTATTCTATTAATTAATTAATTGGATTAATTATTTGAATTGAATAATAATAATAAAGGAAGATCAATTTGAATCTAACTCTTTCTTATTTAGTAAATGACTAAATGTTAGGGACTTTATTGTCCTTTGAATATTTCCTAACCACTATTAATAGAAGCCTCCTCCTTCATTATTTTCCACTCCATTTTCGAAAGCCTCTCTCCCTTTCACTTATTCTCTTAGTTGTTCTAGTTCCTAAAAGTAATCCGTCGAAAGACGTACTTACTTAGAATAGAAAACTTAGGGAATTTCTTCTAGATTAAATTAGTAGGGCAGATCTAGCTATCTTCCACTTATTTATCGGTACTCCCATTGTAGAAGGTTTTGGTCGGTGGTGCTCGTGTGGACTATTTATAGAGGGCTTCTACTTTGGAGTCTATGCACGAAGATGATTAGGTCATTCTACCGACATTAGGATTCATGCTTCAACTGGTACATGGTTATTATTATTAGGTCCTTTTAATAAGTGTTTATGACCTAAATAATAATAGACTAGTTTATGTTGTCATTTATACCATGCTTAGGAGATCTTGGACTATAGATTAAATTTGGAATTTCTATTGCGCCTTTTTTACTTGTTAAAAACCTTAATCTAGACCAACATGACAACCATGTCGGATACTCTACCACTTCAACAAAACGGGACTCGATCAACCTTGAAACCTCTGCCTTAACATGTTCTGCCTATTCTAGCCTTAACCGATGTAGTTTCTGTTTAACGGGCCTAAACTTAGGATCGGTTGGAATTCTTTGATCGGCGATGTGACAATCTACCCCAGGTATATCTTCGTACGACCAGATGAAAGCTTTAACATGTCTTTTAAGCACTTTTATTATCTCACTTTTTTCTTCAGGAGTTAAGTCGTTAGAAATGGTTACCATTTTTTATTGTCATCAGTACTTAGGTTTATTTCATGTAATGAAGTATCACTAATACTAAAAACATTATGCGTATGGTTATATGAATGCATGGATCCATCAGGTAAAACATTAAACAAGTAAGTGAAATAAGAGTCATTCATTGAATTGAAAGCCTTGTAGGCAATATTGTTTGCATCAAATACATCAGAAATATTAAAAATTACATCATCTATATTGTCATCCTCCACAAGCGGAGAGGCTTTAGTGGCAATGTTAGCAGCAGGTGGAGCATCCTCTATAGTCTTCATTAGAATGGCATCCAGGTCATGTTCTAGAGCTATCTTCTGGTCGGCAGTGAGAGGTGGTTCTTCGGATATGTCGGCTTTCTTAGTCAGGGCCTTGGAGAGCTTCTTCCGGATCTTGGTCATGGAGTCTTCTTCCCCAGTTCTCTCACCCTTCCAACCTTTCTTCATAAAAAATTCTATAGTCTTGGTCATAGCAGCCACGACGTCCTCAACTTCTTGATCTATGAGTTCTTCATCACTTCCCCTGGTCTCATCTTAAGGATACATCTTCTCTTTCCCCCTAACCTTATCGGCAATGACATTGATAGGCGCAATGGGTTCAGTGGGTTTGGGTTTAGCAGAAATAACCATGTCACCGGCTTTATAGTCATAAACATCCTTGAAGATCTCAAAACTAGGCCACGTCTTTCCATCATGCTAGATGGGTTCAGCTTCCCCTTTGTAAGGCTTCTTGCCTTAAATCTCATAGAAAGTCACCATGAGATAGTAGCCGGAGGGAACATGGTGATAGGTCTTCTTAGGCTTATACCTAACCCTGCTTTACGGACAAGTACCTTTGATTCTAAGGCTTCAATAATTCCTTGTTCATACATTCCACAGCCCTTTCCTAGCTTAAACCTAGCTGGCTTCATCAGTTTACCCATACCAGAGTGGAGATAACCATGCCAAATGGGGGTTGATTTCTCAGTCTTGCAAATCACAGCAACATGATGACCTTCATCTAACTTAGCATTAGCTTCTATGACAGCCACAATAGAAGCAGCGTCAGCCTCGATAGTTATCAGTCTATTCTCATGTATGAACTTAACTTTATAATGGAGGGTGGAGGGAATTGTGCTCAAGTCGTGGAGCCAAGATTGACCAAGCAATAAGGAGTAGGTAACTAGAATGTCAAGCATGGTGAACTGTACTTTGCTTATAACCCCTCTAGCAATAACCTCTACTTCGAAGACCCCAATTACACTGTATTTTGAGTCATCATAAGCACAGATTATGGTGTTATATTTCTAGCATTTCTTCTGACAGGCTATGATAGGGAAGGACTTTCAGGGGATAGAGATTCAAGGTGGAGCCATCATCTACCATGACATAGGTTATGGTCTTGTCGAGCAGCTGAACTCGGATAAATAAAGCCCTGTTGTGGTCCTTACCCTTGATTAGAAGATCAAACTCATCGAATGCAATCTACAGCTTCTTCCTTGGAAGGATAGCTTCCCTGACTCTGAAGCACATCCCAATAATAGATGTGGCAAGAGTGGCTTCTAAATCGAGCAGTCACTTAAACAAACCTCTGTGATGCCCAACTGAATCAATAACCAACTGCCAGATGCTATAGCAAGCTTGGGTGTTCTTGAGTTGGGTAATAAGAGGATCAACGTCAAGGCTTATCCAAATAGGCGGAGGCGGAGAAGGAGGCCTTGTAGTGGTGCCTACCCTTTTAGGGACTGGGACCTTATTCTGACAGAGATAATGATCCTGGACTAATACATGCGGCCACTCCTAGTGATATTGAGGACATTATTAAGCAGGACACTCTGAGTGGCTGACATCTCAAAAGGATAGAGGGGTTCATCAGGCTCTGAATTTGGGTCCAGCAATTCATACGCATCCACACTAAAAAGTTCATCTCGATCAACTTTGAATAGTTCATTGAGCTTCACAGCCATAGGTGCATCAACTTTGAATAATTCGGTGCTCACTGCTTTAGTTTCTTCAACTACTCCATCATCTAATTAGAATAATCTTCCTTTGAAACAAAGGAATCGACACTGAAAAGTGGCTCTTTTGTGGTTTTCATTCTGTTAGCCACAAAAGGCTAGGTTCTACAATTTTCTTTCTTAGGTAAAGCTAGGTTTGCTTTCAAACCCTAAATTGAATTAACCCCAAATTAGCTTGGCTAATCAGATCAAAGACTGAGTTGGATAAAAGACTGAAACCATTCACCAGAATTGAATTACTACTCCTTGGCACTTGGGTAAGTAGCTCAAAGACTACTACTTTGGGTAAGCTAGAATGGATCATGCCCTCATTCCTAAAATTCGGCAAGGGGTTGCTCATGGTGCTCGGGACCTTATCTAGTTCAGCGATCTTTCCTTCACTAACAAGACACTGGATGAATTAAAGTAAGCTCTTACAGTTATTGGTTTGGTGCCCACTTGAACATGGTAGTTGCAGAAATTGTTCTTATCTTTGGGTTAGGGTGGTTTGTACTCATGAAGGGATTGGATATAACCTGCTTCCCTCATGCGATTAAAGATAACCCGAAGTGATAGCTTGTACGGGTTAGCTAATACAAAAGGAGAATGAGATGGCTGCATCACTGCAATTGTCGGTGGGATTGAAATAATTGCCTAAGCCGTGTTCGAGGCTTGAGTGATTGCCCAAATTGCAGCGGGTGCTTTGGGCTTAGTAGATACTGGAGCTGCAGGCTGAGTAACTTTGTTCTTTTTATACTAGGGCCTTCCAGCCTTTTTTGCTAGTTTGCTTTAAGCCTCTCGCTCAATCCTTTAGCTTTTTCAAAAACGTCCTTATAAGAGAGGAATGAATCTATAGCCATCTCTTTATGGAAAATGGGAAGGGACCCCTCTAGGACTTTAATAATCATTTCCTGAAGGCTTAACTTAGACTTCATCAGGACCTGGATTGACTTCGACCAATTAAAATACTGCTTGAAGGTTTCACAAGACATCTGGCGTTCTCCTTCAAGGTGTTGGAGGGTTATTTCCATCATAGTATTTAAACTAAAGTGCACTTTCAAAGCCTTAGAGAGAAGCTTCCAATCAATGACAATGTGCTAAGGTAAAGTGCGATACTATTCAGGAGTAGGGCCCCAAAAGGAACAACGAAACATTTCAGCAAGAATTTTATCACTCAATTTCTTAACTCACATAATTCTTTCATACATGATAATGTGAGCAGCAGTGACACTGACCCAATATAATGTGCCATATTTGGCATAGTAAAATTATCAAGGACCCAATCCTCCTCCCACTCAGGTTTCTTAGTAGCCATTATTCGGTCGATGGAAGCTTGAATCTTTGGTGTCATGCCTAAAGATTATGTGACCTAGTCGTTGATCAGTCGGTAGGTGAAAGCTACAGCCTCTGGTGTCACGCTCGGAGATTGTGTGACCTAGTGGTTGGTTTAGAAGGCAGTCATTTGGCGAACAAAAGCTACTACTTCGAGTGTCATACCCAGAGGTTGTGTGACCTGGTCATCGTTCAAGACTGGCAGAGATGGCGGAGGACTGTCCAAGCGAGGAGGGGTAATCAGTTGACTGCTTAAATGATTCTGGGGGTATGTAGTGCCCCTGGGAGTTACAACAAATTCAAGAGGAATGAATGATGGGAGAAGCTGGGCTAGTTCACTGGAAGAAATTAGATATTGGTGAGTAAATACAGGAGGAACCGAGATCTAAGATAAAGGCCTTAGATTATAAGGAATGGTCAATGGGGTTGTTGAGGTTTACAGAAAAGCAGAAGCTTGACCAAACTAGAATGGGCTTGACATAGGCTCAGCTGTGGGTGTTGGGTGAAAGGCAGGCGCAACTAGTCTTGCCCCTTCTTGGCCGGATAAAATCTGAGTTGAACCATTCTGAGGTTACATATCAGATTCAAAAACCTGGTCTAAATTCTTATCTTCTAGAGCTTGCCTAATGGCTGCCTGAATAGCATCCTGCATAGAGGCCTAAAGCCTATCCTGGAATGTATATGAATTCAGAAATTAGGCCATAGCACTAGTCAAGCCAAAACCTGGGGGTGGCTGAGATCCTACTACTGAGGTGGAAGTAGGGCCTAACTAATCCTCAGGCGGAGGGAGCTTCCCTTCATTATTCGAGAAAGAATTGGCTTGACAAGAGGAATTCTGACCTAACTGAATATGCTCTGAATCTAACTCCCTACTGGAATCAGTATACAAAACCCCTTCGATATCCATAGTGACTACTGGGGTGAGAGAATGATGAATTAAATGGTTTTGTGGCCTTCTCCTAAATAGGTTGTGACGATAACTTCACCTCCTCTTAGCTAAAATGGTGGGTAGCGGATTAGAACATGTGTGGGTCGTGTAATGCCATGGATGGTACGAATGACTTTTGCCATTTGGGGAGAAATGCATGATATGCTCACAAGGATGGTTATGATATAGGGGGTTATGTCATGATGCAAATTCTTATCCCTCCAACAAATGTTGGATTTTTGTACCTCTCATTACACACGGTGATTTATTGTGACTCAACAGAGATACAAAAGAAGTCCTATGGATGTTGCTAAACCTCTTTCACGAGTGGAGATCGGTAAGGGTAAGTTGATTAGGATGGTTGGTCCTTAAACTATATGCATGAAGGATGAATGATCATGTAGCACATCGGACACAAATGTCCCTCTTCCAACCGTATGACTCCCACGTAATGCCGTTCAAAATTGGATGGATCTTAACTTCAACGCCAACAAACGGCAAAGAAGGTCATCCCATTTATTTTTTATTGTTCTGGTTCCTAAGGGGAAATGACTATGATGGCTTTACTAATGCGGATTGGTATAGGGTTGTTGATGTAGAAGGTTCTTGTTTACCTTGATTCTATGTTACTCAACCACTCCCCAAACAAGTGCAATCATAGGAGTTCACATGTTGGTTAAAACGAGTGATCCATCCACTAGGCATCCTCAATTCCTGTAGGGCATGAGTGATACTTTTGTGAGCTTCTCAGGTAAAAAGGGGTACCTTAACCTAATAATCTAGCAAAATAACCTACACGCGTAGGACAAATTGTCGTAAGAAAGAATGAAGTTTTAATTTGGCCAATGATTATAATACATCATCTAAATCTTTTAAACTTGTTGAAAATTTTAAGTTTCAAGTTTAAGAGATTGCTCCCTAGCAAAGTCGCCACTGTGAGCAGACAACATTTTACGGACAGCTGCAAAGCCGGGCTAGAGGACAGGTCCCTTGAGAATAATTGTGATGGTTATTCTGGAAAATGATTTTGCATATTTTAATGTTTAAAAGATACGAGATCAAAATCCCGCACTTAAAATAGAATAGCCACCCAGTTCAGCTCAACCGGGAAATTTAGGTACGATTTTCACATGGGTGGTAGACTATACCTTAAGTAGAGATTCCGAGTTCGGATGATGCTATCTATTTTACATTGGCCAAGTTAAAAGTTTCATTCTTTGTTATTCGGTTTTAATCCACCCTATTTATTGTGTTTTCGGTTATGTTGGATTAGCGCGTTATCAAGCATTCAAAGCAATAAATAAATTATTTCAGTCATCCCAAATAAAATGCGGAAATTACAGAATAATTACATGGCTTTCAAAAATCCTACACATTTTTCTATACAATCAATAAAATGCCCAAAGGCCTAACATACATCTAACCTATATCTACCTGCACAAAACGGTTACCACAAATATGGCACGTATAGGGGATATATCACATATAGCATGCATAATTAGTGAACTAAACAAGACTCGAGTTAGCGTGATCATGGCATATTTATTATAAAATTTTATGGAGCCCGGTTGGATAGCTAAAAATGGTATTCGAGCGGCGTTTGTGAGAAAATCTTGTTTTATTTACATTTTAGACTCAATTATTATTTTAACCGGATTATTAGTAAAAATGCAACATGTTATGCGGTGAGGACTATTTTTGGGGAGTTCTAGACTCCCGTCGTTGCACTGTATATCCTAGCTTTGGAAATTAAACTAGGCCAAAAATAAAATGAAAATAAATCTGCTATCCAGAATGTCATACCACCGGCGATATGAATGAAGCCACTGGCGGCATCATTGATGCTCCTACAGACTTCATTTACACGGGTAGACATAATAACATTTTGGGTACCATAAAGAAAGGGTTTTGCAAGAAAATAGAGCCATTAGGGGGAAAGGAAGCCTCTGGCAATATCACTGATGTCGCTGGGGACATGGGTGATACCACCGGCAGCTTCAAATGTCTCCGGCGGCTTCAGTTTCTTATAGCAGCAGTAGTTAATGGTTGAAAAATGACCAAAAAACCCAAAACTAAGCACAAAACAACAAATAAACACAATAAACAACTAAAATGAAAGCCAAAGAGCTATGAGACTCAGAATTTTTACCTCAAGGTTGTGAATCCACCTCTTCGTGATCCAAATGACACCTTCGGGGAGCTCAAAATGATGATTTGAGTGGTGAATGAAGGGTTTAAGTCTCTAAATCCAATTATATTGATTTTTAACCTAAAATCTACCAATCTCAAGCTAAAAATCAAAGAGTTCAATGAAGAAAAATCAAGAAAAGATGGATTAGTTCCCCTTTCCTTACCTTTCTACACCTTATCCCACTAAAACTAACTAAAACTCCCTAAATTTCTTCTCAAATTCAAGTTAGGAGAGTCTCACCTTTATTTAAGCTGAAAATGGGTCCTTATGAAGGCTAAAATCTGAGTAGAGCTGACTTTTATCGATTATCCGATGGATATCGAGCAAGCATGGCAAAAAGCTGTCTGCCTACAAAAGTCAGGCCCTCGGTGGCATGGATGATACCGTCGGCGGTATCACTGAAGCTACTGGCAGTTTCAACCTTTGCCAGTTCTGAAAAGTAAGCATGGCCTAGCCTAAACAGGTGAAAAAGTGGTCAAATCCGCATAAAAAGTAGATTAAGCGGGAATTTTGGGTAATTAGGGTTTATTTTGAATTTTTAAGGGTATTTAGGAATAAATTAATTTTTGGGTGCAAATCATCGGTTTGAGCTCACACCAGACTCGTTATCGGATGCGCCGGACTGAATTTTTCCAACAAATAAAATAATGAAGAATTTTTTTATCGGTAATAAAATTCAAAAAGAATTTTTATAATGAGGAATAAAATCGAATATACGTCATCATCGTCTCCTGAGAGGGACTGCAAAATTCTGTGCTCACAAATAGCCTCCACTTTCTTTTGTTCCCTTTTGATATAGGAAGGTTTTGGCTGGTAGGATTTTGGCGGAGCCACCCTGTCATATGGTTTATTTTTGGCATAATAGGTTGCCTCCTCTTGTCTGATACGTTCTTCTTCATTGTATATTTTGATTCTTTTAGGATATTCCATAACATCACCGAAAGTGGGGAATTTTTCATTTTCATCTCTTCTGAGAACTTTGGATTGCATCCTTCCATCAATTTGATAACCAGGGCCTCCATTTTTGGAGCGCCATCTACCAGAGATTGAACTCCAACCCACCTATGGTAGTAACCTTCAAAGGGTTCCTTGATACCCTGCCGGACCCTTTCCAGGTCTTTCAAAGTTATTTCCACCCTGACGTTGTACGCAAAATTTTTTATGAAGGCGGTATTGAGCAACTTCTAGCTTGATTTTACTTGGATGGAAATTCTCATCTACCAATCTATTGTTGGACCTCGTAACATTGTTTGAAACAAGTTTACCTAGTGGACTTTCGAAATGCCCATACTCATCATAATGGGCAGGTACCCCTCAATGTGGGCTTTAAGGGCCCCTATGACGTCAAATGGTGGGACATAAGGCATGACAAAACTAGTAGGTAATGGTTTCGGTATGGCCAGTTCGAACTTCTTCGGATCTGTGTACCTGGTGTTGGATAGTCCCGTTATCCGTTTTAGCTTGGGAAGCATTTCTTTAAAAACTAAGAATTTCTTCTCGATTTTTTAACTTTATCATCTGGACCAGATCCTAAAACCCTGCCGGCCCTCATATTATTTATAACGGCTTTGAAATTTTTAATGAAGTCCTCCGAGAGAATCATATCCTAGACTATCTCGGATGTTGCTCTTCAGTGATCGGCCATCTCTTTAACTTGGTCCGCGAGTGTCGGATAATCGGAATCTATCCACTCAGGTGCCCTTCTCTGAGGCTGCTTCTTTTTAGGTGCCAGCAGAAATGGTATTATGGGTAACTTTGTACTTGTGAGCTGAAATAAAGATAGATTAGTGTATGCCCCTATGTATGATGCATGATCCTATGGACATTTCTAGCGTGATTTATGAGATGCGTGCATGCATGTTGTCCATGATGCATGAGTATTGTGCAATAGTGCATTGTGTTGTTTGATTTCAGTGTTACATCGCTTAATACTAGGACTATATGTGATGGTGCACTCCAGGAGCAGTTTTTCTAAGATTGTATCGCTTAATACTAGAGGTATGAGCGATGGTGCACTCTACGAGCATCTTTTCTACGATTTTATTACTTAATACCAGGGGTATGCACGACCGTATGCTCTAAGAGTGGCTATTATAGGATTTTATCTCTTAATACCAGGGGTATACGCAATGGTGCACTCTAGGAGCCGCTTTTCTTGGATTTTAGCGCTTAATACCAGGGGTATGTGTGATGGTGCTCTAGGAAAGGCTTTTCTAGGATTGTATCGCATAATACTAGGGGTATGCATGATGGTGCACTCTAGGAGCTGCTTTTCTAGGATTATATTGCTTAATATCAGGGGTATGTACGGTGGTGCACTCTAGGAATGGCTTTTCTAGGATTGTATCGCTTAATGTGATCGTCCATTTGTATGATATGTCTATTTTATGTTATGGCTGCACGTAAATCATGGTTAGCAGTGCATGGGATGTTTGAATAGGCAAGCTGTTAGAACATGTACTTTTTATTTTTCCCTCCCAACCTTATTACTCCATCGTGGTGAGTATCTTTCCTAGGTGGGGGTTATTTCCTCTATTACCAACCTGGGGTAGGCGAGGACGTACTCTCTTTTGTGATTTCAAGAAAATCATTGGGTATCCCTAGGGGAAGTTTCTAGGGTTGTCTTGCCATATGCAGGGCTAAGTCTGATAATGTTACAATTAAAGGTAACCGCTCATTATGTACTTAAGCCCAAGAACCCTAATCGAGTTCAGGAGACCATTTTCCACATTTGATATACTCAAACCTATTAGCCCTAGTGAAGCCGACCAGAATATATTGTATTATGCATGGCTGGTGAATCCCAACTTCGTGCCCCTATGTGAACTTTAGGCAAGTTCTAGAGATACGCCATTGAGAACACCGGGGTTTTGGGTAGGATATGCAGATGCTATGCAGTAAACCCTAATAATTCCAAATTCAAATGACTTTCATTATTTCATCTATAATTGATTTTGGGAAAATTAGTTATATAAAAAGGTTATGTCCAACAAAGTCACCAGTATGAGCGGGCAAACCTTTCGCTGACTCTTTTCAGATCATTGGTTGGATTGGCATGGCCAATACGGGACTCCCTGGTTTTAATGCAGGAGTTGCTGCTAAAAGTGCAGGGCTCATTGTATGTGTGAATATACTTGCCATTTCCAACTAGACAAAGGGGTCGAGGACTCCTTTGAGGATTAGCCTTTTTATTGCGGGAGTAGGGTCCCTATTTTATACAACATTAGAGTCACCACCCGGATTAGCTCTTCCAGGAAATTGATGGTATAGCAAATCCGAGCAAGATTCCTATACTGATAAAAGAGAGATTCTAATTCCGGATGAAATTGCTACCTGTCATTTGAATTTGGATAAATCACATATTAGAAGAGAATCCTTTATTATTTTTAACAAGCAAAAGAGATGAGTTAAAGAGATATAACCTTTACGGGCCTAGCCCTCTGAGCATGGGCCTAGTAGGACATGATTACCCCATGTGGTGATTAAGAATGAATTGTTGAAAATAATATTGGACCCTCAATTACCTTTTGTTTGCTGCAGGATGACTACGACTGCATTTGCTTCGAGTTGCCTCAAGATTTCTGTGGGGAAAACCTTGGGCAATTGTATAATAGGCTTATTTGAGTTTTTGGGGACATACGAGTAGCTTTTTAGCTAAAATCTAGCTTTAGAGGAGTTGTCTATACCTTGGTATAGTTGTGGGATACTTTTGGTATAGGCTCGATACTACAAGGGATTTTTTTAAGGATAGTGATCGCTCAAATTAGTTTTTGCTTGCTACTTTCACTGATTGATTAATCACCCTAGAAATGCTGGGAGTATTTTCCTTTTATAGAAATTTTAAGAGCGTCGATCGACATATATGGGAGCATCATTCGACACAACTTCTTTTAGAATAGGGTTGCTGCATCATTGGGCTAGATTCCATATAAGCGTCGATCGACACATATACGTGTCGATCGATGCAACACAAGCGTTGATAGCCTTGCTGGGTCATGATTATAGGTTTGATGAGTCAGTAGAGAAACTAGCATATGTCACTTTCGATCATCGCTATAAGGAAGCGTCGATCGACGCAAGTTAGAGGCCAACAAATGTCAATCGAAGCAACTTTTCATGGTGCTATATTTTTTATTCTTTAGAGGGTTTTTAGGATTCTAGGGTGAAAATGCAATCTTTGTCAGTACCGATTTACGGCTTCCTAAAAAGGTCTTGGACATCATCAAGTCTAGGATGGACCGTGCTCACACCAATGTGATGTTATTACTACGCCCATAATCACCCGTGGCACCCTAAATTAATGAGTGAATAGGGTATAACCCAAAGTATAGCAATAGTACCACACAAGGTAAATAGCATCTCAAGTACGAGGATATTCGCAAAGCTACTGCATAAAGATAAACACTAACTACTTGATATATATACCGAGTGTTTATCTTATTGCAGTCTCCAATATATCTCACAGATAAATCCATGTATCAAACTCACCACCTTCAGTCTTAGGAGGTTAACTGCTTGGACTCTTTCTAAGAAAGTTGACCACATAGTAGTCTTGTTATTCCATCAAGATCCTTTCTTGATGAAACTATGACTAGGGATAGTTTAGACATAATCATAGTTGCACATGAAGCAGGTCTCGCCAAACATAGTCCTGTTACGATATCTCTTACTTCATGCTATGTTTACGTCAAGGACTTTGGTACAAAGATATCAATGAATATATTTAACTAGTCACAATATAAATAAAAGAATAAATAAAAGAATAAATGCATTTATTAATTAAATAAATTATTCATACCAATACATAATTAAGATACATTGCCGCAATTTTCTTAAGGGCATAGATCATATCTAACAGTTTGACTAGAACTGTTTCTATCAAACACATACTCTGATAAGAGGTTTATAGCAATCATCACCTCAACAAGTGTCCAAAAACAACTCCTTAATATATCCGGAATGATGGATTCTTTTCAACTACATAGCTTACCAATGTGTTGTCATCACTATAACTGTAATCACCCGTGGCACCCTAAATTAATGAGTGAAAGGGACTGACCCAAAGTATAGCGATAGTACCACACAAGGTAACTAGTATCTCAAGTATGAGAATATTTGCAAAGTTACTGCATAAATATAAACACTAACACTTTAATGTTAGATATGATGTATGCCCTGGAAGCAATTAGGGCGATAGGTCTTAGTTAATTTTATTTGTACGAACAGAGTTATTTTAATAAAGGCATTCTTTTGTTATATAAATGACTGTGAAAATATATTATGACTGGTTTAGAATATATTCATTGATGTGTTTGCAAAAGTCCATGACATAATCATAGCACGAATTAAAAGGGCATAGTGAGACTATGCTGGTGAGAACTGGTTTATGTGCAATTATGATTTGTCTACATATCCCTAGTCATAGTATCATCAAGACTTGATATAGATGAATGCGAATAGACTAGCATGTGTCTTCATACTTGTTGAATTTGATTTAGAGTAGCATATGTGCAGGGCTAGAGGGTGGTGCCTTGGGTTAACACATGAATGTATTCAGGGAGATACATTGGAGACCGCTATGAGACAACACTCTGTAATCTATATCATGTGCTGGTGTTTTAATCATCTCATTGAAATAGCAATACAAATACCCTTAGACCTAAGATACTAGTCATGTTGTACTTTGGATTATACCTATACATTCTATAGATTGGATGATACGGATAATTACGGTATAGTTGATGTCTGTCTGTTGGTAAGCTAAGTAGTCAAGATGGGATCTATCACTCCACTATAGCAATATAAGGGAGATGTTCCTTGGCCGCTTGTTAGAAGTGACACGCTCGTAAACCTCTTATCAGAGTACGAGTTGATAGGAAATCAACACATTAAATGATTGAGTAGTGTAATTTGGCATCAAGACTAAACTACTAGGGTAGATATTATAGCTACTAGTGGACTAACACTTAAATCGAGTCCTAGAAACTAGATGGTACTTAATAATTGATAGAAGGAGTAAATTGTATTGAAACTATTGTAGAACCGGGATTAAGTCATAATGCACGTGATGTTCCGAATATTGAGGGGATGTATGCCTTTGCAAGAGTGCCACTATGACTGATCAAAGTAATTGGAGTCCATAACGGTCTAGAGCTCCAACCTGGTCAATCCTAAAAGGGATTGTGCCAGGTTAAACATTTGACGACTCGATATTATGGGATCCTATAAGGTCACACACTTTGAGTTACGATCGAGCTATGTAAAGAACCGATAGACTAGGTCTAATCTAGAAGAGCAAGGAAGTATGGTTAGACCAATATTCTTTGGTTAGACTAATGAACCTGATAAATAATAAGGAGGTTAAAATAGTAAAAAGGGAAGTAGAAACTCAAACAAAGCGGGGTTTTGGGGAACCTGCGTGAGTGGATTTGTACATGTATTATTGGACAATACATGCACAATATCTGAGCATGGGGCCAATGCATACGTACACAAAGGCCCGCTGGCCTTACCCGAGTGGGCTACCATTGGCAGCCCGCGGTGCATGCTACGCAAGCCCAAAGTGGGCTACATAGGCGCACACCCTATAAGGGCTTGCGCAGGCTATGCTAGACGTGCAGGCCTTGGGCATGCACGTTGAGTAGAGCGTAGCTCACTAGTAGGCTGTGCAATACAGCGTGGCGTGCGCTCCTACGTAGGCTATAACCCTAGCAGTCTGGGCTTGCACTCCAGTGCATGCCTAGCCACACTACTGGCTACCGACCAGCACTGTTAAGGTTTAATTGGGGAGCTTGCTCCCAAAGCAAGCTCCATAGTGTTTGTGTCAGACATTGCTTCCAATTTTAATTAAATATACTCAATTGCACTTTTTATTTTAATTCTGATTAGTTGAGGATAGGGACTTAATTTTCCTTTGAATATTTCCTAACCACTATAAATAGAAGCCTCCTACTTCATTATTTTTCATCCTGAATTTCATAATCCCTCTCTTGCTCACTTATTCTCTTAGTTATTCTAATTCCTAAAAGTAATCTGTTGAAAGACGTATTTACTTAGAATAGAAAACTAAGGGAATTTCTTCTAGAATAAATTAGTAGGGAAGATGTAGCTATCTTCCACTTATTTATCGGTTCTTCCTTTCGAGAAGGTTTTAGTCGGTGGTGCTCGTGTGGACTATTTATAGAGGGCTTCTACTTTGGAGTATGTGCACGTAGTTGAGGGGTCTTTCGATCGACTACGAGATTCACGCTTCAACTGGTAGGTGGTTAAATTACTATTAGGTCATTTTAATAAGTGTTTATAACCTAGAATAATTTAAGGCTAGCACTATTATTAATCATGCTATTCATAGGAGATCCAGGGAACTAGATTAAATTTTTAAATTTCCACTATGCATGTTTTACTTGCTAAAACCCTTAATCTAGACCAACAGTGGTATCATGAGCCTGCATAATGTGATTGTATGATTGGCTAGAAATATGCTAGGTCTTATTTTCTATGAAATATTTTCGAATATGCTTTGCCATGCCTAGGAATTTATTTCTTGCAATAGAAAATGATGTGATAACTAGATTAATTGTTACTCAAACTTAGTTAGGGTAGTTATCTAAAAATTAACAATGTTTTACTTGAAATTGTAAATGCTTTAATTTTTGAATTATATGGAATAATTCTTAAATTAGAAAAGAAAGAAGCCTTTAATTTAATTAGTCTATAGTTAACTAAGTCAGAAGGGCCCGTGTTTATTCTGGCAAGGATTGAACTTGGCTGCTCATTCGCTTCAAGGGGGCCTCTCCTACCTCAGAATTCTCATCGGTTCTAGATTCTAATTACCAAAGGGACTTTTTGAATTAGTTGATTTCTAGTATAATGAATTGGATAAATTGTATGGTTTTACAAATGAAAGTCTAAATTGTTAAATTAAAACTTATAGACATAGGTGCAAGAACTTGAACAATGAACCCCCTTGTTTGTTTTGCATGCTATGTGGAGTCTTGGCATGATGGAATGATTATGTATTACCAGTTGAGCATGACCCCTAGGTTGAACCCACTAATTCCTTTTAGCTTGGAATTAGTTATAGTTTCATAATCATGTCCATGTATAAGTCCTAGATTAGGCAAGACCAGTTGCACTAATAAATCCCTATTAAAATATTAAGACAAAATTAGCCTTCCTAAAAATTGAAGTGTGATTCTAGGCCTTTTCATTGAATGAATTGCTCATGCAAGCATGCCTTCTTCTTTAACATCGTCTTCTCACATGATTCGAGTTAGGGTTAAGTCTTAATCGGACTAGGTTAGTTGTCCGAAAAATTGGAGCTAATGCTGGGCTGGTGGCATCATTTAAGGAGTCATATAATTTATTATGCACATCCATTGGTTGGAACTCAAATGGATTAGAAATTGTATTAGATGCAAATGGACTAGATCCTCCTATAGCTATTTAAGTTAACTTTACTCGTGATAGCCAGGTTAGCTTAAATGAGTTATAGATGCTACCTACTAAGGAAAATGGTTAGACCATGTTTCCTGAAAGACAATAGAAGGGGCTATCATGTTTTCGAATTGAACCTTGAATAAATAGTAGGAATATGTATTTAATTAAAAGACCTTAAATTAAATACACGTACAAGAACTAAGTCTAAAGCAATAATTCTTTTCTTATATCTAGGTTAAATATGACTAGAAACATAAACCTTTGCCCTATTCTTGACAACAAATTAAATGGATGTAATTTTGACACATGGTTTGAGGCTCTCAAAAAAGAATTAAAGAAAAATGATCTAGATTATGTTCTGGATCATCCCAAACCAATTAAACCAAATGTTGATGCATCCAATGAGCAAAGGGAAGCATATGAAAAGCACACGAAGGATGTGTATGTAGTATCTCTAGTGATACTCGAGACCATGTCTTTAGAAAACAACATTTGGACATGGACTGAGAGTCTATGTTGATTCATCTAAAAGCATACAGAGAAAGCATTAAGCATGAGATAGCTTAGATTACAAAATTCTTTGGAACTACTGATGAATCAAGTGATGACATCTTGGCATCTGAATATTGCACAAAATACTTGGAGTATTCTAAATGCACGGTTCGAATAGGAGTCAAGGAGGACTCTGCATTGGAAATCAATTTTATGATAGACCAACTATCAGAGAAGTATTCACCTTTTGTGAATGACTATCAAATTTCCTGAAAATCTCTTAAAACTTTAGAGTTTATGAGCAAACTTAGAAATTTTGAAAGAGAGCATCTTGTTAAGAATTCTGAATGTACTAAAGATAGGATGAAATGGAATTTAAAAGTCAACAAGAAAAGTGTCAAAAGAAAAATCAGAAAAGAGAAAGCAATTGCTAAGAATGTCTGTTTTTAATGCGGTGGGACCAATCATTGGAAGAAAGACTGTATGGCTGCATTTTTTGAGCATTAGAAGAAAAGGCTAAAAGATGCTTATACTTCAGGTATGTTCATGATTGAAAATTTCACTATAGTTCCGCATGAGTCTACATGAGTATTAGATACTGGATGTGGTACTCATATTTGTACTTCTATGCAGGGGTTGCAGAACAGTAGAAGGCTGGCTAAAGGAGAGTTGGACCTATAAGTTGGAAATGGAGCACGGGTTGCTGCATCAGTTGTAGGAACATATAGTCTCAAATTGCCAAGTTGCCTAGTTTTAGAATTAAACAAATGCTATTATATTCTGGTTGTTACTAAGAATATTATTTCTGTTGCATGTTTAGCAGCAGAAGGATTTGGAGTTTTATTTACTAATAAAGATTGTCAAATTCTTAAAAATAGTGTTCTTTATAGCAATGGAATTTTGATTGATGGCATATATGTTTTAAATACTAAAGCTAAAATTTTTAACATGAATGATGCTAAGAGATTGAAATTAGATAAAGACAAATCATCCTACTTGTAGCATTGTCGTTTAGGCCATATAAACGAAGCCTGCTTAACCAAGTTACACAAAGGACGTGACTTGGGCCCAATAGACTGGGAGTCTTATGGGGCATGTGAACCTTGTTTATTAGGCAAAATGATAAAGAAACCATTTTAATGTAAAGGGCAATGTGCCACAAGTACATTGGAAATAATACACACAGATGTATGTGGTCTAATAAATGTGCAAGCATATGGAGGATTTGTCTACTTCATATCTTTATCAATGATTATTCATGATATGGGTATTTGTACCTTATGAGGCATAAATCATATAGTTTTGAAAGATTCAAAGACTATAAGAATGAAGTTGAGAAGCAGCTTGTAAAGAATATTAAGGCACTACGGTCAGACCGAGGTAGATAATATTTAAGCCAAGAGTTTCAAGATTATCTAAGGGATAATGGAATATTACCCCCAATTGACCCCTCCTTATACTACTCAGCACAATGGTGTGTTTAGGAGGAGGAATAGAACTTTGTTAGACATGGTTTGATCCATGATGAGCCAAGAAAGTCTCAGCAAATCCAGTTCAATCCATGATGAGCCAAGCAAGTCTCAGCAAATCCTTTTAGGGATACGCACTTGAGAGCGCAGTTTATATAGTAAACTACGTGCCCTCAAAATCAGTTGATACAACACCATACGAAAGGTGGAGTGGTAAGAAACCCTCTCTTTCTCACCTGAGAGTTTGGGGATGTCCTTCCTATGTTAAAAGGACAATGTCATACAAGGTGGGGGCTAGGGCTGACAAATGCTTGTTCATAGGTTATCCTAAAGAGACAGTAGGATATACCTTTTATAATTCTAAGGAACAAAAGGTGTTTGTCTCTAGGACTGCTCAATTCCTTGAGAAGGAAGAAATGCTTGCAAAAGCTAGTGGGAGCAACCTTGAATTTAAGGTTCAAGTAGGCGAACAAGATGATCAACTGATAATTCCTATGCCTGATACACAATAGAGAATGATCGAGGAACAACCTATTCTGGTAGGGTTCCCAACGCTCCTGAAAGATATGGATTTTTCATCACGGATGATAAACAAATCTTTCTAATGGAGGATGATGAACCTAAGACCTACAAGGAAGCAATGGAGTGCTCAAATTCTAATAAATAGTTAAAAGCCATAAATCAGAAATGGATTCCATGTACGAAAACCAAGTATAGGAATTGGTCGATCCATCTAATGAGGTTAGACCCATAGGTTGCAAATGGGTTTTCAAGAAGAAAACCGACATGGATGGTAATGTAATTACCTATTAGGCAAGGTTGGTTGCAGAAGGCTATAGTTAAAGAGAAGGAATTGACTATAACGAAACCTTTTCACAGGTAGCCATGCTTAAATCCATAAGGATACTCTTGGCCATTGAAGCTCATTATGATTTTGAGATATAGCAGATGTATATGAAGGCCGCTTTCCTAAATGGAAACTTGGATCATGATGTGTATATGATACAACCTAAGGGTTTTACATCTTAGAATGGGTCGAAGGTATGCAAGCTGCAAAGATCCATTTATCGACTTAAGCAAGCATCTAGGAGTAGGAATATAAGGTTTGATGATACAATCAAAGAGTTAGATTTTATATCAAACACTTACAAGCCTTGTGTATATAAGAAAGTTAGTGGGAGTACAGTCATTTTCCTTGTACTATATGTTGATGACATACTGCTAACAGGAAATGACATTTCTCTTCTTCAAATGGTTAAGTCATGGTTGTCAAGAAAGTTCTCCAAGAAAGACCTTGGAGAAGCAACATTTATACTAGGTATAAAGATCTATAGAGATAGATCCAAGAGGCTGCTAGGTCTTTCACAAGATACATATATAGATAAGGTATTGACTAGGTTCAACCTTAAGCAATCAAGAAGAGGTTATGTTCCAATGTCTCATGGAATTAACCTTTCTAAATCTGAGTGTCCAAGGACACAAAAGGAGAGATTACACATGAATGAAATACGCTATGCATCTGTAATAGGATCTATCATGTATGCTATGGTATGTACATGGCCTGATGTCCCACACCCATTGAGCATCATAAGCAGATTTCAATCTAATCCAGGTGAGAAGCACTGGAAGGCCGTTAAGAATATCATTAAGTACTTGAGAAGGACTAAGGAAATGTTCTTAGTAAATGGAGGAGGTGATCTCACAGTAAAAGGATTCACTAACGCGAGTTTTTAATCTGATAGAGATAACTACATGTCATAGTCAGGTTACTTGTTTATGTTAAATGGAAGGGCGGTTTTTTGGAAAAGTTCCAAACAGAATAAAACTGCTGATTCAACCACTGAATCTGAGTACATTGTTGCTTCCAAAGCAACAAAATAAGCTGTCCGGATAAAGAGATTTATTGGTGATCTCGGTGTGGTGTCTAACAGTAAGGATCTAATAGTATTATATTAGGATAACACTAGGGCTATTACTCAGGCAAAAGAACCACAGTCTCGTTAGAGAAACGAACATGTACACAAAAAAATCAAATGGTTCAAGATATGATAAGGGATAAGGATATACAGATGGAATATATACCCACATATCAGAACCTTGCAGATGGTCTGACCAAGCCTTTAACACATATTAAGCATGACCAGCGTATTAATAGTTATAGTTTACGGCACGTAGCTGATTAGATCTAGTGAAAGCGCGAGATTGTTCGATATGATGTATGCCCTAGAGGACATTAGGGCGATATGTCTTAGTTAGTTTTATTTATACGAATGAAGTTATATTAATAAAATCATTTTTTGTTATATCAATGACTATGAAAATATATTATGACTGGTTTAGAATATATTCATTGATGTTTTTACAAAAGTCTATGATATAATCATAACACGAATTGCAAGGGCATAGTGAGACTATGTTGGTGAGAACTAGTTCGTGTGCAACTATGATTTGTCTAAATATGCCTAGTCATAGTATCATCAAGACTGGACATTGTTGAATGTGTATAGACAAGCATGTGTTGTCATACCTCTTGAATTTGATTCAGTGTAGCATATCTCTAGTGCTAGAGGGTGGTACATTGGGTTAACACATAAATGTATTCAAGGAGATACATTGGAGACCGCTATGAGATAACACTCGGTAATCTATACAATGTGTTGGTGTTTTAATCATCTCACTGCAATAGTAATACAAATATCCTTAGACCTGATATACTATTTACCTTGTTCAGATGTTGTTATACTTTGGATTACACCTATACATTCTATAGATTGGATGATACGAATGATTACGGTTATAGTTGATGTCTATCCGTTGGTAAGCTAAGTAGTCAAGATGGAATCTATCACTCCACTATAGCAATATAAGGGAGATGTACCTTGGCCACTTGTTAGAAGTGACAAACTTATAAACCTCTTATCAGAGTATGAGTTGATAGGATGGGATCCTAATCAACACATTAAATGGTTGAGTAGTGTACTTTGGCATCAAGACTAAACTACTGGGGTAGCTATTATAGCTACTAGTGGACTAACACTTAAATCGAGTCCTAGAAACCAGATGGTACTTAACAATTGATAGAAGGAGTGAATTGTATTAAAACTATTGTAGAATCAGAATTAAGTCATAATACATGTGGCATTCCGAATATTGAGGGGTTGAATGCCTTTGATAGAGAGCCACTATGAACGATAAAAGTAATTAGAGTCCATAACGGTCTGGAGCTCCCAGCCGGTCAATACCTAAAAGGGATTGAGCCAGGTTAAACTTTTGACGGCTTGATACTACGGGATCCTATAAGGTCACACACTTTGAGTTATGACCGAGCTATGTAAAGAACTGTTAGACTAGGTCTAATCTAGAAGATCAAGGAAATATGGTTAGACTATAACATATTGGTTAGACCAATATTCATTGGTTGGACCAATGAACCTGATAAATAATAAGGAGGTTAAAATAGTAAAAGGGGAAGTAGAAACACAAACAAAGCGAGGTTCAGGGAACCTGCTCGAGCGAATTTGTACATGTATTATTGGATAGTGCATGCACAAGAACTACGCGCAGGCCAATGCACAAGTGCACGAAGGCCCACAGGCCTTGCACGAGTAGGCTGCCTTTGTCAGCCCGTGGTGCACACTGCGCAATCTTAAAGTTGGCTGCACAAGTGCGTAGCCCACAAGGGCTTGCGTGGGCTGCACTAGATGAACAGGCCTTGGACCTACGCATCTAGCAGAGCGCGGCCCACTAGCGGGCTGCACAAGCCTACGTGTCCTACACTCCTACATAGGTAACGGGCTGGGCTTACGCTCCGGTGAAAGCCCAACCACACTGCTGGCCGCTGACCAGCTGTGTTAGGGTTTAATTGGGGAGCTTGCTCCCCAAGAAAGTTCCCTAGTGTTTGTGTCAGATTCTGCTTCCGATTTTAATTAAATATACTTAATTGCCTTTTTGTTTTAATTCTTACTGGTTAAGGATAGGGACTTTATTGTCCTTTGAATATTTCCTAACCAATATAAACGGAAGCCTCCTCCTTCTTTATTTTTCATCCTGAATTTCATAATCCCTCTCTTACTCTCTTATTCTCTTGGTTGTCTGATTCCTAAAAGTAATCCGTCGAAAGACGTATTTACTTAAAATAGAAAACTAAGGGAATTTCTTCTAGAATAAATTAGTAGGGAAGATCTTGCTCTTTTCCTCTTATTTATCGGTTCTTCCTTTCTAGAAGGTTTTAGTCGGTCGTGCTCGTGTGGACTATTTATAGAGGGCTTCTACTTTGTAGTCTGTGCACATGACCGAGGGTTCTTTCTACAGACTATGGGATGGAGGCTTCAATTGTTAAGTGGTTAAATTATTATTAGGTCCTTTAAATAAGTGTTTATGACCTAGAATAATTTAAGACTAGCACTATTATCAATCATGCTATGCTTAGGAGAGCTAAGGAACTAGATTAAATTTTTAAATTTTCGCTGCGCATGTTTTACTAGCTAAAACCCTTAATTTAGACCAACATTTGATATATATAACAAGTTTTTATCTCATTACGGTCTCCAATGTATCTTCCAGATATATCAAGGCACCACCTTCAGTCTTAAGAGTTTATTTACTTGGACCCTTTCCAAGAAAGTTGACCACATGCCAGTCTTATTGTTTCATCAATATCCTTTCTTGATGAAACCATGACTATGGATAGTTTAGACATAATCATAATTGCATATGAAGCAGGTCTCACTAAACATAGTCCCACTGTGATATATCTCAATTCATGCTATGTTTATGTCTAGGAATTTTGTACATAGATATCAATGAATATATTTTAACCAGTCATAATATATATGAACACATCAATATAAACAAAATATTAAATGCCTGTATTAATTAAGCAAATTATTCTTACTAATACATAATTAAAATATATCGCCCTAATTACCTTAAGGGCATGCATCATATCTAACATATATTGCACAACCAAAGACTCTTAAATGAGAAATATTGGGCTCATGACCAAAAGCTAATTGTAGAGGAGAATATTTATGGTAGCTTGTTAGTCTTAAACAAATAAGAGTTGTTGCATTTAATATTGCATACACCCATATTGATGTAGGGAGATTTCTTCACATGATCAATGGTCGTTTAACTAATTGCAGACGTTTAATGAATGATTTTGCTGACCATTTCAAGTATGAACATGAGCTATAGGAAGTTCAACTTTTATCCCAATTGACATACAATAATCATTAAAGGTTTGAGATGTAAACTCTCCAGCATTATCAGGACGTATGGACTTGATTGTATAATCAGGAAATTGTGCCCTTAATCTGATTACTTGAGCAAGTAGTCTCACAAAAGCAATATTGCGTAATGATAATAAGCATACATATGACCATCTTGTCAAGGCATCTATTAAAACCCTAAGTATCTAAATGGTTCACATGGTGGATGAATTAGTCCACTTATATCACATTGAATGTGTTCTAAAAATGCTTAAGATTCAATTTCAACCTTACTTCTGGAAGGTTTTGTTATTAATTTTCCTTGGGTACAAGCAGCACAAAATGATCCATTGTTTTGAAGAAACTTCAGGTTCTTCATTGGATGCCCATGTGCATTATCTATTATTTTTCTCATCATATCAAACGAGGATGATCTAGTCAATCGTGTCAATTATATAAACTTCTTGTTTATATTTTAATTGGCTTTTGATCATTTCCAATATGATATTATGAGAACTTGGGGAGAAATATTGATTGTTTTACAATAATTTGTGTACCAATTGGTTGTGTAACATTTGTTTCTCTTAGAGCTTTCAAAGATCTTTGTCCCCTTGGTACATTAATATTGGCTCTTCAGGAGCATTTAACAATTTTTATGTTACTGATATCGATGTAACATTTGCCATACTCATTTCAGAGTAGTAGCATTGGCGTCAATAAATACCGATTGTATTTCATTTCTTTCTATTAAAACTTTCAATTTAATTTTCACTTCTGGTAATTATTATCATCAAATGATTTTTCCACTTCAGTTGGAAATCGCTAGCACATTCATTTAAATGTAAAATAGCAATATAATTATATAAACTTTTGCAAAGATGTACGGTATCTTTAATAGTCGACTATTACAATTTCATTATTCTTAACTCAAACATAATCAAGTATATCATAAATAAATAAAACATCATAAATATTTATGGTGTTTTTGCACTTAGGGTGTGGATTTACATTTATATCCATGACCATGAATATTTCTATTAATCATGTTCATGATATAATAATATGATATCGCATTCACTTCAAGGAATGTATTTGACCAATTTGGCATATTCATGCATTTTAAACAAAAGCTCTTATTTTGCTCAATAAAATGCAATAAATTAATTCTCATATTTCGAGGAATCTTTTCCATGCTACTACTAGAGCACATGCTACTCCATGAGCATATGAAGGAAAGTTCTTTCTTAATAAATGACATTACTTCATTTTAAAATGAGCTTTTGGTAAATATATATTTTTTAATTGGTCATACATTTCGAAGATCTACATGATCTTGTATTGTCAAATATTATGACGACTGCAAAGATAAATATTTCAAAGAACTACAGGATCTTGTATTGTCAAATATTCTGACGATTGGAGAGATAAATATGGCATGTCTTTCGTTACATTGTAGCACCATTATTCAAAGATCTACAGGATCTTGATATATTTATATTTTCACCACTGTTATTCATATGCGAGTTAACACATGAGTAGGTAACACCTAACTTATCCAAGTTGGAGTTACGCAAATGAGACGTACAACACTAAATTTATAAGATAGATTCAAATGAATAATATCAACATATTAAGAATGCAATATAAGTGCATTTCTTAAATTCGACTATATAAAATAAATTCATTTTGACATACCACTTCGAGTGGCTATATAATCATAAATTTAATCTTTTAGTGGTTATAATTATCATCAATTTCATCCTCCACTTCAGGTGGCTATAATATCAAAGAAGAATATTTGTGCTATGACATCCACAATTACTTAAAACTTATTATTGTGATAATATATCGCATTCACTTCAGGGAATACATTTGTTCCATTTGGACGTGATTCATGATTCTTATCAATAGCTCATAATTTTACTCAAAGCAATAAGTTTATTCATAATAAGAAACATTTTCATTTATATTGCTGCTACAGGAGCACCATATATTCATAAATAAATTCTTTCTTAATATATGATAAATGACTTTCTTTCCATTTAAAATGAGCCTTTATTGATATGTATTTCACATAGTGATACATTTATTTTCAATGATCTTTGGGATCTTCTATAGTCAAATATATATGGTATTTTCCTTATTACACCGTAACATTATTATGCAAAAATCTACAGGATCTTAATATGCATGTAAATATATAACACATATAGAATAATATTTATCCCTTAACAAAAATTGATTCTTTCCAATAAGACAATAATCACAAAATCATTAAGAGTTTACAACCTTACAATAATTACAAATATATTCTTCATAAATATATACATAAAAATTATTTTATTATATCATTCATGTATACAATTATATATATTCTTTAGGAATATACATAATAAAATTATTCTTTATATCCTTCGGGGATATAATTATATATGTGTTTCATAAAAAATAAATGAATTAAAATTGTTCGTTATATCCTTCATGAATATAATTATATAAATGTTCTTCGGGAACATATAATTTAAAATTATCATGAACAAATTGCGTAATAGAAAACAAGATTCAAATGATAGAAAAAAATCGATACCTTTAACAGGATCAATGGTAGAGACATATCGTGCTGATAACGTGTTATGAAACTACTATAATCACTATAAGATAAAAACAAGATAATAACAATATAAGAGAAAGAAAGAATAACAATATGAGATTTATTATTGATTGATTATGAAATGATACAAGGAGATCTATTTATAATAGAGATTTCAAGGCATATGAGTAAATAGGAGTAATTACAACATTGATTGCATAAAGAAATATCCCTAAATATTAAATAAGAAAATTTGGTGTCCACACCAATTGATTTGGCATCAAATAATTTAACATATTATAATTATTTTGAGTTTTCATATTTTAGATTATTGAACCTTAAAATTTAATTATAATAAGTTCTACTATATATTAAGGAATTCAAGTAAGTGATGTAATTATATATCAAATTTAGACACATCTATACAAATTTTACCGCTTTGTATCCATTTAGTCCATAAAAATGGATAAAAGAAAAATTATTTATGGTTGTGGGTCTGGCTTGGGAGTGACATAATAAGCCTGGCCCAAGACCAAAGTTAACTTTGGTTGATAATTTTAGTAAAAATCCCGATGAAGCTTGACCGAGTGCGCCCACAAAAAATGTCTACATATATATGATCCATCATACATATGATAAAAATAAAATTGCAATAATATAAACTGCAGTCCTTCCCCTTAAGGTAGATATCAAATTCAAACTGTATGGATACGAAAATAATTAGGGAAAAAGTTTCACTCTCTTTGAAAGATTCACCTAGCTAGGTGCTAATTCAAATTTCACTCAATAATTCATATATAAATATACTAATTCATGAATAGTATTGTTTCGTCTTTCAACCAAATTAATAACAATATGCTGATGGAAAGCCTTGATATGGATCCCCTAATGCTTCAAAGTTGCCAGGACGTGAAAATACTACCTGGTAAATTATTCCAACCTTAATTAAACATTAATTGTCACATATAAACAATGTAAGAAATATTTATTACTTGGTAATCTCCGAGCATAAATGTCTTGAATCCAGAAGCACAATAATCAAAGTAATATTCCGATGTTCTTATAAACTTCTCGTCGAATCCCAACCCCAAAATTTTGCTACCAGCGTTAATATGCGAATGATGGATTAGCAACATTAGAACCAATTACTTATTTGGCTAAATTTCTATCCAAAATTAGTGAAATTTTTAAATTGATACTTAATTAAATTGGTTTTACCTCTTATTATTCAAGAAGTTTTTTCTCCAAAGCCTTAAGGTACGATAATAATGACTTCCAATATTTTCCACATGCTCCACAGTGCATATATATATATATAAGAGCTATTATTTTACCTATATTCACTGAAAACCAAGTTTTTTTTGGATAGTACTCTTATATACATAGTTGTAACAATCTATATATTTTTTTATGAAGGTGAGGCCAGAAAATCGGGCTCAAATTTATTAAATAAAAAGGAAAATAAAAAACGATAAAGATAAAATGAAAGGAGCATAAACAAAACCTAATAAATTTACCAGCTCAGAGGGGGAGTGTTAATCAGGTTTCTGACGCGTACGCTGAGCTGGTTGTAGACTAGCCACAGAAAAATTACTCTTTTTCATGAGTGCAAAAGCATGCCGTGAAATAATATTTTCCCTCATCTGTATCGTGCCAAGAGCTTTCATATGATGAAAACAACGATGGCCTAGTTCTCTCGGTCTTAGCTGAGGACTGATTTGAGTGTGTTTTTGTTTCAGAGCTAGTTTTGGAGTCGGATTCATTTCTAGTATCATTGTTATATAGAGCTCCATCTACACATTGTTCAACTGTAAAATCGCTAGGGGGATTGCCCACTGGCAATGAAAGGCACCCGTACCAATATCGACCACCAAATTTGGTGCATCTGAAGCATTCAAAATAATGTCCTGTCATTACAAGCTAAATTCTGCTTGGCCACTGATGTAGGAGGTTTCTCCACCAAATGGGCCCGACGACGTTGCACCTCCGGAAAAGGAATGGATCAATGTATCCTTAATTAATTACCTCATTTGCTTTCTTCTTAGAATCGATCACCTTTTACCATTCTTCAAGAACCTGTGTCTTTTGGGCCAATTTAGCCACTTTGTGTGCAACCTCCTTGACACATATATTTTGCATGCAATCTCACCATGAATGGCTTATAGAGGAGCAAATTTTGCAGAATTGCGGAAGATTCTCATACTCAACATCAATCTATAACTGCTTTCCTTCTTTTTGTACCCCAATTGTATGAGTTAGTGTAGTAGCCAAATCAACATAAATGAGCACTCATGCAAAGTTTCTATATTCCTCCTCGAGCGTCACTCTATCAACTCATGAGAATTGTCCAATTCCTTTCGCTATACACGCTAATATTGTTGCATCCAATTATTCCAAAGGAAGACCGTGAAAACGCATTCACACTAACGCTTTAATAGTTTTTTTGCTCTACCAGATTAAAATTAGGTTGCCAAAGCTGAAACATAAAAGTTCCAGGCTTAAGGCCGATTGTCCCCCTATTCCAAATCCTTTGCTTCAAAGCTTATGAGCTAAGTAGAAGATGAAAATATCCCTTACCTAAAGAAATCAATCTCCATGGATCTTTAAATCCCCAAGCCAAAGTCAATGAATCTTTCAACACAAAAAGTTTATACAGGCTATCTCTTGTAAAATGAGGCGTCTTAGCAAAGAATTTCAACACATCTCCATTAGATATGATGTATAAGGAAATAAGGGCGATATATCTTAATTATGTATTGGTACGAACGATTTGTTTAATTCATAAAGGCATTTAATCTTTTATTTATATCGATGTGTTCATATATATTGTGACTGGTCAAAGTATATTCATTAATATCCTTGTACAAAGGTCCTTGACATAATACATAGCATGAAGTGAGAGATATTATAGTGGGACTATGTGTAGTGAGACCTGCTTCATGTGCAATTATGATTATGTCTAAACTATCCCTAGTCATAGTTTCATCAAGAAAGGATATTGATGGAGCAGTAAGACTAGCATGTGGTCAACTCTCTTGGAAAGGGTCCAAGCAGTTAACCTCCTAAGACTGAAGGTGGGGCCTTGAGTTTGACACATGTATATATCTAGAAGATATATTAGAGACCTTATTAAAATAAACACTTGGTATATATATGTCAATGTGTTAGTGTTTATCTTCATGCCATAGCTTTGCGAATATCTTCATACTTGAGATATTAGTTACCTTGTGTGGTACTATTGCTATACTTTGGGTCATACCTATTCACTCTCTAATTTAGGGTGCCATGGTTGATTACGGGTATAGTGATAATAACACATTGGTAAGCTATGTAGTCGGAAAGAATTCATCACTCTGGATATATTAAAGAGTTTTTACCTGGCCGCTTGTTGAAGTGATGATTACTATAAACCTCTGACTAGAGTATGTGATTAATAGATATATTTTCTAGCCAAACACATTATGGTAAAAAGTAATATACTTCGATAACAAGCAAATAATTAGGATAGCTTGGAGAAACCTCGATATCGGTGTGTTAACACTTTATTCAAGCCCAACAAACCAGATGGTACTAAGATTATAGAATGGAAGGAGTTCATCACATTGGACAACTATTGCATAAACTATGATTAAGTCATTAGCACAAATGACGTTCCGAGTAATGGGGGATGGTGGACCCTTGCTAGAGGCTTACTACAGTCGTTTAAGGTAATCGAGTTCTATTCACGGTCTAGAACCTCGAGCCAATAGTTCCAATAAAACAAGGATTGGTCAAACCATAACAGCTCAATATTTTGGAATCCTATAAGGTCACACACATTGGACTTTCATTGGACTTAGTAAAGAATTAATAGAATTGTCTATTACAAAAATATTAAAGGGATGGTTGAATTATTACCTGGTTAGACCAGAGATTTTATTTATTGACCAGTAACTAATTTTATTAGGGTCATAAATAAATTAAAGTGTTGATTAAAATGATTAGATCATTTTATGGTTAAGCCAGAAATTTATTTTGACCGGTAACTAATTTTATTAGGGTTATAAATAAATCAAAGTGCTGATTAAAACGATTAAATCATTTTATGGTTAAGCCAAGAATTTATTTTAACCGGTAACTAATTTCATTAGGTTCATAAAATAAATTAAAAGAAAGGAGGATTAAATTTAATCTCGTATTAAATTCACATTTAAACCACATTTAATCCTGTATTTAATCTCGCATTAAATCTGCATTTAATCCCCCATTAAATTTGCTTTAAATCCTAAATTAAATCCGTATTTAATACGGGGAGCCTTCGGTCCCCCTATACAAAAAGCTCCCATTCCCCTTTCTCAAATGCACCACAAGCTCATTCGAGCCTTGATTTAAGATTCCAACACGTGATATCTTTCAAGTCAACTCAAGAGCAAATTCCTTTTATTTCGGGTGGGTTTTGAAGTGGTCTAGCAGCTACTCAAAGCTCTGCGGTTCATCCTTATTGGGAGGTTTCAATTGGTGGGGTTCTTATGTATACTCATAGTGGTTATCCTATACTTGGAGAGTTGCATAAGAACGTTCTGCTGAAGTACGTTTCAACTGGTAAGTCCTCTAATTTTATTTTAATTATTAAGTCATTTTATTAAGCGTTTTAAGACTTAATAGTTATTATGCTTAGGTTATATTGCATGCTTAGTTTATTTTATACCTTGACAATAACTTAGATTTATAACATATTTAAAATAAAATATTTTTATGCTAAGATATAATTTAAAATTATAGTACGACTAGCCTATGCATGCTAACTTAAGTAGAGAATTAATTTAGTTAAGGCTTTAATTAATTTATATGCTACTAATAGGAGTTCCTATGGACAAGGGACAAAATTTTGAATTTCTGTCGTGCCTGTTATGCATGTTCAAAGTGACTGTCATTTTCCAATAGTGGTATCAAAGTCTGCCTATTTAGTACATAATTAAAAGCAAACTAAATTTTATTTTCTATATGAAATGATTTAAAGTTTATTAAATTGTTTGGAACGATAGATGAACTTAGTCTTTCATTTCAAGGTTAGAAAATGGATATAGATAATTTTGAATAAGCCTGCTCAACTTACTCAAATTTATCAAAGATTCAATAAATTATATAAATTACATGGGTTATAGATGCTTTCAATTTACATAAATTAAAAGAACGAAATTTATTAGTCCAAGAGAATTCATGTCTCTTCAAGCTTGTGCCCATATATGTTCTTGCAAGGATTGGACAAGGTGTCTACTCCTCATAGGGCACCTCTCCTACTTGGGAATATATATCGGTGCAGCTTGAGTTAGCAGAGAGGGGATTAAATATGGACTGATTTATTTCTAGTATATAAGATGGTTCTTATATATGTTTCTATAACAAAGTAAATATTAAATTATTGAATAAAAGCTTAAAGGAAATGCAATATAAATAGAACAAATAAAAATGTTAATTATTTTGCATATAATTTAGGTTAATGAAATAATTATAGTAAAGAGCTTGAACCCACCTATGGTTAGACCTTATAAATTAATTCTAAAATTCCCTGAATTAATATAAATTATTATAAATATGCCCATCTAATAAATCATAGATTAGGTGAGATGTTTAACACCAATAAAATCTCAAAGTAAATATATTAAGGAAAGTTATAAGTCCTCCTTACTCAAATTTATGATACGATCTTTTTCGGTTATAAAGTGTTGCGCAAAGCGTTCCTTTCGTCTACATCGACCAATTATAAAAATTGAGATAGGGTATGCCTTAACAAGAATGGGTAGTCTACCATAAAATTGGGGGCTCGCCGCAGGACTGAGACACGTTCAAGGAAATATTAATATAAGAGCACACGTCCCTTGGTTTTAGGGAACTTCAATAAATTAGCAATTGCATACGATGCAAATGGAATGGAATTCCAACTACAACTTACTAATATGGCTTCACTCATAAAATTGGGGGTCGTATTAGACTAGTTATAGATGCTACCTACTTGGAAATTTTACTAGGCTAAACCTCCCAAATTCAATAGAATGGGCTATTGTAAATTTTGAAAAATGGTAGGATAAAAGTATTTATTTAAAAGTCCTTATATTAAATATATGTACTATATACTAAAGTCTGAACCAATTTTTTTTCTTACATCTTGGTTTAAATTTTATTTAAATAAAAACTTTCTTCTTAATGACTAATTTTGATTGGCTCAAGCTTCAAGGGTTTGTTTAGAAATGTGAGGGAAATCCTCAAAGCCTTTGGCTTGGCATGAATATTGTTTAAGCTTGAATCTAAATAACATGATGCAAGTAATTCTGCTTAAAACAGATATGCATGAAATACATAAAGGAAACTAGGATACAACACCTTGGAGACAAGGATAAACATCAAGTCACATCTTAGGATCCATGTTACCTTAGCTACAAGGGCATTATAAAATCATAGACTTGAAAGTATATGTCTTTACATCTTAGAGAAAGGATTTCCTATGGCAGATGATTTGAACCAAAAAAATTTTAATGGAAAATCGGTGGACTAATTAGTTAGAAATTTAAATGGTTCATATCTCAAAGAAGTAAAAGGGACACATGATGTTTAAGTTTTAAACAAGGATAGAGCATAGTGAAGAGAAAAGTAAAAAGAATACTAAGAATTTTGTCTAGGAGACAAAATGATTGTTTTTCAACATGAAATATTGGAAACAAGATCTTTATTTCAATTTGGGATACTGGAAATAAGATCAAAATGCCTAAAGTCTCACAGCATGAGAAGAGGAGGCTTGAAGCAATCACTTCAAGATGTTTGATATTGAGAAATTCTACATCTCAATGGAATTTTAAATTGGTATGGAATACCTAATGAGAATCACATATCCATATGAAGGTATAGATATTAATGAGAAGTAAAGGTTTGGCAAAAGGAGAGTTGTAACTCCAGAAAATCATTGAAGCTTATTGGCTGCTATTGATATAAGAACTTAAAATCTCCTTTTGACTAAATTTGTAATATGATGAAATGGTATTCAATTGTCATTATAATATTATTTCCTGCTTCACGGAGGATGGAATTTTATTCCAATTTGACAAAATATATTATCAAAGTTGTGAAAGATATTTTATCAAAATATGACAAATGATATTTCATAATTACAAAAATCATATTCTTAATCTAAATGACGCTAAGAGAAAATTAGATAATGAGGAATCTTTCTACTTATGGCATTATCGTTTAGGCTATATAAACAAAGATCGCTTAACTAAGTTATATAAACGTGGAGACTTACGCCCAATAGACGTGGAGTCTTTTGGTGATTGCGAGCCTTGTTTAAAAGGAAAAATGACAAATTTACCCTTTAAGGGAAAGGGTGAATGAGCCAATAGAACATTGGAAATTATACGTATAGATGTGTGTGGTCAAGTGAGTGTTAAGGGACTAGGAGGATACTCCTACTTCATAACTTTTATTGATGACTACTCATGATATGGTTATCTGTACTTAATGAAGTACAAGTCTGAAAGTTTTGAGAAATTCAAAATATTCAGAAATGAAGTAGAGAAACAGCTTGAGAAAAGTATTAAAGCACTTAGATCTGATCGAGGTGGAGAGTACTTAAGTCAAGAGTTTTAGGATTATCTAAAGGAAGACGGGATAGTTCCCCAGTGGACCCCTCCTTATACACCCCAACATAATGGAGTGTCTGAAAGGTATAATCAAACCTTATTAGATATGGTTCGATCTGTGATGAGCCAAGCAGATCTTAGTAAATCCTTTTGGGGATATGCACTAGAGAGCATAGTTTATGTATTAAATAGAGTGCCCTCTAAATTAGTTGACTTTACACATTACATAAGATGGTGTAATAAAAGACCATCTCTGAGTCACCTAAAAGTATGGGGCTGTCTTGCTATGGTAAAAAGCATGGCATCAGATAAGCTAGATGCTAAGTCTGACAAGTGTTTGTTCATTGGATATCCAAAGGAAACTATTGGATATTTATTTTACCAACCCGAGGCACAAAAGGTATTTATATCTCGGAGAGCTCAGGTTTTGGAAAAGGAACACTTACTTGCAAAAGTCAGTGGGAGTAATATTGAACTGGAGGTTCAAGAGGAAGAAACAGACAATCAACTGATTGACCCCATTCTAGGTACACAAGAAGGTGTGATCCAAGAACAACCTGTTGAAACACAATCATTGTGAAGATCATGTCGTGTTCATAAAGGTCCTGATAGATATGGTTTTGTCATCACAGATTATAAGGAACTATATCTTATGGAGGATGATGAACTAAGAACTTTTGATGAAGCAATGAAAAGCTCTAATTTTGATAAATGGCTTGAAGCCATGAAATCAGAAATGGATTTCATGTATGAAAACCAAGTTCAGAAATTGGTCGATGCACCAGAAGAGGTTACCTGTCATGTGCAAATGGCTCTTCAAGAAGAAGACTGACATGGACGGTAATGTGATTACCTATAAGGCATGGTTGGTTGCGAAAGTTTATAATCAACGTGAAGGTATTGACTATGATGAAACTTTCTCATTGGTAGATATGCTTAAATCCATCAGAATACTCCGCACCATTAATGTTCATCATGATTACGATATCTAGCAAATGGATGTTAAATCAACATTCCTGAATGGGGATTTTGACCTGGATGTGTATATGACACAACTTGAGGGTTTTACTTCTCAGAGTGGCTCGAATGTTTGCAAACTGCAAAGGTCCAATTATGGACTTAAGCAAGCATCCAAGAGTTGGAATATTGGGTTTGATCAAACAATCCGTGAATTAGATTTCTGTCCAAAAATTAATGAGCCTTGTATTTATAAGAAGGTTAGTGGGAGTGCAGTCATTTTCTTAGTTTTATATGTTGATGACATTCTGCTAATAGGAAATGACATTTCTCTTCTTCAAAGTATTAAAATATGGTTGTCAAGAAAGTTCTCCATGAAAGACCTTGGAGAGGCAGCATTTATACTAGGTATAAAAATCTATAGAGATAGATCCAAGAAGCTATTAGGTCTTTCTCAAAGTACATATATAAACAAGGTACTGAATAGGTGTTCAACCTTGAGCATTCAAAGAAAGGTTATCTCCTGATGATAAAGGGAATAAACCTATCTAAGATTGAGTGTCCGAAGACAGCTCAGGAAAGAATGCGTAGAAGGATATACCCTATGCATCCGCGATAGGATCCATCATGTATGCTATGATATGTACTAGGCTAGATGTCTCTCAAGCCTTGAGCTTTACGAGTAGATATCAATCAGATCTAGCTAAAAAGCATTGGATTGTCGTCAAAGCAATTCTTTAGTACTTGAGAAGGACTAAAGATGATTTCTTGATATATGGAGATGGTGAACACACAATTAGAGGTTACACTGATTCGAGTTTTCAATCTGATAAGGATGACTTTGAGTCTCAGTCAGGCTTTTGTATATGTGTTTAATGAAGGGGTAGTACGCTAGAAAAGTTTCAAGCAGGAAACTATTATTGATTCAACCACGGAGTCTGAGTACATTATTGCCTGTGAAGTAGCAAAAGAACCTATCTGGTTAAAGGGATTTATTGGTGATCTCGGTGTGGTGCCTGAGATTGTTGATCCAATTACTTTGTATTGTAATAACAATGGTGATATAGCTCATGCAAAGGAACCACGGTCTCACAAAAAAATAGACATGTACTTATAAAGTATTATATAATCATAGAGATTGTTGATGCTAAGGTAATAAGATTAGAATATGTCCTCACTAATCAGAACCTCGTGGATGATCTGAGAAAGCCATTGACGCAAGTCAAACATGACCAGCATGTGAAACCATATGGAGTAAGACATATGACTAATTGGCCATAGTTCAAGTGGGAGTTTATTAGCTATGGTGTATGCCCTTAAGGTAATTAGGGTGATATATCTTAATTATGTATTGGTACAAATGATTTGTTTAATTAATAAATGCATTTTATCTTTTGTTTATATCGATGTGTTCATATATATTATGACTGGTTAACATATATTCATTGAGATCTTCGTACAAAGGTCCTTGACACAATACATAGCATGAAGTGAGAGATATTATAGTGGGACTATGTGTAGTAAGACCTGCTTTATGTGCAATTATGATTACGTCTAAACTATCCCTAGTCATAGTTTCATTAAGAAAGGATATTAATGGAGCAGTAAGACTAGCAAGTGGTCAAATCTCTTGGAAAGGGTTCAAGCAGTTAACCTCCTAAGACTAAAGGTGGTGCCTTGAGTTTGACACATGGATATATCTGTAAGATATATTGGAGACCGCAGTAAGATAAACACTAGGTATATATATCAATGTGTTAGTGTTTATCTTCATGCCATAGCTTTGTGAATATCCTCATACTTGAGATATTAGTTACATTGTGTGGTACTATTGCTATACTTTGGGTCGTACCTATTCACTTATTAATTTAGGGTGCCACGGGTGATTACGGGTATAGTGATGACGGCACGTTGGTAACCTATATAGTCGGAAAGAATCCATCGCTTCAGATATATTAAGGAGTTTTTACCTAGCCGCTTGTTGAAGTGATGATTACTATAAACCTCTGATCAGAGTATGTGATTGAAAGAAATAGTTCCTAGTCAAACACATTATAGTAAAAAGTAATATACTTTGGTAAAAAGCAAATAACTAGGATAGCTTGGAGCAACCTCGCTATTGGTGGGTTAACACTGTAATTAAGCCCAACAAACCAGATGGTACTAAGATTAAAAAATGGAAGGAGTTCATTGCTTTGGATAACTATTGCATAAACCATGATTAAGTCATAAGCACAAATGACGTTCCAAGTAATGGGGGATGGTGGACCCTTGCTAGAGGTGTACTACAGCCGTTTAAGGTAATCGAGTACTATTAATGGTCTAGAATATCGAGCCAATAGTTCCAATAGAATAAGGATTGGTCAAACCTTAACAGCTCAATACTTTGGGATCCTATAAAGTCACACACATTGAACTTTCATCGGACTTAGTAAAGAATTGATAGACTTGGTCTATTACGAAAATATTAAAGGTATAGTTGAACTATTACCATGTTAGAGCAGAGAATTTATTTATAGGCCAGTAACTAATTATATTAGGGTCATAGATAAATTAAAGTGTTGATTAAAATGATTAGATCATTTTATGGTTAACTCAGAAATTTATTTTGACCAGTAACTAATTTTATTAGGGTCATAAATAAACTAAAGTGTTGATTAAAATGATTAAATCATTTTATGGTTAAGCCAAGGATTTATTTTGACTAGTAACTAATTTTATTAGGGTTATAAATAAATTAAAGTGTTTATTAAAATGATTAAATCATTTTATGGTTAAGCCAAGAATTTATTTTGAGCGATAACTAATTTTATTAGGGTTATAAAATAAATTAAAAGAAATGAGGTTAAATTTAATCTTGTATTAAATTCTCATTTAATCTGCATTTAATCCCGCATTATCTCGCATTAAATCCTCGTTTAATCCCGCATTAAATGCGCATTAAATCCACATTTATTACGGGGAGCCTTTGCTCCCCCTATATAAAGACTCATTCCCCTTTCTCAAATGCACCACAATCTCACTTGAGCCTTGATTTGAGATTCCAACACGATATCTCTCAAGTCAAATCAAGAGCGAACTCCTTTTAATTCGGGTGGGTTTTGGAGTGGTCTAGCAGCTACTCAAAGCTCTGAGGTTCTTCCGCGTTGGGAGGTTTCGATTGGTGGAGTTCGTGTGGGTACTCATAGAGGCTATCCTATACTTGGAGGCTTGTGTAAAAAGGTTCTGCTAAAGCATGCTTCAACTGGGTAAGTCCTCTAATTCTCTTTTAATTATTAAGTCATTTTATTAAGCGTTTTAAGACTTAATAATTATTATGCTTAGGTTATATTGCATGCTTAGTTTATTCTATACCTTGACTATAACTTAGAGTTATAACATGCTTAAAATAAAATATTTTTATGCTAGGACATAATTTAGAATTATGGTACGCCTAGCCTATGCATGCTAACTTAAGTAGAGAATTAATTTAGTTAAGGCTTTAATCAATTTATAGGCTACTAATAGGAGTTCCTATGGATAAGGGATAAAATTTTGAATTTCCCTCGTGCCTTTTATGCATGTTTGAAGTGACTGTTAGTTCCCAACAATCTTAATGTGCTTGACAAGAAGAGCCTATGGAATCTTGATCGATGTATATCCTCCCTTCGTCGTGACCTCTAGAGAGGCAGCGACGACCAAAATATAAGAATCAGTGGCGGCTGAACTTTTATTCTGGCCATTAACAACTGTGGCGTAAAAGACTTTAGGGTTCAGTGAACCTTTGGCACGGGTCATATAAAATCCAACCCAAGCCCATTACATAGATGAGGCAAAAAACCCACAACCCACACTCAAAACCACTATAAAAAGGCACACCTCCTCACACCTCAAGGACAGGTGCACATCTCTCACTCTTCTCTATTCTCTCACACCTCGCTCTAGTACTGACTTAGGCATCGGAGGGGTTTCAACCAACCCACCCCCTTGTCTTCTTTCACTTATTCAGACCATAGGTTTACAAGCCTTGGAGATGAATTTCGCACCAATTGGTGCCGTCTATGGGAAACAAACTGTGAACCCACGATCAATCAACATAGATTCTCTTCTTTTTCATTTGGACACGCTCATCTTCACTGGTTGATTCTAAATTGATCCATGTAAAACCAAATTATCGAAGACAAGAACGCTAGAAGCGACATGATATTATGAAGGATGTGATTAACAAAGCCTCTATCTCTTTTTTTCACTTTTTTTTGCTTTTTACTTCTTTGATTCTTTTTCTTTTATTTAATAAAACTCGAACCAGGTTCTCCGGCCTCCGCCTTTAAAAAAAAGCCTCTATCTCACTCCCCTTATTCGCGTTACCGAGTGATTTGCTTCCCCTAATCACGTGATCGCAATGATTTGATTCTCTTATTGACTTCATCAACAATATCGAAGCTTCCAAGACCTACACAAGAACGCTAGAAGCGACATGATATTATGAAGGATGTGATTAACAAAGCCTCCATCTCACTTCCCTTATTCGCGTTATCGTAGTGATTTGCTTCCCCTAGTCGCGTGATCGTAATGATTTGATTCCCCTATTTAAAAATATCAAAGCTTCCAAGACCTACACAAGAATGCTAGAAGCAACATGATATAGTGAAGGATGTGATTAATAAAGCCTCTATCTCACTTCCCTATATCGCGTTGTCACAGTGATTTGCTTCCCCTATTCGCGTGACCGTAATGATTTGATTCCCCTATTCGTTTCATCAAAATTATCGAAGCTTCCAAGACCCGCACAAGAACGCTAGAAGCGACATGATATTGTGAAGGATGTGATTAACAAAGCCTCTATCTCACTTCCCTTATTCGCGTTATCGCAGTGATTTGCTTCCCCTATTTGCGTGGTCGTAATGATTTGATTCCCCTATTCGCTTTATCAAAAGAGAATTTGCTTCCCCTACTTGAGTTAATGAAAGAGGATTTGCTCCCTATATTCATGTTATTAAAAGAGTTGTTCGATCGGATCGACTTAAACTAACAACCATATATACTGGTTTGAAAGGTTTCTAATGAACTGAAAGAGCTAGATTCACTTCCCTTATTTGCATTATTGAAAAAACTATTCGTGGCATATATAAATAAAATAACTTTTGAATATTACCAATAAAAAAACTTAGTTAGCAAGCAAAATAGATGCAACATGTCATTACTTATTGCCAAAAAAACAAGATGAAAGGTTTAAAATACAATAAAAAAAATGTTAAGACTTTTGAAGTAAAACTTTTGTATTCAAGTAGGGCCGGCCCTTAAGAGAAGTAAAGTAAGCGATTGCTCAGGGCCCCCAAAAATCAAGGGGCCTCATGTTTTCCAGTGAAACACGATGATGATTCTGCTGCTTGAAACTTAGATTCTAATCTGCTGGTGTTTTGAGCAATGAGAGAGAAAAACAGAAAGAAAAGGAAGAAGAAGAGCCTCCTTTACACTTGTATGTTTCACTAATTAAAATGGGGCCCTTTTACAAGCATTATATTTTAATCGTAACTTGTGACACCATTTTAGAAAGTTACCACGGGTAAAATTAACGACTAAGAAGTTCTTTTGAGTTGCCTGATTTCAGGAAACGTACACTGTTCTCAGTAAAAGAAATGGTATATTAATTATTTCCATATTTTTCACTTTTATTATGGCATCTCCAATTCTGCCCTAAAAATGGGATTGGAGATGAGAACAGAGCTTTACTTTAAAAAAGGAGCAACATTGTTCCTCCCTAGATCATATTTTATTTTTTTTTTTACTTTTTTTATTTATTATTTAGTTAGATTTTATATTTATTTGAATTAGGTAAAAAAGAGTAAAATAATAATAAAAACTTAGGTAAAGAGGAATAACATAATAATATTTATATTTTAAAGTAAAAATTTAAAGTATAAAATTGCACAACAAATATTATAGCTATTTTAAATTATAAAATTTACAGAATAAAAATCGGAAGGATTAGAGATGACTGGCTCTTTTTTTTACATTTGATTAATCTTTTATTTTATTATTTTCTCAATTTAATTATTTTGTTTCTCCATTTCACCATCATCACTCCATTTTATCATTTCATTTACTATTCTCCATTATTTTGTTCCAATTATATTATTTCTATCAATTCCGTCCGACATTATTTCCTCAATTGTCTTTATCAATCCACATATATTTCTTACAAAGCCACTCACCCTAAAACTTGGATTATGAAATTCCCATAATCAATACATGCTTTGAATCTTTTTCTTTATAACTATATATGTTATTTTTATTGAATATATATATAATAAGGAAATTAAGAAAAGTAATAACAATTTAGATTGGTCGTAATTAATGTAATAACAACTCCTATCATATGAATGTAAAGTTAAACTGTTCTAATTATTTTTCCTTTATTAAATTTAAATTATTTTATTTTGGAAACAATCGTCCCTTTAAATCGAAAATTGCACTTAAAAATTGAGTAGTTCTTAATCTTTTCTTTTCTACTGTAATTATGTTTAAATACATATGAATCTGGATGTGAAAATTATTAAAAGAAAATGTTCGGTAGACAATAGTTTTCGAGTGATAATCTTGTTTAACTAATAAAATATGTATTTGTCAAAGGTTAATATTTTTTATTAATAAAATATTAAATTTATGGTTGAACATTTATGTATATACATACTTCTATTTTATAAGGGTCAAATTTTAGTTTCTGCTCAGGGCCCAAATTTTTCTGAGACGGCCCTGTATCCAAGAATTTTGTTTTAATCAATTGGTTTACATTCAAATGCGATCCCGCCTTTAAAAATCAATTTATGAAAAAATTTCAAAGTTACATTCAATTTTGTTACAATTACGTGCAATCATGACAATTTAATAGCAACATTCATACTAGTTAGTTATATTCTTTTAGTTGAATCTTAGATATATTTTTCTTTTCTTATTCTTCAAAAAAATAAAGATATATTTTTCTTGCAATGTAGTCATTGTCTATAAGGAATAAACACTTACTCTTGAATTAATTACATACATTAAGTTTGAAGAAGTTTTCATGGCTGAAATTACCCTACTAAAAGAAGGTAAGAGTCCACCGGAAAAAATATATTCTTTAATAAAATCTGCACTTCTCCTGTACTCATCATCGGCTTCATCTGCAATTGATATGAACTATTCCAACAAAAGAAAAAAATTGATGATTTTAAGGATAAAAATGTGATAGTGACATATATGTTTTTGTCGAAAATTAATGTATTACTTGTAGAACCAAAAGTCCCCTTTGAGCCAATAATGATTCGCAGCAACCAAAGAACTCGTCCATATATTCATGTCCAACATGCTCTATCATTTCACTGAAAAATATATATAATATAAGCTTAATAGTTAATTGATCTCATGATTTTTGTTGGAAATATTAATGTACATAATATGTATCACTAACCAAGATATGATTCCGTCGTATTAATGCATTTTCGGCAATTGACGATAGTCACAAAGCTCTAATGTTATATTGTCCTAATTAAACAAATTAGTACACTAATTAATTAGTATGAACAAATCATTTGCTAATTAAGTGTGTGTATATATACAATTGTTTATTTACGACGTGACAGTCTAGTATCTTTAATAGTAAACATACCTGAAGATCAGCTTGTATGACTTTGAGTTGTGCAAAATTGAGTTGCTGCTGAGAGAGAGTAATACTAGTGTATTTACAGCCAGTTCTTTTTACTACTTCAATTCCAAAAGTTCCCCACCACATCCTATGTCTAGTACATGGTGCTTCTTCTCTATTCTTGCCTGCATTTATTGAGGTGCTACTCATTTATGGTTAAGCAAAATTTGTATTTTGACCCTTTATCACTAATTCGAATATGTTGCGATTTTCGACAATGTGTTGTAATTTTTTATCTTGACCATGGCTATATGTGAAAAAAAAAAAATTAATGAACCAGAGTCAGTTCAAAGGGTGGGCAGGGAAACCATCTACTCGGAGTTCATAGTTGAAAGGGCTCAAAATAAATGTTTGTTTAACTTGTTTGTTTTTTTCAAGAAAGATAAAGATTAATTGAATTTAGATTAATTGATTTATCTTTTAAAAACTAGAAGGGAGGTTATGCTTATGATATCTAATCTTCTAAAAAAATAAATTTGTATTTAATTTTTAAATTGAAGTTTGCTTTTATTATTTCATATAGTATTTATTCAACCACTCAAAATGTCATGTATAATATCCTTATCATATGCATGGATCACTTTTCCATTAAGTTTATGCGTTAATTTATCATTCAAACCAACATTTATTCATACCTATTCTAGTATCTGATTTTACTATATGGATTTTTTTTCACATAATCTAATTTTTTTTCTTTTGGCCTCTTTACTTCGAATAAACTTATATGTGAAAATTTCCCAATATGTTCTTGGACCACAAGGCAATCAATCATTGTACATTTGTACTAAAAAAATAAAATCTAAAAAAATTACAGATTTGCAAATTATTGTTCCAAAACAAAGATTCACCTAATTGAAAATTTTGACTTTAACAGAAAAAGAAGAAAAAGGGAAGGAAAATAGAAAAATATTGCTTTGTTGAATTTTCACGGAATAAATAAATAAAAAAATAAAAGTAATAATGATTTAAGATTGCTTTGGTGATTTTTCTTCCGGTAATACCTAATATTTGTGCAATTTTTTTTCGTCACCGGCCATGCTGGCCACCGACACATCCTAGGGGACGCCGTTGCCCCCAGCAACTTCTGACTTTAACATAACATCTATGTCCAGTAGAGATGGATTTCTCAATGCTATTAACGGTTTTGAATGTTGCAACTTCAGCGCAACAACCCTCATCGATGATCTTACAGAACCATGATATTGATTTCATCATCACCTCCATGCTCAGTGGGGAAGGATTCTTGAAATCTAACACAGGTGCGGTTTTGATTTCAGGCTTAAACCCTTATCATAAAGCTATTGGAAAACCTATATCATATGTTGTTAAGGTTAATAGTAGCACTGATAATTCACTAAGGGTTGACACATCCTTAACAGCGAAGGCAGAAGTCGTCACTAAAGAAGACTTTACCTCAGCTAAAATCCCGCAAGCATTGATTGACAGGCGACTTGCAATGTGTGAGAACTCTTTGATAGGCCATTTGATTTACAGAAAGGGGATAAACCATACAAATTGGCTGAGCTAAAAGAGGCATTGATTTTTATTTGGGGACTCAAAGAATCGTGGCCTAATTTCTTTAGGCAAAGGGTACTACCATATTTTGCTTGGGTTCCAAGGAACGAAAAACAAAAACCTAGAATAGAGCTATTCTAGGCTTAAAACCTAAAACTTTAAGGGCTCAACCCTGGCAACCGGACTTCAATCCGGCAGATAAAAAAACTACTAGGGCTTTAGTGTGGGTTCGTTTGCACAACTTGCCTTGGAATATTGGGATGCTTCGATTCTGGCTTGTATTGCAAAGAGAGTTGCTAATTTTGTTAGAGTGGATAGAACTACATTAAAGGGTGATTTTGGCCACTTTGCTAGGCTGCTTATTAATGTTGACCTTGCTAATTATATTCCTAACACAATTGGTGTGGAGCGAGAAGGTAAAAAATTGTGGATTGGTGTCGAATATGAGAATATTCCTCAGTTTTGCAAACTTTGTTCGACAATAGGCCATTCTTGGCGTGATTGTCGACACAAAAGAAGGATACTACTAAGCAACCAATTGTTAAGAGGTAGAATGAGACAAACATTAGGAAATAAGCTACGATTCATGTGGCTGAAATGCAGGTTTCGGAAAGAGCAGACAAAGTGGTTGACAACTTTAGTTGGAGCAGGCTGAGGTTGGGAATCAAACTGATGTAGGTAACAAGAAGTCAGTGGAAGTTACCGTTCCATTAGAACAAATTCAGCACCGTATATGGAATTATTTGCCTTTGGTTCAGGATATTACCAAGGTATCCGCCATTCAGGGATCGGTTGATAATTCAAAGCCTTACAATTTAGCTATAGGGATAGTGGCAGTTTTGGAAGAGACCATGATAGGAAGTGATAGTCGTACTACTAATGGAATCCGAGGATGGAAATTTGCAAATGTATCAGAAGAGGAGAGGGATACTAATTTGGGTGTTGGTAGTGAAATCTAAGAGGCTAGGTGACAGCAAATAAATCTTGGAAAAGATAAATGGATTGATGATCATGCATCGGGTAAGGGGCGGCTTCAGGCATATTTTTCAGATGGAGAGAACACCAGGGAGATTGCTACGAGAGTAGATTTTAATCAATCTGGGAAACGTGGTAGTGTAAGGCCTCCATAAGTCAGGCCTCAAGAGGCCATGGACTTCAAAATCAATCGTGTCATTGTCCATGAAGATCCTTTATTGAAATTGTAGAGGTATTGATATACCTCCACTAAATTAACACTTTCTAACTTTTGTCATAGACATCATCCTGATTTTGTTTATTTAGACGAGCCTATGATTCATATTCTTCTAGTGATTGAAATTATGTGAGGTTCTCCCTTGTTGGCATGAATAATAAAATCCTTCCTTCTATTTGGGATTTTGCGAATAATGGTATGACTGTTACTAATGTTTTTTTTTCTTTTGAACAACATGTTTCGGTTGACTTGATTACCTTGGGCAAGCATATGATTTTCTCTTTTATTTATGGTAGTAATGTTGCTAGTGTTAGTATAAGATTATGGAGTGATTTAATGAGTCTTTCTATTGATTGTCCTTGGCTTGTTTTGACAACTTTGATATAGTTAGGCGATCTCATAAAAAGTCTAGGGGTAATTTAAAATTGCAGGCTTGCCGCGGCTTTGTTGCTTTCTCTGATAATGCAGATATTATTGATTTACCTATGGTTTGGAGCTGAGTTTACATGGACCAATGGCCATAGAGGGGATGGTTAATTAAGATTTTTTGAATTTATGGGGTAAGGTTACTTGTACCATTTTACCTAGATATCATTTTGACCATAATCCTTTTCTAGTGGATTGTTCTTTGGGAGCGATATTGAGGTCCAGATTCCATTTTTAATCCATGCAGTTAACTCATGTGGACTTTCATCAGTTTGTTGCAAACAACTGGATTTCGTGCCCTAACTTAACGCCAATGCATACAATTACATGCAAATTAAAAATCTTATGTTACAAAATTAAGGCTTGGAATATGGATTTTTTTGGTAATTTATCCTAACCAATTACCACTTGCCAACATGCCTTTTTGTAGTTTCAATCAGAAATGTACATGACTGGGTACTTGGATGATCTTTCTAGTCGCGAATTAACTACTCGTTTTGATCTTGATAGAATTCTTAAATAGGAGGAAATTTTTCTGAAAGAGAAGGGAAGAGTTTCCTGGCTTTCGGTGGGTGATAGGAATTCTAAGCTTTTTCATAAACATGCGAATACTAGACAAATTAGTGCTCACATTAATTGTTTAAAGGTGAATGATGAAATTACTATTGATCTTAGGGCCATATTGAGTCATGTTAATAGCTTTTACATGGACCTTTTTAAGAATCCGGGACATATTAGACCTCCTATTTAGCAGATTCGGCATGTCATCCCTTCCATAGTTTTTTTAAATGGCCTCATATGGCTTACAATAATAAAAAAGGAAAACCTTATCCCACCCTGCCCGAGTGTGGACTCGAACCTGCGACCTCTAGGAACACAGCTTCAAGGCTCAACCACTAGACCAAGCCTTTGCCAATGAAATAAAAAATAATAAAGAAAACAGTCATCCCTTCTATGGTTTTGATTCTGAAAGAGTAGGGGGCAGATAATGTGGAGAAATTCAGACCTATTGCTCGTTCCAACTTCATCTTCAAAGTCATTACTAAAATTCTTGCTAATCGTCTTAGTGATATTATCTCTCGCATTATTTCCAATCAGTGATTCAATTTCATAAAAAGTAGTAAAATTACACATGCTATTACTTTGGAGTTAAAGGGAATTAATGTGCTTCATAAAATAGACTTTAGGGGTCCTATGGCTCTCAAAACTGATATTAGGAAGGCCTTTAATACAATTGACTGGTGTTTCTTGCTTGATGTCTTGGATAGTTTTGGTTTCTCTCTTCAATTTCATGACTAGATTTGTAAGTTCTTGCTACGTGTCGTATTTTGATTGCGTTTAATGGTGATATTTCAAGATATTTTGCTTGTTCAAGTGGGGTATAAGAGGGGGGGTCCTCTTTCTCCTCTTTTTTTGCATTACGGGAGAGTATCTTAGTCACAAGATCACTACCCTAGCTGCTAGTGACATGTTCAGTCCTATGGGGTACTCATCTAATGGTAGTTTTCCGACACACATTCTTTGTGCTAATGATGTTGTGATTTTTGGTAAGGCTACATTAAGGAATATAAGAATCCTACATTAATTATTTGAGGAATATGCCACAATATCAAGTCAGGTTATGAACTAAAGCAAATCATCTACATTTTTTTGTAGGGGTATCAATCAGATTAGGGCGTGAAGCATTTCTTTAATGTTTGGTTTGCATATCCTCAACAAACCTTTTGAGTATCTCGGTGTTCCGTTATTTAGTGGAGTTCCCCGAGGATTAGCGCTTAAGCCTACTAGGGATAATATTCTTGGGAAATTTATGGGTTGGCGTGGTTCTTCCTTATCTATGGTTGGTCGGGAATGTCTTGTAAATTTTGTTATTCAAAGTTCGTTTGTTCACTCTTTTTTCTATATATGGTTGGCCTACTAACCTTTGGAAGGAGATGGAATGTGCAGTTCAAAACTTTAATTGGAAAGGCTACGGTCCCATGGAGCACATATTGCAAACCGATATCTTGTGGAGGCATGAGCATTAAAAATTAAGCGAACTTAATGAAGCCTTACTTTGTAAGTTCAATTTTGAGCTGCTAAGCAGTTTCTTCAACGAACAAGGGATGACCACTGATTACCTGTAGTGTCCTCTATATGGAGTTCCCTTAAGTCCAATTTTGATTTTGTTCATTCACACTCTCTGTTGTTGCTTGCTAACAGTGATAGAAACAATTTTTAATTTGATCATTGGGTCAGGCTGAATCTGGCGACGAGATTAAACTTCTCCGATGTTCAACATTGGAAAACCTCAGGTAGGGTAGCAGAATTTATTGATGGACCTCGAGGGATTGCCAAGTGAAATTCTAGATGAGATTCGTGGTGTGCCAAGGTTTCCAATGGGTTCAGATGTTTGCATATGGAAGCCTACGGTGGATAGTATTTTTCGTGTTAAAGGATGTTCGTAGAATTCTTTACGGTAGGAGGGAGCTTGATTCTTTACATCCATTTAGTTGGAAGGCATTTTTACCTCCTTCCAGGTCTACTCTTTGTTGGAGACTTATACAGGGATGTATTCCCACAGATGAAGTTTTACAACAAAAGGAATCCATACCATTTCTTGTTGCTCCTTTTATCGTATAAGTCGTGCAAGTCTATGGATCATTTATTTCTGCTTTATGAGTTTACTTCCACGCTTTAGGAGACTATCTCAAACTTAGTAGGTGGAACCATACATAGAGATGCGGGTGTCAAAGCTATGTTGTTACAAGTGAATGACCGGTGGTGTGATACACAATTATTTGCCTTTTGGAATGTCGAGGTTCTGTCTTGTCTTTGGGTTATTTGGCATACCAGGAATTTAGCCCGAATTGAGAATGAGAAACCTAGTCTTAACCATTGTGTTAGATCGTTGTGGATGTCGTTGAAGGAAGTAGAATTCTTTCGAGTTGGAAGCACGAGACAAATTACGAATTTTGGGGTCCTAAAACAATTGGGATTTCAAACGGCGTGAGCGATGGAAACCATTAAGGTTATTTGGAGGCTTCCACCTCCGGGATTGATGAAAGTTAATATTGATGGCTCGGCATTGGAGACCCTAGGAATGGCAAGTTTTTCGGGACTCTTTCGAAAATTCAGAGGATTTCTCATGGTTCTTTTTCAGGTCGTTGAAACTGAAGATTTTGTTTCTAGGCCGAATTATAGGTTTGTAATTTAACATAACTCTGATGACTTTTGTATTATTCTTTCATTTAATATGTTCGAGCTCAACTAGTTTTTCTAGGGTTATTTCCGGGGAAAGGTTTTGGATTAGACTTGCACGAAGGTTTTTTGGTTCTAGTTGAGCAAGTGATGGTATGAGTAGCATGGTCCGATGTGCACCTGGCTTGCCAGTTAAGCTATATTAGTGTCGAAACCACCTTAACCATTTCTCCCTTAACCACCTTAACCATTTCTCCCTTAAATCTTTCCTTCATTATACCTAAGTTTTTCCCTCACTCTAGATTAACCTTGGTTTTCTAATTAGACTCCGCCTTTTACCAAAAAAAACTTTCACAGAATAAATTTTCTTTCATGAAAAAAATACTAAAATTGTGTAAGACTGAAATTTTATTTGAGATACAAAAAAAATTATTTATTGTTACATTGTACACCACGACATAAATTATTTTGATATGAACTCGCTTCAAATTTCTTTATAAATGCAGGTGAGTTAAACTAACTCTGTCTTCAATCTTACTAAATAATACAGGTCTTAGAGCCAGTTTGACATTGCTTTTTAAGCTGCTTCCAAAATAAGTTGCTCTCACAAACTTTTAATAGAACTACATATTTCAAGTTTGAACAACACATTTTAATTTTTCATACTAATTAACTAGGAACTGTCTGATTTATTTTTTCCAAAATCAAATCTGCAACTTTCAAAAAAAGCTTGAACAAGGAACTTCTCAAAAAAGCTGCAAAAACTCACAGCCAAACTGCCCCTTAGTCGTTTCACTTGCTTATTATATTGATCTCAAGTTCATATTCTAGTGTATGCGAAAATACTTTAACTAGAAAAAAGGCCACCTACAGGGTGGCTCATCAAATTAGTTTATTTATACTCACTCGGTCAGATTCAAAAAAAAATTACTAGTTCATAGTAAATTTTATCAGTATGCCCTAGTCTTTTATACTCTCTTATTGCATCAATTACTAGTTCATAGTAAATTGATCAGTATGCCCAAACTTTTTATACTTACTTTATCCACAAGAACTTGAATTTTTCTGAGTTGTGCAGTTTTTAAGTCTTCGTCTGCGTTCTGTACATGTAAGTATTATACAAATCAACATATTTTTAATCAATTAAACGAATAAATTATAAATTTGCATATAAAATCAATTAGTACTATTTTCTACCTTTAGTTTAATTTCGTACCTTAAATATTCCAGTTGAATATATCATTGTTTCACCCAAGAAGAGACCGAAAACATCATTACTCTGCACATAGAAAAACATTAAAAAACACGTATTTAACATAAGATAATTTCAACTAGTTTTTTTTATATTTACTAGGTCATAGTGATGAGAAATGTTCAATCGAGCTTGAGAAAGAGAATTTAGTCTCAAAACATGATGATAAAATAATTTTCCACACCCCAAAACAAAAACAGCTATAAATAACATAGGTGCCCACCAACCCCTAAAAAAATCATATATAAAATTATAACCATGCGTATAATCATGAAAAAATACATGCCAAATCATGTTTTAATTAGTGTTACGCCGATACCTTTTCTTATTAAATTTTGAGACGAATTTGTTTGCATCTTTATTTCCCAGCATCAGCTGCTCTCAAAATAATTAATACAATTTTCAGCAGTAACAAATTAGATTAACAAAAATATTAAACTATTAGTCTTTATTACCATGAAAAGATTAAAGAGACCTTTATCTGCATCTGCTAATGAAAAATCTCCATCAATGTAAGCATCAGCAAGACCTACATCTGCCCTTGTCATCACCTAGGAGACATTTCTTAATTAATTAAGTATTTAATTTAGCATGATAAAAAAATACATAATTAATTGATAAATTATTGACAAGAAGGGAAAATAAGCCATACTTTCCAGTAAAATTGAGGATTGTGAACATGGAGATCAATTTTCAAGGAACATTGATCATTATTTCCAATATAACTAAGATCTGAGCCATTAGATTCATGTATGCTGCACAATCGCATTTACTGTAATTATAATTTATATAGTAACAACAAAGTTATAATTAACTGACAATTAAATGAAAACTGACATTAAGCAACCAGTAGAGATATAAGAAGCAAGAAATCTAGCAATGAAACGACGAGCAGTAGCTTCTAGTAGAGAAGGCTCCTTGTATTTTTCACTTGTAAACTCATCAATACACTTAGTAGCTGAACATAATGCCATCTTATTTGGATCCATTAAATATTTCTCTCTCTCTCTGCTCTAATACATGAAAAATTATATAACGAAATTGTACATGAAAGAAACCGTTGCAGAAATAAAGAAATAATTTAAGTTGTGAAAATTAGGCTTTTGAAATTATCAGCAAAATAATTGGTACAAATGAATCTAATAGCTTTTATGATTTGTGTTGCTAAACAATTATATACCATAAACTTTTTTTTCGGTTTGAACGTGGGACGCAAAATTTCATTGAAGACCCGATTTTCGTTTCAGTGGACTATAATACAATAGCATATATTGAAATTTTTATGGATTTTAATAATTATTTATTTTTTAGTTAATACTTTTCTCACAAATAATTGATTATCGTTATTTATTATTATGGTCAATTATATGTTTTACTTTATTGTTATATATTAATGTTTATTACCAACAATGCGTAGCTCAGTTGGTTAAGCAGACTGAGCAAGTTGGAAGAAAACAAGGTTCAAATCTCACTAAATACACTTATTGAGAGGGGTGAGGAGTCACTTTTACTAAGCCCCGAACAAGATTATCTCAATGAAGATACTTGTAAATATTATAAAAAAATATAATAATGTTTATTAAAAAAATAATTTTATATTATTGTACTTAAGGCCCGAAAATGTTAGTAGCGGACTTGTGCTTAAGAAAATTTCCTCAACAAAGTGCAGTCTCCAAGTTTCACACTTCAAAAGATAAAACAAGAAAATGAAAGAATTAATGAGAGCACTTTAATACTTCTAAATTCGGAGAAGTTGTTATTAAAGTTAGGTTTCTGTTGTTGAAAAAAGGTGGCTAATAAAGAAGACCGAAGGCAGTTGCTCTAAATTATCTATATTTTTCCTTTTTAGAAAACAACATTGAAATTTCATCGCGTCACTCTTCAAAATAAAATAAAATAAATTCAATTTTTTAAAATTGAATGCCATATTTATAATTAAATATTGATTTGAATTGAGTCAGTTATCTTGTTATCAAAGTGCTGATAAAGTAACACTCTTTAAAAACCCTATCTGTCTCTCTGTTCCGCTGTTCTTATTTTAAATTAGATTTTATTTGGTGGAGGAAATAGAAGTTTTTTCAAACGCTCTCGTCTTTTTCCTCTATTGCTTTTTTGTTTTTTAGTTCTGGTTCTTATTTTTTTAATAAAATAATTTACACATTTTATTTTATTGATTTCTTGCTTATCCGATCGTCTTCAATCGTAGATCCGCTGTTATACAATACGCCTTTGATAGATTTATCGTTAGATTGGACTCCATCAGATTTCAGTCAAAGATACATGTTGATCTTTCATAAAGGTACCAAAATCTATTTCCTTTAAGTAAGATTATTTCAGATCTGCAAAACTGGTTGGTGTTATGGAGTACGATGGAGTTCTTATGGTTGTGGATTCTCGATAACGTGAGATGAAGGTTAAGAAAATATAGGTTAAAGAAGTGTTGTTCTTTTTTTAATTTTCTTTATGTTTTCCTCTTGCTCTTGTGGCAAGTTTGTTCTTATCTCATATGGTGAGATTATGTTTCTCTGATTTTGGTAAAATATTTTATTTGATTTGTATATCAGTCAAGATGTACTCTAAATATCAGTAATTAAGGCAATCCTCCTATTTAGTCAAAAAAAGTGCGGAAACAGTTCTCAATTCGTCCCGACTTTGTTCTTTTCAAGTTATAATCTATTCAGTTCATTTTCAGTATTCAATATCAGTTCAAAGTCAATAATATAATATTATATATTAATATTTTTAAAGTATTATTGTTATTAAGGATTAAAATCATGAGAAGTGCATAAACTTTACATTTACTAATATAATGGTACATGAATTTTAAAATTTAACATAATAATACACAAATTTTAAATTTTACTAACATAATAATAAATATTACCTTTCACTTATCTTGCAACGTGTCATCTTCTCTATTTTTCAAATTTCTCTTTCTAAGGCCCTCTCTTTCCCTCTCTAAAAGTTTCACAAATCTAATCCACGCCTCAATCAAATTTGCAAAAGACTAAATTAGTAAGTTAGTATATCAACGATTGAAATGGAGGACGAAATTGTACGTCAATCTCAAACTTGGCCATACCTTACTCCAAACAAATCAACATCTGTATTCCCTTTCATTAGTAGTGACAAATAAATAACCATATTTCTAAATACACACAGTAAAAACATGCCCTCTTTCCTCCCACAAATGTTGTTAAGGTTAAATAATTAAACTTAATACAAACAAAAAATTTAAAGAAGTAAAGTAGGAGAATTACACACATTTTTCATTAATAAAAAGAAGTCAATAAATGTGTGCAAAGAAGATATGATCAAAAGATATGACAAATTGGAGGGGACAACTTGTGATAAAGAACAGTGGTATTAGATGGCTCCAAATAAAAAATGGCTGCCATGAAATCACGGCTAATAAGATATGATAAGTTAGAATTAATTATTGTAACTATATGATGCGGACTTTGGTTGTATTTTAAAGCTATATAAGAGTTTATCTGCTTATGGAATTACATGAGTGAAAAATATAATAAAAAGGTTCTGTAAGTTCTATTCTAAGTGTTGTGTTTATGTTTGATTATTATTTTTGATTAATTAAGCTCCTATTTCCTCAAACAAAGTGATACCAGAGCCATTTTGAAACCCGATCCTCTTCCCGAGAAATTTTTTCGAGTGAAAAAGTCGAGTTTGAGAAATTTCAGGCGTTTCAGTAATCCATAAGTGTCACAATAAGACTGTCAGAAGTGTTGCTAAAATCTGTAGAAACTATTATAGTACGTATTTAGTGTTGCCAGAGATCCAGAAGCGTTGCAACAGCACCTGTACGAAATAAAAATCAAGTTCTTTTAAAAGTCTCTACCAAAATGAATACCAACAATATTCCCTTTAATTTTCCTCAACTTACCAAAACCAATTACAAAAATTGGTGCATTAAAATGAAGGCAATTCTTGGAGCCCAAGATGTTTAGGATATTGTCGAAAAAGGTTACGTCCCAGCTGAAAATGCACAACTGTCTCAAGCAGAGAAAGACAGTTTGCACAAGAATCGAAGAAATGACTAGAAGGCACTTAGTCTAATCCATCAAGGATTAGATGATGTAATGTTTGAGAAGGTGGCAGAAGCAACCACTTCCAAGCAGGCATTGGACATATTACGATTATCTCTTCAAGGAGAAGAGAAAGTACAGAAAGTTTGGCTACAAATGTTGAGGAGAGAATTTGAGATGATGAAAATGAAGGAGACAGAAGGAATTGTAGATTATTCCTCACGAGTAAAATCTGTCGTTAATCAAATGCGGCAGTACGGAGAAAAACTCGATGAATCAAGAACCGTGGAAAAAAATTCTACGGTCGCTACTACCGAAGTTTGATTAGATAGTAGTGGCCATAGAAGAGTCACGAGACACGAGTACAATGACCAAGGATGAACTTGTTGGCTCGTTACAAGCATGTGACCAGAGGCTAAATAGACAAAAAGAGGAGACTATTGAACAAGTCTTGGCAGCAAAGGCTTCATTAAAAGGAGGAGAAAATAGCCGAGCTGCTAGTCAAATTGGACAAGGACACGGTAAAGGCCGCTGAGGAAAAGGAAGAGGAAGAGGTCGTGGTAGAAACCAACAATATGAAAGAAATGAAAATAATAATGGAGATAATCAGTCCATACGAGGTAGAGGTTGTGGACTTGGACGAGGACGAGGAAGAGGAAACTGGAGGCAGATTGATGGACGAGATAAGTCCAATGTTCAATGTTATAATTTCTCGAGATTTGGCCACTATGCATCAGAGTGTCGGAGCCCACCAAACCAAGCAGAGGAGATAGCTAATAACATCCAAGACAAGGAGATGATCGATACGGTTTTACTAACCCATAAAGGTGACCATAGTTAAGAAAACAACATTTGGTCTCTTGACAACGGAGCGAGCAATCACATGTGCGGGGATGAGAAGATATTCATAGAACTGGACAAGTCGTTTAGTGGAAATGTCGTCTTTGGAGATTCGCCAAAAGTTCCTATTCGAGGCAAAGGAACTATCATTCGTTTAAAGAATGGAGAGCACCAGTTCATCAGCAATGTCTATTATATTTCAAACATGCAAAGTAATATTTTATGTTTGGGACAGTTGTTGGAGAAAAATTATCAAGTTCATATGGTTAACAGAAAGTTGGTGCTACTAAATGATAAAAAGGAGCTACTTTCAAGTGTGCCTATGTCAAAGAACTGAATGTTCACTCTAAACATCAAGACAGATGTGGCCAAATGTTTGAAAGCTTGTGTGAAGGATTCCCATTGGATTTGGCATTTACTATATGGGCATCTCAATTTTGGAGAATTGAAATTACTAAGCCAAAAGAACATGGTGCATGGTCTTCCCCCTATTGACAAACCTCAACAACTTTGTGAGGGATGTCTTATTGGAAAATAATCCAGAATGAGTTTTCGAAAGGAGTCCTTGTCTAGAGCAAAGGCGCCGCTTGAACTCATTCATACCGATGTTTGCGGACCGATGACACCAACATCATTGGGAGGCAACAAATATTTCTTGCTATTCATTGATGACTATAGCAGAATATTTTTGGTGTATCTTCTGAAGGAGAAATCAGAAGTTTTTCGAGCATTCAAGAAGTTCAAGGCGCTCGTCGAGAAAGAAAGTGGCTTTTACATCAAAGTCCTGAGATCTGATAGAGGGGGAGAGTTTACATCAAATGAATTTAAAAGATTCTGTGAGTATCATGGAATCCATCATTTTACGTTAGTACCTAGATCACCGCAACAAAATGGTGTTGTTGAATGAAAGAACCGAACCGTGATGGATATGGTGAGAAGCATGCTGAAAAGCAAGAGTTTGCCCAAGGGGTTGTGGGCAGAAGCTGTTGATTGTATTGTCTACATCTTGAACCGATCTCCAGCAACAAGTGTGTCAGATATGACACCCCAAGAAGCGTGGAGTGGGAGAAAGCCAAATATCTCTTATTTTTGTGTTTTTGGGAGTATTGCACATGTTTATGTTGCCAATGAAGAAAGAAGAAAGTTAGATGATAAAAGTAAAAAATACTTGTTTATGGGATACTCAGAATTTTCTAAAGGATACAAGATGTTCGATCGTGATATGGGAAAGACGATTATTAGTAGGGATGTCACCATTGACGAAGAAGCAGTTTGGGAATGGGATAATGACAAGCAGAAGAATTACAGTTTTTATACTTTCACCATGGATGAAAATAATGATCGTGATATAGAGGAGCCAACCACAGCATCGACATCATATATTCCCATTCCAATTGCATCTGCAGGACACGATGATGATGAAAGTCAAAGTCCAAGAGAAAGACCTAGAAAATTTCGTCTTGTTGAAGATCTTTACAATGCAACTAGAGAGCTCAATGAAGAATTAACTCTTTACCGTCATCTTATTGATAGTGAACCTATTGATGCTGAAGAAGCCATGAAAGATGAGAAATGGAGAAAAGCCATGGAGGAGGAGATCAATTCAATTGAGAAGAACAAGATGTGGGAGTTGACAAAACTTCCAATTGATAAAAAGTCCATTGGTGTTAAATGGGTGTTCAAAGCAAAGAAAGATGCAAATGGAGAAATTGTACAACACAAGGTGAGACTTGTTGCAAAAGGATATAGTCAAAAGCCTACTATTGACTATGATGAAGTTTTTGCACAAGTCGCAAGAATAGAGACTATCAGATTGGTGATCTCAGTTGCTACTCAAAATGGATGGAATGTCCATCAAATGGATGTCAAGTTAGCATTTCTAAATGGATATTTAGAGAAGGAAATCTATATCGAACAACCGTCGGGTTACATCATCAAAGGCCATGAAGAAAAAGTGCTAAAACTGAAGAAGGCACTATACGGACTAAAGCAAGCACCGAGAGCTTAGAACAGTCGCATTGACAAATACTTTCAAGAAAATGGATTTGTCAAATGCCCACAAGAGTATGCTTTATATGTGAAAGTAAAAGGTGGTGACATGTTGATGGTGTGCTTATATGTGGATGATCTTATTTTCACCAGAAACAATCCTAAAATTTTTGACGATTTCAAGAGGACAATGACTCGTGAATTTGAGATGACTAATATTGGCCTAATGTCATATTACCTTGGCATTGAAGTGAAGCAGAAAGAAGATGAAATTTTTATTTCGCAAAGTGGCTTTGCTAAAGAGATCTGGAAAAAATTCAAGATGGAAAACTGCAATTCGGTCAACACTCCGGTTGAATGCAGCCTAAAATTGACCAAGGATGAGAATGGAATTTGCGTGAACCTGACAAATTTTGGAAGTCTGATCAGGAGTCTGAGATACTTGACGTGCACACGGCCTGATATTATGTATTCGGTTGGGCTAGTCAGTAGATACATGGAAGAACCAAAGGAATCTCATTGGAATGCAGTAAAAAGAATACTCCGCTATATCAAAGGTGCAACTAATTTTGGACTTCGATATTCAGAATCTGACGAGTTCAAATTAGTTGGTTACAGTGACAGTGATTGGGCTGGTGACAAAAATGACCGAAAAAGTACTAGCGGATTTGTATTCTTTCTTAGCAAAATAACTTTTACTTGGAGTTCAAAGAAGCAACCTATAGTGACGTTGTCAATATGTGAAGCTGAATATGTTGCTGCAACATCATCTGTGTGTCATGCAATATGGCTGAGAAGACTTTAAAGGAACTTCAAATGACATAACATGACCCAATGGACATTTTTGTCGATAACAAATCGGCATTGGCATTGGCGAAAAATCCACTCTTCCATGACCGAAGTAAGCATATTGATACAAGGTATCATTTCATCCGAGAGTGTATTGAGCAGAAGGAAGTCATATTGAAGTATATCAAAATACAAGATCAGATAGCGGACATCTTTACAAAGCCACTGAAGTGTGGCATGTTTAATAATTTACGAGCATTGTTGGGCATAAAGTTAAATAATTAAACTTAATACAAACAAAAAATTAAAAGAAGCAAAGGAGGAGAATTACACACATTTTGCATTATGAAAAAAAAAGAAGTCAATAAATGTGTGTAATGAAAATATGATCAAAAGATATGACAAATTGGAGGGGACAACTTGTGATAATGAACAGTGGTATTAGATGGCTCCAAATCAAAAATGGCTGCCATGAAATCATGACTAATAAGATATGATAGGTTAGAATTAATTATTGTAACTATATGATGTGGACTTTGGTTGTACTTTAAAGCTATAAAAGAGTTTATCTGGTTATGGAATTGCATGAGTGAAAAATATGATAAAAAGGTTTTATAAGTTCTATTCTAAGTGTTGTGTTTATGTTTGATTATTATTTTTGATTAATTAAGCTCCTATTTCCTCCAACAAATATAACTCGATTTGAATCCAACACATAATTGATTCAAACGAAGTTGATTACAAAATCCTTTTTGTTCAAATCGTGTGCCATAGTGGCGTCTAGGGCTAAATACACAGTTGCTCGAGGAAGTCGGCCGTCCAATTTGGAGGCTTTGGCTGCTTTTAAATAGAGTCGATTAATGTATAAAAGGTAAAAGCGTAATGAATACCCCTTGTAGTGTGATACAACCGGTGAATCTCCAGCAAAGAATTAAGTAGCGGGAACTGACCAATGTTTGTGATCCTATGAGTGCGGCACTTGTAGAGGTTTAAATGGAATTTACGATAATTGCCATGGAATCACAAGAAAGATGAGAGATTCAACAAGAAGTCCTAATATGAGGAAATTGATGGATAACTGAATTTGTTGGGGAGCATGAAGGAATACAAATGAAAGCTAGAAGAGGTGGTTATTTTTGTTCTGTTTCATAGATTTAGGTGTAAAATAGAGACACTAAATTGTTAGAGAGAGAAAGACAGTGGTTTAGAGAGAGAAAACTGAGAAATGGAGAAGATGATGTTGTAAGATAAGTCAACGGTAAATTCTATGGTCAAAGGTAATATTTACTAGTAAGGTCTAAAGTTTGGAATCTTTATCTCAAGTTTTAAAGTTCATGTACCATTATATTAGTAAATGCAAAGTTTATGTACTTTCCATGATTATAAGATTGTTATTAGCATATAGTATTATTTTTATAACACAGATTATTGATTTCAACTTCAGTATTAATTATTCAGTTTTAGTTAAGTTTCAGTTCAGTACAACTCTAAATAAGTTGGAAAGAAGAGCCTTTAGTTAAAGCTTCTTACACCACCATTAAGTGTTGTTGGAGACTCTTTATATGTGGGGATGGGCATGGATCTTGCATCCGATTTTACTCTAGATTTAGATCTATTTTTTGTTTGATAATTTAGAGTATAAGAAATAAAGTCTATCTTCTTAAGACATTTAATGATAGAGTTGGTATTTGAATTAAATGTCACAAGATGTTTTGAATAGTTGAAGAAGCTATGGGGTCACTTTAAAAGTTTAGAGGGGACAATAAATTTTTTGTGACAAATTCTAATTTGAGCCTAAAAAAATATGAATTTCCAAGGGTGATATATAACAATCATATAAATAATTAACAACTAGTAAAAACAAAGGTAGGTTTTTTTTATGGTGAATTTGTTTTTCTTTTAGGAATAAATGTTACTTTGTTCACTATTATTAGAGACACCGAATCTAGATCGGATCCTAATAGATCCAAATTCAAATGTGTTTTTATACAATAAATTTATATCAAATAAATTTATATTAGATCATGATCTGTTGGATCTAATAAATTAGACCCAAACTCAGATCCTATGGATCTAATACATTCGGTTCCAAAACGAGCCCAAAATGAATTTGTAAAAAATTAATTTCACGAAGTACAACACTTATATCAACAACCGAGTTGAAATTTATTCTTAAAAGTCACAATCTTCATTTATAGTGAAAAAGACAAAGTTTAACATCTACCACGGATCAAACTCTAAGATGTGTATGAAGCAACCTTAAATCATGTAGCCAGCCATCATGCCCTTCGAAGCACCTGTAAATTGGCGATCGGGGATTTAGTCTGGATGTGAACATGGCTTAAAGGTATCGCCCACCGTTGAGACCCATCAAGACACCTCGTGGTGAAAAACCAAAAAAAAATTTACATTCTATCATCCTTTAAACATCACAAAGTGAGGCATGTGGGTAAAATTAGGTTCTGATTTATTATATATGCGAATTCGAGTTTGGATTTAGGTCTCTAAATAAAGCCCGATACTGGATTCATATTTTTCTGTTGGTTCTAGATTCAGATTCACTTCGAATTCAATGGGTCTAAAATTATAGAATCAAACCCTAAAATAGATTCGCGATCCGGGCCTAGATCTAAGATCCGGTCTCATCTCTAACTATTGTCATTCAATTAAATTTTACACAACTAATTCAATAGTGATAAAGAGCAAAGTAACTTTTATTTTGCTAATTACAAAGTCACCATAAAATGCATTAACCATAAAAGACTTGAAAATCTTCAATAATATCAAAACCTACTATATTGTTTCAAGTCAAATACATATGTTTCTACCAACCTCTTGAACTTGTTAAAAGAACATCAATTTGCTCAATAAGTTCGATGAAACCACACACTTATTAGAACATGTAGTACCAACTACCATACATGTAAAGTGTTAAAAAGTCAAACCAATAATAACGTGACATATTCAGTTAAAATTCAAACTACTCCTTGGATAATTTCACAAAGTCTCTATTAACTTATTTTGTATTAAAAATACCATTTTATTTAAACAAAGTTTTCCAACTTGATAAAAATCTCAATTATATTACAACTACCAACCAGTTTTCTAATTTGGTTTGAAATTGTTAAGTTGCTGAAAAAATTTCAACAAAAAATTGTAGATTAGAAACTCACTCTCACCATACCATATCATCAAATAATGGGTTAAATGATGCGTTTTTGCCAAGTTCACGTGGGTATTTTAGTGTATATTAATAGTTATACAATATTGATGTTAACTGAAGTGAATTGATTATTAGTTGAAAATAACAGAGTGTTATTGTTTAATTGTTTTCCCATTCTTGTTTATCATACCTAATGTATACCCTAAATGTTTCTTACTTATATCTTTGTTATATGACACTAGTACATTATTTATACCTTACCTATGCCTTGCACATATCATACCTTATCTTAAACGTTTCATAGGACATTTTTGAAGAAAAGGAAAAAGGAAAAAGGAAAAAGGAAAAGATACTATTGCTGTAGAAAATGAACCAGAACAGACAAATGAGCAAGAAACACATGACATAAGGATGTTGATCAACAACATATCGGGACAAGATGTGCTATTTACTACATTTTTATGCGATTGATTATGAGATTTGGATGCATAAAAAATGTTAGATTTGTATGAAACAATGAATAAAGAATGAAATATTAAACATCACAATCTGTTGTAACCGCAACTTTTGCTGTGATTTTCTCCCAATTCAAATTTAAACCATTATGGATTTTACAACGCGATACACTAAAATGCATATATTTTCTGGAAATTTGTTGTTCTTCATTCAACTTCGATTAGATTCACTTAAAAGAGTTAAACAAAAAGCATTAGGAAAAAAATTAAAGAAAAATCTAAACTGCAAAGTAATACCCAAGGAATGGGCATGGGCTGGCCGTATAGAATAATAGCACACAAACACGGATTTAAGCTTGGGGTTGTTACAAAAATCTCCAAAAAAACTAAAATAATTTGAGGGGCTCTTACAAATAACACCCCTCTTCATAAAATAATTTAGACTAAAAGCCAAAATAATTACAACTCCGCGTTCTCCTCCTCCACGTTGCAATGCTCATGGTTTTTTTTATTTTCATTACTTTCTTTTGCATTTATATTTCAAACCGTGCATTTTTTCGACATACCGCTATAGAGTTTTTTGTTCGTATCTTTTTTTATCTTCGAAATGATATCCACTGTGACTTTTTCAACTGATAGACATGTGATAGATGTTTGGTAGACATGTTATAGAAATATAATAAATATGTGATAGAAGTCTGGTAAATACGTGGAATCTATTGCTTTCATTAGCCTTTTTTTTATCTTATAATCTATATATTGTACTTTCTCTGTATTTGATCTGTTTTGGCGTTCTTTTCTTGATCTGGAAATCGTATCTCGATTCTCTTCTCTTCTTGTTATTGTTTGATTTTTGCAACCAATTTATCATTGTTTAGATGGTGGTTTGATTTCAAGATTTGCACAAACCAACATAACAATTCCTGAAAAAAAACCAACAAAAACTAATATCTACCATATGTCTACCAGACTTCTATCACATGTATATTGGACATCTATCAGATATCTACTGGTTCAAAAAATTCAAAAATGTCATAGTTGATGTCATTTCGAAGATAAAAATAAGATGAACAAAAAACTCTAAAGCGGCATGTCGAAAAAATAAACGGTTTGAGAGATAAATGAAAAATAAGAAAAAAAACAAAAGTAAAAGGGGAGAAACAAGTGGATGTCATGGTATGTAAATAGAATTAAAGAGAATATGTATTTGTAAATAGTCTTACTTGATGGAGAATTTGTAAATAGTTTACAAAGTATGATTATTACAAAAATACCGTCTTGTATTTATCTAGTAAATATCTAGTAATCGTCTAGTAGTTATCTGGTAAATATCTAGTAATCGTCTAATAGTAATATGGTAAATCATAACTTCAAAGATTTTTCTAAAATATACATAACATAATGGATCTAATGACATCAAACATATATATATATATATATATATATATATATATATATATATATATATATATATATATATATATATATAATAGATGTGCATATGACAATTTCATAACAATATTTACTATATAACTACCAGACAATTACTAGATGAATACTAGACACTTACCAGATAAATACCAGATCGTATTCATGTAATTATTTACTCTTGTTTTTGTTAATTTGTAAATTGTTTATGGTGAGACAGTAGATATGTAATTAATTTAGCTTAATGGTTAATTTTATAAATATTTTAGTGGAACATGTATATTTTTGACAATTTCCCTTTAAACTTTGATTATATACCAACACATGGATGGAACAGGCATATATAATTGGTGCATTCTGTGGTTACCTTGTTTTTTTACAAAGTATCCATTACTTTGTACTTTTTCACTATAGGATGAGTGGTGATTATTTTAATCCAATGGTGAAAAAAGCAAAGTAATGGTTAAACAAAGTAACCATAGAATATGCCTAATGTTTATATATTGTTGATGGCGGTTGGAGATATGAGGTTATATCCCATATTGGAAATATAATGGAATTGTGAGTGGTATATAAGTGGTGTAAATTGGGCCTTAACACAAGCTAATTGGTTTTGTGTTAGATGAGCTTAAGTATCCCACTTGTATGCTCACTCAATCTATCAAACCCAACACTCTCGGCCCATGGATTCTCTACATGGTATCAGAGTGGAAGAAGGCCTGACAGCCAAATCCTGGGTTAACGTTTAAAGTCCTAGTGGAGTTGGGCTAGCGGAGAAGACTAGACCCGTTGATAGCCTTGAGCCTTAGATGATATATGCCAAGGAATGTTTGACAAGTGGCAACTGGTCGAGGCCCAGTTGCACTTGAGGGGGAGTGTTGGAGATGTGAGGTTATATCCCACATTGGAAATATAATGGAATTGTGAGTGGTATATAAGTGGTGTAGATTGGGCTTTAACACAAGCCAATTGGTATTGTGTTAGATGGGCTCGGCCCCACTTGTATGTTCACTCAAGCCATCGAGCGCAACACTCTTTGACACAAAAACAATTGGCTTGTGTTAATGCCCAATCTGCACCACTTATATATCACTCTTTATCATTGTTAGTTTCCCATGTGGGATATCTCCAACACACCCCCTTAAGTGCAACTGGGCCTGGACTAGTTGCCATTTGCCAAACATTCCTTGACCTATCTTATTGGGAACAGACAGTCACTTTGAACATACATAACAGGCATGGCGGAAATTCAAAATTTTATCCCTCGTCTCTAGGAACTCCTACTAGTTGCATATAATTAATTAAAGCCTTAACTAAATAAATTCTCTACCAAGGTTAGCATGCATTGGCTAGGCATACCATAACTCTAAGTTATATCCTAGAATAAATATTCTATACTTAGCATGTTATAACTCTAAGCTATAACCTAAGCATAAGCATAAAATAAACTAAGCATGCAAAACAACCTACGCATAATTATTAAGGGGGTGTTTCTCTAAACTTTCTTTTAGGTCAAACGCTCCTTATAAGGAGAAAAGTAAAAAGTAGCCCATGACTACTTTTTACTTTTCTCCTTATAAGAAGCTTTTAAGTAAAAAAAGGGAGAAACACTCCAACTTATAAGTTAAATTTTTTTTATAAGTATCTTTTAAGTAATAAGTTTGGAGAAACACCCCCTAAGTATAAAAACGCTTACAGAAAAAGACCTAAAAATTGAAAGAGAAAACTTACTAGTTGAAAGCCTCCAAGTGTAGGATAGCCTCTATTAGTATCCACACGAACCCCACCAACTGAAACCTCCCTAAGGAGAAGAACTATAGAGCCTTGAGTAGCTGCTAGACCCCTCCAAAAGCCAACTATAAAATATTAACTAGAGGCTCCTCAAAAATATTCTCTTAAGTCAACTCTAGAAAGCTCAAGTCAAGACTCATAAGAGAACTTGGAACATTTGAAAGGGGGGGGGGGTGAAGCCTATTTATGGGCTTAGGGGAGCTAAAAGGCTCTTCCTTTTCCGATGTGGGATGTGCAAAATGCACATCCCAAACGCGGGTCTGACCCACGGGGCTTGGAGCCCCTCGGGTCGTCCCACGTGTGCAATGTGTCAAGCACGTTGTGCATCTCGTAAGCTGGTCTTGCAAGATTTCTTGCAAGCCCAGCTTGCGAGGAATCCCGCACTGGAGAGCCCAGTCTCGCGGGCCTCTACAAGTGCCGCATTGCGGCACTTGCGAGCCCACGGTACAGGATTTCGCACACATTGTGATGCAATGTGCCGTGAGTCGCACAACCCATTCGCAGTCCAAAAATGTTCAACATTTTTCTGGGTCCAACGCGGTTGGAAAAATTCCCTTTTCATCCTTTTCAAATAATTATATTTTATTTATAACCCTAATAAATTAGTTACTAGTCAAAATAAAAACTCTGGTCTAACTAAGTAATGGTCAAACATTCTACATTTAATTTTCTCATAATAGATCAAGTCTATTAATTCTTTACTTAGTCCGATGAAAGTTCAATGTGTGTGACCTTATAGGATCCCAAAGTATTGAGCTATTAAGGTTTGACCAATCCTTGTTCTATAGGAACTATTGGCTCTAGGTTCTAGACCGTGAATGAAACTCAATTACCCTAAACGACTGTAGCACGCCTCTAGCAAGGGTCCACCATCCCCCATTACTCAGAACGTCATTTGTGCTTATGACTTAATCTTGGTTAGTGCAATAGTTGCCCAATGCGATGAACTCCTTCCATTCTTTAATATTATACCATCTGGTTTACTATGTTAGGTTAAAGTGTTAACCTACTAATAGCAAGGTTGCTCCAAGCTATCCTAGTTTATTTACTTGTTGGTGAAGTATATTGCTTTTTACCATATTGTGTTTTAGTAGAAACTATTTCTATCAAACACATACTCTGATCAGAGGTTTATAGGAATCATCACTTCAATAAGCGGCCAGGTATAACTCCTTAATATATCCGGAGCGATGGATTCTTTCCAAATGCATACCTTACTAATGTGCTTTCATCACTATACCCGTAATCACCCGTGGCGCTATAAATTGATGAGTGAATAGGTATGACCCAAAGTATAGCGATAATACCACACAAGGTAACTAGTATCTCAAGTATGAGGATATTCTTAAAGATACTGTATAAAGATAAACACTAGCACTTTGATATATATACCAAGTGTTTATCTTATTACGGTCTCTAATATATCTTCCTGATAAATCAATTTATCAAACTTAAGGCACCACCTTTAGTCTTAGGAGGTTAACTACTTGGACCCTTTCTAAGAAAGTTTAGCACATGCTAGTCTTACTATTCCATCAATATCCTTTCTTGATGAAACTATGACTAGGGATAGTCTAGATATAATCATAATTGCACATGAAGCAAGTCACTAAACATAGTCCCACTATGATATCTTTCACTTCATGCTATGTTTATGTCAAGGACTTTTGTACATAGATATCAATGAATATATTTTAACCAGTTATAATATATATGAATACATAGATATAAACAAAAGATTAAATGCCTTTATTAATTAATCGATTTATTCGTACTAATACATAATTAATATATCTCTCTCTAATTACCTTAAAGGCATACATCATATCGAACAAACTCCCACTTGCACTAAGGCCAATTACCGATATTTCTTAATCCATATGATTTAACATACTGGTAATGTTTGACTTGCGTCAATGGCTTTGTCAGACCATCCGCGAGGTTTTGATCAGTGAGGGCATATTCTAATCTTATCATCTTAGCATTAATAATCTCTCTAATTATATGATACCTTCTAATTACATGTCTATTTTTCTGGTGAGACCATGGTTCTTTTGCTTGAGCTATAGCACCATTGCTGTCATAATACAAAGTAATTGGATTAACAATCTCAAGCATCACACCGAGATCACCAATAAATCCCTTTAACCAGACTGCTTCTTTTATTGATTCCCAGGCAGCAATGTACTCAGACTCTGTGGTTGAATCAGCAGTAGTTTCTTGCTTGGAACTTTTCTAGCATACTGCCCCTCCATTAAATACATATACAAAACCTGACTGAGACTCAAATTCACCCTTGTCATATTGGAAACTCGCATTAGCGTAACATCTAATTGTGAGGTCACCATCTCCATATATCAAGAACTCATCTTTAGTCCTTCTCAAGTACTTAAGAATTGCCTTGATGGCCATCCAATGCTTTTCACCTGGATCTGATTGATATCTACTCGTAAAGCTTAAATCTTGAGAGACATCTAACCTAATACATATCATAGCAGACATGATGGATCCTATCGTAGATGCACATGGTATATCCTTCATGCGCATTCTTTGCTGAGCTATCTTTGGACACTCAGCTTTAGATAAGTTAATCCCCTTTATCATTGGGAGATAATCTTTCTTCGAATGCTCAAGGCTGAACCTATTCAGTACCTTGTCTATATATGTACTTTGAAAAGGACCTAATAGCCTCTTAGATCTATCTCTATAGATCTTTATACCTAGTATAAATGATGCTTCTCTAAGGTCTTTCATGGAGAATTTTCTTGAAAACCATACTTTATTATTTTGAAGAAAAGAAATGTCATTTCCTATTAGTAAAATGACATCGACATATAAAAGAAAATGACTGCACTCACACTAACCTTCTTGTAAACACAAGGCTTATTAATGTTTGGAGAGAAATCCAGTTACGGATTGTCTGATCAAACCTAATATTCCAACTCCTAGATGCTTGCTTAAGTCCATAAATAGACTTTTGCAATTTGCATACCTTCGAACCATTCTGAGATGTAAAGCCCTTAGGTTGTGCCATATACATATCCCGGTCCAAATCCCCATTCAGGAAAATTGTTTTAACATCCGTCTGTCAGATCTCATAATCATAATGAGCAACAATGGCGAGGAGTATTCTTATGGATTTAAGCATGGCTACAGGTAAGAAAGTTTCATCATAGTCAATACCTTCGCGTTGAATATAACCTTTCACAACCAACCTTGCCTTATAGGTATTTACATTACCGTCCATGTCAGTCTTCTTATTGAAGACCCATTTCCACCCGATAGGTTTAACTTCTTCTGGTGCATCGACCAAATTCTAAACTTGGTTTTTATACATGGAATCCATTTCTGATTTCATGGTTTTTAGCCATTTATCAGAATTCGAGCTCTTCATTGCTTTAACACAGGTTCCTTGTTTTATCATCCTCTATGAGCTATAGCCCCCTATCATCGGTGATGATAAAACCATATCTCTTGGGACCTTTATGAATATGACCTGATCTTCGTAATGATTATGTTTCAACAAGTTGTTCTTGGATCACACCCTCTTGTGTATCTAGAACGGGGTCAACCAGGTTATTGTCTATTTCTTCCTCTTGAACTTCTAGTTCAAGATTGCTCCCACCAACTTTTGCAAGTAAGTGTTCCTTTTCTAAAAAGTGAGCACTCCGATATACGAATACTTTTGGTGCCTCGGGTTGGTAAAATAAGTATCCAATAGTTTCCTTTGGATATCTAATGAACAGACATTTATCAAATTTAGCATCTAGCTTATCTGATGCTATCCTCTTTACCATAGTAGGATAACCCCATACTCTTAGGTGACGCAGAGATGGTATTTTATTACACCATCTTTCATAAGGTGTAAAATCAATTGATTTAGAGGGCACTCTATTTAATACTTAAAATGCGCTCTCTAGTGCATATCCCCAAAAGGATTTACTAAAATCTGCTTGGCTCATCATGGATCAAACTATATCTAATAAAGTTTGATTCCTCCTTTTAGACACTCTATTGTGTTGGGGCATGTAAGGAGGGGTCCATTGGGGAACTATCCCGTTTTCTTTTAGATAATCCTTAAACTCTTGACTTAAGTATTCTCCACCTCAATCAGATCAAAGTGTCTTAATACTTTTCTCAAGTTGTTTCTCTACTTCATTTCTGAATATTTTGATCTTATAAAAACTTTTAGACTTATGCTTCATTAAGTACAGATAAGCATATCGTGAGTAATCATCAATAAAGGTTATGAAGTAGAAGTATCCTCCTAGTGCCTGAACACTCATTAGACGGCATACATCTGTATGTATAAGCTCTAATGTACTCGTGGATTGTTCACCCTTTCTAGTAAAGGGTGACTTCATCATTTTCCCTTTTAAACAAGGTTCGCAATCACCGTAAGACTTAATGTCTATTGGACCCAAGTCTCCTCGCTTTTATAACTTGGTTAAGCGATCTTTGTTTATATGGCCGAAATGACAATGCCATAAGTAGAAAGATTTTTCATTATCTAATTTAACTTTCTTCACATTGTTTACATTAAAAACTTATGTTTTAGTATCAAGAACATAAATGCCACCATTCAATATTCCATAGCCATAAAGAACATTATTTAAACGAATCTGGCAATTATCATTTAAAAATAAAATTTTAAATCCCTCTGATGCTAAACGTGTAATAAAGATAATATTCTTAGTAACATTCGGAATATAGTAGCAATTATTCAAAACTAAAACTAGGCCACTCGGCAAAATAAGACTAAAGCTCCCTACGGCTAATGCAGCAACTCTGGCTCCATTTCCTACACGTAGGTCTATCTCCCCTTTTGCAAGAATTCTATTATTTCTTAGCCCCTGAACAAAAGTACAAATGTGAGAACCATAACTAGTATCCAATACCCAAGTTGACTCACAAGGAAAAGTAGCATAGTTTACACTTACAAACATACCTAAAGTAGATGCCTTTACAGGCTTCTTCTTCAAATGTTCAGAAGCGAGAGCTTTGCAATCTCTCTTGCAGTGTCCTAGTTTCCCACATTGGAAGCAAGCATACTCGGATGCCTTCTTTTTACTCTTTTATTTCTTCTTTTTCAACCTTTTCACTACCCTTTTAGTGACAACATTCTCCGGGTCAATATTTAGAGAATATTTATTTGTAGACTTACTAAAAATTCTTTTGCCCTTGGCATCGAACTTCTTTAACACATCAATCAATTCTGGGATTGTACAGTCGTATCCTTTAGAGTAATGTTCTTTTACAAAATCAGCATAGCTCATGGGTAACGAATCCACGATGATATCTATTCCTATGGATCGATCAACTATAGATACCAGTGATTCTAATTTCACCATGAAATCTCTAATCTTGTTAATGTGTGCTACAACACTTGTCCCTTCCTTCATCTTAGAGTTGAAAAGTTCATTAATTAATTTGAACCTTTCATACCTTGCCTTTTCAAACAAACCCTTCAGATAGATCAACATGGTTTCAAGATTCATGTGATCACATTGTGAACATATCATAAGATTCATTCTATTTAACAAAAAGTGTGACACATAGACTGAATCCTTTAGATACTTCAACCATGCTCGCTAAAGTTCAGCCGGCGCATCAGTGCTAGGGCACTCTGCGAATGGTTTTTCAAGAACATATGCCAATCCGTAATCCAAAAGGATATCTCTTAATTCCTTGATCCATTCATGGTAGTTAATTGCAATTAAAATTTGGATGTGGTTAAGACAGAGTTTAATATTGGAGTTCATTTTTAACCTAAGATGTAAGAAAAGAAAAACTGTTTAGACTTTATTATATTGTACATGTATTTAATATAAGGACTTTTAACTAAATACATTTATGCTACCGTTTTTCGAAATATACAATAGCCCATTCTATTGAATTCGGGAAATATAGCTTGGCCGGATTTCCAAGTAGGAAGCATCTATAACTATTCTAATATGGCCCCCAATTTTATGAGTCAAGCCACATTAGTAAGTTGTAGTTGGAATTCCATTCCATTTGTATAGTATGCAATTTCTAATTACTCAAGTTCCCTTTAACTTAAGGGACGTGTGCTCTTATTTTAGCATCTCCTTGAATACGTCTCAGTCCTGCGGCTAGTCCCTAATTTTATAGTGAACTACCTCAGTCCTTTTAAAGCAGAACCTATCCCAATATCTATAACCGATCGATGCGGACGAAAGGAACGCTTTGTGAAACACTTTATGGCCGAAAGATTATAATATAGATTCGAGTAAGGAAGACTATAACTTGCCTTAATATATTTACTTTGGGATTTTGTATTGGTGTTAAAACGTCTCACCCAATCTAGGATTATTTAGATGGACATATTTATAATAATTTATATTAATTGAGGGAATTTTAGAATTAATTTAAAAGGTCTAACCTTTAATGGGTTCAAGCTCTTTATTATAATTATCCCATCAACCTAGATTATATGCAAAATTATTAATATTCTTTATTTGTTATATATTTCGCATTTCCATTAAGCTTTTATTCAAACACGGGCACAAACTCGAATACCATGGATCCTCTTGAACTAATAAATTTCGTTCTTTCAATTCATGTAAATTGAAAGCATCTATAACCCTTGTAATTTATATAATTTATTGAGTATTTGATAATTTTGAGTAAGTTGAGCAGGCTTATTCGAAATTATCAATATCCATTTTCTAACCTTGAAATGAAAGCCTAAGTTCATCTATTGTTCCAAAATATTAATAAAATTTAAATCATTTCAAATAGAAAATAAAATTTAGTTTGCTTCTAACTTAATTATACACTAAATAGGCAGGCTTTGATACCACTTTTGGGAACTGATAGTAACTTTGAACATGCATAACAGGCATGGCGGAAATTCAAAATTTTGTCCCTTATCCCTCGGAACTCCTACTAGTTGCATATAACTAATTAAAGTCTTAACTAAATAAATTCTCTACCTAGGTTAGCGTGCATAGGCTAGGCATACCACAACTCTAAGTTATATCCTAGCATAAATATTCTATACCTAGCATGTTATAACTCTAAGCTATAACCTAAGCATAAACATAAAATAAACTAAGTATGCAAAACAACCTAAGCATAATTATTAAGTAAAAATGCTTAAAGAAAAAGACTTAATAATTAAAAGAGAAAACTTACTAATTGAAGCATGCTTTAGCCGAACCTTTTTGCACAAGCCTCCAAGTCTAGGATAGCCTCTATAAGTATCCACACAAACCCCACCAACTATATTGATTGAGATCTTCGTACAAAGGTCCTTGACATAATACATAGCATGAAGTGAGAGATATTATAGTGGGACTATGTGTAGTAAGACCTGCTTTATGTGCAATTATGATTACGTCTAAACTATCCCTAGTCATAGTTTCATTAAGAAAGGATATTAATGGAGCAGTAAGACTAGCAAGTGGTCAAATCTCTTGGAAAGGGTTCAAGCAGTTAACCTCCTAAGACTAAAGGTGGTGCCTTGAGTTTGACACATGGATATATCTGTAAGATATATTGGAGACCGCAGTAAGATAAACACTAGGTATATATATCAATGTGTTAGTGTTTATCTTCATGCCATAGCTTTGTGAATATCCTCATACTTGAGATATTAGTTACATTGTGTGGTACTATTGCTATACTTTGGGTCGTACCTATTCACTTATTAATTTAGGGTGCCACAGGTGATTAAGGGTATAGTGATGACGGCACGTTGGTAACCTATATAGTCGGAAAGAATCCATCGCTTCAGATATATTAAGGAGTTTTTACCTAGCCGCTTGTTGAAGTGATGATTACTATAAACCTCGGATCAGAGTATGTGATTGAAAGAAATAGTTCCTAGTCAAACACATTATAGTAAAAAGTAATATACTTTGGTAAAAAGCAAATAACTAGGATAGCTTGGAGCAACCTCGCTATTGGTGGGTTAACACTGTAATTAAGCCCAATAAACCAGATGGTACTAAGATTAAAAAATGGAAGGAGTTCATTGCTTTGGATAACTATTGCATAAACCATGATTAAGTCATAAGCACAAATGACGTTCCAAGTAATGGGGGATGGTGGACCCTTGCTAGAGGTGTACTACAGCCGTTTAAGGTAATCGAGTACTATTAATGGTCTAGAATATCGAGCCAATAGTTCCAATAGAATAAGGATTGGTCAAACCTTAACAGCTCAATACTTTGGGATCCTATAAAGTCACACACATTGAACTTTCATCGGACTTAGTAAAGAATTGATAGACTTGGTCTATTACGAAAATATTAAAGGTATAGTTGAACTATTACCATGTTAGAGCAGAGAATTTATTTATAGGCCAGTAACTAATTATATTAGGGTCATAGATAAATTAAAGTGTTGATTAAAATGATTAGATCATTTTATGGTTAACTCAGAAATTTATTTTGACCAGTAACTAATTTTATTAGGGTCATAAATAAACTAAAGTGTTGATTAAAATGATTAAATCATTTTATGGTTAAGCCAAGGATTTATTTTGACTAGTAACTAATTTTATTAGGGTTATAAATAAATTAAAGTGTTTATTAAAATGATTAAATCATTTTATGGTTAAGCCAAGAATTTATTTTGAGCGATAACTAATTTTATTAGGGTTATAAAATAAATTAAAAGAAATGAGATTAAATTTAATCTTGTATTAAATTCTCATTTAATCTCCATTTAATCCCGCATTATCTCGCATTAAATCCTCATTTAATCCCGCATTAAATGCGCATTAAATCCACATTTATTACGGGGAGCCTTTGCTCCCCCTATATAAAGACTCATTCCCCTTTCTCAAATGCACCACAATCTCACTTGAGCCTTGATTTGAGATTCCAACACGATATCTCTCAAGTCAAATCAAGAGCGAACTCCTTTTAATTCGGGTGGGTTTTGGAGTGGTCTAGCAGCTACTCAAAGCTCTGAGGTTCTTCCGCGTTGGGAGGTTTCGATTGGTGGAGTTCGTGTGGGTACTCATAGAGGCTATCCTATACTTGGAGGCTTGTGTAAAAAGGTTCTGCTAAAGCATGCTTCAACTGGGTAAGTCCTCTAATTCTCTTTTAATTATTAAGTCATTTTATTAAGCGTTTTAAGACTTAATAATTATTATGCTTAGGTTATATTGCATGCTTAGTTTATTCTATACCTTGACTATAACTTAGAGTTATAACATGTTTAAAATAAAATATTTTTATGCTAGGACATAATTTAGAATTATGGTACGCCTAGCCTATGCATGCTAACTTAAGTAGAGAATTAATTTAGTTAAGGCTTTAATCAATTTATATGCTACTAATAGGAGTTCCTATGGACAAGGGACAAAATTTTGAATTTCCCTCATGCCTTTTATGCATGTTTGAAGTGACTGTTAGTTCCCAACAATCTTAATGTGCTTGACAAGAAGAGCCTGTGGAATCTTGATCGATGTATATCCTCCCTTCGTCGTGACCTCTAGAGAGGCAGCGACGACCAAAATATAAGAATCAGTGGCGGCTGAACTTTTATTCTGGCCATTAACAACTGTGGCGTAAAAGACTTTAGGGTTCAGTGAACCTTTGGCACGGGTCATATAAAATCCAACCCAAGCCCATTACATAGATGAGGCAAAAAACCCACAACCCACACTCAAAACCACTATAAAAAGGCACACCTCCTCACACCTCAAGGACAGGTGCACATCTCTCACTCTTCTCTATTCTCTCACACCTCGCTCTAGTACTGACTTAGGCATCGGAGGGGTTTCAACCAACCCACCCCCCTTGTCTTCTTTCACTTATTCAGACCATAGGTTTACAAGCCTTGGAGATGAATTTCGCACCAATTGGTGCCGTCTATGGGAAACAAACTGTGAACCCACGATCAATCAACATAGATTCTCTTCTTTTTCATTTGGACACGCTCATCTTCACTGGTTGATTCTAAATTGATCCATGTAAAACCAAATTATCGAAGACAAGAACGCTAGAAGCGACATGATATTATGAAGGATGTGATTAACAAAGCCTCTATCTCTTTTTTTCACTTTTTTTTGCTTTTTACTTCTTTGTTTCTTTTTCTTTTATTTAATAAAACTCGAACCAGGTTCTCCGGCCTCCGCCTTTAAAAAAAAGCCTCTATCTCACTCCCCTTATTCGCGTTACCGAGTGATTTGCTTCCCCTAATCACGTGATCGCAATGATTTGATTCTCTTATTGACTTCATCAACAATATCGAAGCTTCCAAGACCTACACAAGAACGCTAGAAGCGACATGATATTATGAAGGATGTGATTAACAAAGCCTCCATCTCACTTCCCTTATTCGCGTTATCGTAGTGATTTGCTTCCCCTAGTCGCGTGATCGTAATGATTTGATTCCCCTATTTAAAAATATCAAAGCTTCCAAGACCTACACAAGAATGCTAGAAGCAACATGATATAGTGAAGGATGTGATTAATAAAGCCTCTATCTCACTTCCCTATATCGCGTTGTCACAGTGATTTGCTTCCCCTATTCGCGTGACCGTAATGATTTGATTCCCCTATTCGTTTCATCAAAATTATCGAAGCTTCCAAGACCCGCACAAGAACGCTAGAAGCGACATGATATTGTGAAGGATGTGATTAACAAAGCCTCTATCTCACTTCCCTTATTCGCGTTATCGCAGTGATTTGCTTCCCCTATTTGCGTGGTCGTAATGATTTGATTCCCCTATTCGCTTTATCAAAAGAGAATTTGCTTCCCCTACTTGAGTTAATGAAAGAGGATTTGCTCCCTATATTCATGTTATTAAAAGAGTTGTTCGATCGGATCGACTTAAACTAACAACCATATATACTGGTTTGAAAGGTTTCTAATGAACTGAAAGAGCTAGATTCACTTCCCTTATTTGCATAATTGAAAAAACTATCGTGGCATATATAAATAAAATAACTTTTGAATATTACCAATAAAAAAACTTAGTTAGCAAGCAAAATAGATGCAACATGTCATTACTTATTGCCAAAAAACAAGATGAAAGGTTTAAAATACAATAAAAAAAAATGTTAACACTTTTGAAGTAAAACTTTTGTATTCAAGTAGGGCCGGCCCTTAAGAGAAGTAAAGTAAGCGATTGCTCAGGGCCCCCAAAAATCAAGGGGCCTCATGTTTTCCAGTGAAACACGATGATGATTCTGCTGCTTGAAACTTAGATTCTAATCTGCTAGTGTTTTGAGCAATGAGAGAGAAAAACAGAAAGAAAAGGAAGAAGAAGAGCCTCCTTTACACTTGTATGTTTCACTAATTAAAATGGGGCCCTTTTACAAGCATTATATTTTAATTGTAACTTGTGACACCATTTTAGAAAGTTACCACGGGTAAAATTAACGACTAAGAAGTTCTTTTGAGTTGCCTGATTTCAGGAAACGTACACTGTTCTCAGTAAAAGAAATGGTATATTAATTATTTCCATATTTTTCACTTTTATTATGGCATCTCCAATTCTGCCCTAAAAATGGGATTGGAGATGAGAACAGAGCTTTACTTTAAAAAAGGAGCAACATTGTTCCTCCCTAGATCATATTTTATTATTTTTTTTTACTTTTTTTTATTTATTATTTAGTTAGATTTTATATTTATTTGAATTAAGTAAAAAAGAGTAAAATAATAATAAAAACTTAGGTAAAGAGGAATAACATAGTAATATTTATATTTTAAAGTAAAAATTTAAAGTATAAAATTGCACAACAAATATTATAGCTATTTCAAATTATAAAATTTACAGAAGAAAAATCGGAAGGATTAGAGATGACTGGCTCTTTTTTTTACATTTGATTAATCTTTTATTTTATTATTTTCTCAATTTAATTATTTTGTTTCTCCATTTCACCATCATCACTCCATTTTATCATTTCATTTACTATTCTCCATTATTTTGTTCCAATTATATTATTTCTATCAATTCCGTCCGACATTATTTCCTCAATTGTCTTTATCAATCCACATATATTTCTTACAAAGCCACTCACCCTAAAACTTGGATTATGAAATTCCCATAATCAATACATGCTTTGAATCTTTTTCTTTATAATTATATATGTTATTTTTATTGAATATATATATAATAAGGAAATTAAGAAAAGTAATAACAATTTAGATTGGTCGTAATTAATGTAATAACAACTCCTATCATATGAATGTAAAGTTAAACTGTTCTAATTATTTTTCCTTTATTAAATTTAAATTATTTTATTTTGGAAACAATCGTCCCTATAAATCGAAAATTGCACTTCAAAATTGAGTAGTTCTTCATCTTTTCTTTTCTACTGTAATTATGTTTAAATACATATGAATCTGGATGTGAAAATTATTAAAAGAAAATGTTCGGTAGACAATAGTTTTCGAGTGATAATCTTGTTTAACTAATAAAATATGTATTTGTCAAAGGTTAATATTTTTTATTAATAAAATATTAAATTTATGGTTAGAACATTTATGTATATACATACTTCTATTTTATAAGGGTCAAATTTTAGTTTCTGCTCAGGGCCCAAATTTTTCTGAGACGGCCCTGTATCCAAGAATTTTGTTTTAATCAATTGGTTTACATTCAAATGCGATCCCGCCTTTAAAAATCAATTTATGAAAAAATTTCAAAGTTACATTCAATTTTGTTACAATTACGTGCAATCATGACAATTTAATAGCAACATTCATACTAGTTAGTTATATTCTTTTAGTTGAATCATAGATATATTTTTCTTTTCTTATTCTTCAAAAAAATAAAGATATATTTTTCTTGCAATGTAGTCATTGTCTATAAGGAATAAACACTTACTCTTGAATTAATTACATACATTAAGTTTGAAGAAGTTTTCATGGCTGAAATTACCCTACTAAAAGAAGGTAAGAGTCCACCGGAAAAAATATATTCTTTAATAAAATCTGCACTTCTCCTGTACTCATCATCGGCTTCATCTGCAATTGATATGAACTATTCCAACAAAAGAAAAAAATTGATGATTTTAAGGATAAAAATGTGATAGTGACATATATGTTTTTGTCGAAAATTAATGTATTACTTGTAGAACCAAAAGTCCCCTTTGAGCCAATAATGATTCGCAGCAACCAAAGAACTCGTCCATATATTCATGTCCAACATGCTCTATCATTTCACTGAAAAATATATATAATATAAGCTTAATAGTTAATTGATCTCATGATTTTTGTTGGAAATATTAATGTACATAATATGTATCACTAACCAAGATATGATTCCGTCGTATTAATGCATTTTCGGCAATTGACGATAGTCACAAAGCTCTAATGTTATATTGTCCTAATTAAACAAATTAGTACACTAATTAATTAGTATGAACAAATCATTTGCTAATTAAGTGTGTGTATATATACAATTGTTTATTTACGACGTGACAGTCTAGTATCTTTAATAGTAAACATACCTGAAGATCAGCTTGTATGACTTTGAGTTGTGCAAAATTGAGTTGCTGCTGAGAGAGAGTAATACTAGTGTATTTACAGCCAGTTCTTTTTACTACTTCAATTCCAAAAGTTCCCCACCACATCCTATGTCTAGTACATGGTGCTTCTTCTCTATTCTTGCCTGCATTTATTGAGGTGCTACTCATTTATGGTTAAGCAAAATTTGTATTTTGACCCTTTATCACTAATTCGAATATGTTGCGATTTTCGACAATGTGTTGTAATTTTTTATCTTGACCATGGCTATATGTGAAAAAAAAAAAATTAATGAACCAGAGTCAGTTCAAAGGGTGGGCAGGGAAACCATCTACTCGGAGTTCATAGTTGAAAGGGCTCAAAATAAATGTTTGTTTAACTTGTTTGTTTTTTTCAAGAAAGATAAAGATTAATTGAATTTAGATTAATTGATTTATCTTTTAAAAACTAGAAGGGAGGTTATGCTTATGATATCTAATCTTCTAAAAAAATAAATTTGTATTTAATTTTTAAATTGAAGTTTGCTTTTATTATTTCATATAGTATTTATTCAACCACTCAAAATGTCATGTATAATATCGTTATCATATGCATGGATCACTTTTCCATTAAGTTTATGCGTTAATTTATCATTCAAACCAACATTTATTCATACCTATTCTAGTATCTGATTTTACTATATGGATTTTTTTTCACATAATCTAATTTTTTTTCTTTTGGCCTCTTTACTTCGAATAAACTTATATGTGAAAATTTCCCAATATGTTCTTGGACCACAAGGCAATCAATCATTGTACATTTGTACTAAAAAAATAAAATCTAAAAAAATTACAGATTTGCAAATTATTGTTCCAAAACAAAGATTCACCTAATTGAAAATTTTGACTTTAACAGAAAAAGAAGAAAAAGGGAAGGAAAATAGAAAAATATTGCTTTGTTGAATTTTCACGGAATAAATAAATAAAAAAATAAAAGTAATAATGATTTAAGATTGCTTTGGTGATTTTTCTTCCGGTAATACCTAATATTTGTGCAATTTTTTTTCGTCACCGGCCATGCTGGCCACCGACACATCCTAGGGGACGCCGTTGCCCCCAGCAACTTCTGACTTTAACATAACATCTATGTCCAGTAGAGATGGATTTCTCAATGCTATTAACGGTTTTGAATGTTGCAACTTCAGCGCAACAACCCTCATCGGTGATCTTACAGAACCATGATATTGATTTCATCATCACCTCCATGCTCAGTGGGGAAGGATTCTTGAAATCTAACACAGGTGCGGTTTTGATTTCAGGCTTAAACCCTTATCATAAAGCTATTGGAAAACCTATATCATATGTTGTTAAGGTTAATAGTAGCACTGATAATTCACTAAGGGTTGACACATCCTTAACAGCGAAGGCAGAAGTCGTCACTAAAGAAGACTTTACCTCAGTTAAAATCCCGCAAGCATTGATTGACAGGCGACTTGCAATGTGTGAGAACTCTTTGATAGGCCATTTGATTTACAGAAAGGGGATAAACCATACAAATTGGCTGAGCTAAAAGAGGCATTGATTTTTATTTGGGGACTCAAAGAATCGTGGCCTAATTTCTTTAGGCAAAGGGTACTACCATATTTTGCTTGGGTTCCAAGGAACGAAAAACAAAAACCTAGAATAGAGCTATTCTAGGCTTAAAACCTAAAACTTTAAGGGCTCAACCCTGGCAACCGGACTTCAATCCGGCAGATAAAAAAACTACTAGGGCTTTAGTGTGGGTTCGTTTGCACAACTTGCCTTGGAATATTGGGATGCTTCGATTCTGGCTTGTATTGCAAAGAGAGTTGCTAATTTTGTTAGAGTGGATAGAACTACATTAAAGGGTGATTTTGGCCACTTTGCTAGGCTGCTTATTAATGTTGACCTTGCTAATTATATTCCTAACACAATTGGTGTGGAGCGAGAAGGTAAAAAATTGTGGATTAGTGTCGAATATGAGAATATTCCTCAGTTTTGCAAACTTTGTTCGACAATAGGCCATTCTTGGCGTGATTGTCGACACAAAAGAAGGATACTACTAAGCAACCAATTGTTAAGAGGTAGAATGAGACAAACATTAGGAAATAAGCTACGATTCATGTGGATGAAATGCAGGTTTCGGAAAGAGCAGACAAAGTGGTTGACAACTTTAGTTGGAGCAGGCTGAGGTTGGGAATCAAACTGATGTAGGTAACAAGAAGTCAGTGGAAGTTACCGTTCCATTAGAACAAATTCAGCACCGTATATGGAATTATTTGCCTTTGGTTCAGGATATTACCAAGGTATCCGCCATTCAGGGATCGGTTGATAATTCAAAGCCTTACAATTTAGCTATAGGGATAGTGGCAGTTTTGGAAGAGACCATGATAGGAAGTGATAGTCGTACTACTAATGGAATCCGAGGATGGAAATTTGCAAATGTATCAGAAGAGGAGAGGGATACTAATTTGGGTGTTGGTAGTGAAATCTAAGAGGCTAGGTGACAGCAAATAAATCTTGGAAAAGATAAATGGATTGATGATCATGCATCGGGTAAGAGGCGGCTTCAGGCATATTTTTCAGATGGAGAGAACACCAGGGAGATTGCTACGAGAGTAGATTTTAATCAATCTGGGAAACGTGGTAGTGTAAGGCCTCCATAAGTCAGGCCTCAAGAGGCCATGGACTTCAAAATCAATCGTGTCATTGTCCATAAAGATCCTTTATTGAAATTGTAGAGGTATTGATATACCTCCACTAAATTAACACTTTCTAACTTTTGTCATAGACATCATCCTGATTTTGTTTATTTAGACGAGCCTATGATTCATATTCTTCTAGTGATTGAAATTATGTGAGGTTCTCCCTTGTTGGCATGAATAATAAAATCCTTCCTTCTATTTGGGATTTTGCGAATAATGGTATGACTGTTACTAATGTTTTTTTTTCTTTTGAACAACATGTTTCGGTTGACTTGATTACCTTGGGCAAGCATATGATTTCTCTTTTATTTATGGTAGTAATGTTGCTAGTGTTAGTATAAGATTATGGAGTGATTTAATGAGTCTTTCTATTGATTGTCCTTGGCTTGTTTTGACAACTTTGATATAGTTAGGCGATCTCATGAAAAGTCTAGGGGTAATTTAAAATTGCAGGCTTCCCGCGGCTTTGTTGCTTTCTCTGATAATGCAGATATTATTGATTTACCTATGTTTGGAGCTGAGTTTACATGGACCAATGGCCATAGAGGGGATGGTTAATTAAGATTTTTTGAATTTATGGGGTAAGGTTACTTGTACCATTTTACCTAGATATCATTTTGACCATAATCCTTTTCTAGTGGATTGTTCTTTGGGAGCGATATTGAGGTCCAGATTCCATTTTTAATCCATGCGGTTAACTCATGTGGACTTTCATCAGTTTGTTGCAAACAACTGGATTTCGTGCCCTAACTTAACGCCAATGCATGCAATTACATGCAAATTAAAAATCTTATGTTACAAAATTAAGGCTTGGAATATGGATTTTTTTGGTAATTTATCCTAACCAATTACCACTTGCCAACATGCCTTTTTGTAGTTTCAATCAGAAATGTACATGACTGGGTACTTGGATGATCTTTCTAGTCGCGAATTAACTACTCGTTTTGATCTTGATAGAATTCTTAAATAGGAGGAAATTTTTCTGAAAGAGAAGGGAAGAGTTTCCTGGCTTTCGGTGGGTGATAGGAATTCTAAGCTTTTTCATAAACATGCGAATAATAGACAAATTAGTGCTCACATTAATTGTTTAAAGGTGAATGATGAAATTACTATTGATCTTAGGGCCATATTGAGTCATGTTAATAGCTTTTACATGGACCTTTTTAAGAATCCGGGACATATTAGACCTCCTATTGAGCAGATTCGGCATGTCACCCCTTCCATAGTTTTTTTAAATGGCCTCATATGGCTTACAATAATAAAAAAGGAAAACCTTATCCCACCCTGCCCGAGTGTGGACTCGAACCTGCGACCTCTAGGAACACAGCTTCAAGGCTCAACCACTAGACCAAGCCTTTGCCAATGAAATAAAAAATAATAAAGAAAACAGTCATCCCTTCTATGGTTTTGATTCTGAAAGAGTAGGGGGCAGATAATGTGGAGAAATTCAGACCTATTGCTCGTTCCAACTTCATCTTCAAAGTCATTACTAAAATTCTTGCTAATCGTCTTAGTGATATTATCTCTCGCATTATTTCCAATCAGTGATTCAATTTCATAAAAAGTAGTAAAATTACACATGCTATTACTTTGGAGTTAAAGGGAATTAATGTGCTTCATAAAATAGACTTTAGGGGTCCTATGGCTCTCAAAACTGATATTAGGAAGGCCTTTAATACAATTGACTGGTGTTTCTTGCTTGATGTCTTGGATAGTTTTGGTTTCTCTCTTCAATTTCATGACTAGATTTGTAAGTTCTTGCTACGTGTCGTATTTTGATTGCGATTAATGGTGATATTTCAAGATATTCTTTTTTTGCATTACGGGAGAGTATCTTAGTCACAAGATCACTACCCTAGCTGCTAGTGACATGTTCAGTCCTATGGGGTACTCATCTAATGGTAGTTTTCCGACACACATTCTTTGTGCTAATGATGTTGTGATTTTTGGTAAGGCTACATTAAGGAATATAAGAATCCTACAATAATTATTTGAGGAATATGCCACAATATCAAGTCAGGTTATGAACTAAAGCAAATCATCTACATTTTTTTGGAGGGGTATCAATCAGATTAGGGCGTGAAGCATTTCTTTAATGTTTGGTTTGCGTATCCTCAACAAACCTTTTGAGTATCTCGGTGTTCCGTTATTTAGTGGAGTTCCCCGAGGATTAGCGCTTAAGCCTACTAGGGATAATATTCTTGGGAAATTTATGGGTTGGCGTGGTTCTTCCTTATCTATGGTTGGTCGGGAATGTCTTGTAAATTTTGTTATTCAAAGTTCGTTTGTTCACTCTTTTTTCTATATATGGTTGGCCTACTAACCTTTGGAAGGAGATGGAATGTGCAGTTCAAAACTTTAATTGGAAAGGCTACGGTCCCATGGAGCACATATTGCAAACCGATATCTTGTGGAGGCATGAGCATTAAAAATTAAGCGAACTTAATGAAGCCTTACTTTGTAAGTTCAATTTTGAGCTGCTAAGCAGTTTCTTCAACGAACAAGGGATGACCACTGATTACCTATAGTGTCCTCTATATGGAGTTCCCTTAAGTCCAATTTTGATTTTGTTCATTCACACTCTCTGTTGTTGCTTGCTAACAGTGATAGAAACAATTTTTAATTTGATCATTGGGTCAGGCTGAATCTGGCGACGAGATTAAACTTCTCCGATGCTCAACATTGGAAAACCTCAGGTAGGGTAGCAGAATTTATTGATGGACCTCGAGGGATTGCCAAGTGAAATTCTAGATGAGATTCGTGGTGTGCCAAGGTTTCCAATGGGTTCGGATGTTTGCATATGGAAGCCTACGGTGGATAGTATTTTTCGTGTTAAAGGATGTTCGTAGAATTCTTTACGGTAGGAGGGAGCTTGATTCTTTACATCCATTTAGTTGGAAGGCATTTTTACCTCCTTCCAGGTCTACTCTTTGTTGGCGACTTATACAGGGATGTATTCCCACAGATGAAGTTTTACAACAAAAGGAATCCATACCATTTCTTGTTGCTCCTTTTATCGTATAAGTCGTGCAAGTCTATGGATCATTTATTTCTGCTTTATGAGTTTACTTCCACGCTTTAGGAGACTATCTTAAACTTAGTAGGTGGAACCATACATAGAGATGCGGGTGTCAAAGCTATGTTGTTACAAGTGAATGACCGGTGGTGTGATACACAATTATTTGCCTTTTGGAATGTCGAGGTTCTGTCTTGTCTTTGGGTTATTTGGCATACCAGGAATTTAGCCCGAATTGAGAATGAGAAACCTAGTCTTAACCATTGTGTTAGATCGTTGTGGATGTCGTTGAAGGAAGTAGAATTCTTTCGAGTTGGAAGCACGAGACAAATTACGAATTTTGGGGTCCTAAAACAATTGGGATTTCAAACGGCGTGAGCGATGGAAACCATTAAGGTTATTTGGAGGCTTCCACCTCCGGGATTGATGAAAGTTAATATTGATGGCTCGGCATTGGAGACCCTAGGAATGGCAAGTTTTTTGGGACTCTTTCGAAATTTCAGAGGATTTCTCATGGTTCTTTTTCAGGTCGTTGAAACTGAAGATTTTGTTTCTAGGCCGAATTATAGGTTTGTAATTTAACATAACTCTGATGACTTTTGTATTATTCTTTCATTTAATATGTTCGAGCTCAACTAGTTTTTCTAGGGTTATTTCCGGGGAAAGGTTTTGGATTAGACTTGCACGAAGGTTTTTTGGTTCTAGTTGAGCAAGTGATGGTATGAGTAGCATGGTCCGATGTGCACCTGGCTTGCCAGTTAAGCTATATTAGTGTCGAAACCATCTTAACCATTTCTCCCTTAACCACCTTAACCATTTCTCCCTTAAATCTTTCCTTCATTATACCTAAGTTTTTCCCTCACTCTAGATTAACCTTGGTTTTCTAATTAGACTCCGCCTTTTACCAAAAAAAACTTTCACAGAATAAATTTTCTTTCATGAAAAAAATACTAAAATTGTGTAAGACTGAAATTTTATTTGAGATACAAAAAAAATTATTTATTGTTACATTGTACACCACGACATAAATTATTTTGATATGAACTCGCTTCAAATTTCTTTATAAATGCAGGTGAGTTAAACTAACTCTGTCTTCAATCTTACTAAATAATACAGGTCTTAGAGCCAGTTTGACATTGCTTTTTAAGCTGCTTCCAAAATAAGTTGCTCTCACAAACTTTTAATAGAACTACATATTTCAAGTTTGAACAACACATTTTAATTTTTCATACTAATTAACTAGGAACTGTCTGATTTATTTTTTCCAAAATCAAATCTGCAACTTTCAAAAAAAGCTTGAACATGGAGCTTCTCAAAAAAGCTGCAAAAACTCACAGCCAAACTGCCCCTTAGTCGTTTCACTTGCTTATTATATTGATCTCAAGTTAATATTCTAGTGTACGCGAAAATACTTTAACTAGAAAAAAGGCCACCTACAGGGTGGCTCATCAAATTAGTTTATTTATACTCACTCGGTCAGATTCAAAAAAAAATTACTAGTTCATAGTAAATTTTATCAGTATGCCCTAGTCTTTTATACTCTCTTATTTCATCAATTACTAGTTCATAGTAAATTGATCAGTATGCCCAAACTTTTTATACTTACTTTATCCACAAGAACTTGAATTTTTCTGAGTTGTGCAGTTTTTAAGTCTTCGTCTGCGTTCTGTACATGTAAGTATTATACAAATCAACATATTTTTAATCAATTAAACGAATAAATTATAAATTTGCATATAAAATCAATTAGTACTATTTTCTACCTTTAGTTTAATTTCGTACCTTAAATATTCCAGTTGAATATATCATTGTTTCACCCAAGAAGAGACCGAAAACATCATTACTCTGCACATAGAAAAACATTAAAAAACACGTATTTAACATAAGATAATTTCAACTAGTTTTTTTTATATTTACCAGGTCATAGTGATGAGAAATGTTCAATCGAGTTTGAGAAAGAGAATTTAGTCTCAAAACATGATGATAAAATAATTTTCCAGACCCCAAAACAAAAAACAGCTATAAATAACATAGGTGCCCACCAACCCCTAAAAAAATCATATATAAAATTATAACCATGCGTATAATCATGAAAAAATACATGCCAAATCATGTTTTAATTAGTGTTACGCCGATACCTTTTCTAATTAAATTTTGAGACGAATTTGTTTGCATCTTTTCCCAGCATCAGCTGCTCTCAAAATAATTAATACAATTTTCAGCAGTAACAAATTAGATTAACAAAAATATTAAACTATTAGTCTTTATTACCATGAAAAGATTAAAGAGACCTTTATCTGCATCTGCTAATGAAAAATCTCCATCAATGTAAGCATCAGCAAGACCTACATCTGCCCTTGTCATCACCTAGGAGACATTTCTTAATTAATCAAGTATTTAATTTAGCATGATAAAAAAATACATAATTAATTGATAAATTATTGACAAGAAGGAAAAATAAGCCATACTTTCCAGTAAAATTGAGGATTGTGAACATGGAGATCAATTTTCAAGGAACATTGATCATTATTTCCAATATAACTAAGATCTGAGCCATTAGATTCATGTATGCTGCACAATCGCATTTACTGTAATTATAATTTATATAGTAACAACAAAGTTATAATTAACTGACAATTAAATGAAAACTGACATTAAGCAACCAGTAGAGATATAAGAAGCAAGAAATCTAGCAATGAAACGACGAGCAGTAGCTTCTAGTAGAGAAGGCTCCTTGTATTTTTCACTTGTAAACTCATCAATACAGTTAGTAGCTGAACATAATGCCATCTTATTTGGATCCATTAAATATTTCTCTCTCTCTCTGCTCTAATACATGAAAAATTATATAACGAAATTGTACATGAAAGAAACCGTTGCAGAAATAAAGAAATAATTTAAGTTGTGAAAATTAGGCTTTTGAAATTATCAGCAAAATAATTGGTACAAATGAATCTAATAGCTTTTATGATTTGTGTTGGTAAACAATTATATACCATAAACTTTTTTTTCGGTTTGAATGTGGGACGCAAAATTTCATTGAAGACCCGATTTTCGTTTTAGTGGACTATAATACAATAGCATATATTGAAATTTTTATGGATATTAATAATTATTTATTTTTTAGTTAATACTTTTCTCACAAATAATTGATTATCGTTATTTATTATTATGGTCAATTATATGTTTTACTTTATTGTTATATATTAATGTTTATTACCAACAATGCGTAGCTCAGTTGGTTAAGCAGATTGAGCAAGTTGGAAGAAAACAAGGTTCAAATCTCACTAAATACACTTATTGAGAGGGGTGAGGAGTCACTTTTACTAAGCCCCGAACAAGATTATCTCAATGAAGATACTTGTAAATATTATAAAAAAATATAATAATGTTTATTAAAAAAATAATTTTATATTATTGTACTTAAGGCCCGAAAATGTTAGTAGCGGAATTGTGCTTAAGAAAATTTCCTCAACAAAGTGCAGTCTCCAAGTTTTACACTTCAAAAGATAAAACAAGAAAATGAAAGAATTAATGAGAGCACTTTAATACTTCTAAATTCGGAGAAGTTGTTATTAAAGTTAGGTTTCTGTTGTTGAAAAAAGGTGGCTAATAAAGAAGACCGAAGGCAGTTGCTCTAAATTATCTATATTTTTCCTTTTTAGAAATCAACATTGAAATTTCATCGCGTCACTCTTCAAAATAAAATAAAATAAATTCAATTTTTTAAAATTGAATGCCATATTTATAATTAAATATTGATTTGAATTGAGTCAGTTATCTTGTTATCAAAGTGCTGATAAAGTAACACTCTTTAAAAACCCTATCTGTCTCTCTGTTCCGCTCTTCTTATTTTAAATTAGATTTTATTTGGAGGAGGAAATAGAAGTTTTTTCAAACGCTCTCGTCTTTTTCCTCTATTGCTTTTTTGTTTTTTAGTTCTGGTTCTTATTTTTTTAATAAAATAATTTACACATTTTATTTTATTGATTTCTTGCTTATCCGATCGTCTTCAATCGTAGATCCGCTGCTATACAATACGCCTTTGATAGATTTATCGTTGGATTGGACTCCATCAGATTTCAGTCAAAGATACATGTTGATCTTTCATAAAGGTACCAAAATCTATTTCCTTTAAGTAAGATTATTTCAGATCTGCAAAACTGGTTGGTGTTATGGAGTACGATGGAGTTCTTATGGTTGTGGATTCTCGATAACGTGAGATGAAGGTTAAGAAAATATAGGTTAAAGAAGTGTTGTTCTTTTTTTAATTTTCTTTATGTTTTCCTCTTGCTCTTGTGGCAAGTTTGTTCTTATCTCATATGGTGAGATTATGTTTCTCTGATTTTGGTAAAATATTTTATTTGATTTGTATATCAGTCAAGATATACTCTAAATATCAGTAATTAAGGCAATCCTCCTATTTAGTCAAAAAAAGTGCGGAAACAGTTCTCAATTCGTCCCGACTTTGTTCTTTTCAAGTTATAATCTATTCAGTTCATTTTCAGTATTCAATATCAGTTCAAAGTCAATAATATAATATTATATATTAATATTTTTAAAGTATTATTGTTATTAAGGATTAAAATCATGAGAAGTGCATGAACTTTACATTTACTAATATAATGGTACATGAATTTTAAAATTTGACATAATAATACACAAAATTTAAATTTTACTAACATAATAATAAATATTACCTTTCACTTATCTTGCAACGTCTCATCTTCTCTATTTTTCAAATTTCTCTTTCTATAAGGCCCTCTCTTTCCCTCTCTAAAAGTTTCACAAATCTAATCCACGCCTCCATCAAATTTGCAAAAGACTAAATTAGTAAGTTAGTATATCAACGATTGAAATGGAGGACGAAATTGTACGTCAATCTCAAACTTGGCCATACCTTACTCCAAACAAATCAACATCTGTATTCCCTTTCATTAGTAGTGACAAATAAATAACCATATTTCTAAATACACACAGTAAAAACATGCCCTCTTTCCTCCCACAAATGTTGTTAAGGTTAAATAATTAAACTTAATACAAACAAAAAATTTAAAGAAGTAAAGTAGGAGAATTACACACATTTTTCATTAATAAAAAAGAAGTCAATAAATGTGTGCAAAGAAGATATGATCAAAAGATATGACAAATTGGAGGGGACAACTTGTGATAAAGAACAATGGTATTAGATGGCTCCAAATAAAAAATGGCTGCCATGAAATCACGGCTAATAAGATATGATAAGTTAGAATTAATTATTGTAACTATATGATGCGGACTTTGGTTGTATTTTAAAGCTATATAAGAGTTTATCTGCTTATGGAATTACATGAGTGAAAAATATAATAAAAAGGTTCTGTAAGTTCTATTCTAAGTGTTGTGTTTATGTTTGATTATTATTTTTGATTAATTAAGCTCCTATTTCCTCAAACAAAGTGATACCAGAGCCATTTTGAAACCCGATCCTCTTCCCGAGAAATTTTTTCGAGTGAAAAAGTCGAGTTTGAGAAATTTCAGGCGTTACAGTAATCCATAAGTGTCACAATAAGACTGTCAGAAGTGTTGCTAAAATCTGTAGAAACTATTATAGTACGTATTTAGTGTTGCCAGAGATCCAGAAGCGTTGCAACAGCACCTGTACGAAATAAAAATCAAGTTCTTTTAAAAGTCTCTACCAAAATGAATACCAACAATATTCCCTTTAATTTTCCTCAACTTACCAAAACCAATTACAAAAATTGGTGCATTAAAATGAAGGCAATTCTTGGAGCCCAAGATGTTTAGGATATTGTCGAAAAAGGTTACGTCCCAGCTGAAAATGCACAACTGTCTCAAGCAGAGAAAGACAGTTTGCACAAGAATCGAAGAAATGACTAGAAGGCACTTCGTCTAATCCATCAAGGATTAGATGATGTAATGTTTGAGAAGGTGGCAGAAGCAACCACTTCCAAGCAGGCATTGGACATATTACGATTATCTCTTCAAGGAGAAGAGAAAGTACAGAAAGTTTGGCTACAAATGTTGAGGAGAGAATTTGAGATGATGAAAATGAAGGAGACAGAAGGAATTGCAGATTATTCCTCACGAGTAAAATCTGTCGTTAATCAAATGCGGCAGTACGGAGAAAAACTCGATGAATCAAGAACCGTGGAAAAAAATTCTACGGTCGCTACTACCGAAGTTTGATTAGATAGTAGTGGCCATAGAAGAGTCACGAGACACGAGTACAATGACCAAGGATGAACTTGTTGGCTCGTTACAAGCATGTGACCAGAGGCTAAATAGACAAAAACAGGAGACTATTGAACAAGTCTTGGCAGCAAAGGCTTCATTAAAAGGAGGAGAAAATAGCCGAGCTGCTAGTCAAATTGGACAAGGACACGGTAAAGACCGCTGAGGAAAAGGAAGAGGAAGAGGTCGTGGTAGAAACCAACAATATGAAAGAAATGAAAATAATAATGAAGATAATCAGTCCATACGAGGTAGAGGTCGTGGACTTGGACGAGGACGAGGAAGAGGAAACTGGAGGCAGATTGATGGACGAGATAAGTCCAATGTTCAATGTTATAATTTCTCGAGATTTGGCCACTATGCATCAGAGTGTCGGAGCCCACCAAACCAAGCAGAGGAGATAGCTAATAACATCCAAGACAAGGAGATGATCGATACGGTTTTACTAACCCGTAAAGGTGACCATAGTTAAGAAAACAACATTTGGTCTCTTGACAACGGAGCGAGCAATCACATGTGCGGGGATGAGAAGATATTCATAGAACTGGACAAGTCGTTTAGTAGAAATGTCGTCTTTGGAGATTCGTCAAAAGTTCCTATTCGAGGCAAAGGAACTATCATTCGTTTAAAGAATGGAGAGCACCAGTTCATCAGCAATGTCTATTATATTTCAAACATGAAAAGTAATATTTTATGTTTGGGACAGTTGTTGGAGAAAAATTATCAAGTTCATATGGTTAACAGAAAGTTGGTGCTACTAAATGATAAAAAGGAGCTACTTTCAAGTGTGCCTATGTCAAAGAACTGAATGTTCACTCTAAACATCAAGACGGATGTGGCCAAATGTTTGAAAGCTTGTGTGAAGGATTCCCATTGGATTTGGCATTTACTATATGGGCATCTCAATTTTGGAGAATTGAAATTACTAAGCCAAAAGAATATGGTGCATGGTCTTCCCCCTATTGATAAACCTCAACAACTTTGTGAGGGATGTCTTATTGGAAAATAATCCAGAATGAGTTTTCGAAAGGAGTCCTTGTCTAGAGCAAAGGCGCCGCTTGAACTCATTCATACCGATGTTTGCGGACCGATGACACCAACATCATTGGGAGGCAACAAATATTTCTTGCTATTCATTGATGACTATAGCAGAATATTTTTGGTGTATCTTCTGAAGGAGAAATCAGAAGTTTTTCGAGCATTCAAGAAGTTCAAGGCGCTCGTCGAGAAAGAAAGTGGCTTTTACATCAAAGTCCTGAGATCTGATAGAGGGGGAGAGTTTACATCACATGAATTTAAAAGATTCTGTGAGTATCATGGAATCCATCATTTTACGTTAGTACCTAGATCACCGCAACAAAATGGTATTGTTGAATGAAAGAACCGAACCGTGATGGATATGGTGAGAAGCATGCTGAAAAGCAAGAGTTTGCCCAAGGGGTTGTGGGCAGAAGCTGTTGATTGTATTGTCTACATCTTGAACCGATCTCCAGCAACAAGTGTGTCAGATATGACACCCCAAGAAGCGTGGAGTGGGAGAAAGCCAAATATCTCTTATTTTTGTGTTTTTGGGAGTATTGCACATGTTTATGTTGCCAATGAAGAAAGAAGAAAGTTAGATGATAAAAGTAAAAAATACTTGTTTATGGGATACTCAGAATTTTCTAAAGGATACAAGATGTTCGATCGTGATATGGGAAAGACGATTATTAGTAGGGATGTCACCATTGACGAAGAAGCAGTTTGGGAATGGGATAATGACAAGCAGAAGAATTACAGTTTTTATACTTTCACCATGGATGAAAATAATGATCGTGATATAGAGGAGCCAACCACAGCATCGACATCATATATTCCCATTCCAATTGCATCTGCAGGACACGATGATGATGAAAGTCAAAGTCCAAGAGAAAGACCTAGAAAATTTCGTCTTGTTGAAGATCTTTACAATGCAACTAGAGAGCTCAATGAAGAATTAACTCTTTACCGTCATCTTATTGATAGTGAACCTATTGATGCTGAAGAAGCCATGAAAGATGAGAAATGGAGAAAAGCCATGGAGGAGGAGATCAATTCAATTGAGAAGAACAAGATGTGGGAGTTGACAAAACTTCCAATTGATAAAAAGTCCATTGGTGTTAAATGGGTGTTCAAAGCAAAGAAAGATGCAAATGGAGAAATTGTACAACACAAGGTGAGACTTGTTGCAAAAGGATATAGTCAAAAGCCTACTATTGACTATGATGAAGTTTTTGCACAAGTCGCAAGAATAGAGACTATCAGATTGGTGATCTCAGTTGCTACTCAAAATGGATGGAATGTCCATCGAATGGATGTCAAGTCAGCATTTCTAAATGGATATTTAGAGAAGGAAATCTATATCGAACAACCGTTGGGTTACATCATCAAAGGCCATGAAGAAAAAGTGCTACAACTGAAGAAGGCACTATACGGAATAAAGCAAGCACCTAGAGCTTAGAACAGTCGCATTGACAAATACTTTCATGAAAATGGATTTGTCAAATGCCCACAAGAGTATGCTTTATATGTGAAAGTAAAAGGTGGTGACATGTTGATGGTGTGCTTATATGTGGATGATCTTATTTTCACCAGAAACAATCCTAAAATTTTTGACGATTTCAAGAGGACAATGACTCGTGAATTTGAGATGACTAATATTGGCCTAATGTCATATTACCTTGGCATTGAAGTGAAGCAGAAAGAAGATGAAATTTTTATTTCGCAAAGTGGCTTTGCTAAAGAGATCTGGAAAAAATTCAAGATGGAAAACTGCAATTCGGTCAACACTCCGGTTGAATGCAGCCTAAAATTGACCAAGGATGAGAATGAAATTTGCGTGAACCTGACAAATTTTGGAAGTCTGATCAGGAGTCTGAGATACTTGATGTGCACACAGCCTGATATTATGTATTCGGTTGGGCTAGTCAGTAGATACATGGAAGAACCAAAGGAATCTCATTGGAATGCAGTAAAAAGAATACTCCGCTATATCAAAGGTGCAACTAATTTTGGACTTCGATATTCAGAATCTGACGAGTTCAAATTAGTTGGTTACAGTGACAGTGATTGGGCTGGTGACAAAAATGACCGAAAAAGTACTAGCGGATTTGTATTCTTTCTTAGCAAAATAACTTTTACTTGGAGTTCAAAGAAGCAACCTATAGTGACGTTGTCAATATGTGAAGCTGAATATGTTGCTGCAACATCATCTGTGTGTCATGCAATATGGCTGAGAAGACTATTAAAGGAACTTCAAATGACATAACATGACCCAATGGACATTTTTGTCAATAACAAATCGGCATTGGCGTTGGCGAAAAATCCACTCTTCCATGACCGAAGTAAGCATATTGATACAAGGTATCATTTCATCCGAGAGTGTATTGAGCAGAAGGAAGTCATATTGAAGTATGTCAAAATACAAGATCAGATAACGGACATCTTTACAAAGCCACTGAAGTGTGGCATGTTTAATAATTTACGAGCATTGTTGGGCATAAAGTTAAATAATTAAACTTAATACAAACAAAAAATTAAAAGAAGCAAAGGAGGAGAATTACACACATTTTGCATTATGAAAAAAAAGAAGTCAATAAATGTGTGTAATGAAAATATGATCAAAAGATATGACAAATTGGAGGGGACAACTTGTGATAATGAACAGTGGTATTAGATGGCTCCAAATCAAAAATGGCTGCCATGAAATCATGACTAATAAGATATGATAAGTTAGAATTAATTATTGTAACTATATGATGTGGGCTTTGGTTGTATTTTAAAGCTATATAAGAGTTTATCTGCTTATGGAATTGCATGAGTGAAAAATATGATAAAAAGGTTCTATAAGTTCTATTCTAAGTGTTGTGTTTATGTTTGATTATTATTTTTGATTAATTAAGCTCCTATTTTCTCCAACAAATATAACTCGATTTGAATCCAACACATAATTGATTCAAACGAAGTTGATTACAAAATCCTTTTTGTTCAAATCGTGTGCCATAGTGGCGTCTAGGGCTAAATACACAGTTGCTCGAGGAAGTCGGCCATCCAATTTGGAGGCTTTGGCTGCTTTTAAATAGAGTCTATTAATGTATAAAAGGTAAAAGCGTAATGAATACCCCTTGTAGTGTGATACAACCGGTGAATCTCCAGCAAAGAATTAAGTAGCGGGAACTGACCAATGTTTGTGATCCTATGAGTGCGGCACTTGTAGAGGTTTAAATGGAATTTACGATAATTGCCATGGAATCACAAGAAAGATGAGAGATTCAACAAGAAGTCCTAATATGAGGAAATTGATGGATAACTGAATTTGTTGGGGAGCATGAAGGAATACAAATGAAAGCTAGAAGAGGTGGTTATTTTTGTTCTGTTTCATAGATTTAGGTGTAAAATAGAGACACTAAATTGTTAGAGAGAGAAAGACAGTGGTTTAGAGAGAGAAAACTGAGAATGGAGAAGATGATGTTGTAAGATAAGTCAATGGTAAATTCTATGGTCAAAGGTAATATTTACTAGTAAGGTCTAAAGTTTGGAATCTTTATCTCAAGTTTTAAAGTTCATGTACCATTATATTAGTAAATGCAAAGTTTATGTACTTTCCATGATTATAAGATTGTTATTAGCATATAGTATTATTTTTATAACACAGATTATTGATTTCAACTTCAGTATTAATTATTCAGTTTTAGTTAAGTTTCAGTTCAGTACAACTCTAAATAAGTTGGAAAGAAGAGCCTTTAGTTAAAGCTTCTTACACCACCATTAAGTGTTGTTGGAGACTCTTTATATGTGGGGATGGGCATGGATCTTGCATCCGATTTTACTCTAGATTTAGATCTATTTTTTGTTTGATAATTTAGAGTATAAGAAATAAAGTCTATTTTCTTAAGACATTTAATGATAGAGTTGGTATTTGAATTAAATGTCACAAGATGTTTTGAATAGTTGAAGAAGCTATGGGGTCACTTTAAAAGTTTAGAGGGGACAATAAATTTTTTGTGACAAATTCTAATTTGAGCCTAAAAAAATACGAATTTCCAAGGGTGATATATAACAATCATATAAATAATTAACAACTAGTAAAAACAAAGGTAGGTTTTTTTTATGGTGAATTTGTTTTTCTTTTAGGAATAAATGTTACTTTGTTCACTATTATTAGAGACACCGAATCTAGATCGGATCCTAATAGATCCAAATTCAAATGTGTTTTTATACAATAAATTTATATCAAATAAATTTATATTAGATCATGATCTGTTGGATCTAATAAATTAGACCCAAACTCAGATCCTATGGATCTAATACATTCGGTTCTAAAACGAGCCCAAAATGAATTTGTAAAGAATTAATTTCAGGAAGTACAACACTTATATCAACAACCAGGTTGAAATTTATTCTTAAAAGTCACAATCTTCATTTATAGTGAAAAAGACAAAGTTTAACATCTACCACGGATCAAACTCTAAGATGTGTATGAAGCAACCTTAAATCATGTAGCTAGCCATCATGCCCTTCGAAGCACCTGTAAATTGGCGATCGGGGATTTAGTCTGGATGTGAACATGGCTTAAAGGTATCGCCCACCGTTGAGACCCATCAAGACACCTCGTGGTGAAAAACCAAAAAAAAATTTACATTCTATCATCCTTTAAACATCACAAAGTGAGGCATGTGGGTAAAATTAGGTTCTTCTTTATTATATATGCGAATTCGAGTCTGGATTTAGGTCTCTAAATAAATCCCGATACTGGATTCATATTTTTCTGTTGGATCTAGATTCAGATTCACTTCGAATTCAATGGGTCTAAAATTATAGAATCAAACCCTAAAATAGATTCGCGATCCGGGCCTAGATCTAAGATCCGGTCTCATCTCTAACTATTGTCATTCAATTAAATTTTACACAACTAATTCAATAGTGATAAAGAGCAAAGTAACTTTTATTTTGCTAATTACAAAGTCACCATAAAATGCATTAACCATAAAAGACTTGAAAATCTTCAATAATATCAAAACCTACTATATTGTTTCAAGTCAAATACATATGTTTCTACCAACCTCTTGAACTTGTTAAAAGAACATCAATTTGCTCAATAAGTTCGATGAAACCAGACACTTATTAGAACATGTAGTACCAACTACCATACATGTAAAGTGTTAAAAAGTCAAACCAATAATAACGTGACATATTCAGTAAAAATTCAAACTACTCCTTGGATAATTTCACAAAGTCTCTATTAACTTATTTTGTATTAAAAATACCATTTTATTTAAACAAAGTTTTCCAACTTGATAAAAATCTCAATTATATTACAACTACCAACCAGTTTTCTAATTTGGTTTGAAATTGTTAAGTTGCTGAAAAAATTTCAACAAAAAATTGTAGATTAGAAACTCACTCTCACCATACCATATCATCAAATAATGGGTTAAATGATGCGTTTTTGCCAAGTTCACGTGGGTATTTTAGTGTATATTAATAGTTATACAATATTGATGTTAACTGAAGTGAATTGATTATTAGTTGAATTGTTTAATTGTTTTCCCATTCTTGTTTATCATACCTAATGTATACCCTAAATGTTTCTTACTTATATCTTTGTTATATGACACTAGTACATTATTTATACCTTACCTATGCCTTGCACATATCATACCTTATCTTAAACGTTTCATAGGACATTTTTGAAGAAAAGGAAAAAGGAAAAAGGAAAAAGGAAAAGATACTATTGCTGTAGAAAATGAACCAGAACAGACAAATGAGCAAGAAACACATGACATAAGGATGTTGATCAACAACATATCGGGACAAGATGTGCTATTTACTACATTTTTATGCGATTGATTATGAGATTTGGATGCATAAAAAATGTTAGATTTGTATGAAACAATGAATAAAGAATGAAATATTAAACATCACAATCTGTTGTAACCGCAACTTTTGCTGTGATTTTCTTCCAATTCAAATTTAAACCATTATGGATTTTACAACGCGATACACTAAAATGCATATATTTTCTGGAAATTTGTTGTTCTTCATTCAACTTCGATTAGATTCACTTAAAAGAGTTAAACAAAAAGCATTAGGAAAAAAATTAAAGAAAAATCTAAACTGCAAAGTAATACCCAAGGAATGGGCATGGGCTGGCCGTATAGAATAATAGCACACAGACACGGATTTAAGCTTGGGGTTGTTACAAAAATCTCCAAAAAAATAAAATAATTTGAGGGGCTCTTACAAATAACACCCCTCTTCATAAAATAATTTAGACTAAAAGCCAAAATAATTACAACTCCGCGTTCTCCTCCTCCACGTTGCAATGCTCATGGTTTTTTTTATTTTCATTACTTTCTTTTGCATTTATATTTCAAACCGTGCATTTTTTCGACATGCCGCTATAGAGTTTTTTGTTCGTATCTTTTTTTATCTTCGAAAGGATATCCACTGTGACTTTTTCAACTGATAGACATGTGATAGATGTTTGGTAGACATGTTATAGAAATATAATAAATATGTGATAGAAGTCTGGTAAATACGTGGAATCTATTGCTTTCATTAGCCTTTTTTTTATCTTATAATCTATATATTGTACTTTCTCTGTATTTGATCTGTTTTGGCGTTCTTTTCTTGATCTGGAAATCGTATCTCGATTCTCTTCTCTTCTTGTTATTGTTTGATTTTTGCAACCAATTTATCATTGTTTAGATGGTGGTTTGATTTCAAGGTTTGCACAAACCAACATAACAATTCCTGAAAAAAAACCAACAAAAACTAATATCTACCATATGTCCATCAGACTTCTATCACATGTATATTGGACATCTATCAGATATCTACTGGTTCAAAAAATTCGAAAATGTCATAGTTGATGTCATTTCGAAGATAAAAATAAGATGAACAAAAAACTCTAAAGCTGCATGTCGAAAAAATAAACGGTTTGAGAGATAAATGAAAAATAAGAAAAAAAACAAAAGTAAAAGGGGAGAAACAAGTGGATGTCATGGTATGTAAATAGAATTAAAGAGAATATGTATTTGTAAATAGTCTTACTTGATGGAGAATTTGTAAATAGTTTACAAAGTATGATTATTACAAAAATACCATCTTGTATTTATCTAGTAAATATCTAGTAATCGTCTAGTAGTTATCTGGTAAATATCTAGTAATCGTCTAATAGTAATATGGTAAATCATAACTTCAAAGATTTTTCTAAAATATACATAACATAATGGATCTAATGACATCAAACATATATATATATAATAGATGTGCATATGACAATTTCATAACAATATTTACTATATAACTACCAGACAATTACTAGACGAATACTAGACATTTACCAGATAAATACCAGATCGTATTCATGTAATTATTTACTCTTGTTTTTGTTAATTTGTAAATTGTTTATGGTGAGACAGTAGATATGTAATTAATTTAGCTTAATGGTTAATTTTATAAATATTTTAGTGGAACATGTATATTTTTGACAATTTCCCTTTAAACTTTGATTATATACCAACACATGGATGGAACAGGCATATATAATTGGTGCATTCTGTGGTTACCTTGTTTTTTTACAAAGTATCCATTACTTTGTACTTTTTCACTATAGGATGAGTGGTGATTATTTTAATCCAATGGTGAAAAAAGCAAAGTAATGGTTAAACAAAGTAACTATAGAATATGCCTAATGTTTATATATTGTTGATGGCGGTTGGAGATATGAGGTTATATCCCATATTGGAAATATAATGGAATTGTGAGTGGTATATAAGTGGTGTAAATTGGGCCTTAACACAAGCTAATTGGTTTTGTGTTAGATGAGCTTAAGTATCCCACTTGTATGCTCACTCAATCTATCAAACCCAACACTCTCGGCCCATGGATTCTCTACATGGTATCAGAGTGGAAGAAGGCCTGACAGCCAAATCCTGGGTTAACGTTTAAAGTCCTAGTGGAGTTGGGCTAGCGGAGAAGACTAGACCCGTTGATAGCCTTGAGCCTTAGATGATATATGCCAAGGAATGTTTGACAAGTGGCAACTGGTCGAGGCCCAGTTGCACTTGAGGGGGAGTGTTGGAGATGTGAGGTTATATCCCACATTGGAAATATAATGGAATTGTGAGTGGTATATAAGTGGTGTAGATTGGGCTTTAACACAAGCCAATTGGTATTGTGTTAGATGGGCTCGGCCCCACTTGTATGTTCACTCAAGCCATTGAGCGCAACACTCTTTAACACAAAAACAATTGGCTTATGTTAAGGCCCAATCTACACCACTTATATATCACTCTTTATCATTGTTAGTTTCCCATGTGGGATATCTCCAACACACCCCCTTAAGTGCAACTGGGCCTGGACTAGTTGCCATTTGCCAAACATTCCTTGACCTATCTTATTGGGAACAGACAGTCACTTTGAACATACATAACAGGCATGGCGGAAATTCAAAATTTTATCCCTTGTCTCTAGGAACTCCTACTAGTTGCATATAATTAATTAAAGCCTTAGCTAAATAAATTCTCTACCAAGGTTAGCATGCATTGGCTAGGCATACCATAACTCTAAGTTATATCCTAGAATAAATATTCTATACTTAGCATGTTATAACTCTAAGCTATAACCTAAGCATAAGCATAAAATAAACTAAGCATGCAAAACAACCTACGCATAATTATTAAGGGGGTGTTTCTCTAAACTTTCTTTTAGGTCAAAAGCTCCTTATAAGGAGAAAAGTAAAAAGTAGCCCATGACTACTTTTTACTTTTCTCCTTATAAGAAGCTTTTAAGTAAAAAAAGGGAGAAACACTCCAACTTATAAGTTAAATTTTTTTTATAAGTATCTTTTAAGTAATAAGTTTGGAGAAACACCTCCTAAGTATAAAAACGCTTACAGAAAAAGACCTAAAAATTGAAAGAGAAAACTTACTAGTTGAAAGCCTCCAAGTGTAGGATAGCCTCTATTAGTATCCACACGAACCCCACCAACTGAAACCTCCCTAAGGAGAAGAACTATAGAGCCTTGAGTAGCTGCTAGACCCCTCCAAAAGCCAACTATAAAATATTAACTAGAGGCTCCTCAAAAATATTCTCTTAAGTAAACTCTAGAAAGCTCAAGTCAAGACTCATAAGAGAACTTGGAACATTTGAAAAGGGGGGGGGGGGGTGAAGCCTATTTATGGGCTTAGGGGAGCCAAAAGGCTCTTCCTTTTCTGGTGTGGGATGTGCAAAATGCACATCCCAAACGCGGGTCTGACCCACGGGGCTTGGAGCCCCTCGGGTCGTCCCACGTGCGCAATGTGTCAAGCACGTTGTGCATCTCGTAAGCTGGGCTTGCAAGATTTCTTGCAAGCCCAGCTTGCAAGGAATCCCGCACTGGAGAGCCCAGTCTCGCGGGCCTCTACAAGTGCCGCATTGCGGCACTTGCGAGCCCACGGTACAGGATTTCGCACACATTGTGATGCAATGTGCCGTGAGTCACACAACCCATTCGCAGTCCAAAAATGTTCAACATTTTTCTAGGTCCAACGCGGTTGGAAAAATTCCCTTTTCATCCTTTTCAAATAATTATATTTTATTTATAACCCTAATAAATTAGTTACTAGTCAAAATAAAAACTCTGGTCTAACTAAGTAATGGTCAAACATTCTACATTTAATTTTCTCATAATAGATCAAGTCTATTAATTCTTTACTTAGTCCGATGAAAGTTCAATGTGTGTGACCTTATAGGATCCCAAAGTATTGAGCTATTAAGGTTTGACCAATCCTTGTTCTATAGGAACTATTGGCTCTAGGTTCTAGACCGTGAATGAAACTCAATTACCCTAAATGACTGTAGCACGCCTCTAGCAAGGGTCCACCATCCCCCATTACTCAGAACGTCATTTGTGCTTATGACTTAATCTTGGTTAGTGCAATAGTTGCCCAATGCAATGAACTCCTTCCATTCTTTAATATTATACCATCTGGTTTACTAGGTTAGGTTAAAGTGTTAACCTACTAATAGCAAGGTTGCTCCAAGCTATCCTAGTTTATTTACTTGTTGGTGAAGTATATTGCTTTTTACCATATTGTGTTTTAGTAGAAACTATTTCTATCAAACACATACTCTGATCAGAGGTTTATAGCAATCATCACTTCAATAAGCGGCCAGGTATAACTCCTTAATATATCCGGAGCGATGGATTCTTTCCAAATGCATACCTTACTAATGTGCTTTCATCACTATACCCGTAATCACCCGTGGCGCTATAAATTGATGAGTGAATAGGTATGACCCAAAGTATAGCGATAATACCACACAAGGTAACTAGTATCTCAAGTATGAGGATATTCTTAAAGATACTGTATAAAGATAAACACTAGCACTTTGATATATATACCAAGTGTTTATCTTATTACGGTCTCTAATATATCTTCCTGATAAATCAATTTATCAAACTTAAGGCACCACCTTTAGTCTTAGGAGGTTAACTACTTGGACCCTTTCTAAGAAAGTTTAGCACATGCTAGTCTTACTATTCCATCAATATCCTTTCTTGATGAAACTATGACTAGGGATAGTCTAGATATAATCATAATTGCACATGAAGCAAGTCACTAAACATAGTCCCACTATGATATCTTTCACTTCATGCTATGTTTATGTCAAGGACTTTTGTACATAGATATCAATGAATATATTTTAACCAGTTATAATATATATGAATACATAGATATAAACAAAAGATTAAATGCCTTTATTAATTAATCGATTTATTCGTACTAATACATAATTAATATATCTCTCTCTAATTACCTTAAAGGCATACATCATATCGAACAAACTCCCACTTGCACTAAGGCCAATTACCGATATTTCTTAATCCATATGATTTAACATGCTGGTAATGTTTGACTTGCGTCAATGGCTTTGTCAGACCATCCGCGAGGTTTTGATCAGTGAGGGCATATTCTAATCTTATCATCTTAGCATTAATAATCTCTCTAATTATATGATACCTTCTAATTACATGTCTATTTTTCTGGTGAGACCATGGTTCTTTTTCCTGAGCTATAGCACCATTGCTGTCATAATACAAAGTAATTGGATTAACAATCTCAAGCATCACACCGAGATCACCAATAAATCCTTTTAACCAGACTGCTTCTTTTATTGATTCCCAGGCAGCAATGTACTCAGACTATGTGGTTGAATCAGCAGTAGTTTCTTGCTTGGAACTTTTCTAGCATACTGCCCCTCCATTAAATACATATACAAAACCTGACTGAGACTCAAATTCACCCTTGTCATATTGGAAACTCGCATTAGCGTAACATCTAATTGTGAGGTCACCATCTCCATATATCAAGAACTCATCTTTAGTCCTTCTCAAGTACTTAAGAATTGCCTTGATGGCCATCCAATGCTTTTCACCTGGATCTGATTGATATCTACTCGTAAAGCTTAAATCTTGAGAGACATCTAACCTAATACATATCATAGCATACATGATGGATCCTATCGTAGATGCACATGGTATATCCTTCATGCGCATTCTTTGCTGAGCTATCTTTGGACACTCAGCTTTAGATAAGTTAATCCCCTTTATCATTGGGAGATAATCTTTCTTCGAATGCTCAAGGCTGAACCTATTCAGTACCTTGTCTATATATGTACTTTGAAAAGGACCTAATAGCCTCTTAGATCTATCTCTATAGATCTTTATACCTAGTATAAATGATGCTTCTCTAAGGTCTTTCATGGAGAATTTTCTTGAAAACCATACTTTATTATTTTGAAGAAAAGAAATGTCATTTCCTATTAGTAAAATGACATCGACATATAAAAGAAAATGACTGCACTCACACTAACCTTCTTGTAAACACAAGGCTTATTAATGTTTGGAGAGAAATCCAGTTACGGATTGTCTGATCAAACCTAATATTCCAACTCCTAGATGCTTGCTTAAGTCCATAAATAGACTTTTGCAATTTGCATACCTTCGAACCATTCTGAGATGTAAAGCCCTTAGGTTGTGCCATATACATATCCCGGTCCAAATCCCCATTCAGGAAAATTGTTTTAACATCCGTCTGTTAGATCTCATAATCATAATGAGCAACAATGGCGAGGAGTATTCTTATGGATTTAAGCATGGCTACAGGTAAGAAAGTTTCATCATAGTCAATACCTTCGAGTTGAATATAACCTTTCACAACCAACCTTGCCTTATAGGTATTTACATTACCGTCCATGTCAGTCTTCTTATTGAAGACCCATTTCCACCCGATAGGTTTAACTTCTTCTGGTGCATCGACCAAATTCTAAACTTGGTTTTTATACATGGAATCCATTTCTGATTTCATGGTTTTTAGCCATTTATCAGAATTCGAGCTCTTCATTGCTTTAACACAGGTTCCTTGTTTTATCATCCTCTATGAGCTATAGTCCCCTATCATCGGTGATGATAAAACCATATCTCTTGGGACCTTTATGAATATGACCTGATCTTCGTAATGATTATGTTTCAACAAGTTGTTCTTGGATCACACCCTCTTGTGTATCTAGAACGGGGTCAACCAGGTTATTGTCTATTTCTTCCTCTTGAACTTCTAGTTCAAGATTGCTCCCACCAACTTTTGCAAGTAAGTGTTCCTTTTCTAAAAAGTGAGCACTCCGATATACGAATACTTTTGGTGCCTCGGGTTGGTAAAATAAGTATCCAATAGTTTCCTTTGGATATCCAATGAACAGACATTTATCAAATTTAGCATCTAGCTTATCTGATGCTATCCTCTTTACCATAGTAGGATAACCCCATACTCTTAGGTGACTTAGAGATGGTATTTTATTACACCATCTTTCATAAGGTGTAAAATCAATTGATTTAGAGGGCACTCTATTTAATACTTAAAATGCGCTCTCTAGTGCATATCCCCAAAAGGATTTACTAAAATCTGCTTGGCTCATCATGGATCAAACTATATCTAATAAAGTTTGATTCCTCCTTTTAGACACTCTATTGTGTTGGGGCATGTAAGGAGGGGTCCATTGGGGAACTATCCCGTTTTCTTTTAGATAATCCTTAAACTCTTGACTTAAGTATTCTCCACCTCAATCAGATCAAAGTGTCTTAATACTTTTCTCAAGTTGTTTCTCTACTTCATTTCTGAATATTTTGATCTTATAAAAACTTTTAGACTTATGCTTCATTAAGTACAGATAAGCATATCGTGAGTAATCATCAATAAAGGTTATGAAGTAGAAGTATCCTCCTAGTGCCTGAACACTCATTAGACAGCATACATCTGTATGTATAAGCTCTAATGTACTCGTGGATTGTTCACCCTTTCTAGTAAAGGGTGACTTCATCATTTTCCCTTTTAAACAAGGTTCGCAATCACCGTAAGACTTAATGTCTATTGGACCCAAGTCTCCTCGCTTTTATAACTTGGTTAAGCGATCTTTGTTTATATGGCCGAAATGACAATGCCATAAGTAGAAAGATTTTTCATTATCTAATTTAACTTTCTTCACATTGTTTACATTAAAAACTTATGTTTTAGTATCAAGAACATAAATGCCACCATTCAATATTCCATAGCCATAAAGAACATTATTTAAACGAATCTGACAATTATCATTTAAAAATAAAATTTTAAATCCCTCTGATGCTAAACGTGTAATAAAGATAATATTCTTAGTAACATTCGGAATATAGTAGTAATTATTCAAAACTAAAACTAGGCCACTCGGCAAAATAAGACTAAAGCTCCCTACGGCTAATGCAGCAACTCTGGCTCCATTTCCTACACGTAGGTCTATCTCCCCTTTTGCAAGAATTCTATTATTCCTTAGCCCCTGAACAAAAGTACAAATGTGAGAACCATAACTAGTATCCAATACCCAAGTTGACTCACAAGGAAAAGTAGCATAGTTTACACTTACAAACATACCCAAAGTAGATGCCTTTACAGGCTTCTTCTTCAAATGTTCAGAAGCGAGAGCTTTGCAATCTCTCTTGCAGTGTCCTAGTTTCCCACATTGGAAGCAAGCATACTCGGATGCCTTCTTTTTACTCTTTTATTTCTTCTTTTTCAACCTTTTCACTACCCTTTTAGTGACAACATTCTCCGGGTCAATATTTAGAGAATATTTATTTGTAGACTTACTAAAAATTCTTTTGCCCTTGGCATCGAACTTCTTTAACACATCAATCAATTCTGGGATTGTACAGTCGTATCCTTTAGAGTAATGTTCTTTTACAAAATCAGCATAGCTCATGGGTAACGAATCCACGATGATATCTATTCCCATGGATCGATCAACTATAGATACCAGTGATTCTAATTTCACCATGAAATCTCTAATCTTGTTAATGTGTGCTACAACACTTGTCCCTTCCTTCATCTTAGAGTTGAAAAGTTCATTAATTAATTTGAACCTTTCATACCTTGCCTTTTCAAACAAACCCTTCAGATAGATCAACATGGTTCAAGATTCATGTGATCACATTGTGAACATATCATAAGATTCATTCTATTTAACAAAAAGTGTGACACATAGACTGAATCCTTTAGATACTTCAACCATGCTCGCTAAAGTTCAGCCGGCGCATCAGTGCTAGGGCACTCTGCGAATGGTTTTTCAAGAACATATGCCAATCCATAATCCATAAGGATATCTCTTGATTCCTTGATCCATTCATGGTAGTTAATTGCAATTAAAATTTGGATGTGGTTAAGACAGAGTTTAATATTGGAGTTCATTTTTAACCTAAGATGTAAGAAAAGAAAAACTGTTTAGACTTTATTATATTGTACATGTATTTAATATAAGGACTTTTAACTAAATACATTTATGCTACCGTTTTTCGAAATATACAATAGCCTATTCTATTGAATTCGGGAAATATAGCTTGGCCGGATTTCCAAGTAGGAAGCATCTATAACTATTCTAATATGGCCCCCAATTTTATGAGTCAAGCCACATTAGTAAGTTGTAGTTGGAATTCCATTCCATTTGTATAGTATGCAATTTCTAATTACTCAAGTTCCCTTTAACTTAAGGGACGTGTGCTCTTATTTTAGCATCTCCTTGAATACGTCTCAGTCCTGCGGCTAGTCCCTAATTTTATAGTGAACTACCTCAGTCCTTTTAAAGCAGAACCTATCCCAATATCTATAACCGATCGATGCGGACGAAAGGAACGCTTTGTGAAACACTTTATGGCCGAAAGATTATAATATAGATTCGAGTAAGGAAGACTATAACTTGCCTTAATATATTTACTTTGGGATTTTGTATTGGTGTTAAAACGTCTCACCCAATCTAGGATTATTTAGATGGACATATTTATAATAATTTATATTAATTGAGGGAATTTTAGAATTAATTTAAAAGGTCTAACCTTTAATGGGTTCAAGCTCTTTATTATAATTATCCCATCAACCTAGATTATATGCAAAATTATTAATATTCTTTATTTGTTATATATTTCGCATTTCCATTAAGCTTTTATTCAAACACGGGCACAAACTCGAATACCATGGATCCTCTTGAGCTAATAAATTTTGTTCTTTCAATTCATGTAAATTGAAAGCATCTATAACCCTTGTAATTTATATAATTTATTGAGTATTTGATAATTTTGAGTAAGTTGAGCAGGCTTATTCGAAATTATCAATATCCATTTTCTAACCTTGAAATGAAAGCCTAAGTTCATCTATTGTTCCAAAATATTAATAAAATCTAAATCATTTCAAATAGAAAATAAAATTTAGTTCGCTTCTAACTTAATTATACACTAAATAGGTAGGCTTTGATACCACTTTTGGGAACTGATAGTAACTTTGAACATGCATAACAGGCATGGCGGAAATTCAAAATTTTGTCCCTTATCCCTCGGAACTCCTACTAGTTGCATGTAATTAATTAAAGTCTTAACTAAATAAATTCTCTACCTAGGTTAGCGTGCATAGGCTAGGCATACCACAACTCTAAGTTATATCCTAGCATAAATATTCTATACCTAGCATATTATAACTCTAAGCTATAACCTAAGCATAAACATAAAATAAACTAAGTATGCAAAACAACCTAAGCATAATTATTAAGTAAAAATGCTTAAAGAAAAAGACTTAATAATTAAAAGAGAAAACTTACTAATTGAAGCATGCTTTAGCCGAACCTTTTTGCACAAGCCTCCAAGTCTAGGATAGCCTCTATAAGTATCCACACAAACCCCACCAACTAAAACCTCCCCGGGAGGAAGAACTATAGAGCCTTGAGTAGTTACTAGACCACTCAAACACCCCGCCTGAAAATATTAACTAGAGGTGCCTCAAAAATTTTCAAAGCTCCTCAAAAATATTCTTCTAAGTCAACTCGAGAAATCTTAAGTCAAGACTCAAAAGAGAACTTGGTACATTTGAAAAAGGGTGGGGGTGAAGCCTATTTATAGGCTTTGGGAGCCAAAAGGCTTCCCCTTTTCCGATGTGGGATATGGAAAATGCACATCCCACATGCTAGTCTGACCCATAAGGCTTTGAGCCCCGTAGCTTGGTCCCGTGCGTACAATGTTCCAAGCATATTATGCATCTCACAAGCTGGGCTTGCGAGATTTCTAACAAGCCCAACTTGCGAGGAATCCCGCGCTGGGCTTTCGAGCGCTTCTATAGCAACACTGGCAAGCCCAGTCTCGCGGGCCTTCGCAAGTGCCGCACTTGGCATTTGCGAGCCCACGGTGCAGGATTTCGCGCACGTTGTGATGTAACGTACCGTGAGTCCCGCAGCCCATTCGCAGTCCAAAAATGTCCAACATTTTTCTGGGTCCAACGCGTTCGAAAAAATTCCCTTTTATCCTTTTCCAATAATTATATTTTATTTATGACCCTAATAAATTAGTTACTAGTCAAAATAAAACTCTGGTCTAACTAGGTAATGGTCAAATCATTACAAATTCAATATTCTCGTAATAGATCAAGTTCATTAATTCTTTAATCAGTTGTGAGCAGGCGAGGGTTTTAATAGGAAGCACGTGGGGTGCGGTGTGCGGGGCATGATTTTGTTTGGTGCATTTTGAGGAAACCGCGACATTGCATTTAATATGCGTATGCCTCTTTTGTAATAAAATGCTGAATTTTATTAAAGAGAAAATAATTTTATTTTTCACGTAAATTTACTGATTCTGAAAATATGGTTTTTTATGAGTAAAAAATGTGATTATATTGAGAAATATATTTACACATTTTACAGAGAAAAGATATTTTCAAAATAAAGCATTTTTACTTTATTTAAAAAATAAAATAAAGTCGCCACCCGGTTCAGCTCCACCGAGAATTGTGGTATACTGATCCAAAATGGGATTTTTATTCCAAAAAGAGAATGAGATTCTGAGTTTGGACATAATAGGTACTCATATTGTTCAAATTGTTTGGGTTAATTTTGGAATTATGTTTTATATGGTAATTTTAGCATTACAACGACTTTATTTAAGAAATAAATTCAAGAAATACAACGGGGCATTATACCGGCACTATAAATTGATATTTTTATCGAAATTTTAGCAGAGCAACTGTAGTACTTGGGGTTTTGCCGAAAAACCAGAACAGAGTTTCCTCTCATTCTGGATATTTTATCTGTATCTGTGAGCTTATTTACACCAATTATAACATAAGTGGCTCCAATGGTTCACTTAACCAGATAAATAAAATGCAATATGAAAATAAAAATAATTGAAATGAATTTTATTGAATTTAAAAGTGAGCTTAGAGCCAATTACCCTGAGTTACCTTTTCATTTGTTCAGGATGACTTGAGAGCCGGTGCGGGACCAAAGTTGTCAAGAGAAAAATGTGGTTTGGTTGGAAAATAGATTTAACCCAAGTTATGACTATAATCTCGGATTATTTCGAAAGAAAATATGGGACTTTTAAGAGATTGAGTCACTTTTAGACCGAAGATCATTGTGAGATCTAGATCTAAAAAGACCAGAAAATGAGTTTATACCAAATGCCGATGATAAAGCTCGGGTTTGGAAATGTTTAGGCAGAGTTTCAGGGCTTTTAGGACTCTCGGAACACAAAAATGGCGTAATAGGATTTTTAGGCGTTTCTGATCCGTGGAAAATGAGGGGGCAACTCCTCTATTTATAGAAGGTAGGTAATTAGCCGGCGGGCTAGTTACCTAATTGACAAAATATTATCAAAATCTCCACAAATCCTAGCGAATCTCAATAAGATTTGATTTTTTTACCGTTCATAGGTAATTAGCCGGTCGACTAATTACCTATTTGACCATTTTTTTTAATGAAATGGCCCAATGAGCAAAACTAGTGGCCTTTGGCCTTTAGCCCCACCTTATTTTTGCCAAATTTGATAATTTAAGCACTCAAAATGGCGTTTTTGTGTTTTCAGGATAGTTTTACTATTTCACTGGCTGACATTTTTTACTGTATTAATTATTCTAAAATGCACTTCAAGGATGCAACTTGGAATATTATGATGAATGGGAATTTTTGGGATTTTTGGATTTTTTTATGACAATTCGGTCCTTTTTGGTTCCTTGTCTAATCGCTGATTGAAATAGCTATAAATCCTCATTGAGCTGAGCAGACCGTGCTAACAGTTTGCCCCTCGTGTATAAAACTTTTATCGTGGAGGTAAAATTGCACGTACGAGGCTGAAAGAGCTACTATCAAAACTAGTGTTCTTGTGTGGTAAGGACATGAAAAACCTTTTTAGAAAGAATCAACATTTCCTAATTGATAATTTTAAAAAATAAAAATATTTTCCCCTTTGATTGAGAATGTTGATGAAAATCTTTAAACAAAAGTCCGCTGGGGAGTAAATGTAAGAAGAAAAGATGTTGGGGATATAAGAAAATGCAGGTTTGGAAAAATTTCATGTCCTTAACGGTGCATAGAAAATTTTGGTCCACCCATTTTAAAATAGGGTTTTGCATGATGCATAAGATAAGTGAAGGGTCGTACTCACCTATGGTGTTGCATCCATTGATCAGTTTTCTCATCAGTGAGGATGACATTATCAGCCATGTTTGATCAGTTTTCTCATCGAGGATTGTGGCACTATCAGCCACATCTTGATCAATTTTCTCTACTAAGGAAATGTCAAATATGGTGATGAGCCTTCTCATATGGAGGAAGTATTGTTAGATTTGGTGATCAATCTCTCATCTAGGTGGAGTATTGTCGGCTATCATTGAGCATTTTTCTCCTTAGGGAGTGATGCACTATTTGCAGCTATCGAGTAGTTTTCTCACTAGGGAGTATGGCACTATCAGCCACCGTTGATTAGCTTGTCTCATCAAGGAGTGTGGCACTATCATCCACTATTGGGCAGTTTGTCTCACTATGGAGTTAGGCATTGTGTACTGCCATTAAGTAGTTTGTCTCACTAGGGAGTTAAGCATTATCTGTCGCCATTGAGTAGTTTGTCTCACAGGGAGTTGGGCACTATCTACCACCATTGCATCATCTAGAAAGTGGGAAATGTCTTCCACCATTGACTAGTTTTTCTTATCAGGGAGTTGGGCACTGTCTACCGCCATTGAGTAGTTTATCTCACCATCGAGTTAAGCACTGTATGCCACCATTGAGCAGTTAGTCTCACCATTGATTTGGGCACTCTCTACCACTATTGAGCAGTTTATCTCACCAGGGAGTTAGGCACTGTCTGCCGCCATTGAGTAGTTTATCTCACCATTGAGTTAGGCATTATCTGCCACCATTGAGTAGTTTGTGTCACCATCAAGTTGGGCATTGTCTGTCACCATTGAGTAGTTTATCTCACCATCGAGTTGGGCACTATCTACAGCCATTGAGCAATTTATCTCATCATCGAGTTGAGCATTGTCTGCTGCTGTTGAGCAGTTTCTCTCACCATCGAGTTGGGCACTATTTGCCGTCATCGAGCAGTTTATCTCACCATCAATTAAGGCACTGTCTGCAGCCGTTGAGCAGTTTATCTAACCATCGAATGGAAACTGTCTGCCATCATTTAGCAGTTTATCTCACCATCGAGTTGGGCATTGTCTGCCACCATTGAGCAGTTTGTCTGCCACCATTGAGCAGTTTGTCTCACCATCAAGTTGGGCATTGTCTACTCCTATTAAGCAATTTATCTCACCATCGAGTTAGGCACTGGCTACCGCCATTGAGTAGTTTATCTCACCATTGAGTTGGGCACTGTCTGTCGCCATTAAGCAATTTATCTCACCATTGAGTTGGGCACTGTCTACCGCGATTGGGTAGTTTGTCTCATCATCAAGGTGGGCACTGTCTGTCACCGTTGAGCAGTTTGTCTAACCATCGAGTTGGGTTGAGTAGTTTATCTCACCATTGACTTTGGCATTATTTGTCGCCGTTGAGCAGTTTGTCTCACCATCAAGTTAGGCACTGTCTGCCACCATTGAGCAATTTGTCTCACCATTGAGTTGGGCACTATCTGCCACCATTAAGCAGTTTGTCTCACCATTAAGTTGAGCACTGTCTGCTACCATTGAGTAGTTTATCTCACCATCGAGTTGGGCACTATCTGCCACCGTGGACTTGTTTTTGAGATTTCCTGCAAAATACAAGCTCACATGGCACTGCATGTTGCAAGCATAATACATGACACTACAAAACTCAATACTACTTGACTTGACATGGCACTACATGTTATTGAAATAAACTGACATGACATTACATATCATCAACATAAATTATGAAGATCTCACTAGATCTAAGTTTGGCTATGATTTACCTTAGTATAAGTCTCACTGGATTTGAGGTTCGACTATTATGTGCTAAGGTAAAGATCTCACTAGATCTAAGATTTGGCTATAATGTATCGCGGTAAAGATCTCATTGGATCTATGGTTTGGTTATGATGTGCCGGGGTAAAGATCTCACTAGATCTATGGTTTGGCTATGATGTGCCTGTAGTTTAATTTTGGATCAAGATGATGAAGCTTAGTATTTTGGAAGAGTTTTATGCATTCTTGTTTAATGATGCTTGTAATGTAGTACATTTACTAATGTATGATGAGTTGTGCAAGTGCATCATGCATTAAGTTGGCATTTGCCCCTATTCAAATTGGGAGGATGCATCACTCAGTAGCTTTTCCCTACTGAGGAAATGTCAAATGTGGTCATCTGCCTTCTCATCTAGGAGGAAGTACTGTCAAATAGGGTGATCAGTTCTTTCTATTGAGAGGAGAATTGTTGAATTTGGCGATTAGTTCTCTCTATTAGGAGGAGAACTATTGAATTTGGTGATCAGTTCTCTCTTTTGGGAGCAGAATCATCAAATTTGGTGATCAATTCTCTCTACTAGGAGGAGAACTATCAAATTTGGTGATCAGTTCTCTCTTTTAGGAGGATAAACATCGAATTTGGCGATTAGTTCTCTCTATTGAGAGGAGAACTATTGAATTTGGTGATCAATCCTCTTTAATGGGAGGAGAACTATCAAATTTGGTGATCAATTCTCTCTTTTGAGAGGAGAACCGTTGAATTTGGTGATCGGTTCTCTCTACCAGGAGGAGAATTGCTTAATTTGGTGATCAGTTCCCTCTTTTGGGAGGAGAACCGTCGAATTTGGCCATCAGCTCTCTCTATTGGGAGAGAACTATTGAATTTGGTGATTACTTCTCTCTACTAGGAGGAGAACTATCGAATTGGTGATCAATTGTCTCTTTTGAGAACTGTTGGATTTGTCTTGAATGATTGATTTATTGTCCATGTCATTGGGTAGCCAATATTTTGGTTACTTTTTAGTCTAGTACTACTGTGTTTTAATTATTTAAGCATTTTCTCAAATGCCTCTTAATCTTAGAAAGCGTCTGAGCTGATTTTGCATTACGTTGCATTTGTTAGTGACTAACAATGTCTGCATGGTGACTTGCAGCCTTTGCACTTGTAAAATTGCAATATGCATGTAATGCGTAATGCATGTCATGTTTATACAATGTAGTTTATTCTTGCAAGATACGCAGCTGCTAGATGACATCTGCTTGCTTGGTTCTCAATAGTATTCTTCTATACGATTGGCTTCTTGGTTTCTATCATTCTCAATGATGATGAAAATTTAATTTTGGGTTAGAGTCCTAGATGTAGGCTTCATGACTTTAAGGGATGAGCTTGTCATTTTCATTTTAATTGTGTGCACTTTACGTCCATTATACTCTAATTGTTGGGCTGGCAATGCACTTGACTACTTGAATAAAGCAAGCTTTCGGGTCCATAGCTCTAATGAATTCTCGATTTGCAAAACTTTTGCCCTTCATAGCATATAGCTTGAGACTATGCAGGTAAACTCTAGTTGCTTGGGCTGACAGAGGTTAGATTTTATTCTTTTGACTGACCGTGCAGATAGTATGGCATGCATCAGCAGTTCTCAAAATTCTTGTGCAGCTAAGTACAAGAAGATTATCTTCTCATATTTTGGAGATGTGGGAGATTCATACGCTCATGTTGATGAAGAAAATTCTTCCTTTGCAAAGGCTTTGGATTGAGTAATTATGCTTATTGTCATTTGGTAAGTCTTTATGATGAATGACTTTGAGTGTGCTTACATTCAGAGGTTATGCCTTAAATTTTGCCTGAACCGAAGCACATCGGCCCTTTTTTTGTTTTTAACCCTAATTTTTGTATAAACGGCATGTTCAGGTTTTCAATTTATAGGGTTGCCTTAACTTTTGCCTGGGCCGTCCTTTTGGGTTTCCAATCTAGCATGCTCTTTTTTTATCTCTTTTTGAAATATTTTTACTCGTGCACTGTATGAATAAGAGTGATTACATTAATGTTTATTTTAACAATTATGTTTATTCGTTAAGTGAAGATATTTAATAATTTAGCAAAATGACATATTATTCAAAGAAATATTTTTAGGCATAAAAGTTTGGTATCCATTCCCAAGAACTTTCTCTTGTTATCAATGGTCCTTTTTAGGTTTTACCGATTGATTTCTCTCTTTCTTTTGTCTTTATTTTTGCCTAAAAGAGCTCACTAGCATTTAGTAGACACATTTTTTTAGTTAATGTGGTGTTGCTTGAACTTGTTCTTGTTCGAGGGGTTCATGAACTTGTTTCCTTTGATGTCCCAGATGTGTAACATTCCCTTGATGAGAATCTATTTCACCATGTTGGGTCACTTGGGTGGAATTTGCCCCTAGCATCAACATGCAATAATTTCATTTGATTTAGGATCAATTTTCTTGACTTTGACTTCATCAGTTATTTTGTTGTCTTGGTCATCCTTTGTTGAAGCATCTTTACGTTATTCGACTTTGACCTATTTATTTGGTTCATGATGGTTCTCTTTGGTAGAGGAAGAATATGTAATTTCAATGATGTGATGCCTCAAGTTGAGAAATTTCCATTCATTTGTTTGGAGATATTTCATTTGCTAGATATTTCTGGCTAATTTGACTTTATTCGTGTGTGTCCTACAAGATCCTTATCGACCTTCATGCTTCTTGTCGAGTAGCACGCCGTAAAGAAAAGCAAATCTTTAGAGATTAGCCTCGTCAGATTTATTGGTTTGGTTTTCACGATGATTGTGTTGTCAATAAGGTCCTTTCTACATCACGTTAGAGTTGCTTGGGTGTTTGTCATCTCATTTTTCTCATGTGGCACAGAGTAGATTTCATCTAGATTGCTTTGACGTACGGTTCGAGTGATTTTCTTCTATCGATTCTGTCTAGCGACTTGTCTATTGACTTGAGCAGGTTCTCTGATGATCGTTTCTTCATTTGCCCTTATGAGTAGTAAGGACATTTTATTGATTGGACATGCTTGATTGAACCAGGCAAAGGTAGCCATATGATTTTATTATTTTCTCTCTCTTTTGCCGGAGTCAAGTTATTTGAAATAGATACCATTTCTGGGTTTGTTAAATGTGCCTAAATTTATTTCCTTAATTGGAGAGTTATGAATGTTGAATATGTCAAATGTATGCTAGAATGAATACATGGAATCATTAGTAGAAACATTGCATATGTAAGTATATTTATTCATAATATTATTTATTACATTGTTTAGTTCAAAAGCATTAGAGATAAAAGCAAAAGAGCAATCTTCATTATTTAGCGTAGCTCCTACTTCTTCTGAGTAGATGCTATTGGCCATACTATCCCTAATTTGGGCTTTCATTTAGGTCTTCTAAAGTTTCTTCATGTAAATGATATTCAAACTTAGAGCCCAAACATCAACTTGTCCATTATGCCACGTTCCTACTGTAGTTCTTTTTGTATGTCACAGTCATTGGGTATGCTCTCTTTTTGATCCTAAAGCCATAAACCATCTTTCTCCTCTTATTCATCATTCTTACTTTGACTATCCTGGGAAACTTGTGTTGTTCCCATTTCTGGTGCCTGACTGGGATTGAGATTTGAATTGCCTTTCCCTTCACTTTACTTGAATCCTTTTCTTTCTCAGCTCGGGCATAATGGAGCTCTTTTGAAAGCAGAACTTGTCTTGAAGTGGATGAAGAGTTGAGTCTACATGGTTCTTCCATCTTTCCTTCGCCTATCAATTGTTTGACATCATGCAGTAGGCGGCTACATTCATTAGTTCAGTGCCCCTTGACAACATAATAGGTGCAGAAGTCATCCTTATACATTTCACGTGGCTTCTTGTTAGGTTTCAAGCTCTGCAGTTGACCAGTAGATCTACATTTGGAGAAAAAATTTGCCAATGATTCTTCCTATGGGATATGCCACGCATGACTGGTTGTTTATGATCTTCTTCAATCATTTTCATAACACCATCCTCAATAGGAAGTTTGTTTTCATTTTGGCTTTGATTGGATAAAGGTATGTTGTAGATGGTTGAGTGTTCAAAGATTTCCATACTCTTGCTCTTCATCTGATTGACATGGTGAGGTAGGACATGTTTCCTCGTTGGAGTATGGACATTTGGTATCGTGGAAAGTCTTTTTGCTATTGCATTATCAATCATTTCCAAGAATGTATCTGATTCCACAAAGTCTTTCACAGATATGGATACTGCTTCTGCAATGATTTCATCTTGGTCGTGATTATCCATTCTATTCATAGAGACAATGTTGATCAACTCGATTGTTCTTTGAAGAAATGTCGTTCTATGTGAACCACAAATCCCAATGATACAATGCCAATAATAAACTGCCTTGGCTAACCATCTTAAGTGATAACTTTTTTTAGCTAAAGTTAGTCACAATTTTTTTTAAGAGTGATGCATGTAAAACATTAGGCACATATGATGCGGGATGGTTTAACTAATGATATGAAATATCTTTACATGTTCAGGTATGAGATTAATGATATGAGGTAAAGACTAATTGGCCAGATGTGATGAACGAATTCACAAGAATGAGCTTTCGATTAATGAATGTAATGTATGCATGCATTTATGTATGGTGAATTAAAGAGAAGTTAGATATTTGAGGGTGCTCTCTCTCTCTCTCTCTCTCTCTCTCTCTCTCTCTCTCTCTCTCTCTCTCTCTCTCTCTCTCTCTCTCTCTCTCTCTCTCTCTCTCTCTTAGGCTAAGTCCAATTGGGATAAACATAAGACTATAGTTAACATCCTGGAGATGCTAATGGTTTGTGTATTCCGGGTACCTACAGGATTGGGGATAGCACCCTCATAAGCATAGAATAGTGTAACATGATGTTGCATGTCGTAAGCGTAACACAAGATGACTTGACACTGCATGTCAAAGCATAACTAAACCTGACATGAAATTTCATGTCAAAATGGAAATATAGCATGACATGACACTGCATGTCAAAACTGAAATTTAGTGTGACATGACACTACATGTCAAAACAGAAATATAACGAGACATGACACTGCATGTCAAAACGGAAATATAACTTGACATGGTACTGCATGTCAAAACATTAATATAACATGACATGACACTGCATGTCAAAATAGAAATATAATGGGACATGACACTGCATGTCAAAATGAAAATATAATGTGACATGACTCTGCATGTCAAAATGGAAATATGACATGACACTGCATGTCAAAACAGAAATATAATGCGACATGACACTGCATGTCAACACAGAAATATAACTTGACATGACACTGCATATCAAAACAGAAATGTGACATGACACTACATGTCAAAACAGAAATATAATGTGACATGACACTGCATGCCAAAATGGAAATATAAAGTGACGTCACACTGCATGTCAAAACAAAAATGTGACATGACACTACATGTCAAAACAGAAATATAACGTGACATGACACTACATGTTAAATCTGAAATATAATGTGACATGACATTGTATGTCAAAATAGAAATGTGGAATGACACTGCATGTCAAAATAGAAATATAACATGGCATGACACTGCATGCCAAAATGGAAATATAACGTGACATGAAACTTCATGTTAAAATAGAAATATGACACGACACTGCATATCAAAACAGAAATATAACGTGACATAACACTACATGTCAAAACAGAAATATAACGTGACATGACATTGCATGTCAAAACAGAAATGTGACATGACACTGCATGTCAAAACAGAAATATAACATGGCATGACACCGTATATCAAAATGGAAATATAACATGACATGACACTGCATATCAAAACGGAAATGTGACATGACACTGCATGTCAAAACAAAAATATAACGTGACATGACACTACATGTCAGAACATCACATGGCACTACATGTCATAAGCTCAGGTATTTAGGGATACCGAACAAGGTTATGAATCTTGATATTCAAGGAATATCAAATGAGATTGGGTGGCCACATATAGTGACAGGATCTAATTGGGTTATTTGCAACATTCATGAAATGCGCAAATTCGAGTTTGTTACAGGGAAAGTATAACTCCGGGAAGTGTAATTTTAGGAATGCGCTAAGATTGGGATCATCTAGGATGCCCCTAGGGTAGGACTTATTTCGGTTTCAAAGAATGCCAAAACTAGGTTGTGTCTCACTGGATATTAATTCGGCAATCGCTATGTTGCCTTAGATTTAGGAAAGTTTTGGTCATTCGGGGAATGCAAAAAAGGTTGTGCCTCACTAGACGTCGATTTGGCAATCGCAATGTTGCCTTGTTTATGGATAAGATTTTGTCATTCAGGGAATGCCAACAAGGGTTGCACCTTGATGGGTATCATTTAAGAAGTCACTGCGTTACCTAAGGGTTAAATATTCATGGAATATTTGATAAAAGTTAAGCGTTCGAGGAATGCATAACAAAAGGGGTAAGTCTTTGATATTCATGGAATATCAAGCTTGGTCAAGAGATCACTTTAAGTGTCAAGGTCTGGTTGAGTTTTCTTTTGTGGAAAGCATAACTCAAAATTGTGTCACTCTAGGAATGCACAAAAGTTGGGGTCATGTAGAATGCCCCTAGGTATTTCGGCCAAGTCTTTGTAGGAATAGCTTAGCTATTGTGTCTCATTGGACATTAATTTGGCAATCATTATGTCACCTTAATTCTTGGAGAAGCTTTGGTCACTCAGGGAATGCCAAAAGGTTTGGGCCTCATAGTCAGGTTTAAGACCACTCTGTGGTTGGGATTAGATGACTTGTTGGTCGAGATTAGATGACTCACTGGTCGGGGTTAGATGATTCTGTGATCGGGGCTTGATGACTTACTAATCCAATTTTTGTCAACTCATTAGTTGAGTTTGAATTGACTCAGGGGTTGAAGGTGACTTTATTAGTCGGGTGACTTACTGGTCGAATTGACTCGTTGGTCGATGATGACTTAGGTAGTCAGGTGACTCACTAGATATTGGTGACTTTAGTAGTCGGGTGACTCATTAGTCAGAGATGACTTTAATAGTCGGATGATACATTAGTTAGATTTAGAATGACTTTAATAGTCGGGTGAGGTTTTAGAATGACTTTAATAGTCAGGAGACTCACTGGTCAAGTTTTTGAGATGACTTCGATAGTCGGGTGATTCACTGGTTAGGTTTTAGAATGACTCTAATAGTTAGGTGATTCGCTAGTCAAAGGTGAGTTGACTCGATGGTCACTCTAAGGGTTGACTCATTGGTCAAAGATGAGTTGACTCGATGGTCACTCGAAGGTTGACTCATTGGTCCGAGGTGAGATGACTCGATGGCCACTCAATGGTTGACTTATTGGTCCAAGGTGAGATAACTCGATGGGCACCTGATGGTTGACTCGTTGGTCTAAGGTGAGATGACTCGATGGTCAGTCAAAGGTTGATTGTCAAAGGTGAGTTGACACGATGGTCACTTGGGGGTTGGATTTAAGATGACTTTAATAGTTAGGTGGCTCAGTAGCTGGGTTTTGTCAATCTAGATAACTGAGTGAGTTAATTTGATGGCCACTCGGAGGCTGACTCTATGGTCAAAGGTGAGATGACTCACTAGTCACTCGAGGGTTGACTCGGTGGTCAAAGGTGAGTTGACTCATTGGTCACTCGAGGGATTATATATTTTGGCTTATGGGCTGAGCCTAGGTGGACTCACTGGTCTTAGTTTGTTCCGGCTTATGGGCTGAGCCTAAGTGGACTCACTGGTCTCGGTTATTTTGGCTCATGGGTTAAGCCTAGGTAGACTCATTCGTCTCGATTATTTCGGCTTATAGGTTGAGCCTAGGTGGACTCACTAGTCTCGGTTTGTTCCAGCTCATGAGCTGAGCCTAGGTGGACTCACTCATCTTGATTATTTTGGCTCATGGGTTAAGCCTAGGTGGACTCACTAGTCTCAGTTGTTTCGGCTCATAGGCTAAGCCTAGGTGGACTCACTAGTCTCGGTCATTTCGGCTCATAGGCTGAGCCTGAGTGGACTCACTGGTCCAGATTATTTCGGCTCATGGGCTAATCTTGGATGGACTCACTAGTCTCGGTCATTTTGGCTCATAAGCTAAGCCTGGGTGGACTCATTGGTCTCAGTCGTTTCGGCTCATGGGCTGAGCTTGGGTGGACTCCCTGGACTCGGTTATTTTGGCTCATAGGCTGAGCTTGGGTGGACTTACTGGTCTCGATCGTTTCGGCTCATAGGCTGAGCCTGGGTGGACTCATTGGTCCCAGTTATTTTGGCTCATGGGCTGAGCCTGGGTGGACTCACTAGTCTCGGTCATTTCGGCTCATAGGCTGAGCCTGGGTGGACTCACTAGTCTCGATCCTTTTTGGGTTCCTATGGCTAAGGAAACAAAGTGAGATGTCACACACAAATGTTATGGCTGCACAAAGATGTTGTTAGCTTACACACAACGTAGGGTAAACTTTGAAAAAGTATCTTGTTGTTTCACTCATTTGCAAAATGTGGTCTGAGGAATTTTTTTTTTGCAAAATGGGGTCTGTGGTTTCAAAAAATTTACAAAAAGAGGCCTTTGACTTCGAAATAGTGATGTTACATTGAATATTTTAAACAATTTAACATTCTAATAGTTTAACCTTATTATTTATAAAAACATACGTCAGAGTTTGAGTAATTTTTGGAGATTTTTTTATTTTTATGACTTTTTTATAGTTTGTTATCGTAATTTAATTAAAAAAATATTTGCACTAGTTAAAAAATTTTAAAATTTTTTACTGATGTGTATTGTATTTTAAATAAGCATCCCACAAAAATTCAGATAAAAACGAACAAGATTACCCATTTTTGTGACATAATTTAATGTTGAGGACCCTTGATTTGCAAATTTTTTGAAACCACAGACCCTGTTTTGTAAAAAAAAATTCTTCAGACCCCGTTTTGCAAATGAGTGAAACCATGTGTTACTCTTCTTAAGTTTGCCCTTATATTTAATAAACCTCCACAGGTAGCAAATAGTTAGATCGCGCCTACCTCCCTTTTAAATCCACTGGGTTACTTCGCTTTAAAGCCAACGAGGGACTTAGCGAAGTATGCTCGCTTGCACTCCTGGTTTTTGGGTAAACATATGGGAAAGTGTCTACGGTTCATCTATATGTGGGTTTCGGTCTCAGGATTGGGTGCGATTGGGTACCCTATGCCTTTGTGTATCGAGTCCCAGTGGCCCTAAGCGAACCAAAGGAAGCTTTTCCACATATAATATACTCGGGTAGTCTTGCCCTTAAGAGAGCAAGGCCCTCGTACGTTACGCAAGGGGTGTGATCAAATCCATAGCCCTCAAGCCCTAAGCGAACTTGGAGGTACTTCACTAAAAGACACCTAAATTGGTTTAGTGGTAAAGAGTGCAGATACTATGCAATCCTAAATTTGTGTAATGTTGAAATTACCACATATTCCATAGTTCCAAAATTTATCTTGAACAATATTTTAATTATTATGTCAAAAAAGAATTTTCATAAAAATCAGGTTTTTATGAAAATAATTTTTCCCCAGCAGAGTCGCCACTATGAGCGGACGAGGGTTTTAATAGGAAGCACGCGGGGTACGGTGCGCGATTTGGTTTGGTGCAGTTTGAGGAAACCATGGCGTTGCATATAATATGCGTGTGCCTTTTTTATAATAAAATGCTGGATTTTATTAAAGAGAAAATAATTTTATTATTTTTCACGTAAACTTACTGAGTGTGAAAAACATGGTTCTTTATAAGCCCAAAATATGATTATATTGAGAAATATATTTACACATTTTATCAAGAAAAGATATTTTTAAAATAAAGCATTTTTACTTTATTTAAAAATGAAATAGAGTCGACACCCGATTCAGCTCCATCGGGAATTGTGGTATACTGATCCAAAATGGGATCTTTATACCAAAAAGAGAATGAGATTATGAGTTCGGACATAATAGGTACTCATATTATTCAAATTGTTTGGATTAATTTTGGAATTATGTTTTATATGGTAATTTTGGCATTACGGCGGCTTTATTTAAGAAGTAAATTCAAAAAATAAAATAGGCATTATAACGGCACAATAAATTGATATTTTCTACCGAAATTTCGGCAGAGTAACGGCAGTACTTGGGGTATTGTCCGAAAACTCGAACATAATTTCCACACATTCTGGATATTTTATATGTACCTGCGAACTTATTTACACCAATTATAATATAAGTGGCTCCAATGACTCACTTAACCAGATAAATAAAATGTAATATGAAAATAAAAATAATTGAAATGAATTTTAATGAATTTAAAGGTGGGCTTAGAGCCAATTACCCTCAGTTACCTTTTCGTCTGTTCAGGATGACTTGAGAGTCAGTGCGAGACTGAAGTTGTCAAGAGAAAAATGTGGTTTGGTTGGAAAATAGATTTAACCCAAGGTTTGACTATAATCTCGGATTATTTCTAAAGAAAATACGGGACTTTTGAGAGATTGGTTCGTTTTTAGACCCAAGATCACTATCGGATCTAAATCTAAAAAGACCAAAAAATGAGTTTATACCAAACGTCGGTGATAAAGCTCGAATTTAAAAGTATTTTGACAGAATTTCAATATTTTTAGGACTATCAAAACACAAAAATAGCGTAATAAGATTTTTAGGCGTGTATGATCCATGGAAAATGAGGGGGAAACTCCTCTATCTACATCATTAATATGATGATTGAATTAAATATTAATTTTTTAAAAATTTTACAATCAATAAGAAGATATTTTACATGGATTTGGATTCTTTAGAATTAAAAATAAATTTTAGAATATATTTGAGTAAATTACATTTATCCATTTAATTTTGGACGGCTAAGATATAATCTACATTTTTCTAAATATTCCTTCTCTCACTGCCTTTCATCTTATATGTTTCTAACTTTAGAGTAAAATTATTTTAGAAAATTCTAATCTATTTTACAGATAAGTTTATCTTTCAAAAGTGACTTTCACTTTATTTTTTATCGCCATTGACCAAGACTTTATATTACTAATCTAATCAAAGTTACAAATGTAGAAAAGTAATTTTTGGTTTGGCATTTATCAAGATTATCATATCTATTAAAATATTTATATAAATACCATGCTTGTTAAATATTTTTTAAATTTTCTATTTTTAAATTTTATTTACATAATTATTATATTGTTTTTTTTATTTTTTATTTATCTTTAAAATTATTTTTTTTACATGTCACTTTAGAGTTTTTTATTAGTCTTGTTTTTATCTTATCCACGGCGAATTTTCAAACTTTTTAAACCAATAGACATATGGTAGATATTCAATAGACATCTAGTAGATATCCAATAGATATTTAATATATCTTAATTTTGACAGTTTTTCTAATTGAATCATTATTATCTAGTGTTGCTTTTCGATTTTGGGTGTGGAATTTTTCTCTATTTGTTGCTCAAATTGAGAAGTTTTGATTGTTGTTGCTATGTATAATAGATTGTATGTAATAGGCATCTATCAAACATGTATTGGACATTTACTAGACTTTTATTAAAAAATCTATTTTGAAGTTAATATTAGACATCTGTAAAAGTCTATTTTAAACTCTGATCTATTAAAAATCTATCTAGTATTTTGAATCAAGTTCTTCTAATTTTCTAATTTCCATTGAACTTCTACAAGATATTTATTGGATATATGACAGTTCAAAAAAATTGGAAAAAAATATCACAGTTGATATGTTTCGAAGATAAAAAAAGAGACGAATCAAAAAACATAAACAGTTTTAAGAGATAAATGCAAAACAAATAAAAAAATTAAAAGTATATATATTATTTTGGTTCAAATTATTTTATGGAGTGAGGTGTTTTTTTAAAGCATGTTTTTGTTTCGTATATATTATTTGGGTGAATCTTTGCATAAAAATATATTAGGGAATTTGTCATAATTGAACATTTTTTCCAAATTAATTACAGATTTGTTAAAATATCTACAAGATTATCATCCTTGTTGAATATATCTTAAATTCCTCCTTTTTTTCAATTCTATTTACGCAATTACCATGTTGCTTTTTTTTTTATTTTTTTTCCTTATTTTTCATTTATCTCTCAAATCGTTTATTTTTTTGACATACCGCTCTAGAGTTTTTTGTTCGTCTTATTTTTATCTTTGAAATGACATCCACTGTGATTTTTCGTCATTTTTATCCAATAAATTTCCTATAGATCATCTATAGATATCCAATATATCACTGGAAATTTCGTTGTATCCATCGTTATGTGGTTACTTTATAAATTGCTACCATTGAGGCCATTGATAATATTTTACAGGTATAATTTAGGAGTTCTCTAATTTTTAAAATTGGACATTCATGTATTATTTAAAGGTCTTCTAGTTTTACCAATTTATATTGGACTTCTATTAGATATCTATTGGATATCTAACAGTTAAAAAAACTCGATAAAAGTATATCATCATGTATCTACTTTCGAAGATAAAAAAGAGACGAACAAAAAACTCTAAAGTGGCATGTCGAAAAAATGAATGGTTTGAAAGATATAAGCAAAACAAATAAAAAAATTAAAAAAGAAAATGGAAGTGGCGTATGTTGGGTGGGATAGGTGTGGGGGTTGTAATTATTTTGCATGTATGGTATATTTGGAATTTTTTTGCACTTTTTATGGCATTTGACCCATTATTTTACTTTTTTTGTTTATTTATGTAAAAGCCCCAATATTTTAAATACTTTTCAAAATTTTCATGTTACATATGATCACTCTCAGTTTTTGTTAATTGCACAAGAAAGCAGCACTACAAGAAATCTCTCAATTTGTGACAAGTGAAATTGTCACAAAACATTCAAAAGTTGTCATATAAAGTATATACGTGACAATAGATTGTTGTCATGTAGAAATGAGTCACAAAAAGTTCAATTGTCACGTATATTCAAATGTAACAATAAGGTTACCTGTCAGGGAAAGTTATCATTGTTTGTGACAAAATAATTCTTATCACGTTTTTTACATTTGTTACAACATTTGTCGAAATGAAAAATAAAATTACTTGTCAGAGATAGATTAAATTGTCACGTATTATGTGACAAATTTAGTTGAAACCTTATGACAACTTTAATTTATCGTCACAAAAGAACTGTTTTGTGACCATTTGTGTTGTCACGTAAATACAATTGGGTAACAATACTTTTATTATAACATATATATTTGTTACAATTTTTTATCTTATCACAATTTATTTATGGATACATTTTTAGCTTGTCATAATAGAATATCTGTTACAATTTTTGTTATATAAAATTTATTTGTGACAGTCATTTTCATCACATAATATATTATTGCTGACATTTAAATTCTTTCGACTGCAAGACATTTTGAGTGTTATATGCAACTTTAGGAAAAGAAATATCGTAACAAATATGTAAAAGCGATAACATATGTCTAACTAAATTAATTAGATTAAAAAAAGGTAATAAGCTTTAACAGTCACGAAAAACAACAGGGACAATAAATATATAATTATATTTAAATATTAATTATTTACATTATATTTCTTAAAATAAAATTACATTAAATATAAAACACTAAAAAGTAAAGTATTAAATAAATTTAGAACAAATATACAATAACATTTTCATTTACACAAAGCTTTATTTCTTCTCTCCAACGTAGAATTGAGGAGTACCATTGTCATCCACAAGCAAAAATTTTCCGTCGCAGCAATGAATTCTTCGTATCATAACTATACAACCATTAACAAGCTTTAAGTTCTACAGAACCATTATATATGTATTATTATTATGAAAGTCAACCATACTAATTTACAATAACTAAGGGCATTAATGGGCCAACATGTGTCGGAATCAAACAAAACCACTATCAATAGGCTTAAACCTCTTTTGACAGCTTATAATACACTATACTTAATAAATAGACTTTTTTACATAGACTTAGATATTAGCAAACTCACACTCTAAGAAGACAATATAAATAATTAAGCAATAGCTTTGCCAGAAATATTGGTTATTCAAAAAGTTGAAGTTTAATTACCTTTAGGTTTTCAATCTTTAAAATATCATAAACATGGATGCCATAAAACATCATAACACTTAGCTTCACTCTCAAAAAGAAAATCAGTACATTTATAGGTGTAAAACTAGAACAACTTATAAAAAAAGTAAGGGATCTACAAGTAAGAAAAATGATTTGAGAATTGAAGATGATGAGTCAAAATTGAGAAATGAGAATGCCAAAAGGCCATATGTAAAGGAAAGAGTATAAAAAAGTAAAGTAAAATCATGAAATTTAATATGGCTTAGAATTGTGCCAATGGAATGAATTCAGATATGGCAATAGTATTTAATGGTCATATGATTCAAATTACTATTACTACGTATTATATTCAATATTTCCGTTTTTATTTGTAAATTTTATTGGAAACAAATATAAATTTCATTTTTGCAATGTTTGGAAGTAATTAAATTTGATAGATACTTAATTAGAGCATTTGATTCTTTTTAAATAGTAAGTTTTAAAATATGTATTAAATAAATAATAATTAAATATTAAGAAAATTATATTCCTATAGTACTATTAGTAAAATCCGATAAACCGATAATATCACGTACTAGTAGCGTTATCGATGTGATATCTAGTACAGTTATGATAACATTGATATATTCTTAAATTATGAAAAATCAATAATAAGTAATTAATAATATTAATGAATAATAAATATTGATAATAGTGAACAAATTATAAAATATTTTAAAATAATAGTATTTATGACTATATTTAATTATATTATTTAATAATTTAATATCTATGGCTAGAGTTTAGGGTTCATTTTACCTTTTATACATTTCTTATACCTTTTATCTAACTTCTTTTTCAAAAAATTGCCTTATTGGGCTTGCATCAAGTCGAAAGAAGAATTCTCATCCAGCCCGGATATGACTCAAACCTGAGACCTCTAGAGGTCACAACTTTAGTCTTAAATAACCTAACTTTCTTGTACATTTCCTATGCATTTATATAACTTTTTAAATAACTTACAATTTTTATACATTTTAAATTACCTATAATTTTTTTATACATTTTATATTACTTTTTAAATAACTTATATAATTTTATATCCTTCATTTACGTTTTATATAACTTTTCACTTAATTTATATTTTCCTATGCCTCGCCTATACCTTTTTTTATAACATATCATAGAACCTATAATTTTCTTATACTCATTCAGTACACTTTCTGTAACTTTTCCTCAAATATACAACTTTTTCATAACTTTTCAATGCACTTCTTATACCTTTTATGTAACATTCCTTATCACCTATAATTTTCTTACAACGAGCTTTTTATGTTGTCACACATATTGTTTGATGACAATATAAAAGTTTGTTGTCACTTATTGAATAATTTTTTTACAACTATTACTTTTAACTGAAGTATTTTTTTTATTTTAAGTTAAACTTATTGTCACAAAAGTAATATATTTTTTGCAACAAGCTTTTTATATTGTCACACATGTATTTTTGTGACGATAAAAATATTTTGTTACATATTGAATAGTTTCAGTTACTACTTTTACTTGTAACTGAAGTAATTTTTTTGTTTCAAGTTAAAATAACAGTCACAAGATAATATATTTTTTTGCAACAAACTTTTATGTTGTCAAAAAAATTGTTTTGGGGACAATAAAAAGTTATTGTCATATATTGAACATTTTTAGTTACAATTGTAACTTATAATTGGAGTATATTTTTTGTTTCAAGTTAAATTTATTGTCAAAACTAATACATTATTCGTAACAAGATTTTTATGTTGTCACATAAATATTTTTCGTGACAATAAAATTTGCTTTGTAACAATTTCTATATTATAGGTTACAACTTAAGTTGTAATGGAAAATTTTAGTTAGAATCTTAAATAATTGTCCCAAAAACAGCTATTATATGTGATAATTTTACAACAAAATTTCATAAATCAAATTTTTGTACGGTAAAAATTTTATTGTAATAGATAATAACTTTTTTGTGACAACAATTCAGTGACAAAATTTTTGTTATCACATATGAACTGATTTCTTGTATACTAAAACATACTATGTCTTTTTGTTAGCACCTATGTATGAAAAAACCATTATGTGTGTTAAAGTGACCATCAAGTGCCACACAAAAGCTAACTGTGAGCCGCAACACAGCAGATCAGCTCCAACAATTCTCCAGCTCAACAACTCATCATTTTGGTGGAAAATTCAGTTACAAGATATTTCTTAGATGCTATATATTTTCTGTTAGAGCTGTAGATATTTTTTCCCTGTTTTCTCTATATATAAAGCAGCAGATACATTGACTGTAAATTGAGCTTAATCAAATAAAGCTAAATCTCAAATTCCTTTCTCTGAATCTTAAATTATTTCATGATATCAAAGCACGTCGATTGATGCCGAAGAAGAATCGCAGAAGAACTTAAGTAATAGTGAATCTAACTGAAGAAGAAGGATTTGATATAGAAGAAGAAATGGAGATCGAAGGGAGAAATACTGAATCTGATAATCCTGGTTTGGTTCTTGTCAATACTCATCTTAATGGGAGCAGTAACTATCTTGCTTGGAAAAACTCCATGATTAGAGCATTAACAGCAAAAGACAAGCTAAAATATGTTCAAGAAGCAATTGTAATTCTAGAAGAAGGCACTGCAGATTATAGAAGGTGGAGGAAGAAAGATTGCCTAGTAACATCTTGGATCATCAATACTCTCTCAAAGGATCTGGCAGAAGGTTTTACCTATGCTTCCTCCGCTACAGAACTCTGGAAAGCCATAGACACAGGTTTAGAGATTGTAATGGACCTTTACTCTATAGGCTCAAATGAGAAATCATTATGTTCAATCAAGAAAATCTCTCAGTCATGATGTATTTCAATGAACTGAGGAGATTTTGGGATGAACTTTTGTTGCTAAGGCTATTGCCAAAATGCACATGTGGAGTAGGAAGAACATGTAATTGTGAAGCTTTTCGAAAGATTGCAGATCAAGATGAAGAGGATAAGTTGATTCAATTTCTCATGGGATTGAACAACAACTATGAACATGTGAGAGATCAAATATTGTTGATGGATCCACTACCAAGCATAGACAAAGCTTACTCTATGATTGGTAGAATTCAGAGGCAAAGTGAAATCAAGCCTGAAAGATCCTTGGAAATTGCCAATTATACAAGTGACAACAAGAATGTAGATTTAGCAAATTTCTCTCATAAAAAAGGAGATGCTAAAGGGGGAGGGAAGTACAAAAAACAAAATAAAGATCATTTGTTATGTACCAACTGTCATCAAACTAAGCACACCAAGGAGAAATGCTTCGGGCTAATTGGCTATCCATACTGGTGGATAGGCCCTAGAATAATAAACAAGTAGACTGAGCCAACCTATAAGACACATTCCCATGCGAATCAAGCAAAGTTTCAGGCAATACAAGGACCTAGCCGCTCTGCCAGGCAAGCCACGGTAACCAAGGATGAACAAGATTCACTCAACTACATGGTATCAAAAGAGTACAAGCTGATGAAGGGAAAACAAGTAGCAGACATAACACTAAACAAATAGAGAAACACTAAATTTACTGCATTTTCAGGCTTCTCTGGTGAGTCACACAAAACTATCTTATTCACAAAACTATCTTATTATCCAGCATAGCTCTTGCATTTGCTATGAGAAGAATGCTTTTGAGTCTTTAAATCGTGTAAATAGGATACATGACATAATTTTGCCTAATGGAATAGTTAAAAGAGTTACTCACACAGGCACAATAACCTTAAGCAACAGTATTAAACTGACAGAGGTCATGTATATGTCTAATTTTAGATACAATTTAATGTCAATTGGAAAATTAACTAGATCTTCAAAGAAACAAGTTACTTTCAACATTGACCAGTATTATTTACAGGGCCAGAAGAATGAGATATTGGCTGTTGGTTGGCTAATGAATGGCCTATACCAAATTGACAGATCCTCTTTTGATGAGTAGATAATAAAGAAGATCACACATTGTAGAAGAACACCTAAGACGAATATAGATACGCATAATAAAGAAATAGATGTAGAACTATGGCATGTGAGGCTAGGACATGCTTCTTTTAACTCACTTAGCCACATTTCAGAAATTGTAGTTAAAGGGAAATCTGAACTATGTGAATTTTTCCTTATGCAAAACAACACAGGAGCAATTTTACTAAAATCCATATTAAGACTTCTGCTGCATTTCAAATGTTACATATGGATATTTGGGGCCCATATAAAGTTGTATCTTTGACTGGTGCAAATTTTTTTCTTACTATTGTGGATGATTACAGTAGGGTAACATGGGTTATTTTGTTGCATGATAAATCAGATGCATATGATGCTATACATGTGTTCCTCAATATGGTTCAGACTCAATATGATGTCGAAGTCAAAGTAATCGGGAGTGATAATGGCTGTGAGCAGGTGAACTGTTTCTCTTTCATTAATTGTATTTTTTGATGGCCAAGGTGGGGCTCCCAGCTCCTAATGTGGGGAGTCATTGCTAGAGCATGGGGCTCGTTGTATGTGTGAAAAAACTTGGCATTTCCAACTAGACAAAGGGTAAGGGACTCCTTTGGGATGAGTCTTTTTACTTATAGGAGCAGGGTCCCAATTTTATGTAAAATAAGAGTCGCCACCTGGATCAGCTCTTCCGGGAAATTATAGCATAGCTAATCCAGGTAGGATTCTTATACCAATAAAAGTGAGAATCTGGTTCTGGATGGAATAGTTACTCATTATTTGAATTTGGATAAAGCGTGATTTCATTACTGGAAAACCTTTCTTGTTGTAATGAATAAAGGAGATAAGTTTAAAGATACGACCTTAATGGGCCTAGCCCATATAGCATGGGCCCATTCAGGGCTGACTTACTTCTTATAGATACGATAACTAAAATGCATGGGAAATTGAGAATTTGACCCTCAGTTACATTTTGTTTGCTTCAGGAAGACTGGAAGGCTTGGTACTAACTAGGACCGAGTTTTGGATGGGATTTCCTTAAGATTTCTATGGGGATAACCATGGAAAATTGTGTAGGTGAACTTTTGAGTGTTTTGGGGTTCTAATGGTATCTTTGTGGCTGAAAGCTAGTTTGGGAAAGGGTGTCTTTGTAGGATTCCGATACGACGAGGGATTTTAAGAAAGGGAAAGGATCAAACTCTCCTAATTCAAATTTTTGAATGAATTTCATTATTTTTCTTCGTTTTCTTTGTGAGGTGTCGATGATGTGTGGGTCTCCCTTAGCGCCTTGGTGAGAGGCAGGGCCTATTAGGGGTTGGTTAGATTTAGGTGTGATGAAACATTTTAGTTCAAGTTTGCATAATTAACCAATTTTAATGAATAAAAGAATTAAGACCCAAATCTCAATACAAATGATAGAGTCGCCACCCAAGTTATCTACTTAGGAAAGAGTTCTGGTGCGGTTCCCATTGGGCAGGAGATTCATACCTTTTGGATCAGAGATTCGGATATCAGATGAGTCACTTATTTCTCATTTAGTTAATTCAAAATTACATTCGCCGCATAAAACCGTTTGTTTTTCATCATTTGGGGAATTATTGTAGAAATCTTCCTTTTCTACACTCTTTTATACATGATAAATGTGTTCAATAGTTTATAATAAAGCACAAAATAATAAGTGGGGGAATAAAAAATTACAACCGGGGGAAATGAGGGAGTTGCAAGTGAACCTATACATTTGTTCTATATTATAAAACAAAAATAAATAAATTTGCCTGCATGGAAACTTTAGCACAATTTATAGCATCTTATAACTCAACATTTTATTAGGAAAAATGTGATTATGTTAGCGTGGCGGTTTTACGATCAATAGTGCCCGGACGGCTTCTAAGATCAGAGGGAAATAACGAGTCTTTAACGTATTTTGTTGTAAAAACACATTTTAACTTTTGTGGGTTGATTTACCGGATTATTAGTGAAAATGATCGCATTGAAAATGGTGAGTTGATTGATTTTAACCGTTTTAAAAGAGAATTCTGGATTCTACCTGCGGGCTAGTGCCTATACGGGTGGGGTGGGACCAGTATGGCTACTAGGAAAGAACGGTACGGGTATGGGTGACCCGAACGGGTCCTGTCTGGTCCCCGATAGAAACTTAGTCTGATTTAATAAACAGATTATTAAAGAAGAAATGAAATGAAAATGGGATTTCCTTTCGTATGAGTATGGCACACCCGTTTAATATCCCTAAGCACATAAGGTACCAGCAAGGCTCATATAGGTTAGGACCAAACCCAAAACAAGAACAAAAGAACAAATATAATAGAAGAGGTAGAGAATAATGATAAAATAACTAAGATGTGAGTCTCTTTGAAACTCGGGAGTGTACCTTTGCGTGGTGAATCCACTTTAGAGCGATTCCAATGTCGAATGGAAACTTTGTCAAAGTAGATGATAAAATGATGGATTTAGAATTGTTTTAGGTGAGTGTTTGTGTGGATAGAAGCTCCCTCCAATCCTAAATATGAAGTTAGAAAGGAATAAAATATGGGCAAAACCAATGTGGAATGGTTTTCCCCTTATTTTATAACTTCTATACCTCTTCTATACCCTTACTATAACCTTAAGAGCTTGCTAGTAGTATTTGCTTTCTCTTATGTTTTCTCAGTTGTGTTCCCCTTTGAAATGAGGAAAATGGCCTCTATTTATAGGGGGAGAATAGGTATGAACGCATTAAATGGCTGATTTTATGCGTTTATGGTTAATTTTATGCACTTATGGCTGATTTGATTCATTTATGGCTGATTTGATTTGTTTATGGTAGATTATATTCATTTATGGTAGATATAGGGCATTAAAACTGAGTATTTGGGCTTTTGGGGGACCGGTACGGGTGGCCTGGACCCGTACGGGTCATGTTAATACCAAATTAGGCAATTTTAGAAGTTTTTGAACCAGTACAGATTGGTTGGACCCATACGCGTCCGATCGATCAAATCGTATGAATTTAGGTCAACCCATATGGATTGATACAGATCCATACAGATTGGTACGACCAATTTTGCCCGAAATTGCCCAAAATCGATCGATTTTGAGTGGTTTTGATCGGTTTTGACCATTTCAGACCTTTTAGGGCTTAGGTACTAGTTTTTTGAGGTTTAGGTTTGACAAAGCTTAACCAAATTGAATTGAAACCACTCCAAGTAGATAACACTTGTAGAAGAATGCATCATATAGCTCTCATCATTGTTTCGTGAGAAGGTTCGTTAAAATCTAGTGCTCACAGACTACCCCTCATGGGATCACTGCGGATACGAATCTGTATGATCTCACGATGTGAGCAAGGGTTTAGAAATTATACCTGAGGCGATAAAATAGGCGAGTTCCTTTCTTGAGGTGAACTCCTTTCCCGGGGGTCCCTGTTTTGAGGCGAACGACTTTCCTTTGCTGGTGTGTATCCCTTTCTTGATGCATATAACTTTCCTCTGCCGATACGTATCCCTTTCTTAAGGCGGATGACTTTCCTTTGCCAATGCGAATCCCTTTCTTGAGGCGGATGACTTTTCTTTGCCGATGCGTATCCCTTTCGTGAGGTGGATGACTTTCCTTTACGGGTACGTATCCCTTTCTTCAAGCGGATGACTTTCCTTGCTGATGGTGTATCCCTTTCCTAAGATGGATTAACTCTCCTGACTGATATGTATCCCTTTCTTGAGGTGGATGACTTTCCTTTGCTATTGTGCATCCTTAGTGACTCTACTGGGGAAGGTGTATATATCCCTTTCTTAAGGTGGATCGACTTTCCTAGCTGATGTATCCCTTTCCTAAGGCGGATCACCTTTCCTGACTGATGATGTATCCCTTTACTAAGGCGAATGACTCTCCTAATTGGCGGTATATCCCTTTCCTAAGGCGGATGACTCTCCTAATGGTGGTGTATCCCTTTCCTAAGGAGGATGACTCTCCTGCTAGGGATTTCGAACGACCTATAAACAAACAATAATCAAACACCGAGTTAGTCATTGTCTAAGCAGACACATCTTTATTCTTGATTGACTTTGTGATGAACGAAAAATTTTATCCCCTTTAATTAAGAATAAAGATGTGTGGATGGGGGTTAGCCCCTGAATTAACTATAAACTAAGTGCGAGAAATGTTAGGTTTGGCTCAATTGCTTTGAAATGAAATGCCCCTTAGAAGGGCACCTCTCGAAGAATGCCCCTTGGAGGGCTCGATAATGGGGGGATGCTCCTGGATTGGCTGATTCGGCTGCTTGGGAATGGGGGGATGCCCCGGGATTGGTGGGGGATACCCTTATTAGTCTCCGCTATTAAGGAGTAGAGTAATTGTGAGCACGGGATTTTGCAGTCCCTCTCGCGAGACGATGATGACGTGTACCCGATTTTAATACCTCAAAATAAAAGTTCTCTTTAGAATTTTTATTACCAAAATAATATTCCTTGTGAATTTTATAATTGGTAGAATCCAGTTCGGTGTGGCCGATAACGCGTCCGGTAGGAGCTTGAACCGATGATTTACACTCAAATAATAAATACCCTCTAAAATATTATTAAAAGTCATAAAGATGCCTTTTTTCCACTAATAAACCACTTTTCCCGACTTTTTAGGCTTTTTGACCCGTTGGTTGTCGGTATGCTGGAGGATGATGTCGCCAACGACATCATCCATGCCGCCGGCGGCATAACCAGACCGCCGGCGGCCTCATCCAAGTCGCCGGCGATATCATCATGTCGCCGGCGGCATGGCCTGAAATGGGTCCTCCACAGACAGCCTTTCGGCCACTTTCGGCGGAATAAGTCAAAAAGGTCTCGAAAAACACCCCAATTTGCCTATAAAAGGCACCTAAAACTGCATTGGAGGGGGGGGACTGAAATTATAGAGAGAATGAGCTTAAATTGGGCAACTAGGAGGCTAAAATCGAGAGAATAGATTTTAGTGAGATAAGAACTAGAAAAGGCCGGAAAAAGGATTCTAATCCATTTTTCCCGATTTTTCTTCTTCGAACTCTCTGATTGTGAGCTTAAATCAGTGGGTCTTTGGGTTAAATCAACTGGATAAAATTTAGGGACCTAAAACCTTTAATTAACAATCAAATTATCGTTACAAGCTCCCCGGAGGCGTTATTGTTCAGTTCACAAAGAGTTGGATTCACTACCCCGAGGTGAAAATCCTGAGTCTCATAGCTCTTTGGCATTATTATTATTGTTTTGCACTAATTTTTGTTGATTTATATTCATTTTTTGAGTTTTCGGTCACTTTGACTGCTAACCGCTATTGTAGCAAGAAATCGGAGTCGCCGGAGACATGTGATGTTCCTGGATGTATCACCCATGTCGCGTGAGGCATCGTTGGTACCGCCATTAGCATCACATTCCCCGGAGACCTCGCTTTCTCGCAGAACCCTTTCTTTACGGTGCTCAGAAAGCCCTGTGCCCATCTGCATGCTGATGTCGCCCGTGACAAAGTTGATGTCGCCGGCGGTATCATCCATGCCGCCAGCGACATAAACTATGTCGTCGGCGGCATCAGATGCCATCGGCGGCTTGGCTTTCTGGACAGCAGCGTTGTTTTTGTTTATTTCCAAACTAATTTATTTTCTAAAGCTAGGACCTATAGTATAACGATGGTGGTTCGAAACCTCCTGAAAACAGACCCGCCCCACAACAAGTGGTATATTCATTTGTAATCCGATTAAAGCAACAGTCGAATCTGAAATTTGGACAAAAATGGAATTTCCCCTCAAACGCCATTCGAACCTCATTTTAGCCACCCAATCGGGCTTTATGATATTATAAACAAGATATGCCATATTCGTGTCAACTATCATCTGCAGGTGGGTATATATCGGACATTCGGGTATTTTATTTGTTACATAGAAAATGTATAGGACTTGAAAACCTTGTAATAATTCTACTTTCCGCACTTACTTTTCTTTTACGATTGTAAATATTTTATTTACCGCTTAAATTGCTTGATAAATGCGAAAACCACAAAATAACTGAAAATACAAATAGATAGGGTGGATTAAACCGATTAAGAAAGAATGAAATATCCTAATTTGGCCTAATGAAAAGTAGATAACATCATCCGAACTCGGAATCTCTACGTAGGTATGGTCCAACCACCCGGTGGGAAAATCGTACCGAAAATTTCCCGGTTGAGCTGAACCGGGTGGCGACTCTATTCTAAGTACGGGATTTCGATCTCGTATCTTTTAAGCATTAAAATATGCAAAAATCATTTTCCTTTTCAACCACATCACACTCATCTCCCCGACACGCCAAAAAACGGGCCGGCCCCACATTGGTCCGGCCCCCGCGCACGCAGCCGCGCGGGTCGTCGTCCGCTCACAGTGGCGACTCTGCTGGGGATTTTTTTCTTTAAACTTGAATCTTCTTTCATAGTTTAAAAGATTTTGATGATGTATTGAAATCATTGGCCAAATTAAAACTTCATTCTTTTCTTATGACGGCTTGTCCTCATGCGTGTAGATAGTTCGGTAATTTTAGGTACCCTATTTAACCTGAGAAGCTCACAAAGTATCACTCATGCCCTGTTGGAATTGAGGATGCCTAGTGGGTGGATCACTCGTTTTAACCAACACGGAAACTCCTATGACCGCGCCCATTCAGGGAGTGGTTGAGTAACGTGGAATCAAGGTAAACGGGAACCTTCTACATCAACAACCCTATACCAAAGCCGCGTTAGACAAAGCCTTAGCATACCATTCCCCTTAGGATTACCCAAAACGAATAAAATAATTGGGACGCGCTTCTTTCGCCATTACCGGTGAAGTAGCCAAACTCCATCCTACCAAAGAGGTGTTACGCGGGAGTCAAAAGGTTGGAACAGGGTCGATTCGCATGCTAAGTGCTCTATAATCATACACCCCCATGCATCGGCTTTAAGAGCCGAAAATAAATCAACTTACCCTTATCACTTCCACCCTTGGAAGAGGTTTAGCAACATGTGTGGGACTTCTCTTGTACCTCCGTTGCGTCACCACATATCGCTATGTATGACGTGAAGTATACATGTCTCATATATGTTGGAGGGATAAGCCATCACATCATCTCTAACCACATCTACGTGCAGCCATGCGCACTACACGTCACCCCCAGGGCATAAAAAGACATACATACATACCATCCATACCATTTACAACCCATTCATGGTCTGATTCGCGACTTATGATCCTAAGCAGCCTTCCTCTTGAACCAAGACTTTCACAGCCAACCATGTCTATTCCCCATGATGACAACCGTACCTCATCCAGAGGACAAGCTAGCCTTCCCTCCACCGTAGGGGCAACAGCTCACCCGCCGTCTCTTGGATCGGAGATCACCGCTGCTATCATTCAGTTCCTGAACTCCGATCAGTTTAGAAACATCATTCAGGAGGTAGTGTATGTATCTGTCAAGAAGGTCCTAGAAAGACAGGACTTCGACCAGGTCATGCGATCTCCGGGCATGACACCTGATGACGATACCCTCTGGCAGTCACCGCCAACCGCTTACCCTGGACAAAGAGAAGGAGCCCAGAATCTGATTCTTCCACCATTCTCTAACACCTTACCACCAACTTTGGTCACCCCATCACAATTTAAAATCCCCGCTGCCCCGATGCTTCCTCAATACGACCAAGTCATGCAACACATCGTTGAAGACTTCTCGCGTCAGTTGATGACAGTAGACTGCTATCAGGGAAGGGTCCAATCAGAGAAAGACCAGTTCTTTCAATACACTGAATCACCCACACCCCCACCTCAAATCATGGTGGACGAAGAGACCTATCAGGAGTCGGCACCAGTTGCCATTATTCGGCCAAACAACGGTCCTAAGTGTAGAACCAATCCGTGGAAGCTGCCACTTAATGTACTCTTCACCGGGTTAAAGGAAGCTGGGATTCTTAAACCTCTTCAAGAGTTCAATCCCCCCATGAGAGAAGAAGGAAAAGGCTTTTGCAGATATCACATGTTGTCGGGTCACAACACCAACCAGTGCAAAGCTTTGGTCCGTACCATCCAACGACTGGTGGATGAAAAGAAGATTACCGACCCTGAAAGGGTATCCTGCCCCTTACCAGAGTCTGGCAACCAGACACGGACGATTAATCCCGGCTTTTCCAAACAGCCGAAAGCTCCTCAAGATCTCATCAAGGCCATTTACTCAAATGGTGGGGGAAAATCGCGCTCTGACAGTGAGGACGAAGAATCCCGATTTGCAATCCTCAGAGTTCAGGCCTTTTAGCTTCATAAGCCACTTCCATTCTTCTTACTTACGTTGTGTTCGTATCCTTTGATTAGCGTCTTCACATGAGCACTTGTACGTCGCCTTCAGTATTCAAGATATTTTTATTGAATGAAATTAAATTGAGTACATTATGTGGTAATCAAATCCAATAATTTAAACCCTGTCAAACACATGAGAGATAATAAAGTGCTTAAAGACCATGATAATGCTTTTGCTCAATGCAATAATCGGATTGTTGAAACACCATGGGTCTCTTCTAGAATTAACTCGACGGCCTTACAACGGTGCACCTTCAAGCCACCAAAGAAACATCAATTGGTCTAGAGAATCAAGGCTTACACCCAACAGAGCCTAGCCTCCGTCAAACAAACGTCGTAACCAAATCCCAGACCAATATCACCACCAAGGACGCAACCAAATTTGGAGAGAAACATATCTTCACCCGATACAAATCAACCCCATCAAACCCTTCAGCTAACAAAGGTCAGGGGGCAACCATTTCCTAGAACACCAAGCCTAAAGGCAAGCACCTTCATCCCACAAGCCACAAAAAACGATCGCGCAACCAATGTCGCAATCGCCTTACCAAATGAACCAACAAGGCAAACAACCACTACAAAGGCACCAAACAAAAGGTCCTTAAGCCGAACATCACTTGTTCACAACCCATCACCACTAATACAGAATACAAATTCAGGCCTCGACAAAAAGTGCAGACCACGAATTGAAGCAGTCAAAATAGCGATCAGGACAACAATCAAACCGATTGATGAAGCTTTGGAGTAAGCACCAAAAACTCCTGCAAACTAAACGGCTTGCAAAAAGGTCAGCCGAAAACTCTCGACGTAACTTTGAAGGTCAAAATAAACTGGGTGATCCAGGTGAAAATCGAACGGGCACCAAAGAACTTGGAGAAACTGCAAAAGCACAACTATGCGAACAATAGCAAATCAGATACCCAATGCCCTTTCCAAAAGTCATAGACCCAGCACTGAAAAGTTTGAGACCTTCCGATACTATGGTTAAGTTCAAATCAGATTGTAGAGGCCATCATATGTTCGGGAATGGCACCAAATAAGCGAGGCTGTTAAAGTCATGAGCGAGGCAAGAAGCGAGTTCATCGATCTAGTCGACCAAGACAAGCTTAAGCATTATCAGGTCTAAACAAAAGAAATAAATCAGAAAAAGCGGCACGCTAAAAATATATACAATAATCACCCGCTTGTCAGCCTTCTACTGACTGGGCAAAAATTAGGGTTACACCCGACGGTCGGTACCCTGCGAATCGGCTGTACAAAAATTAGGGGATAAGTCAATAACGCCTGTTGAACTGAAAACCCAAAAAGGGCGGTTCAGACGAAAATTAGGGCACGAGAGAAAAACAATAAGATGTTAACTTGAAAACCTGTAAAGGCTGGTTAACACCAGGGGTCCCATTAATGGAAATGATTGCCAACATATTGTACTCAAATTAGATTCACTCGATAAAAGTGTCTTTCATGTTGAAACATCTGTGTTTGTGATTATGTGAATACCTGGCGATCGAAGGATGAAAACATCTCAAGTAAGCTTAATCGAAGACACTATGCACTCAAAGGTCGGAATAAATCTGTTAGGGCGAAAACCCGAAAGGGTAGTCCATGCAAACCATGGGGTCGAATTGGAGCCTAAAATCTGTGTTCCCCGGGCTCTGCAGAAAACCCTGCAGCTTTTGGTTATGGGTTGCAATGGCAGAAACGGACGGAATGGTCGAAAACAGGTTGCTTGAAGACTGAAGCCGCCGGCGATGAGAGTGATACCGCCGGCGATATCATGATGCCGCCTGCGATGTAAGTAATGTCGCCGGCGATATAGGATTGATTTAGTCGACTTGGGTGATGCCGCCGGCGGCATAAAGTTAATTTCCTGGGCGGCATCAGACGGATTTCTGCCATTTCAGACCTGTACAAAACCTGTAAACAATCCTATGCTACATTTCCAATGACTTAGCAAACAGCAATTCATCTTCATATTCAAAATAAAAGCCCGAAGGCGCAAATTGCTCAAATTGTACCAAATTGTCTACAAAACCAAATTGTCAAAACCCCAATGTATCAGAGGTACAAACCAAGAACTCAAAAGCAAAGCAAAAACGAAAAGTAAAACTAAGCATGCCCGCCACTACCGGCTGGACGGGATGAAACATCGGGACTTGCGAACCAATCGTCAACATTGTCTTCCTCTCTTCCCTCCGTCATGGGAACGCTACTGGACTCCTCAGCCGCGGTAAACGCACGTCGGCCAGCAGACTTCTTGAACCCCCTACGACTGGTACCCCCAGGGTGCGCATGGTCCAGATTCTGTTTGCTTCTCTGTTCTTGAGCGGTGGCCGCCAGCTGTCCCTCGAGATCCCTCACACGGCGCTGTAAAGCTGCAGTCTCCTCCTCATACCGTCGCCGGGCTGCGTCAGCATCAGACAAAGAAAGGGCTAAAAAATCCTGCAAATCGGAGAAAATATCAGCCTTGCATATCATGCATAACATCCATACATATATCCCATCTTAACATGTGCATAAAATACCTGTACAAGAAGCGATTGCCCAATAAGGGTATCCCGGAGAACGAAATTGTTCTCCGCAAGTTGCTCCACATGACTCCGTACCACCTAGCAAATCCAAAAAGCAAAATCTTAGACACCTACATCTAAGACTTAATAAGAAAATAATTATTAGGTCTTACGTAGGTTGTATTTTCGGGCATAAAGATCGGGGCTTGCCGGCTCGAGCCAACATTCCTATGAGAGAATTCGCCCCGGGAGTTCATCAACAGGAAAGTGGTTTCCAACGGATTGACCAATCTCCCCTCCACAAAGTTTACGCCCTCCGGGACGCCATACTGTCGGGTCCCGCTTTGGTTATCACGGCCCCTCTTTCTCGCGGGTTCCTGCAGAACGTAAAAGTCACACGTCAACAACGTCCCTAAACGACTTCAAAATCATACATACAAACACAATCATACCTCGAAAGAACGTTGTTCCCCCTGGGACATCGGCACGCTCCCGCCAGCTACCCCCGCGCCTACCTCGTCCTCCCCCTCAGGGTCGACCGCAACATCCCCTTCCAGCGCTTCGTCCTCGTCATCATCCTCCTCCTCAACGTCCACAACGCCTTTTAGGCGCCTCTTTTCGTCCTCCAATCGTTGCTCATTATGATACTCAATTGTATCGTTGCCGTGGATGCGAGGACACACAGGGAGAAGACGCTGAAAAAGCTGCTCGTAGAGGCCAGGAACGCTAGGGATCACTCGGCCGTTCCCCTCGATATAATCGGCTTTGTCGGCCTCGGCAGAAATCACTAAACGAGGCCACCACAAACCCCGTGGAGGATCGGCAGGCACGGGTCTAGCAGCAACCGGAAGGGACCTCCAACCCCGGACGCGCTCGCCCAGATACCACTGCTGAGACAGGGGGCACTCGATCACAAACCGGCGGTCATCCACCTCCCTCCGAACCCGTGCAACCTCGGCCAAATTCTCTACCCCATCAAACGGGTCCAAGACGAGCTACACCAAAACAACCAACATAAACCCATAAATAATAACAAAAAAATTAAAAAAAAATAATAATAAAATCGCGTACCGAACTCAATCGCGTGCTTCTGAGGACCTCCCTATACAGCGTAGGGTACTTGGCCTTCCCACCGATACACCCGCACCAACGGGCAAGGAAATGAGAGTCCGGTGGCATGACCTTCTTAAACTCCAACGGCGGAAGGATCTGATGCTCGAATGCCCAAGCCTGCACAAATAACGATCGACCAATCCAAAAAAACGTCATGCAAGAAACGAGAACACATGCTATCAAGGAGAATATCTACAAAAAGTGATACCTGGAGTAGCAGATGGCAAAGGCGAAGGGCTTTTTCATTCTTCCGGGCTCCCACGTCCAGCCCGTGGTACAATTGGGCCAAGATGGCCCTCGGCCAATTCTTCCTCCTGATTCCCGGCACATCTTCCACCGCGGTTATAAGTATGTAGTTGATCTTACTCCCCGAGATTGGGAAGAACAGTACGGTGAGTAGTGAGATCACAAAGGAACGGACACATGCCTCCCTTTCCTCCTCAGGCACCACATCCACCTGGGTCCAATAACGGTACAACTCACCATAGGACAGCCGCCCAGAAACAGGCTTCAGTCCGAACAACTCCTTTACCCGCCTCACCACGGGCCTCTCGACATGGTACTTGTCCATGTAGACGTCAAAATGGATAACCTCATCCGTCCAAGGAAGGCCGGTCATGGCCACCACGTCAGAAGGGGTAATCGTAACTTCCCCAAAGGGGAGATGGAAGGTATGGGTAGTCTCGGACCACCTTTCAGTCAAGGCCGTTACTGAAGAATGAGGTAGCTTGGGCATCAACATAGGCATGATTCGAGCCAAATCCCCAAACCCCGTCTCGTTAATCGCGAACGCAAGCTCGGGATCATTCTCTGAAATATGGTGCCACCACTCACCGATGGTGCCAATCCCCCCTGTGTACGTCAATTCGTATGGCTGCAAAATCGAAAGCAAAACGGATCAATTCTGTGCATTTCTGTCAAAAAGGCTGCTGATGCCGCCTCTGTTAGAAGCTATATCGCCGGCGGCATCATCCCATACCGCCGGCGGCATCAGCCCATACCGCCGGCGGCATCAGTCCACCGCCAGCGGCATCAGCCCATATTGCCGGCGGCATTAGCCCATATTGCCGGCGACATCACCTTGAAACAGGGCGACATCAGACTCTCATAAAGGGACTGATGCCGCCAGCAACAACACTGATGTCGCCAGCGACATCAATCAGGCCGCCAGCGGTATCACTGTGCACGGGCAGAACCTGCTTTCTCCCTAAATCGCACCCTTCGCGCCAAAAATCACAAAAATCCAAAATCAATCGAACCACAAGGCAAAAATCGATCCTAAAAGCATACAATATGACTGATATATTCCACACTTTAAACCCCTATCATGGCATGTTTTCAAATCTAAAGCAAAAATCACATCGAATACGAAAAGAAGTAATTTAGGTTTTTGTGGAATTACCTGGATATAAGAGAGGTGTTTCTCCTTCTCCGGAGACAGATTTGTGATAGGAGAGTTAATGCCATAGCCATACATTTTGGCCGTCGCCTTCAGACCATATGCAGTAGGAACGGAAAGGATTTTCAGTCCCTCAACGGAAGAATCGGGCAGGCTCTCCCTAGCCTTGGATTTTCCCCTAAAAGCCTTGCTAATTCTCTTCATAATTTCAAAGACAAAGAAGTTGGAGAAGAGATGAAGAAGGATGCGGTTTTGAGAGAATGGGGAAGAAGAGAGTTCCAATCTCTTTTTAAACTGCCGCGCGGAATTCGAGGAGTTTTAATTTACCTGAAACTGTTCATCCATGCCGCCGGCGGCATCATGCCATACCGCCGGCGACTTCACTCAGGCCGCCGACGATATTGCCTCATTTAGTTCAAATTTTGAAATTATCTGACCAGTCAAAGCTGCCACGTGGCATCCATACCGCCGGCGACATTAGTCCATGCCGCCGGCGACATCAGTCAAACCGCCAGAAACATCAACTCATGCCGCCGGCGATGTTCCCCCTCCAAAACTAGATTTTCAAAATGAGCCCAACCAAAGGGCGATCTCAACAAGCAGAAGCCCAACCGAAGGGCAATCTCTTCAAACGAGCCCAATCGAAGGGCGATCTCCTCATAAGCCCAACCGAAGGGCGATCTCTTCAGAACGAGCCCAACCGAAGGGCGATCTCTTCAGAACGAGCCCAACCGAAGGGCGATCTCTTCAACATGAGCCCAACCGAAGGGCGATCTCTTCAACATGAGCCCAACCGAAGGGCGATCTCAATAGAACAAGCCCGACCAAAGGGCGATCTCTTCAAACGAGCCCAACCGAAGGGCGATCTCTTCAAACGAGCCCAACCGAAGGGCGACCTCTTCAAAGCGAAAGTCCGACCAAAGGATAATCACTGTACCAAACGAAAGCCCAACCGAAGGGCAATCTCTTCAGAACAAGAGCCCGACCAAAGGGCGATCTCCCAAAACGAGCCCGACCGAAGGGCGATCTCTTCAAACGAGCCCAACCGAAGGGCGATCTCCTCATAAGCCCAACCGAAGGGCGATCTCAACAGAACGAGCCCAACCGCAGGGCGATCTCTTCAGAACGAGCCCAACCGAAGGGCGATCTCTTCAAAATGAGCCCAACCGAAGGGCGATCTCTTCAACATGAGCCCAACCAAAGGGCGATCTCATCAAAACAAGCCGGTCCGAAGGGCGATCTCATCAAAACAAGCCCAACGGAAGGGCAATCTCTTCAAAACAAGCCCGACCGAAGGGCGACCTCTTCAAAGCGAAAGTCCGACCAAAGGATAATCATTGTACCAAACGAAAGCCCGACCGAGGGGCGATCTCATCAAAACAAGCCCGACCGAAGGGCGATCTCATCAAAACGAGAAGGGTGATCTCTCGAAATGAGCCTAACCGAAGGGCGATCTCTTCAAACGAGCCCAACCGAAGGGCGATCTCCTCATAAGCCCAACCAAAGGGCAATCTCTTTAGAACAAGCCCAACAGAAGGGCAATCTCTTCAGAACAAGCCCAACAGAAGGGCAATCTCTTCAAAGTGAAAGTCCGACCAAAGGACAATCACTATACCAAACACGAGCCCAATTGAAGGGCAATCTCAACATAACAAGCCCGACCGAAGGGCGATCACAACAGAACAAGCCCGACCGAAGGGCGATCTCTTCAAAACAAAAGCCCAACCGAAAGGCAATCTCTTCAGAAGGAAAGCCCAACCAAAGGGCAATCTCTTCAGAACAAGCCCAACCGTAGGGCAATCTCTGCAAAGTGAAAGTCCAACCGAAAGACAATCACTATACCAAACACAAGCCCAAGCAAAGGGCGATATCTTTAAAGTGAAAAGCCCGACCAAGGGGCAACAATCACTATATGAAGTGACAAGCCCGACCAAAGGGCAAACCTCTCGATTCAAAGCCGAAGCCCGACCAAGGGGCAAACCTCTCGATTTAAAGCGAAAGCCCAACCGAAGGGCAACCTCTTCAAAACGAAAACCCAACCGAAGGGCAAACAACCGAAGGGCAACCTCTTCAAAACGAAAACCCAACCGAAGGGCAAACAACCGAAGGGCCATCACTTCAGATCGAAAGCCCAACCGAAGGGCGATCTCTTCAAACAAGCCCGACCGAAGGGCGACCTCTTTAAAGTGAAACGTCCGACCAAAGGACAATCACTATATGAAGTGACAAGCCCGACCGAAGGGCAAACTCCCCATGAACTGTAAGTCCGACCAAGGGACGAACAATAGACAAAGCACAAGTCCGACCAAGGGATAAATTCTCTACGAGGCACAAGTCCGACCAAGGGACAAATTCTCTACGAGGCACAAGTCCGACCAAGGGACAAATTCTCTACGAGGCACAAGTCCGACCAAGGGACAAATTCTCTACGAGGCACAAGTCCGACCAAGGGACAAATTCTCTACGAGGCACAAGTCCGACCAAGGGACAAATCCTCTACGAGGCACAAGTCCGACCAAGGGACAAATCCTCTACGAAGCGTGAGTCCGACCAAGGGACAAATTCTCTACGAGGCACAAGTCCGACTAAGGGACAAATTCTCTACGAGGCACAAGTCCGACCAAGGGATAAATTCTCTACGAGGCACAAGTCCGACCAAGGGACAAATTCTCTACGAGGCACAAGTCCGACCAAGGGACAAATTCTCTACGAGGCACAAGTCCGACCAAGGGACAAATTCTCTACGAGGCACAAGTCCGACCAAGGGACAAATTCTCTACGAGGCACAAGTCCGACCAAGGGACAAATTCTCTACGAGGCACAAGTCCGACCAAGGGACAAATTCTCTACGAGGCACAAGTCCGACCAAGGGACAAATTCTCTACGAGGCACAAGTCCGACCAAGGGACAAATTCTCTACGAGGCACAAGTCCGACCAAGGGACAAATTCTCTACGAGGCACAAGTCCGACCAAGGGACAAATTCTCTACGAGGCACAAGTCCGACCAAGGGACAAATTCTCTACGAGGCACAAGTCCGACCAAGGGACAAATTCTCTACGAGGCACAAGTCCGACCAAGGGACAAATTCTCTACGAGGCACAAGTCCGACCAAGGGACAAATTCTCTACGAGGCGCAAGTCCGACCAAGGGACAAATTCTCTACGAGGCGCAAGTCCGACCAAGGGACAAATTCTCTACGAGGCACAAGTCCGACCAAGGGACGAATTCTCTACGAGGCGCAAGTCCGACCAAGGGACAAATTCTCTACGAGGCGCAAGTCCGACCAAGGGATAAATTCTCTACGAGGCACAAGTCCGACCAAGGGATAAATTCTCTACGAGGCACAAGTCCGACCAAGGAACGAATTCTCTACGAGGCACAAGTCCGACCAAGGGACGAATTCTCTACGAGGCACAAGTCCGACCAAGGGACGAATTCTCTACGAGGCACAAGTCCGACCAAGGGACGAATTCTCTACGAGGCACAAGTCCGACCAAGGGACGAATTCTCTACGAGGCACAAGTCCGACCAAGGGACGAATTCTCTACGAGGCACAAGTCCGACCAAGGGACGAATTCTCTACGAGGCACAAGTCCGACCAAGGGACGAACAAATGACAAAGCGTAAGTCCGACCAAGGGACGAATTCTCTACGAGGCACAAGTCCGACCAAGGGACCAATTCTCTACGAGGCACAAGTCCGACCAAGGGACGAATTCTCTACGAGGCACAAGTCCGACCAAGGGACGAATTCTCTACGAGGCACAAGTCCGACCAAGGGACCAATTCTCTACGAGGCACAAGTCCGACCAAGGGACCAATTCTCTACGAGGCACAAGTCCGACCAAGGGACCAATTCTCTACGAGGCACAAGTCCGACCAAGGGACGAACAGTCGACAAAAGCGTGAGTCCGACCAAGGGACGAACAGTCGACAAAAGCGTGAGTCCGACCAAGGGACGAACAGTCGACAAAAGCGTGAGTCCGACTAAGGGGCAAACGATCGACAAAAGCACGAGTCCGACCAAGGGGCAACAGTCGACAAAAGCACGAGTCCGACCAAGGGACAACCTGCACAGCTTGAGTCCGACCAAAGGACGAACAGTCGACAAAAGCGTGAGTCCGACCAAGGGACGAACAGTCGACACAGCGTGAGTCCGACCAAGGGACGAACAGTCGACACAGCGTGAGTCCGACCAAGGGACGAACAATCGACAAAGCGTAAGTCCGACCAAGGGACGAACAATCGACAAAGCGTAAGTCCGACCAAAGGACAAACCGGTCATCCCTCAGGTATCATTCCTATCCCTTACTCTTTCGTGTGATCATACTGACCTATGGCAGCAGTGATCCCCCGAGGGGCAGCCTGTGAGCACGGGATTTTGCAGTCCCTCTCGCGAGACGATGATGACGTGTACCCGATTTTAATACCTCAAAATAAAAGTTCTCTTTAGAATTTTTATTACCAAAATAATATTCCTTGTGAATTTTATAATTGGTAGAATCCAGTTCGGTGTGGCCGATAACGCGTCCGGTAGGAGCTTGAACCGATGATTTACACTCAAATAATAAATACCCTCTAAAATATTATTAAAAGTCATAAAGATGCCTTTTTTCCACTAATAAACCACTTTTCCCGACTTTTTAGGCTTTTTGACCCGTTGGTTGTCGGTATGCTGGAGGATGATGTCGCCAACGACATCATCCATGCCGCCGGCGGCATAACCAGACCGCCGGCGGCCTCATCCAAGTCGCCGGCGATATCATCATGTCGCCGGCGGCATGGCCTGAAATGGGTCCTCCACAGACAGCCTTTCGGCCACTTTCGGCGGAATAAGTCAAAAAGGTCTCGAAAAACACCCCAATTTGCCTATAAAAGGCACCTAAAACTGCATTGGAGGGGGGGGACTGAAATTATAGAGAGAATGAGCTTAAATTGGGCAACTAGGAGGCTAAAATCGAGAGAATAGATTTTAGTGAGATAAGAACTAGAAAAGGCCGGAAAAAGGATTCTAATCCATTTTTCCCGATTTTTCTTCTTCGAACTCTCTGATTGTGAGCTTAAATCAGTGGGTCTTTGGGTTAAATCAACTGGATAAAATTTAGGGACCTAAAACCTTTAATTAACAATCAAATTATCGTTACAAGCTCCCCGGAGGCGTTATTGTTCAGTTCACAAAGAGTTGGATTCACTACCCCGAGGTGAAAATCCTGAGTCTCATAGCTCTTTGGCATTATTATTATTGTTTTGCACTAATTTTTGTTGATTTATATTCATTTTTTGAGTTTTCGGTCACTTTGACTGCTAACCGCTGTTGTAGCAAGAAATCGGAGTCGCCGGAGACATGTGATGTTCCTGGATGTATCACCCATGTCGCGTGAGGCATCGTTGGTACCGCCATTAGCATCACATTCCCCGGAGACCTCGCTTTCTCGCAGAACCCTTTCTTTACGGTGCTCAGAAAGCCCTGTGCCCATCTGCATGCTGATGTCGCCCGTGACAAAGTTGATGTCGCCGGCGGTATCATCCATGCCGCCAGCGACATAAACTATGTCGTCGGCGGCATCAGATGCCATCGGCGGCTTGGCTTTCTGGACAGCAGCGTTGTTTTTGTTTATTTCCAAACTAATTTATTTTCTAAAGCTAGGACCTATAGTATAACGATGGTGGTTCGAAACCTCCTGAAAACAGACCCGCCCCACAACAAGTGGTATATTCATTTGTAATCCGATTAAAGCAACAGTCGAATCTGAAATTTGGACAAAAATGGAATTTCCCCTCAAACGCCATTCGAACCTCATTTTAGCCACCCAATCGGGCTTTATGATATTATAAACAAGATATGCCATATTCGTGTCAACTATCATCTGCAGGTGGGTATATATCGGACATTCGGGTATTTTATTTGTTACATAGAAAATGTATAGGACTTGAAAACCTTGTAATAATTCTACTTTCCGCACTTACTTTTCTTTTACGATTGTAAATATTTTATTTACCGCTTAAATTGCTTGATAAATGCGAAAACCACAAAATAACTGAAAATACAAATAGATAGGGTGGATTAAACCGATTAAGAAAGAATGAAATATCCTAATTTGGCCTAATGAAAAGTAGATAACATCATCCGAACTCGGAATCTCTACGTAGGTATGGTCCAACCACCCGGTGGGAAAATCGTACCGAAAATTTCCCGGTTGAGCTGAACCGGGTGGCGACTCTATTCTAAGTACGGGATTTCGATCTCGTATCTTTTAAGCATTAAAATATGCAAAAATCATTTTCCTTTTCAACCACATCACACTCATCTCCCCGACACGCCAAAAAACGGGCCGGCCCCACATTGGTCCGGCCCCCGCGCACGCAGCCGCGCGGGTCGTCGTCCGCTCACAGTAATGCTCTTTAGTGAACTCTTTTCTACTGGGGAATTATTTCCTTGTAAGACTCACTTGTTGGGGAAAATTACCTATACCTGAGTGGATTGTAATGATTGAGTGAAGAGATGTTAGGTTGGTCCCAACTTGACTTGGTGTGCCCTTAGCGTGCTCCTACTACTGGCTGGCACTCCCTCTTGGTAAGCAATCCTGCTTTGAAAATGGAAGTGAGTACCCGTATGCTTGATAGGGATAGGCTTGAGTTAAGCCTGAGTCTAACTAGTTTGCCCCTGTAAAGGACTTTATAATGTTGTGATACGGGTGGGTTCCTTTCTTGAGGCAAACTCCTTTCCTCGGTGTTCTTTTCTTAAGGCAAACATTTCTCCTTTGTTGTGCTTATTCCTTTCTTAAGGCGGATGACTTTCCTTTAACTGATTCTAGTGTATCCCTTTCCTAAGGCAGATGACTTCTCCTCGTATCCCTTTCTTAAGGCGGATCGACTTTCTTGACTGATGATATATCCCTTTCCTAAGGTAGATGACTTTCCTCGTATCCCTTTAAAGGCGGATGACTTTCCTAATAGGAAATTTCAATAACCTATTAAGAGGATATAAAAACATTGGGTTAGTTACTGTCTGAATGGTTAGTCCATTTGGATTGCTAGGGAGAAACTGCTCGGGAGAAATTTCCATTGTTTAGAGGAAGGTGTTCCTAGGACATCCTAGCTATTGGGGAGTATCCTTGGAAACCATCTCGAGAAAGCTTGACTAGTTGGGGGTTCTCCTTCTAACTAGGGGAATGGTTCATTTGACCACTCGGTCATCGTGATAGAGATTGGCTTCTTGTGGGGATAGAGGGGATGAGCTTTGAATGTTCCATCTGCTGGGTAATGAACTATCGTAATGCGGATGCTCTATTGGAGAAAAGGTGCCCCTTTAGTTGGCATTCATGTTTTGTCTTGTTTGACTTCTTGGGAGCAAGTCTCCTAGATGACTTGGATTGCTAGGGGTTGCCCTTGGAAAGAGAAACTTAGCTGTCGGGGGGTCGCCCTTGGAAATTGCCTTGGATGTCTTGACTAGTTGGGGGGATGCCCCTTGGATAGTTCCCCTTTAAGGAGTGCCCCTGGGGTGGGTGCCTCTAGGTTGTTTGATGATGGGGTAATGCCCCTCGACTAGTTCCACTGCTGGAGAATGGAGGTATGCCTCCCGATTGACTTCTTTCATGGGGAGGTGTCTTCCTAGATGATTCTTCTACTAAGGATTTCTTCTAGGATAACATTTCCTTAGTTTGGGCAAGAATCTCTTATCTTATGAGGTTTTTTGGTCCTTGATGTTTTGACCGCTTTAGGGATCCTCCCCTTGAATGAAACCCGTTAAACTATTGTTTCTTCTTTACAATTCCTGTATAAGACTGTGGGAGCCCTAAGCTTCTACAGAAAGTGGCACGGGGAGATTCAAGCTATCAGGGATATTGAGCTACTGGCCCATATTGACCCATTCTGGTTCACCAATATTGTCAGGGCCATTCCCCAGGCCCCAAAGACACTGGCTCCTAGTGCTATATCAGCCCTGATGGAGAGACAGTTTGAGATGACACACACTTTCCACTTACCTATTGGGGAGGTTATTGTCACTCCCTTGGATGTGTGTGCACTGATAGGATTGGATTGGAGTGGGGACATCATCCACTTTGATGTTTATGTGGATCACTGGCATTCTCGAACTGAGGTGAGGGCTTATATGGAGAGACTTCTTGGGCTTCATCTTGGAGGGAAGGACAGGGTCAAGTATGGGGATCTTCATGACTACTAGATTGGGCAATCTAGCCTTGTAGCTATGGAGTGGAGGGATTAGTATACCTGATCTTTCCAATTGACCTTCCACTCTACAATCTTCTTCCCTGTGTACTTGAGCAACATCAACTATGGTCTGCAGTCTACTATTAAGGATCTTGTCGCTGTGCCAGGCAAGAACTGGCATCGAGCCATCTTGGCACAGTTTTACTATAGACTAGATGTTAGAGTTTAAGGCCAATAGTCCGAGCTTAAGATCTACTATCTGATCCTCCTGGAAATTCCCGAACTCAGTCTTTTGTGTTTTAGTCTTTTATTTGAACCACTTTACAATTGAATTTGCCTTATTTTGTAGATTTGGGCCTTTGAGCATTAGCTGATCCCTAGGTCAAGCTTGCCCGGGCAGCCTGAGATACCTCTCATTATCTCAAGGTGGATGGGACCATGGCAGAGTCAGGTTATGAAAAGAGCAAGTATAGGGAGTTCCTTCACTGGCTGTTCACAGATCGAGTAAACTTCTTTTATACTAAACTTGTATCTTACATTTCAACAAACCATTACTAGAAACTATATTTACGAGATTGTTATACTTACAGAGCATTTACTTTGTGCAGAGGTTGGATACATATGGGGTCATTGAGCGAATATGGGGTAGCATGGATGATCGCCGCTTTGTCCTAGAGTCACCACTCTCCTTTGAGTGGTATTTCGGTGAGCGGGTCCAAGGGTGGAGGACCAGTGCTATTGTAGAGAGACCGACCCCTCCCCCTGTGCAAGTGGGAGTCTTCTAACTACATTTGAAGCCTGAGACAGATTAGGAGTTTTACCTATTGGCTGAGGGGGCCTAAGTGATGTCGACAAGGGGCTTCTATGCTGAGCTCATCGACTCTTTGCTCCTTCCTCTCTACGAGAGGATTCATTTTGAGGACATTCCTCTCGAGTTCCACTGGAGCGATAGCCGAAACGGAGAGGTTCGCCAAGGGTTTCTTCTCCATCTAGGACCTACTACTAGCTTAGGACGCACTAGCCTCGGTAAGTTTTTTTTACCTGCTAAATTTAACAAACTATGCATGCCATGAAATTTATATATGTGTTCAATTCTTATGATTTTCGCTGCAGACTCTATTGGCTATGGAGTATGGTAGGTCCACTCAGGATTTGGTTGCCTTTGAGAGGCAAGCTAGGTTCCTAGAGGAGTAATTGTGAGTAGCCACTACTGAGGCTGACCGAGCTAAAACATAGACTACTCGGGCGAGGGCCGAGAGTGAGGTGTTGTGGGGCTAGCTGCCCCGGATGACCCAGGGTAAGCAGATACCTGATCCATCCAATTCTTCTTCGGAGGAGGATAGTTTGGCTTGTCAAGTGGCACTGGTGGCCACTCAGGTGGCGGGATCTGAGCAGGAGGTAGAGCAGCGAGTAGAGGAGACCAGTATTGCTGTTGGGAGAATAGCAGGAGCTTTATAGGCCAGGGTTCATGGTCTTCCTACTGTGAATGTTGGTGGGGCAGAGGATTATGTGATGATAGACATGGATGACTTGCTGGCGGATGCACATGACCAGACTCAACATGAGTACAAGGGACAGGACCCCCTAGTAGCTTAGATTAGACTGTGCTTTTCTTACTTGTTTGGGCCCTTGATTGATCATTTGCCTTGAGGATATTGCTGACTTGTCCTTCTTTGATAAATGCTTAAATTGCTAGTGAGTTAACTAGTAACCAAACTTCTGAAGCTCTAAATTACTGAAAGACTAACCTGACTGAGACCGACGAGTACTACCAAGATTTAGATGAGATCTACATGCCTATTAGGGACCCTTTTGGCTGGGACTAGGCTTAAGTTGAACCTTAGTCTAACTGGATTGCCCCTACAAAGGCCTTTATAGTATTGTTGTGCTTCTCTCTGGTGAGAACCTTATCTTGAATCTGAAAAGAGGATCCGTATGCCTTTTGTAGACTTGTACAGGTTTATATGGATGCCTATACTTCTTTGCACTGGCGATTTGATCGGATGAGATTCATTGTTTGCACAATTGGGGAATGTGTCCTTGAGATGTCCAAACTGTAACATGGTGCAAGCTGGATGTTGCTAGTGGAAGTCCTTAACACTTTTAATTTGAGTTCTAACTTTTGCATAGATCGCTTGATGTGATACAATCTATTAAACTGATTTTTGTATTTTTCTTTTGTATTAAATTTTGCCTGAATTTTCCATGACGGCTCAATTCAGCAGACTTTCTTTCTTTTCTTTTATGTTAATTTTTGCCGAGACGCCCTTTCGGGTTTTCAATCCAGCAGACTTTTTCTTTCTTTATCTTAACTTTTGCCTAGACCGCCCTTTCGGGTTTTCAATCCAACAGACTGTCTTAATTTTTGCCTAAATTTCCCTTGGTGGCTCAATCTAAAAGACTTTTTTATTTCTTTTCACGTCTTAGTGGTGTCCACATTGTGACATGGTGTAAGTTGGATGATGCTAATGGAAGCACTTGGCACTTCGGATGATGTGTGCCATCGAGTAGCTTCACAGTGGGAAAACTAAACTTGAGGGATCCCAACTGTGAAACATTGCTATTATAAATGATGCTTGAAGAACAAAAGCAAGTGCAGAAGGCGTTTTTGAATTGAGTTCCAACTTTTGCATAGACTGCTTGATGTGATGCGATCTATCAAACTGATTTTGTTTTTTTCTTTCTTTTGTCTTAACTTTTACCTGAATTGTCCTTAGAGGCTCAATTCAGCAGACTTTTCTTTCTTGTCTTAACTTTTGGCTGAGCTGTCCTTGGCGGCTCAATTTAGCAGACCTCTTCCGACTTTTGCATAAGCCTTATTTCTTCTGTGGCTTATCGGTATTATATTTTTGTTGAATGATACGCGTAGTACAAATAATAACAAAGAGCACAAAATGTAGAGAACAAACTGATGTTCATATACTTACGATTATTTCATCTAATGACATGCATGCATTCATAAGACCAGGATTCTTACCAAATCATACCATGTTTGTTGATGAAATTAAATTTGAGTGCATAGGCAATGGTAATAGTTTCCACTGGTTAATCCTTACCTGCTTTCTGGTCCTTTTATAGATTTTTTAGAAAGTGCTTAAAGTTTTTCTCTCGATGCCCTAACTTTTGCTTAAGCCGCCCTTTTCAGGGTTTTAACTTAGCGGGCTTCATTTACGTTGGAGTACCATAACTTTTGCCTGATCGGTTTATGGAATACAGCTCAGTGGGTTGCACCCTAATTTTTGCCCGAGCAGTAGAGGACCACTCGCCGGGTGATTTAATCTTTATTATTTTTTTGGCGTGCTGCTTTTTTGTGATTTATTTCTTTTAACCTAAACATGATAACACTTAAGCCTGTCTTAATTCACCAGATTCACGAACTCATTTCCATCCATGTCCTATATACTTCAATCCTCCCTTACCAAGGATTTTCTTAACCACAAATGGTTCTTCCCAATTAGGCCTGAATTTGCCCCTAGTATCAGTGTTGATTGGGAGTAGCTATTTAGGAACCAAATCATATGCCTTGAGGGGTTGCTTTGGGCATCTGATTCTATTGTTGTATGCTTGGGCCATTTAGTGTTGGAATGGGCATGTTCTTTTGTGAAAGAATGAGGTCATGTCATTGTGGGGAAGGTTTGGGATCATTATGTAGGGTGAGGGATCTTCTTTCTTTTGAACAAACGAAGAAAGAATTTTTGGAGGGATATTCTGCTCGGAATATAGGTCCAATGGAGGTACCTATATTGATAAGAAATGCCCATTTATTGGATGTGAGGGTTTACCCTTTTGAAGGTTTTGGAAGAGCATTGGATTTAAGCTTACATTGATTTTGGATTTGTGTTGTAAGATCTTTTCCTTCAACGGTGCATTTGATGTGAAGTATGTCTTCCTTTTTTTGGGCTCTTGGCTTTCTTTCTTAGTGATGTGTATCTTCGTCCCCCCTTATGGAAAAAGATGAGCTAAGACCCAAGGCTATCATGTTTACTAAGCACTTTTCATCTTTCCTTTTTTATGGTAAGTTTTAACCATTTTAACCTTATGCCATTGTGATGTACTCAAATTCAATTTCATTAATAAACATGATGAACTTTTTAAGAATGTTGATTTTATGAGTGCATGATATCTTTTAGGATGAAATACTCAAACATGATGTGAATGCATCAATTTGTTTGTGATGTGCTTTAAAAGTGGCATTATTTACATCAAGACACTAGCAACATTAAAAGGTTACCTCATCCTTGAAATAATCCTCCATATAGAGGGTTTTCATCTTCCATCTTGATAGGATCCATTTGCAAATCAGTAGTCTCCCAATCCTGAGCTTCTACTTGTATTGCCACTGGTCCTCTTTTATGGCTTGGACCGAAGGTGAAGGTTGTTGAGCATTTGTAATCACACCAAAGGGTAGACCTGTTGGATGATGGAAGGTTGTCCCCTTAGGCATGGCTACGCAGTTGGGACCTTGGCTAGATCCCCCTAAACTGAAACACTAGCAGCATGAATCCTTGGCTAGGCTGAATAGACCGACTGACGGCTGGCAGAACTGTCGTACCCCCTGAATGAAAAGGATTGCTAAACTGATCATACGGACCAACTAAACCTAACTACCTAAACTGACTGGATGATGGATTATTAGAAGATAAAAGCAGAGATTCATCCCTTAACTAAACTAAATTTGGTTGAGTAGAAACTCGAACGCGGACCTAATGAACTTGAGATTGTTGCAAAGCTTTGAATCTTGCTTAGGTGGGAACCAAACGATCAATACATGCAAGGGTTCGATTATACATGAGGCATGTATAATGATGCATGGTGAGGTTAATATACAAAGATAGAGTGTAATAATTTTCCTAAATGATGAAAAAGAAAATGGGTTGAATTAAATAAATGATTTTTGGTGCTCATCTTAATCTTTTAAACTTTTCAAAAACAAACCAAAATTTTGCAAGTTAAAAGATGTTTCTCCCCAGCAGAGTTGCCGCTATGAGGTGTCGATGATGTGTGGGTCTCCCTTAGCGCCATGGTGAGATACGGGGCCCACTGGGGGTTGGTTGGATTTAGGTGTGATAAAACATTTTTAGTTCAAGTTTGCACAATTAACCAATTTTAATGAATAAAAGAATCGAGACCCAAATATCGATACAAACGATAGAGTCGCCACCCAAGTTGTCTACTTAAGAAAGAGTTTTGGTACAATTCCCATTGGGCGAAAGACTCATACCTTTGGGATCAGAGATTTGAATATCAGATGAGTCACTTATTTCTTATTTAGTTAATTCAAAATTACATTCGCTGCGTAAAACCGTTTGTTTTTCATCATTTGGGGAATTGTTGTAGAAATCCTCTTTTTCTACACTCCTTTATACATGATATATGTGTTCAATAGTTTATAATAAAGCACAAAATAATAAATGGGGGAATAAAAATTAGAACCGAGGGAAATGGGGAAAGTGAACCTATACATTTGTTCTAAATTATAAAACAAAAATAAATAAACTCGCCTGCATGGAAAAATTAGCACAATTTATAGCATCTTATAAATCAACATTTTATTAGGAAAAATGTGATTATGTTAGCGTGTCAGTTTTACAATTAATAGTGCCTGGACGTCTTCTAGAATCGGAGGGAATTAACGAGTCATCAACGTATTTTGTTGTAAAAACACATTTCAACTTTTGTGGGTTGATTTACCAGATTATTAGTGAAAATGATAGCATTTAAAATGGTGAGTTAATTGATTTGAACTAGTTTAAAAGAGAATTCTGGATTCTGCCTGGGGGCCAGTACTATACGGGTGGAATGGGACTGGTACGGGTATGCCAGAACCGTACGGGTCCTGTTTGGTTCTAGACAGAAACTCATTCTGATTTAATAAATAGATTAATAGAGAAGGAATGAAATGAAAATGGGATTTCCTTCCGTATGAGTATGGCGCATCCGTTTAACATCCCTAAGGATATAAGATACCAACAATGCTCATATGGGTTAGGACCAGACCCAAAACAAGAACAAAAAAACATATCTGTTAGAAGAGGTAGAGAATAATGATAAAATAACTGAGATGTGAGTCTCTTTGAAACTCAGGAGCGTACCTTTACGTGGTGAATCCAGTTTAGAGTGATTCTAATGCCGAATGGAATCTTTATCAAAGTAGATGGTGAAATGATGGATTTAGAATTGTTTTAGGTGAGTGTTTGTGTTGACAGAACCTCCCCCTAATCCTAAATATGAAGTTAGAAAGGAATAAAATGTGGGCAAAACCAATGTGGAATGGTTTACCCCCTATTTTATAACTTCGATACTCTTCTATACCCTTACTATAACCTAAAGAACTTGCTAGTAGTATTTGCTTTCTCTTATGTTTTGTCAGTTGTGCTCCCCTTTGAAATGAGGAAAATGACCTCTATTTATGGGGGGAAAATAGGTCTGAACACATTAAATGGCTGATTTTCTGCATTTATTGCTGAATTTATGTGCTTATGGCTGATTTGATTTGTTTATGGCTGGTTTGATTTGTTTACGGTAGATTATATTCGTTTATGGCCAATTTGGGGCATTAAACTAATTGTTTGGGCGTCTGAGGGACCGGTATTTGTGGCCTGGACCTGTACGGGTCCCGTTAATACCAAATTAGGCAATTTTGGAAGTTTTCGGATTGGTACGGATTAGTTGGACCTATACGGGTTTGACTGGTTGACCCGTGTGGATCCAGTTTGATGCATACAGATTCGTATGGACTGGTATGGATCGGGGTCGACCTGTACGGATCCGTATGGACCAATACGGACTGATCCAATCGGTTTTGCTCGAAACTGCCCGAAATTGACTGGTTTTGACTAGTTTTGACCGATTTTGATAATTTTAGACCTTTTAGGGCTTAGGTGCTAGTTTTCTAAGGCTTAGGTTTGACAAAGTTTGACCAAACTGCATTGAAACCACTCTAAGTAGATAACACCTGTAGAAGAATGCATCATATAGCTCTCATCATCATTTCGTGAGAAGGACTATTAAAATCCAGTACGCATAGCCGTTGTTAGAATGGGTAGGGATCGTGTCTCTTTTATAGGAATTTTATATGTGTCGATCGACACATGTGGCAGTGTCGATTGACATAACTGTTATCAGAGTAGGCTCATCATTACCCTAGATTCCTTATAAGCGTCGATCGACATATGTGGAAAAGTGTCGATCGGCGCAACTTTGCTAAGTCAAATTTGTAGGCTTGATGAGTCAACAGGGATTTTGAAAAAAACTCCTCATCAATCGACACAAGTAGGAACTATTTATCGACACCTATTATGGCTTAATAAGCGTCGATCGATGCTTGTTTTCAGGATGTCAGAATCTTGTTTCCTCGGAGGGGTTTGTAGTTTAGGGTGAAACATGATCTTTGTAAGTACTGGTCTGCCATTTCTTGGAGAAGGTCTTAGACATCATCAATCCTAGGACGGACCATGCTCACAGGGTGCCCCTCGCGTATAACAACTTAAACCATTGAGGTAAAGTAATTGCATACGCGAAGTAAGCGCAGTGAGTGAAATGGTGCGCATGTTTCTGTTGGGATTAGCCAACAGTATTTGATCGACCAATTTTTGAAAAAAATATTTTTGCCCCTTAGATCAATTAATGTTTGATGGGGTTTTAAAGTTTAGGAAAAGAATCTTGTGGTGTGAAAATTCTTTTTGGGTCCGCAAGTTTTAGGAAAATGATTTTCATGACGAAGAATGCAATTTTCTAAAATTAGAATTTTGATTGGCACTGCATTTTATTTGAAAAGGAAAAAATCAGCTACTTTTTAGAAATACATTGATTGACACAAGGGGAATGCGTCGATCGGCACAACTTTTCAAATTTTGAATTTAAATCTGAAGCGGTTTTTGACATTAAAAGGTGAGCCAAGAGATGCATCAATCGACACAATGAGTTATGTCGGTCGACGGAACTTGGAATTCTATAAATTCAATGATTTTTCTTTAAACAGAACTCATAACTCATTAAACCATTACTCTCTGCATTTTCTTTTTTGCAACAGGAGCAATGTTTGGCCTTTTTGCACATTCCTTTTTTCCGATCTTTCTTCGATTTTCGTCCGTTATGATGTGGACAAAACTCGTGACGTCTAATGATCATGTTCACGAGGCCACATCGGGGATGGAGGTGAATATTCAAGGAGAAGTGGTCTGAATACCGTTTATTGGCACTAAGGATAATTATGAACTCCCGATAAATAGGAGGTTTCACAGCGTGGCCAAGGACGACGCTATTCCTCTCATACACAAACCTACCCGCCATCTTTCTCATGTCAGGGTAAATTTTTTATTTTCTCTTTTGATCTTGAGAATTGGCATGCTTCTAAGAATTCACATGCTCTGTTGAATGTATTACTGATCCTGTATTGCTGTAAACTGTCTGCACGATATTTTGTGATTTTAGAAATTTGGGATAAGCATCGATCAACACTTCTGGATTTTGGAGAAGCATCGATCGACGCACATGACTTTCGATCAACACAAGTCCTTGAAAACCTATTTTTTGTGATTTATAGCATACTGGAACTTTTTGTGGCTTGGGTGATTTTCTGTCTTATATAAGCTGCTACTGTTTTGTGCGAATTTTGGAAATATTTGGATGTCTTAATGACTATAAGCCTCGTGATGTCTCGGGAATTCCTGTGTCTGGCTGGAACTTGATGGCTATGAGCTTGCTTGATCTTAGGATCGTTTAATGGCTATAAACTTGTACATTTGTATTGGACTAGATTAAGGGTTTTAGCAAGTAAATCAGGCGCAGTGGAAATTTAAAATTTAATCTAGTGTCCAAGATCTCCTAAGCATGACATGATTGATAATAGTGCTAGTCTTAAATAAACACTTATTAAAAGGACCTAATAATAATTTAACCACTTACCAATTAAAGCATGAATCCCGTAGTCAGTAGAAAGACCCTTTAGCTACATGCACAGACTCCAAAGTAGAACCCTGTATAAATAGTCCACACGAGCACCACCAACCAAAATCTTCTAGAAAGGGATTAATGGTAAATAAGTGGAAGATAGCTAGATCTTCCCTACTAATTTATTCTAGAAGAAATTCCCTTTAGTTTTCTATTCTAAGGAAATACGTCTTTTGACAAATTACTCTTAGGAATCAGAACAACTAAGAGAATAATAGAGAAAGAGAAGGGGTATGAAATTATGGACAAAAAATAATGAACTATTTTCCCTCCACCAGGTTCTGATATATGGGTTCATATTCCATCTGTATATCCTTATCCCTTATCATATCTTGAACTATATGATATTTTCTTTGTACATGTCTATTTCTCAGATTAGACCATGGTTTTTTGCCTAAGCAATAGCCCCAGTATTATCATAATATAATACTATTGGATCCTCACTGTTAGACAGCACACCGAGATCACTAATAAATCTCTTTATCCAGACAGCTTGTTTTACTGCTTCTGAAGCAACAATGTAGTCAGATTTAGTGGTTGAATCGGGAGTCATATCCTATTTAGAACTCTTCCAAACAACTACCCCTCCATTTAATATAAACAGGTAACCTGATTGTGACTTACAGTCGTCTCTATCAGATTGAAAACTCGCATCAGCAAATCCTTTCACTATGAGATCACTTCATCCATACACCAAAAACATTTCCTTAGTCCTTCTCAAGTACTTAAGGATATTCTTAACAGCCTTCTAGTGCTTCTCACTTGGATTAAATTTAAATCTGTTTGTAATGCTCAATGCGTGTGAGACATCTAGCCGTGTACATAGTATAGCATACATGATAGATCCTATTGCGGATGCATAGGGTATTCTATTCAAGCACAATCTCTCCTCTTGTGTCCTAGGACACTCAGATTTAGAAAGGTTAATTCCATGAGACATTGGAAGATAATCCTTTCTTGATTGCTCAAGGTTGAACCTAGTCAATACCTTATCTATGCATGTATCTTGTGATATACCTAGCAACCTCTAAGATAAATCTCTATAGATCTTTATACCTAGTATAAATGCTGCTTCTCCAAGGTCTTTCAAGGAGAACTTTCTTGACAACCACGACTTAACCATTTGAAGAAGAGAAATGTCATTTCCTATTAGCAGTATGTCATCAACATATAGCATAAGGAAAATGACTGCACTCCCGCTAACTTTCTTGTATGCATAGGGCTCATAAGCGTTTGATATAAAATCTAACTCTTTGATCGTATCATCAAACCTTATATTCTAGCTCCTAGATGCCTGCTTAAGTCCATAAATGGATCTTTGCAGCTTGCATACCTTTGAGCCATTCTGAGATGTAAAACCCTCAAGTTGTATCATGTATACATCTCGATCCAAGTTTCCATTTAGAAAAGTGGTTTTCACATCCATCTGCCAGATCTTATAATCATAATGAGCAGCAATGGCCAATAGTGTCCTTATGGATTTAAGCATGGCCACCGGTGAAAAGGTTTCATCATAGTCAATTCCTTTTTTTAACTACAGCCCTTTACCAACAACCTTGCCTTATAGGTAATCACAAGACCATCCATGTTGGTTTTCTTCTTGAAAATCCATTTGCAACCTATGGGTTTAACCTCATCAGGTGCATCGACCAATTCCCATACTTGGTTTTCATACATGGAATCCATTTCTGATATCACAACTTTTAACCATTTATCAGAGTCTGAGCACTCCACTGCTTCCTTATAGGTCTTAGGTTCATCATCCTCCATTAGAAAGATTTGTTTATCATCCATGATGAAAAATCCGTATCTTTTAGGAGCTTTGGGAACCCTACCAGATCTACGCAATCGTTGTTTTGTAAGAGGTTGTTCCTTGATCACACTCTGTTGTGTATCGGGCGTACAAACTATTAGTTGATCATCTTGTTTGCCTACCTGAACTTTAAGTTCAAGGTCACTCCAGCTATCTTTTGCAAGCATGTGTTCCTTTTCAAGGAACTGAGCGGTCCTAGAAATAAACATCTTTTGTTCATTAGGATCATAAAAGGTATATCCTATTGTCTCTTTAGGATAACCTATGAACATGCATTTGTCAGCCCTAGCTCCTAGCTTGTCTAACATTATCCTTTTAACATAGGCAGAACATCCCCAAAGTCTCAGGTGAGAAAGCGAGGGTTTCTTACCATACCACCTCTCGTATGGTGTCGTATCAATTGATTTTGAGGGCACACAGTATAGTATATAAACTGCGCTCTAAAGTGTGTATCCCTAAACGGATCTGCTGAGACATTCTTGGCTCATTATGGACTGCACCATGTCCAACAAAGTTCGATTCCTCCTTTCAGACACGCCGTTGTGCTGAGAAGTATAAGGAGGGGTCCATTGCTGTAATATTCCATTATTTCTTAGATAATCTTGAAACTCTTGGCTTAAATATTCTCCACCCCGATCTGACCACAGTGTCTTAATATTCTTTTTATGTTGTTTCTCAACTTCATTCTTATAGCCTTTGAACTTTTCAAAAGTATCTGATATATGCCTCATAAGGTACAAATACCCATATCGTGTGTAATCATCGATAAAAGCGAAGAAGTAAACAAATCGTCCATGTGTTTAGACATTCATTAGACCACATACATCTGAGTGTATTGTTTCCAATGTACTCGTGGCACATTCCCCTTTTTCCTTAAAAGGGCTTCTTTGTCATTCTGCCTTACAAGGTTCGCAAGCCCTATAAGACTCATAGTCTATTAGGCCCAAGTTATCACCTCTGTGTACTTTTAGGTAAACGAGTTTCGTTTATATGGCCTAAATGACAATGCCACAAGTAAGATGACTTGTCTTTATCTAATTTCTCTTAGCATGGTTAATATTGAGAATACGCTTTTGTAATTACAAAATATCTTTTAATATACTTCCATCTAGAATATTTTTCATAATGTTTGATAACATCTTTTATCAAATTGGAATAAACTCCATCTGTTGTGAAGCGGGAAACAATATTCATAGAAGTATAACAATAATTTTGCCCTTATTACAAAATAGACAAATGGAGATTTTAAGTTCCTACATCAATAGCGGCAACCAAGCTCTTATGATATCCCTTGAGTACAACTCCCCTTTCACTAATCCTCTACTTCTCTTCAATACCTATACCTTGTATAGATATGTGATTCACACACATGGTATCCCATACCCATGTTGAATCCCCAAGAGATGTAGGACATTCTCAATTATAACACCTTGAAGTGAAAGTTTCCAAAACCTTTTCTTCTCATGCTATGAGACAAAAGCCTGTCAATCTCATATTTAGATGAAGATTGTGTTTCCAATATCCTATATGGAAATAATTACTTTGTTTCCAAAACAAAGCTCTCAAGATCCTTTCTTTTTCTCTTAACTTCGCTCTTTCTTGCTTCTATACTGGACAACCTTGTCCCTTTACATCCTTAGAATACCCTTGAATTATTTTTTCTTCCTTGAAAAAATACTTTCTAAGATGTAAAGACATAGACTTCCAAGTCCACGATTTCATGATGCTTCCATTACTTAAGGTAACATAGATCCTAAGATCTAACTTGATGTTTATCTTTGTTTTCTTCAAGCTACTCACATAAGGTAACATGGATGTTAACAACCTCTAAGGTGTTGTATCCTCGTTTCCTTCATGTAATTTATGCATTTCTACTTGAGGTAGAAATACTTGCTTCACGTTGTTTAGTATTGGGCTCATATAGTATATGGACCAAGCCCTAGGCTTCGAGGACTATCCTCACATTTCTGAACAAACCCTTTGAAGCTAGAGCCAATTAAATACAATTATCAAAACATACAAAATTAATGTAAGAAGTAAATTTCAACCTAGATATAAATAAAAGCTTAGACTTAGTTTTGTACATGCATTTAATTTTATGGTCTTTAAACTAAATACATAATCCCGCTAGTTTATTAAGGTTTAATTCAAAAACATAATAGCCCCTCTATTGTTTTTCGGGAGACATGGTCCAACCATTCTCCTTAGTAGGTAGCATCTATAACTCATTTAAGCTAACCCCAGCTATCATGAGTCAAGCTAACTTAAATAGCTATAGGAGGATCTAGTCCATTTGCATCTAATGCAATTGCTAATCCCATTTGAGTTCCAACTAATGGAGGTTCATAACCATTTATATGACTCCTCAAATGATGCCTCCAACCCAGCATTAGCTCCGATATTACGGAAAACTAACCCAGTCCGGTTAAGACTTGACCCTACTTTGAATCATGTGAAAAGACGATGTTAAAAAAGAAAGCACATTGTGCATGAGCAATTCATTCAGTAAAAAGGCCTAGAATCTCACTTCAATTTTTAGGAATGCTAATTTTGTCTTAATAATTTAATGGCGATTTATTGGTGCAACCAGTCTCGCCTAATCTTGGACTTATACATGGACATGATTATAAAACTATAACTAATTTCTAGGCTAAAAGGAATTATTCCAACCTAGGGTCCTGCTCAACTTGTAATTCATAATCATTTCATCATGCCAAGACTCCACATAGCATGCAAAACAAACAAGGGGGTTCATTGTTCAAGTTCGTGCACCTATGTCTATAAGTTTTAATTTAACAATTTAAACTTTCATTTGTAAAACCATATAATGAATCCAATTCATTATACTAGAAATCAACTAATTCAAAAAGTCCATTTGGTAATTAGAATCTAGAACCGATGAGAATTCCTAGGTAGGAGAGGCCCCCTTGAAGTGAATGAGCAGCCTTGTCTGATCCTTGCCAGGATAAACACGGGGCCCTTCTGACTCAGTTAACCATAGACTAATTAAATTAAAGATTTCATTCTTTTCTAATTTAAGAATTACTCCATTTAATTCAAAAATTAAAGCATTTACAATTTCAAGTAAAACAATGTTAATTCTTAGATAACTACCCTCACTAAGTTTGAACAACACTTAATCTAGATAGCACAACATTTTCTATTGCAAGAAATAAATTCCTAGGCATGACATAGTATACACGAAAATATTTCATAGAAAATCAGACCTAATATATTTCTAGTCAATCATACAATCGCATTAGGTATGCTCATGATACCACTGTTGGTATATATTAAGGGTTTTAGCAAGTAAAACAAGCGCAATGAAAATTTAAAATTTAATCTAGTGTCCAAGATCTTCTAAGAATGGCATGATTGATAATAGTGCTAGTCTTAAATTATTCTAGGTCACACTTATTAAAAGGACTTAATAATAATTTAACCACTTAACAGTTGAAGCGTGAATCTCGTAGTCGGTAGAAATACCCCTCAGCTACGTGCACAAACTCTAAAGTAGAAGCCCTCTATAAATAGTCCACATGAGCACCACCGACCAATACCTTCTAGATGGGAGTACCGATAAATAAGTGGATGATAGCTAAATCTTCCCTACTAATTTATTCTAGAAGAAATTCCCTTAGTTTTCTATTCTAAGTAAATACGTCTTTCGACTAATTACTTTTAGGAATAAAAACAACTAAGAGAATAATAGAGAGCAACAAAAGGAGTATGAAATTAAGGATGAAAAATAATGAAGGAGGAGGTCTCAATTTATAGTGGTTAGGAATTATTCAAAGGACAATAAAGTCCCTAACCTTAACCAATCAAAAATAAAATAAAAAGGGCAACTAGGTATTGTAATCAGAAATGAATGTATTCAAGGAGATACATTAGAGACCACTATGGGACAACACTTGGTAATCTATATTATATGTTTGTGTTATAATCGTCTCATTGTAATAGCAATACGAATATCCTTAGACATGAGATACTAGTTACCTTGTTCAGATGTTGCTATATTTGGGGTCATACCTAAGCAATCTACAGGCTGGGTGATACAGATGATTACGAGTATAGTTGATGTCTGTCCGTTGGTAAGATGAGCAGTCGAGACGCAACCTATCACTCCACTATAGCAATATAAGGGAGATGTACCTTGGCCACTTGTTAGAAGTGACACACTCATAAACCTCTTATCATAGTATGAGTTGATAGGATGGGATCCTGATCAAAACATTAAATGGTTGAGTAGTGTGCTTTGGCAGCAAGACTAAACACTAGGGTAGCTATTATATCTACTAGTGGACTAACACTTAAATCGAGTCCTAGAATCCAGATGGTACTTAGCAGTTGTAGAAGGAGTGAATTGTATTAACACTATTGCAGAACCTGGATTAAGTCACAATGCACGTGATGTTCTGAATATTGAGGGGTCATATACCCTTTACTAGAGAGCCACTGTATCCGATCAAAGTAATCAGAGTGCACAATGGTCTGGAGCTCTGAGCCAGTCAATCCCTAAAGAGGATTAAGCTAGGTTAAACTTTTGATGGCTCAATATTATAGGATCCTATAAGGTCACACACTTTGAGTTAAAACTAAGCTATGTAAAGAACCGTTAGACTAGGTCTAATCTAGAAGAGCAAGGAAATGTGGTGGTTAGACCATAATATTGGTTAGACCAATATTCATTTGTTGGACCAATGAACCTGTTATATAATAAGGAGGATAAAATAAATAAAAGGAAGACTGGACTAGAACTTAGCGGGATTTATTAATATTGGATGTTGAATAAATTTGCGCAAGTGGGTCTATAAATGTATTATGGGACAGCACATAAAAGACTTATGCATGGGCCATAAGGCATTACCATTTGGAATGGTGCTGCGGTTGGCCCATGGGGCACACACAAGCGGGGTACAAAGTACATCCCGCGTTATGCATGCGCAATCCCAAATGGTTTGCGCAGGTGCGTAGGCCCATGCACAAAGCTACTCATAAGCACAGCCTAGTGGGCTTGCGCTCCTGTGCAAGCCCACAAGGGGACTGCTGGCCAAATGGCCAGTAGTTTCCCAGTCCAACTAGGAGCTTGCTCCCTAAGCAAGCTCCCAGTAGTAGAGTTGTTCTCTAACTCTTTCAAGGGTTAACTAAAATACATGTTTGCCCTTTTATTTTATTTCTGATTGGTCGAGGTTAGGTACTTTATTGGCCTTTGAATAATTCCTAACCACTATAAATAGAGGCCTCCTCCTTCATTATTTTTCGTCCTTAATTTCATACTCCTTCTATTGCTCTCTATTATTCTCTTAGTTGTTCTGAGTCCTAAAAGTAATCTTCGAAAGACGTATTTACTTAGAATAGACAACTAAGCAAATTTCTTCTAGAATAAATTAGTAGGAAAGATCTAGCTATCTTCCACTTATTTATCAGTACTCCCTTTCTAGAAGGTATTGGTTGGTGGTGCTCATGTGGACTATTTATAGAGGGCTTCTACTTTAGAGTCTATGCACGTAGTTGAGGGGTCCTTCTATCGACTGCAGGATTCATGCTATGAGCACAGGCTTTTTGGTGTCCCGCAAAATGATGATGAGGTTTTGCTCTGACCTAATATCTAGCCTGTTATTCTATTATTTCAGAGTCGAATTGCATTTGGCAAGTATTCTCGTGATGAAGTTGGGATTTTAGCCGATCGGTTCCCTTTAACCGGTTTACTTAAATAGGCATTTTGAAATGTCAAAAATGTAAATATAACATAAAAAATTATAATTAAAAAAAAAAAGAAAAAGAAAAAAAATCCCGGCCCTCGCCGACCCCGCCATCTGCGTTGGTGCCATTGCCCGAGCACTAAGACTCTTCGACAAGGCGCGAGACACGGCGGGGGCGCACAAGAAGTGCCCCTTGGTACGTCTCGCTCCTTGCCCCCGTGTCTCGAAGCACGTGTCCATGGAGTAGCCACATCGTCGAGACGCGCCACCGCGCCTTAAGACGCTACACTTGCAGCATTTCACTGCGGGGCACGGCGTCCCCGAGATGCTGCGCGGGCTTTGTCTGTCCGTCGCCAATCCATCTTTCTATCTCCGAATTCAAATTTTCTTGATTTTTCTGGGAATCTTTGCATTTCCAGGGACTAATTGGGTTATTTGGAGGGAGTTAGGTCCATATAAACAGATTAAATCATTAATTTCAGGACTTTTTTCCAAATTAATGACTGAATTATAGATTTAGAAATCTTTAGGCTTTAGAGAGAGAAAGCCATTTAAAACTTAAGAAATCTGGTTAATTCGAGTTCTTAAGGGTTAATTAGCTTGATCTGTTGGCTTAATCACTAAAATTAATTAGAAATCTGAAGTTAAAACGAGCTTAAATAGGATTTAGAGACTTTTTCCTCAAAAGTCACTAAATTCCGACGCCAAGTTCGTCGCTATTTTCGTCACTGTTCCATCGGATTTCATCACAAATTCATCGCAAAGCTTGTGAAATGACTAGTTCAACTCTTAAAACGTGGATTCACGGCCTCTAGGTAACAAAACTGAGTTCCAATCTACTTTTTATTCAATATTGTTCATTATTTGGCTGTTCTTAGTTGTTTTCCCGGACTTTTTGACTTTTCCCAAGCCAGATGCTCCGGTAGGTTTTGAGATGCTCCAGCATAACTTGAGATGCTGCAACTGTAGCATCTCAGGCTATCGTTGCAGCATCTCAAGTCCCACTACAGCAAATGGATTGGCAAAAATGCTAAAAAGCCCCTATTTTGTGTTTTAGGTCCTTTTTCATTGTTTTCTTTCTTTTTTTCCCTTTTTTTACCCAAAAATTTTCCGAAAAATTATATATAGTCTATAATTGATTTTAAATTAATTTTTTAATCCATTTTAGATTTTATTGATTATTTAATTGGTTAAATCTTCATTTAATGGCCTAAAAATGGGTTTTTCACCAAATAAAGCTAAATAAATCTTTTTTATCACAATTAAAAATCTCAAAATATTTTCTGTAATTTTCTTTATTTATTTTAGGTTGTTTAGGTTATTTTATTGATTATTAGGTTATTCAGATGCTCATTCAAATACCAGATAATTGTGTTTTTAGTCCCGAAAATCTAAAAATATGCTTTGATCTTTTGAATTGCCTTATATTCCACATTTATTTATTTTTTGCATTATTTATGGTTATTCGTATATATTTTGTCTCGATTGGAGTCGGGTCCAAGTTGGTAAGCTCGGTTAAAACTCGGTTTTGCCCGTTTATTTATTTATCGCTTTATTTATTTTCTCGCATTAGAAAAATGTATAGGTATTTGTAAAGCCTTGTAATAATTTTGTTTTCTTACTTTGTTTATTTACCGCTTCTCGTGTGATGTATGACATATAAACCGAAAACTCCAAACAATAATCGGATTTAAATCGTATAAGAACTAAAGTAGCGTTTATTAAAATATAAACGGTTTGATTTAAAATTGAAAAGTAAGCAACATCATCCAGACTTGGAATCTCTGTTTCAAGGTACGGTCCAACCATTCGGTGGGAATATCATACCCAAATTCCCAGTGGAGCTAAACTGAGTGGCAATTCTATCATGAAATACATGATTTCAAGTCTCGTATCCCTTAACATGCAAATTGGACTTAAATTCAACATCAACAACATTTTCCAATATTGTTTTCAGCACGCATAAAATAAGGATTATCCCTTAGGACATTTCACAACGCTCATTATTTTTCCGCCCCCCTATGCTACGCATTTCACACGGTCCTTGCGGGTAGGAAAGAGGCCATCTACTCATAGTGGCGACTCCACTGCGGATTTCCTTTTAACTTAAAATTGGAAAATCGCTCTCATTTTCACAATTTGGTAAACGTATTTTGATGATGTGCCTAAATCGTTTTTAAATCAACTCTTTGTTTCTTATGCCTTTTTTATCCACCTCTTAGTTAGTTTCTAAGTTTTAAGCCATTATTTCACCCCCGTGAAGCTGACTTGTATACCTCATGCCCGCCAAGAATTAGGGACATTTATGGGTGGAACACTCATTTCAACCAACGTATAATTCCCACGATCGCACTTATTTGAGGAGTGGTTGAGTTACACGGAATCAAGGTAAACGAGACCCTTCTACAGTATTGTTCCACAACACCAGCAGTTTGAGACTATGAACAACGATAAATCTAGCCTTAGCAACTTCCCCTTAGGCTCACCAAAACAATTTAGAACTAGGTCGCATACTCTCTTGTCGTTCCCTGGCGCTAGAGTTGACCCTAGATTCTAAATTGGCGTTGCACGGGAGTCATAAGGTTGGAAGAGGTTTATTCACTTTTTATGTGCTACTTGTGTTGTGCTCATGCATACGCACCTCATGCATAGGCCGTCTATGGCTGACTCTTAATTTTAGTTTTTGCTTACCTCTACCCTCCCCTCGCTTGAAGGGGGAATTTCACAAAATGCCTGAGATCATTTGAGTCCCGATGACCCCGTATCTAGTTCGCTAAGCCAGGCGAGGAATTCGCATGTCAAACAAATTTTGGGGTTAGGCTTCGCATCATAAGCTCTTCTGCTCTCTACCTCTCTATATGACCCCCGTATATATGGCATTCATCACTCGGATTGTTATATAATCATCCATTTCATTCATGGTTCAATTCGGGCTGATCATCTTCTAGTTTCGTCAGCTAGGTCGAGACGTCCTCGTCCCCACAGTCCTCTTTGTCTTCGACTTGATCGCCATTTGATTTGTTAACCAGTGAGTTAAGTGTCAGAATCTGCTCTTTTGACTATGTCTGATCCGCGATTGAGTGATGCACCTCATAAGAGTACTCCTTCCCCTTCTCCTTCTCTGACTCATCAGAGTTAGGGTCAAGGTCAGTCACAGATGGGTGTACAGTTAGCCAATGCTATGGCTCAGTTTCTTCAATCTGATCTCTTCAGAAATGCCATCCAAGATCAGGTTCGTTCTGCTCTTAGAGAAGAAAGGAATGTTCAGGGACCATGAGGGCCATTTTCTTAAGCTCAGGGATAGAATGGGATCATTTAGAATGGGGCAGTTTAAGACGGTTAAGGTCGGAATAGTTTGGGTCAGATTTCATTAGTTCAAGGTCCACCTACCTTTCACCCGGTACCGCCTATCCGACCTATCCAACAGAGTCAGTTTTAGTTTGGTCAGAGTTCCTCTCAGCCACCTTCGTCCTTTGTTCTACCAACCTTTGGCTTTCCTCCTTTCAACCTGAGGCCTTCCCCTCTAGCTCCTACTTTCCCTGCTTTCTCAGGGGGATTTACTCCACAAATGACAGTTCCTTTAAGTGGTTTTATCCTCCCTCCAGTACCCCCAATGTTGTTTTCACCCACTCTTCCTAGTTTTACGATCTCCCCAAGGGGGACTGTTTATCTCCCAAATCCTTTCACTCCTAACTTACAAATTCATCCCCAAGTTGAGATTCCAACTCCTCCTCTGCCATTTCAATTTGGGGCTTCTTCTATGCACAAAGACCAGGTCACGCAGCCTCCGGGTGTGACACCATTTAACTAGGTCACTCAGCCTCCGGGCGTGACACCAGAAATGGTGGCTTTCTTTAAGCAGCTTCTGGGTAAGAATGAAGAGAAGGAAGAGGCGAGGGATGAAGATTGGGTTCCCAATAATTTCTTGATGCCTTGAATGGAAGCCTACTCCAATGAGGGACATCCCAAATCCCACATCGTGATGTACGAGCGGATTATGCGTGTCTAGAAAATTGGGCACAAAGTTCTTGCTAAGTTTTTTCCGTGTACTTTATCAAGACCTGCCCTCAAATGGTACAATACTCTCCCAAAGTTAACAATCCTAGATTGAGAGCTCCTCTCTGAAGTCCTGGTTGGTTACTACAATTTCAATTCCACCATGGAAACAACTATCCAGCACCTTAAGGCGGTTAAACAAAAATAAGGCGAGCCCTTTAAGTTGTACTTCAATAGGTGGATGGCCACTCAAGTTTGGTTAAAGCAAAAGCTCAGTTTGAAAGAAATGGTCCCGAAGGTGCTCGACGGGGCTCTCTCGGTTCTTCATAAGGAAATGGGAACTGAATCATTCGAATCTTATCAAAAGGTCTCTAAGAAAGCTGAGAAAATCAAGCATCATGAGGAGAAAGAAAGTGACAAACCCTAGTTTGATGAGAACGACAATTCTCGATCTTTCAAAGTTACTCCATTTCAACTGAGGAGAGGATAGCTGTAGTTCAAGTCAACACTCAGGAGAATGTTTCTATAGTCCAAGCCACGCCTGCTCGGAAGCCCGGCCCAAAAGTGTTTATATCTCCATGGAAGCTCCCTCTTAGTGTTCTATTTGCCAAGTTGCTAGAGAAAGGCATGCTTAACTCTCTTTATGAATACCGTGCTCCTACACTTGAAGGATGAGGAAATTTTTATCGCTAGCATGTTCAGAAGGGGCACACAAGAGATTAGTGCAAACCTCTAGGCATGGCCATTTGGCACTTAGTGAAAGAAGGAAAAATGGCTCAGCCAACTAGAAAGACCGATGCTGAGGAGAAGCCATCACCAAACTTGAGCGATAAGGTAGGTGCGATCAATTCTAGTCTCCCCGAGGAATTTGTATTGGCCACGATCCTCTCCAGTTCAGTCGGCATCACTATATAAGCCAATTCTACTGCCAAATCTGACAAGAATCTCGCAAGGCCTCTAGCAAATGAAGGAGACAAGCCATTAGTCGATCAAGGGAAAGTTCTTGGTCTCATCCTGGATGACACACCAATGAAAGCTACCAAAGATGCCTAATGTACCAGCACCGCAGCTCAAGACCCTCCGCTTGTGGAGGATGACTATCTATTTATGTAATTTTCTTTTTCTAGTATTTAGATATGAACAACTCTACCTTTAAGACATTTTTTAATTCAATCAAAGACTTTGCTTTTGCTTATCTACTTGATGTTTTGCCCGATGGGTCCATGCATTCATTTTATCATAAGCATAACGCGTTCAGTATTCATTACGTTTCTTTAAATGAAATAAGTTTAAGTATAGATGATAACCTAAAATTGTAACAATTTTCTAATGACCTAACCTCTGAAAGAAAATGAGAGATAACAAGTGCTTAAAGATCATAAAATGCTTTCGCCTAGTCATACCTAGCCACACGTAGGGTTCTTCGCAAGAAAACCGAGCATCACCTTCCAGATACCCAGAATAGAAAATGAAGCTCGATCCTTCCCTGGATAGATCCAATATGTCAATCAGTTCATTGCCAGCCTCACGTCAGTATGCAAACCGATTTTCAAGCTATCAAAGAAGCGTCAGCCAACTATGGAGAAAGAGCATGCCAGATCATATTCGACAGAATCAAGGCCTACCTTTTATTCGCCCACTCATTCTCTCTTTTTATTCGCCCACCCATTCTCTAAATCCCCACCCCCAATGAACCATTTAGTCTTACCTATATACCAATCCATTCCAACTTCATAACCCTTCCTCGTTTCTCTTCTCCTTGGCCATTCTCAGCGAGGGGGACACATATGATCGGCGAGATTCGACCCTCATCAATAAATGAACATTGCTTCTCAACATAGGGGGAAGCCGACTCTTTCACTGACATTACCGCCAAAAGGATGTCCAAGTTCATCAAGAAATTCATCTTCACCTGGTATAGACTACTTCACTGCTTGGTCTCAGAAAATCAGTTTTAGTTCCAAGGTGCAAACCACTGATTTGATCAAGAAATAAGGAACTAAGCACCACATGTCCTCACCATGCAGACCATGAGATAATGGGGAAACTGAAGCCACAGACCAGGTTATCAAGAAGTTTATTTCTAAGACTACCACAAAGATCAGGGATTGAGCTGATGAACTATTTGAAAGATGTCAAACAAACGTCAGAATTCTCCTAAATCAAACACGTTTTTCCTTTGCCTACAAAATGGAAACCATGCTACTAACCAAAATAGAGACGAAGTCCTTAAGAGTCGCAGTCAAAGGGACCCCTATGGACTAAAGCACGATTCGAACAGCTTAAACAATCTTAAAATATACCAGCAGTGCATAGCAAGGCCCCAACAACTGAATCAAGCATTAGAGGTACCGTCAAGGGCCAATGATCTGATTCCAAAGCAAGCAATGCTTGCTAACATCAGTCCAAGGGGGAAGTTCCAACCAGATTAGGTAAGACCTTACATAACAAAAGAAAGTTCTCAGCACAAGGGGCATGATTATCGGTGATGGCGACTTTGTAAACCCTATCGATGAAAACAGGTCGAAGCGTTATCATATCTAACAAAAAAGAATCAAATCCAGGAAAGCGACACAAAAAAACATATATAAGTTAATTACAAGGCGAGTGGTTCTCTACTACTCGAGCAAAAAAATTAGGGTGTATTCCACTGATTAGTATTCTACAAAGTGGTCAAGCAAAAGTTAGGGTTCAAAATAACCCGCTAGGCTGAAAACCCAAAAAGGGCGGTCTAAGCAAAAGTTAGGGTAAAGTGAGCAATGAGAGTGTATTAGCTAGAAAACCTTCATAGGCTAGTTAATGCTAGGGTTTGGGTCAATAGAAATGGTTATCATCATTATATACTCAAACTTACTTCATTCAATGGAAATGTCATTTTACTGAATCCTTTATGTTTGTGATAAAAGGCGAAATGTTGCAAGTAAGTCGAATGTAGGGTTCTGCACAGTCAACCCAATTCCTCAAAAGATAACAAAAGGCAAAAATCCTGATAGACTGAAAAGAAGCAAGGTCTATGCAAAAGCCCGGATAATTCACTGGATTGAAAACCCGAAAAGGGCGGTCCAGGCAAAAATTAGGACATAAAAGAAAAATGATCAAAGTCTAATAGGCCCATCTCAATGTTTGGATATATGCAAAAATCAAGACAATCAAAACAAAGATAAATGAATGCCATCCATCACATCGAGATAGCTGCATTATCATCATTATCGTCAGAGTGCCTAAATACATCCTCTGGTCTGATGGATTTGAAGGGCTCAAATTCATCCTCTGCGCGTATCCACTCTAGTCTCGACCGTGACCAAGCATTTCGAGTCTGTAATCTCCTCAAACCATCCTTAGTAGAATTCATTGGTAGTGATAGCGTCAGGTCATTTGTTATCCAGAATCTTGAACTTCACTTTATGCACCCCCCTTGTCTTTGACATGCTCAATCCAACAATCAATTTGCATTTGACTCGCCGCTTTGACTAGCTCGTGAGGAGTCTTTTATCACCTATTATACTAACTGCACAAAATTTATGGGTTCTATCTTAACCATGATATCCGGCTGCACCAACCTAGTGTGTACATCGCAGCTTCCCTAATTATCCATCAGGGCATCCCCACCTAATCTGCGTGAAATCCTTAATTCTCCGCTAGGGGCATTCTTATCTTGGTCGTGGCACAATGTTTTACAATTTATCCTCTCTCCTAGCAAGAAGTTGGGTCAGATAAGTCAATCGGGCAAGCAACTGGTTCAAGCAAAATTGATCAGTGCAGCAGTCATGTAGCACAGATGTGGAGGATGATCAGTCCAAGCAGCTCATGCATTCATGCATCCACGTATAATATACATTAATGTCATGTTTGTTATCATATATTGGCTTCTACAGGAAATAAAGCACGAAAAAGCTTCCTTGAGCTATACGCTCGACCTCTAAACAAATACCTGTATCAAGGGGCATACTAGCCAGACTCGGTACTCGGCCTCAGTAATTTCTCTGGACTCCCAGAAATCTCATCTCAATTTATATTTCATTCTTCCATTTTTATTGCTTAGTTGAAGGGGCAAAAATTTTTGTTCCACAAAATCAGTTAAGCAATAAAAACGCCACTTATATCATTTACTAATGCTTCGAAACTACCTTGACAGGTACACCATATGGCATTCCCAAATGGACAACCAACCCGATGGATCCTAAAATCAGAACTCAGAATTTCTCCAAGGGGCAAATCAGCTAGACCCGATGGATACCTTGACAGTTTCTCCAGACTCCTGGAAATCCTAACTCAACTTTTATTCTTCCTTTTCAATTGGTTCATTAAAGGGGCAAAAATATTTTTGTTCCATAAAATCAATTAAGCAATTAAAATGCAACTCATGTCGATTGCTAATGCTTTGAAACTACCTTGACAGGTACGTCATACGATGATTCCGATGGACGATGGATCCGAAGATCCAGAATCCAAAATTCAAAGAATCCTTTTAAGGAACCTCCATGCAGCTTTTGACCTTCCAGGGGCACCAAGATGCAGCTTTGGTCCTCTAGGGGCATTTCGATACAACTGTCACAAAATCAACCTAACGATGGATTTCCCAGACTTCCCGGACATCTCTAAACTCATTTTTCTCAATATTCCATTTTTATTGCTTAATTGAAGGGGCAAAATTTTTGGTCTTGACAAAATCAATTAAGCAATTTAAAATGCAATCTACGACGATTACTAACTTCCCAAATTTTTATTCCCCAGAGGTCCGTTGATGGTGCGTTCCCAAACCACTAGCAGACAACCAATTATGATTCAACCTCTACTCCAATTCTGATTCAACCTCTACTCCAATTCCAGTTCAACCTCTACTCCAATATCGATTCAACCTCTACATCTGATAGGCCCATTGATGGTGCGTTCCCAAACCACTAATAGACAACCGATTCAACCTCTACCTCCGATAGGTCCCTTGATGGTGCATTCCCAAACCACCAGTAGATAACCGATTTAACCTCTACATCCGATAGGTCCGTTGATAGTGCGTTCCCAAACCACTAGTAGACAACCAATTCAACCTCTACCTCCAATAGGTCCATTAATGGTGCATTCCCAAACCACCAATACACAACCGATTCAACCTCTACATCCGATAGGTCTGTTGATAGCCTGTTCCCAAACCACCAGTAGACAACCGATTCAACCTTTACCTCCGATAGGTCCATTGATGGTGCATTCCCAAACCACCAGTAGACAACCAATTCAGCCTCTACTCCGATAGGTACGTTGATGTTGCATTCCCAAACCACCAATAGACAATCGATTCAACCTCTACCTCCGATAGTTCCTTTGATGGTGCATTACCAAACCACAAGTAGACAACCGATTCAGCCTCACCTCCGATAGGTCCGTTGATGATGCATCCCTGAATCATCCATAGACAACCGACTCGAGGTCCCTTCACCTCTGGTATAACCTTCTATCCTTCGCTCTTTCGTGAGATCACACTTGGATCGCTAAGTGGTAATCTCCCAAGGGGCAGCCTGTGAGCACGGGCTTTTCGGTGTCCCGCAGAACGATGATGACATTTTGTTTGGACCTAATATCTTGCCTGTTATTCTATTATTTTGGAGTCAAATTGCATTTGGTAAGTATTCTCGTGATGAAGTTGGGATGTTAGCCGATCGGTTCCCTTTAACCGGTTTATTTAAATAGGCACTTTGAAATATGAAAAATATAAATATAATATAAAAAATAATAATAAAAAAATTAAGATTAAAAAAAGAGAAAAAAATCCCTCCCTCGCCGGCGCCGCATCCGCGGCGTCGCCACTGCTAGAGTCCCGAGATGCTTCGGCAGGGCGCGAGACGCGGCAGGGGTGCATGAGACGCGCCCCCTGGCGTGTCTTGGGCCGCACCCCCACATCTTGACGCACGTGGCCACGTCACCGAGATGCACCGCTGCACCTTGAGACACTATACTTATAACGTCTCATAGTGGGGTGCGGCGTCTCCCTGTGCCAGGCGCTGCCGTTGCAGCATCTTGACTGATAGATAGAGCCCATACAGCGTCTCGGCCTAAGATGCTATACGGGCTCTGTCCATCCGTCGCCTGTCCATCTTTCTCTCTCCGAATTTGAATTTTCTCAATTTTTTCGGGAATCTTTGCATTTCCAGGGACTAATTGGGTTATTTGGAGGGAGTTAGGTCTATATATACAGATTAAATCATTAATTTCAGGACTTTTTGCCAAATTAAAGACTGAATTAAACATTTAGAAATCCTTAGGCTTTAGAGAGAGAAGGCCATTTAAAACTTGAGAAATCTGGTTAATCCGAGTTCTTAAGGGTTAATTAGCTTGATCTTCTAGCTTAATCACTAAAATTAATTAAAAATCTTAAGTTAAAACGAGCTTAAATAGGATTTAGAGACTTTTTCCTCAAAAATAACTAAATTCCGCCGATAAGTTCGTCGCTAGTTTTGTCACTATTTCATCAGATTTTGTCACTGTTTCGTTTCAAAGCTTGCCAAAATGACCAGTTCGAATCTCAAAACGTGGATTCACGGCCTCTAGGCAACAAAACTAAGTTCCAGTCTACTTTTTATTCAATATTGTTCATTATTTGGCTGTTCTTAGTTGTTTTCCTGGACTTTTTGACGTTTCCCAAGCCAGATGCTCCGGCGTAGCTTCACTGCAGCATCTCAGGCTACACTACAACATCTGGATTGGCAAAAATGCCAAAAGGCCCATGTTTTGTGTTTTTGGTCCTTTTTCATTGTTTTCTTGCTTTTTTTACCCCATTTTGTTACCCAAAATTTTTTTAAAAAACTACATATAATCCGTAATTGATTTTAAATTAATATTTTTAATCCATTTTAGATTTTATTGAATATTTAATTGGTTAAATCTTCATTTAATGGCCTAAAAATGGGGTTTTCACCAAATAAATCTAAATAAATCTTTTTATCACAGATAAAAATCCCAAAATATTTTCTGTAACTTTCTTTGCTTATTTTAGGTTGTTTAGGTTATTTTATTGATTATTAGGTTTTTTAGATGTTTATTTAAATACCCGATAATTGTGTTTTTAGTCCCGAAAAATCCAAAAATATGCTTTGATCTTTTGAATTGCGTTATCTTCTGCATTTATTTATTTTTGCATCATTTATGGTTATTCGTATATATTTTGTCTTGATTGGAGTCGGGTCCGAGTTGGTAAGCTCAGTTAAAACCTGGTTTCGCCCGTTTATTTATTTATTTTCTCGCATTAAAAAAATGTATAGGTATTTGTAAAGCCTTGTAAAAATATTATTTTCTCACTTTGTTTATTTACCGCTTCTCGTGTGATGTATGGCATATAAACCGAAAACTCCAAACAATAACCGAATTTAAATTGCATAAGAACTAAAGTAGCGTTTATTAAAATATAAACCGTTTGATTTAATCATTGAAAAGTAAGCAACATCATCCAGACTTGGAATCTCTGTTTCAAGGTACGGTTCAACCATCTGGTGGGAATATCATACACAAATTTCCGGTGGAGCTAAATCAAGTCGTGACTCTATCTTAAAATACGGGATTTCAAGTTTCGTATCCTTAATAAGCAAATTAGACTAAAAATCAACCAGGGGTGGACCTACAGCCAAGAGAAAAGTGGCCCAAGCCCCCCTGAAATTTTACTACATGTATATATTGGTGTATTTTCCTTCCAAGTTAATCAAGTTGTCCAGTGGTGGGAGAATTATTTTTTCAACCTCAACAACCTAGTTTCAGTTCTCTGTGTCTACACTTCCTTTTCTTTTTTTTTCAATCACACTATCTTTTTTTTTCCATTTCAATAGTTTTTTGAACAAAATATTTTTTCTTTCTTTCTTTTTCTATTTTTCAAACTTTAAATCCCTATCATTTATTCAACACAAATTAGAATTTAAAGTTAAATATAATAAGTTGAGTCACATAGAGCTAGCCTTTAAATATTTTTATATGTGTCGTTAGATTGTGGCCCCCCTCATAATCAATCCTGCGTCCGCCCCTGAATTCAACATCAACATCATTTTCAATTATCGTTTTCATCATGCCTAAAATATGGATTATCCCTTAGCACAGTTCATAGCGCTCATTATTTTTCTGCCCTCCATGCTACTCATCTGACGCGGTCCTCGCAGGTGGGAAAGAGGTCATCCGCTCACACATGCTTCAACTGGTAAGTGGTTAAATTATTATTAGGTCCTTTTAATTAGTGTTTATGACCTAGAATAATTTAAGACTAGCACTATTATCAATCATGCCATGCATAGGAGATCTTGGACACCAGATTAAATTTTTAAATTTCTGTTGTGCCTGTTTTACTTGCTAAAACCCTTAATCTAGACCAACATCCATCTCCATCAATTTTTGCATGATGGCCTTTCTTTGAGCCCGGGACCCTCATTAGAGATCCTAAACACTCATCTTGACATGTGTATTTGTCAATTGTTCGACCATGGGGGTGCCAACCTCTTTTGTCGGGTTGTTTATGGGTGGAGTACTTGCAGGGTTAGGGTTAACTTGGACATGTGGTTGGTAAACTCTCCTGCTCCAGGTGACGTGGTTAATGTGCTCTAGTCGAGCCTCGGAGGTGCCTTTGGGCTCGAACACTACAAACTCATCAAAATCTTGCTCCAGGGGAATGTCTTTTAGCCGTATGGGCGTGATAATGTGCAAAGTCGGGGGTTTTGTGCCCCTTGGCTAGCAATGAACATTCATCAGTAAGGCTATGGCAGGATTTGCTCAAAGGATCTCATCTATTACATGCGCTTGAGGCTCATTCCTACTGATCATGTTAACAATGTCAGACTTAGCTAGTACCAACCCATCTAGTATCTCCATAATCTCTAGTCAAGGCACCGCTATAAAGAATGGATACGCTGAAGCTGCGGGCCCATCCATAGGTTACAACTCTATCCTGGATGGATCTCCTCTTAGCCCTTCATCGAGTTCCTCCATGGTAAAGTGATAGAGGAATGCTTGACTTAGAATGCCCCAGAAGAAGCAATAGCAATGCATGGTGGGATTATTCCAAGTTCGATTATACCATTCTAATGCTCTTCCTTCAAGGGTGGCCCCAAAAATTTCGGGCCAACGGTTTGTTTATTGAATTCATCACCTTAGTGAATATAGCGAGGTAGATTTGAGGGTGCCCACCCCCATCATTTCTAAGTTCTAGTTATAATTTGGGAAAGAGCATAGTCCCGTGGGTGGCTTCCTAGGCTACTGCAGTTTGATAGGCCACGTTGAGCCTTTTATAGAATCTTTGGTCATCTTGTATGCTTATGAATGCCATCAGGTTGATAGGAGTATTAGGCTGATGTCTCCTTTACCGTGGGGGTCTCCTGTTTTCTTGTTGGATTCTCTTGAAAACTAGTCTCTCTCTCAAGCTTCCCATTCTGATCGCGTTGAGTTGTGTGGTGGCCCCAGCTATGATTCCCTATAACTCTTCTCTTATTTACTAAGAATGCGTATATTTAGGATCTGGCGATGGTTGGGGATCTATGATCCCTTCTAGCGGGGGATACTAGAAGTGCACCGGCTCGGGTGCCCATAATTGAAGATTAGTAAGGATCGTCCTGACATACTCGATCAATATCTGCGTATATTCATTATCAGGGTCATCATTCTATCATGATTCTGTGCGATTCACACCATATGGCACTGGCCTACTTGGCATAGTCTTGGGCTAATTCACTGTTACTTGGGATGTTCTTTGATTTTAAATCGGTAAATTTTGTTTCTCCTATAGAGGGTATGAGGCTGATTCGGAGTGCCTACTTGGAATGTAAGTGAACTCGTCATCGCTCAAGTATCCGTGGTCACCTTCAGGTTGAGGATAAGCAAAATGGGGTGGCACGGGGGGTATTACTTCATTTGAAAGACCTGCTTCATTGGGATTTCTGGTGCTTTCCCCCAACTCAAAGTGAGGATTCAAGTGAGGTGCATATTCCTTGAATTAGTGTGGGACTGACATTTTCTCACATTGCGTGAGTATAGTGATGGTGGTGTGATGGATCATGTACATGGTTCCATTCTCGAGCATGCTTACATATCTCTCATAAACAGGCCCAAAGCATATGCACTTGAGGGAAGGTGGAAGGACCGAAGAGTAGGAGCCATCGTTGTCCCTAAAAAATGGCATCTGGGAGTAAATGCTTGGAAGAATTTTTGGCACATTAGCGGCCAATTCCGTCGTCGGTGAGGGAGGATTAGCAAATACTAGACTTGTGCCTGATCGACCAGGAACATAGGAAGTAGGGTTGGTTCCCCCAGGATACTAACATTATATAGCTCTAAAGTTTGGAGAAACCACCTCAGGAATTTGATCGGGTCAAAGTCTCCTAAAAATCTGATCTCATTACCTTCCCGATTGGCTATACAGAGGAGACCTCATGACCTAAGTTCATCTTCAGAAGCGACACTCTTTCGATCATGTGCATTCCGTCAAATATGGGATTGTCATTGAAGTAAGGGTCCTCATCTCAGTTATCTAATCCCCATTCCTCTTCTTCATCGAGTGAGATGGCATTAATGAATAATGCTTCACAGTGTGCTGATTTAGCATCATCTTCCTGTCATCAGGGTTAAGTCGTTCTCTTAGTGGCTGACTTACAGCTTAATACTAAATTCAAAGAGTCACATCTCGTGAAGGTACGTGATAGGCTAGCATTAACGGCGGAGAGATCCTAATAACGCTCAATTGGTAGCCCGTTATACTAGTCAAAGACTTTGTCCTCTAGAAATATGGCTGGTAAGGCTGGGGTTATGGTACTACTAAGTTGTCAGAATGAAATAAGGAGGCTAATCAGGTCAGGTCCTACTTTCATCCCATCATCTTCGATACCTATGACCCCGACAGTCGTTAAGTCTGCTACTCATACCTTGGTATTGCTTGATTGCCATATTGTCTGATTACCCGCATCAAGGGATTCTTGAAAGATTCTAATCTTGTCGCTAGGGAAGGTTTCTAAGAATTGGTGTTCTAACTCTCCCTAGTCCCACAACTGCTTGGGTGACAATGTGAGGTACCAGTCCATTGCATCCTCTGCGAGAAGTATGGAAAAGGCGGTGGCTATACCGTAAGGTGGGATATCATACTCTACCAGGAGGTCATAAAAATGGGCCAGGAATGTGACCACATGTGTATCTCCTTTATATCTAAGGCTTCCCGAGGTAAGATCTGTGAGCTTCCTAGTCTCGGTTACTTTGTCCAACTCAGTAAGTTACCATTCGATATCATTCATCCCAAAGTATTGATCAAATTGGGAGTTGTCCCTCCTACCATTATCGTCTTCATGGAGAAGGATAGCATTGATAGGGGATTCAAAGTTCGGGAGCGAGTTATCTTGAGTACTCGGCTTCCATTCTGGTTCTTCTAGGTTCTTTTCCTGAACCATTTTTTAGAGGTCCTGTAGTAATCGAACACATTCATTAGTTCTATGTTCCTTCACTATCAGCCAGGGAAGGGGGTACGAAGGGCTTTAAGCTTTGCATGCCCCTAGATTTTCTCAGTTTAGTGAATATCTAAGATAATGATTCAGTCCATGGTGAGATCGGTTGAGGAGGCATTGGCACGATTACAGTGGTGCCAGCCTCCATTTTCTTTTCTTCCCTTTTAATATAGGAAGGTTTCGGCTGGTAGGATTTTGGTGGAGCCACCCCATCATATGGTTTACTTTTGGCTTAATAGGTCATCTTCTCTTGTCTAATACATTCCTCTTCGTCGTATTTTTCGATTCTTTTAGCATACTCCACAACGTCACCGAAAGTGTGGAATTTTTTCATTTTCATTTCTTCTCGGAACTTTGGATTACATCCTTCTATGAGTTTAATGACCAAGGCATCCATCTTAGGGGCACCATCCACAAGTGACTAGACAACGACCCATCTCCGGGAATAAGCCTCGAAGGGTTCGTTGATACCCTATCTGACTCTTTCTAGGTCTTGCAAGGTTGTTTCCACCCTGATGTTGTAGGCATAATTTTTTATGAAGGCGGTACTGAGCAATTTCCAGCTTGATTTTACCTGGTTGGACATTCTCACATACCAGTCTGTAGCTGGACCTTGTAGCATTGTTTGGAATAGGTTTACTCAGTGAACTTTAGGATTGCTCATACTCATCATAATGTGTAGGTACCCCTTAATATGGGCTTCAGGGGCCCTATATCGTTGAATGGTGGGACATAAGGCATGAAGAAATTGGGGGGTAACGATTTCGTTATGCCCAGTTCAAATTTCTGCAGATCTGTGTACTTGGTGTTGTACGGTCCCGTTATCCATTTTAGCTTGGGAAGCATTTCTTCAAAATCAGAGAATTTCTTCTCAATCTCTGTGACATTATCATTTGGACTAGAGCCTGAAACCCTAGCGGCCCTCATATTGCTTATGATAGCATAGAATTTTTTAACAAAGTCCTTTGAGAGAATCATGTCCTGAACGGCCTTGAGTGCTGCCTTTTGGTGATAGGCCATTTCATCAATCTAGTTCGTGAGTGTCGGATAGTAGGAATCTATCCCCTCAGGTGCCCTTCTCTAAGGTTGCTTCTTTTTAGGAGCCAGCAGGAATGGTACTACGGGTAGCTTTGATCTTGTAAGCTGAAATAAAGACAGGTTAACACATGTTCCTACGTATGATGCATGATCCTACAGACATTCTACCGTGATTTATGAGATGTATGCAGGCGTGTTTTCCATGATGCGTGAGTGTTGTACGATAGTGTATTGTGTTGTTTGATGTCGGGTTACATCACTTAATACCAGGGGTATGTGCGATGGTACACTCTAGGAGCAGCTTTTCTAGGGCTATATCGCTTAATACCGGGGGTTATGTGACAGAGCGCTCTAGGAGCAGCTTTTCAATAGTTGTATCACTTAATACCAGGGTATGCATGATGGTGTGCTCTAAGAGCGGCTTTTCTATGGATTTATCGCTTAATACTAGCGGTACGCGCGATGATGCGCTCTAGGAGTGGCTTTTCTAGGATTGTATCGCTTAATATAAGGGGTATGCACGATGATGCACTTTGGGAGCGGCTTCTCTGGGATTGTATCACTTAATACCAAGGGTATGCATGATAGTGCGCTTTAGGAGCGGCTTTTCTAGGATTTCATCGCTTATTATCAGGGGTATGAGCGATGGTGCACTCTAGGAACGGCTTTTCTGGGATTGTATCACTTAATACCCGGGGTATGTGCGATAGTGCACTCTGGGAGCGGCTTTTCTAGGATTGTATTATTTAATACTAGGGGTATGCACAATGGTGCATTTGTATGATAAGATTATTTCATGGTTGCAGGTAGATCATGGTTAGCAGCGCAAGGGATATTCGAACATGCGAGCTGTTAGAACATGTACTTTTTATCTCTCCCGTCTGACCTTATTACTCCATCATGGTGAGTATCTTTCCTAGGTGGGGGGAATATCCTCTTATTACCAACCTGGGGTAAGCAAGGACGCACTCTCTTTTTCTAGTTTTAAGAAAATCATTTGGTATCCTTAGGGGAAGTTTTTAGGGTTTTTCGCTATATACTAGGTTAAGTCTAGCAAGGGTTCAGTTTTTAGGTAACCGTGCCTTATGTACTTAGACCCAAGAACCCTAGTCAAGTTCAGGAGCCTATTTTCCACACTTAATATACTCAAATCTAGTGACCTTAGTCAAGCCAACTAGACTATATTGTACTACGCATGGCTGGCGCCTTAACCTCGTGTCCCTGTCTGAACTCGGATTGAGTTTAAGCAATACGTTGCTGAGAGCACCGACATTTTGGGAAAGGTATATGCAGATGCTTTGCAGTAACCCTAGTAGTTCCAAATTCAAATAACTTTCATTATTCTGTCTCCTAATTGATTTATGAAGAATCAATTATAAAATATTGATCCCCAACAGAATCGCCACTATGAGCGGGCGAACTGTTTCTTTTTTGTTAATTATATTTTCTAACGGCCTCCCGGGTCTTAATGTGGGGAGTCGTTGCTAGATCGCGGGGCTCATTTTATGTTTGAACATACTTGGCATTTCCAACTAGACAAAGGGTTAGGGACTCCTTTGGGGATGAGTCTTTTTATTTGTAGGAGCAGGGTCCCAGTTTTATGTAATATAAGAGTCGCCACCCAAATTAGATCTTCCAAGAAATTATGGCATAACTAATCCAGGCAAGATTCCTATACCAATAAAAGAGAGATTCTGGTTCCGAATGAAATAGTTACTTATTATTTGAATTTGGATAAAGCATGATTTCATTATAGGAAAACCCTTTCTTATTGTAATGAACAAAGGAGATAAGTTTAGAGATATGACCTTTGTGGGCCTAGCCCATGTATCATGGGCCCATTCAGGGCTGACTTACTTATTATAGATACGATAATTAAAAATGCATGGGAAATTGAGAATTTGATCCTTAGTTACCTTCTGTTTGCTTCAGGAAGACTGGAAGTCTGGTACTGACTAGGACCATGTTTTGGCTGGGATTTTCTCAAGATTTCTGCCAGGATAACCTCGGGAAATTGTGTAGGTGGACTTTTGAGTGTTTAGGGTTTTAATGGTAGCTTTGTGGCTAAAAGCTAGTTTGGGAAAGGGTGTCTATACCAAGGTATAGTTTGAAGGTTACTTTGGTATAGGATTAATACTACGAGGGATTTTAAGAAAGGGGAAGGATTGAACTCTCTTAATTCGAATTTTGATGGAATTTTATTGTTTTTCTTCGTTACCGTTGTTGGAATGGGCAGGGATAGAGTCCCTTTTATAGGAATTTTAGATGCGTCGATCGACACATATGGCAGTGTTGATTGACACTACTATTGTCAAAGTAGGCTCATCATTTCCCTAGATTCCCTACAAGCGTCGATCGACACATGTGGAGAAGTGTCGATCGACGCAACTTTAGGCGGTGATAGCTTTGCTGAGTCAATTTTGTAGGCTTGATGAGTCAGCAGGGATTTTAACACGTGTCCCCATCGATCGACACAAGTAGGAACCATCTATCGACGCAAATTGTGGCTTAATAAGTGTCGATCGACGCTTGTTTTCAAGATGTCAGAATCATGTTTTGTCGAAGGGGTTTGTAGTTTAGGGTGAAACATGATCTTTGTCAGTACCGATCTGCCATTTCTTGGAGAAGATCTTGGACATCATCAGGCTTGGAACGGACCGTGCTCATAATGGCACTAAGTTTGTTAATAGTACTTGAATAAACCTATTTCAGTTTAAGGGCATTATACATCAACAACTTGTGTCTACTCCCCCCAACAGAATAGAGTTGCAGAGAGAAAACACAAGCACCTATTGGAGGTAGCAAGGGCCATTTTGCTATAATCCAATCTACCATTGTAGTTTGGGGAGAGGCTATTATGATGGCTGTAAGTATCATAAATGCCCTTCCAGCTAAGCTATTAAACTAGAAATGCCCTATTGAAGTATTACAAGGGAAACCACCTACTTAAAGCAAATTTCAAACCTTTAGCTCCATGTGCTTTTACAAAATACTCCTAGTTCCTTAAAAACTGGAATCCATTGCTCACAAGGGCATCTTCCTAGGATTTACACCAGGGAAGAAGGGATACAGAATATATGATTTAGAAGAGAGTAAACTAGTCACCAGTAGAGATGTGGAGTTTTTTGAGGCTGTTTTCCCTTTTTTAAAGTCAATAACTGAAGAGTAAAGCTTAAAGTTACCTAAGCCTAACAAAAATGCAGGAGAAACCAACAATTATAGTAGATTATAGAGATAAGTGAATAGGCCATTATGGATGAAAGATTATGTCCTAGAGGAGACCACAAACTCAGACATCCCTCACAGTGCCTTGCCAAAATCTCTCAAATAAAAGAGCCACAGAAATATGATGAAGCATCTCAAAATCCAGAATGGGTGAGAGTAATGCAGTTGGAGCTAGATGCTCTAGAGCAGAATGGTACTTAGGAGCTCACTACATTACCACTACATAAGAAAGCAATTGCTTCAAAGTGGATTCACAAGGTGAAGTGTAAGGCCAATGGTGAGGTTGATGGGTACAAGGTTACGCTAGTAGCCAAAGGGTATAACCAGGTTCATGGAATAGACTATTTTGAGTCATTTAGTCTAGTTGCCAAAACCGTCACAATGAGGTTGTTTTTGGCCATTGGTGCTGCAAAAGGATGGGCTATACACCAAATAGATATTAACAATGCTTACTTGCATGGTTACATAGATGAAGATCTTTATATGTTACCACCCCAAGGATACAAAAAGGATGAAGGGGGACAAGTATGCAAGCTCATCAAATCCATATATGGCTTGAAACATGCAGGAAGACAATGGCATAAAGAGGTGGCTGCCAAACTGTTAGACTTTGGGTTCAACAGATCAAAGAGTGACTATTATATTCTTGATACAGTATGGCAACGCAAATGATTTCATAGCACTTTTGATATGTGTAGATTACATCCTTATAATGGGTTCATCACACTACATCAGATAAATAAGGTTAAGACATTCTTACACTCATTTTTCACCATAAAAGACCTTGGGGAAGCCAAATATTTCTTGGGTATAGAAGTCAATCAAACTGACCATGGGACTTACTTGTCTCAAACCAAATATATAGCTGATCTCTTAAGTGATGCAGGCCTAGAAAACTGTAAAGTTATACCAAGCCCAGTTCACCATGAAGTGGACTTGAATAAGGAAGAACCTATGAAAGACCCTGAGAAGTACAGAAGGGTTTTGGGGAGATTGCTTTACCTGAATTTTACTAGGCCTGATTTATCCTATTGTACATAGCAGCTCAGACAATTTATCCAAACGCCTTGCTCCAATCACTAGCAAGCTGGGTTACATGCACTGAAGTACTTAAAGGGCACTGCTATCTTGAGATTGCTTTATCCTTTCGACAATTCCTTAAAACTTCATGGATTTTGTGATGTTGATTGGGGAGCTTTTCCAGTCTCAAGGAAATCTCTTACAAGGTATTGCCTGTTCTTGGGGTCTGCCCTTATTTCTCAGAAAATGAAAAAATAGGCCACAGTGAGTAGATCTTCAGCTGAAGCTGAATACCATAGCATGGCAAGCACTTGTTATGAGTTATAGTGAATCCATACCCTGAATGATCTAAATTTGCCTATATCTCATCCAATTTCACTCTACTGTGATACCCAAGCTGCTATTGCTATTGGGAAAAATCCAGTCTCCCACAACAAAGTCAAACATGTAGACATTAACTGCCACATTGTTCGCGATCTAGTTGTTTCTGGTTTCATAACTATACCTTACATTCACACGAAAGAGCAGTTAGCGGATTTATTTACAAAGGCGCGTAGCTTCAAGAGCATGTCACCATTTCTGGAAAAGATGGGTATCACTCCTACACCAGATGTTCCATCTGAGGGGGGGCTATTAAAGTGATCATCAAGTGCCACACAAAAAGCTAACTGTGAGCCGCAATATAGCAAATCAACTCCAACAATTTTCCAGCTCAACGACTCATTATTTTGGCGGTAAATTCAGTTACAAGATATTTCCTAAATGCTAGATATTTTCTGGTAGAGCTATAGATATTTTTTTTCCTGTTTTATCTGTATATAGAGCAGCAGATACTTTGACTATAAATTGAGCTTAATCAAATAAAGCAAAATCTCAAATTCCTTTCTCTGAATCTTAAATTCTTTCAATGTATGATACAAATGAGATACAATATCTTGAGGCTAGAACAATACCAACATTTATTAGTAAAAATTTATGTTCGGTGTACATGCATTTTATAGAGTGTAAACCATTTGTTCAATGTGGTGCACTATTGGTCCAATTAATAAAAAATGTACTATATGTGACATTTAATAAATGTGATGAAAAACAATATTAAAAATACAGGTGTTAATCAACGTTATCAATATTGTACCGTATAGGCTGATTCGATCGATTTTATCGCGAATCGGTCATAGCTACAGTATAGTATATATAAAAATTGATGTTAATAAAAACTGGAGAAAATCGGGTTAAACCGATAAACCGGCGTATCGGTTCAAATCCTGTTTTCTCAAAATTCTACTGGCATTTGGGAAAGTGTTGCTAAAGATACATAAAATTGTTGCTAAAGACACAAAAGCATTGCTAAAGACACAATAGCGTTGCTAAAGACCTAGAAAAGAGTTGCAATAGCCATTAGAACTAAATAATATATATTTCTTTGTAAAACTCCTCTTACAACACATAGAAACGTTGCAAAAGACCTAAAAAGCGTTGCAATAGTCATTGGAATAAATAATATACATATTCTTTAAAAAATAAAGAACCGGTAAAACCATCAATAATATCAATAATACTGGTTATACTGCGTACTATTGACCTCAGTGGTATGAGACCCGGTCCTGTATTGATAACATTGATGCTAATAAAACAATATTAAAAAAAAGATCGATAGCGTCTAATGTAACTGGCCCACGGCACCAACGAAAATTTCTACTAAGTCCTGGGTCTAGACAGATTGATTCAAAATCATTCTAGTATGGTTATTGATTAACTTGTCTTTATATTATATATGAACGATATACTTTTGAAGATGCTTGCCCACCATATTTATCTCCTTCTCTTCTTTAAGTTTCCTTCAATATTGTTTTTATTATCTTTCTTTCCATATCTCTTAATTTTCTTGAATTTGTGTCCATTTTTTCTTATATCTAGTCGGCTTACAAACAACGCATCCTTTATATTCCGCAAAAATTTGATACTTTTGTATCCTATTAATTATTTATTTTCTTTTTATATGTCAAAAACCCCATAAAAAATAAGTACTCATGCATGTAAAAAGATAGGGAAGGGAACTATTCGGAAATAAAAAGGTGATGTATGGTAGGGCAATGCCATCTATGATCTATCTCCATTAACTAAGTTGATTAAGAAAATGGACCATCATCTTATGGATTATATTGAAACTAGTTTCCACATATATAAACGAACTGCATGGATAAACAATTAGAGAAAAGAAGTTAGTATTTAAAATTAGTAATTTTTAATTGACAATAAGGAACTTAGTTTGAACCACAATTTAATTACATCTGTTTCTTAATAATATCTGGTAAATATTTAGAACAACAACCTCTGATTGTTCAATCTTAATATTGATAATGGGAAACCAATAGGAATTAATTTGATATATAAAAAATTGAGTGATTGTATAACATAATATTAAAATAGATATGATATTTAAAATTTTACTAGATAAGAAGCAGAAGAGCGAAAATTTGGCTGGATTTATAGCAAATTGAAAGTTTTAAATCCATATAGAAATATCATTAATACCATAATTGCATCAATAAAAAAGACTTACATGTGTGGGAAGATGAAATTTAAACATGAAACAATTTATATTTAGAAATATTGGTAGACTTGTTTTCGTTTGGACCGGACCAGTAGAACTTCACAATAAAAATGTTTATTTAATTCCAGTTCAATCCACCTAGAAAGTATTTAATGTTTGGGCAGCTACAGCCGGGTTTTGAACAACTATCTCAAGCTCATAAATCAAAGTTGATTATTTTTTTTTTCCAATCTATATTTTATAAATAAACTAAAACAAAAATAGTAATATTAATATTAATAATAATAATAATATTTGGCAAAATAGTATTGAGTAAAACTACCAAATATATACGAATCGCAACATAAAATAAAAATATAAAAATATATATTAGTCGGGTTGGGATCGGATCATATGTAAATATTTGTACAAATCTCAAGTCCATCATATATAATTTTTTAGTTTTACCCGGCTCATGTTCAGGCTGGGTTTTGTATAAACAATTTAGTAGGCAAACCCGGCACATGAGAACCCATCTTGGTCGGATCGCGTGAGGCACAGGAACAGGATTATGCTGAATATTCACTTTGTTGAACATATTAACTAATTTTACAGACAGAAAATCAAGTGTTGCTTATGGGCTCTAAAGCAAGTAAGCAGTCAATATGACTAACTCTTCTGTCTGTTGGCACTTACATTTGACTGAACTAAATAATTGAATTTTGCTGACCCCTTGAGGTGGCAGTGTCGCTGAGAAATCAATAATTCTTAGTTAAATTACACTCTTAATAATCTGAGTTTGAATAATAGTTATTGTGTTTGGGTTAATGAGTTAAGCAATTGATAGTAACTAATTAACGACAGAGATGGCTTGATTTGTCCATTGAAAACCAATTAACTAACTATTGGTTGGTTGGATAATGTTCTTTGTGGGCTCTCTCAGTTTATAAATTAAGGTGACATAACATAATCAACAACATCATTCAATCATAATTAGATACATATATTAAAAAAGGTTGAGAAATTATTGGTCAACTTCAATTATTTAATTGCTAATTAATTAGAGATAATGGGAATAATGGGCCATTCTCACTTTGTACTTAGCGCTGGAATTGACAATATACAGTGTAATGGAGTCGTGATCATAACTACCAGGATTATTAAGATAATGATGTGATGGGTGTCGAATCTATTAAAAATAATTTTTAGTATTTTTATGATTGGATTTATAGTTTGAGTAAGTAGGATTGAATCCACAGATATTAATAAAATCAATTCTATTTAAATTAATGACGAACAAAAATAAAATAAATAATAAAATGGAGGTTTGAGATTGATTGGATGCTTAAAAATAAAAATACTAAAAATTAAAATAATAAAAATATAAAATTAAAAACACTTTCGACTAAGGATACTCTCAATTTATTGCAATTGATAATAGGCAAAAAAGATAGATTTTCAAAATATCAATTAGTTGGTTATAACCATGAACAACATAGTTAAATTCTTTTTTCTAAATATGGGATTGATTTTAGATAAGCTAAACCAAACACCCTCGATTATCAGACGGATTTGCAAGAAGCAGACAAGATTTAATCGTCAAAAAGCATTAAGTTTTGAAGAACCAACTTTAAACCAAAATTATAATGATCAAACATAAAGATTAATTTAAATCGAATAAACCACAAAGACTTGTAGAAGAAATCGTTTGTTACAATTTTCCATTAAACTATGAACAATATAAATCTAATGAAAATAACAATTCATTATGATTCTAAAAACAACGATTGGCCAAATTGAAGAAATCAAAAGTATAGTGAGAAAGATATTACTGGTTTAATCGAAAACTGAAATTCGAAAGAAAGATTAAGAACGAGATTCACAACATGCTATCAGCCTTAATTATTCCTCAACCGATAGATAAAAACTTAGCTACTCATAAATTGAAAAAAAAATAAAAGTAATTCATTCAAGAAAGAGAAGAGAGAAATGTTGGTCACACGGACCAAACAAGAGATGATTCTAAAAATGAGATTTCTCCCCTATTTGTGCTAAAAATAAATCCTAAAATAAATAGGAAAGAAATCTCCTTATTAAACATAAAGACTAAACAATAAATTAAAGTTTTCCTAAATAACTAAAAAGGTAAATATAAATAAGAATAAGATAAAAGGGAATAAAGGTTAAATTAAATCTAAAAGTCTTTGACTTCAATTAGAAAATAAAATTTCTTTAATTCCAATTTGCTCCAAAATAGTTTCAATATTCTCCAAACATGTCAAATCAGCCCAACACCTCTTTATCTCCTAAATAAGCACAAATTAATCACAAATTAGTAGTACACTATTCAAATATTAAATCAAATTAATACTAAAATGTGTAGAAATGAGGTGTTATCAAATTCCCCCGCACTTGCCTTTTGTTTGTCCTCAAGCAAATAATAAAATCAAAAGAAAAAGGAACTAAATAAAATAAAAGACCCTAAACATTTGCGCAAAGGCTGACTTATTTTCACCAATATTTTGATAGAGAACCTTTTAAAGCTATGGTAGTCCAATTGACAGATTTCCTTTTTGAAAGATTACGTCCTTGCTCGAAAACTTAACCCCAAGAATTTTTACCAATTATAAACATAAACATGCAATTAATTGCTCTTAAAGTTCAGAGTTTACCTTAGTTTCTATTTAGAATTCTTTGTAACCATGAGAAGACTTAGTCCGATTTTTTATTGAAGTTATTGTACCTTTTACTTAGTGGGGTTGCTAAACACTAGTCACAATATTTTTTTTCTTTTTTTTCTTTTTTTACTACAAACTTTCTATTTTTTTTACTTTTTCTATTGCTTTTTTTCTTTTTTTCTCCGTGTGAAACAGTTTTCACCCTGTTGTTAGCCGCAGTTTGCTCTTCCTTTAGCGGTCGTATTAAAGAGTCTTCACCTGGTTGTTAGCCGCAGTTTGCTCTTCCTCTAGCGGTCCTATGAAAGAGACTTTACCAAGTTGCTAGCCGTGTAGGACTCATTTCGTTTATTTACGGAACTCACAAACAGAAATAACCACATGTTCGCACATGTCTGTTTCGGTCCGATGAGGAATAATGCCGATTTCATTTAGTGATCAGACAAAAGAGCCAAAAAGGACCGAATTGTGATCCAAAATCTGAAATTCAAAAATCCACATTCCAGGGAAAGTTCAATTTAGCATTTTCTACTGAAAAATCAAAAAGTCCAACTTTGGTCAAACATAGGTAATCATCCCGTCAGCTAATTACCTATCCATAGTAAAAAAATTAAATCTTACCGAGATCAGGCCAGGATTTACGGGATTCAAAGTAAAATCCTGTCAGATAGGTAACTAGCCTATTGGCTAATTACCACTCCTCTACAAATAGAGGACTTCGCTCCTCATTTCAACAGAGACGGAAGAGAAATAAAAAAAAAGCCAATGCGTCCCATTTGTCTCGGGAGTCCCAAAAGCCCCGAAACTCTGTCAAAACACTCCCAAATCCAAGCTTTATCACCGACATTCGGTATAAATTCATTTTTGGTCTTTTTAGATCAAGATCTCACAGTGATCTTAGGTCTAAAAACGACTTAATTTTTCTCATAGGAATAATCCAAGATTATAGCCATAAATCGGGTTAAACCAATTTTCCAAACAAACCACACTTTCTAACAACTTCGGTCTTGCACCTGCTCTCAAGTCATTCTGGACAGACAAAAAGGTAAACTGAGGGTAATTGGCTCTAAGCCCAACTTTAAAATTCACTTTTATTACTTTTATTATTGCACATTACATTCCATTTCTCTGGTTAAGTGAGCTACTGATGCCACTTAAACTATAATATGTGTAAATAAGCTCGCAGGTACGGACAAACATCCGGAATGTGAAGCAACTTTATCCGAGTTTCCGGGCCAAAACCCAAACACTACCGTTACTCTGCCAAAATTTCAGTAGAAAATATCAATTTATTATGCCGTTATAATTCTTGAATTGATTTCTTAAATAAAACCGTTGCAATGTCAAAATTACCATAAATTCCAAAATTAATCCAAACAATTTGAACAATATGAGTACCTATTATGTCCGAACTCAGAATCTCACTGTCTTTTCGGTATAAAAATCTCATTTTGGATCAGTATACCACAATTCCCGGTAGAGCTGAACCAGGTGGCGACTCTATTTTATTTTTAAATAAAGTAAAAATGTTTTATTTTAAAAATATTTTATTTAGTTAAAATGTGTAAATATATTTCTCAATATAATCACTTTGTTGACTTATATAAAGTCACTCCATTTAAGCAAACCGAATTTTCTCAAACCGAACCAGACGCGCCCCGCACCCTGCTTGCTTCCCATAAAAAAAAATCCTCGCCCTCTTACATTTGCGACTCTGCTGGTGTTTATTTTTATAAAAACCCGTTTCTTTTTCATAAAAATTCTTTTTTGACGTAATAATTAAAATATTGTTCAAATTAAATTTTTGGAATTACGGAATATGTGTAATTTAGACATTACACAATTTTAGGATTGCATAGCATCTGCAATCTTTACCCCTAAACCAATTTAGGTGTCTTTTGGTAAAGTATCTCCAAGTTCGCTTAGGGCTTGAGGGGTATGGATCTGATCACACCCCTTGCGTAACATATGATGGCCTTGCTTGCTTAAGGACAAGACTACCCGAGTATATTATATGTGGAAAAGTTTCCTTTGGTTTGCTTAGGGCCACTAGGACTTGGCACACAAAGGTATAGGGTACCCAATGCACCCGATCCTGAGACCGAAACCCACATATAGATGAACCGTAGACACTTGCCCATAGGTTTACCCAAAAATCTTGAGTGCACGTCAGCAGGCTTCGGTACGTCACCTGTTGGCTTTGAAGCGAAGTAATCAAATAGAGTTAAAAAGGGGGTGGGTGCGATCTAACCATTTTCTACATGTGTAGGTTTATTAAATATAAATAAATTAAAAATGGACATCATAAGCATCATAGTTGTGTGTAAACTTACCACATCTTTATGCAGCCATAACATTTGTGTGTGGAATCTCATTTTATTTCCTTAGTCATAGGAACCCAAAATAAATCGAGACAAGTGAGTCCACCCAGGCTCAACCTATGAGCCAAAATAAACCAAGATTAGTTAGCCTATCAAGGTTCAATACCTTGGACCATAGAGTCAACCCCTGAGTGACCAATGAGTCAGCTCACCTTGCACAATAGAGTCAACCCTCGAGTGACCAGCGAGTCAGCTCACCTTGGACCATAGAGTCAACCCCCGAGTGACCAGCGAGTCAACTCACCTTGGACCATAGAGTTAATCCCCGAGTGACCAACGAGTCATCTCACCTTGGACCATGGAGTCAATCCATGAGTGACCAGCGAGTCAGCTCACCTTGGACCATTGAGTCAACCTCAAAAAGACCATCGAATCATCTTACCTTGGACCATAGAGTCATACCTCGAGTGACTAGTGAGTCAGCTCACCTTGGACCAGCGGGCCAGCCTTCGAGTGACCAACGAGTCAACTCATCCTTTGACAATAGAGTCAATCCTCGAGTGACCAATGAGTCAACTCATCCTTGGACCATAGAGTCCACCCCTGAGTGACCAGCGAGTCAGCTCACCTTGGACCATAGAGTCAATCCCTGAGTGAACATCGAGTCAACTCAGCCTTTGACCACCGAGTCAACCCCTGAGTGACTAGCGAGTCAGCTCACCTTCGACCATAGAGTCAATCCTCGAGTGACCAGCAAGTCAACTCACCCTTGACCACAAACTTAACCTTCAAGTGACCAGTGAGCCAACTCACCTTTGACCACCGAGTCAACCTTCAAGTGACTAGTGAATCAACTCATCCTTGGACCATAGAGTCAACCCTTAAGTGACCAGTAAGTTAGCTTACCTTTGACCACCGAGTCAGCCTCCAAGTGACTACCGAGTCAGCTCACCTTGGACCATAGAGTCAATCCCCGAGTGACCAGTAGGTCAACTCATCCTTAGACCATAGAGTCAACCCCCGAGTGACCTGTGAGTCAGCTCGCCTTGGACTATAGACTCAATCCCCGAGTGACCAGCAAGTCAGATCACCTTAGACCATCAAGTCAAACTAGATTTGCTTCCCAACCTTGATCTTTGAGCTCATTTCTATGATGTTCCTTAAATATTACAAGCTCCCCTTGCCAATTGTTCCATGAATAGTTGGCACACACCCAACTCCTTACTATTTATCTGTGTCCATCCATCCATTCATTCACTAAGTCATTCATTCATTCACCCATTCATTCTGATGAGCAAGGTAAGTAAGGCTCAATGCCACGCCTGATACACTTACTAACACTTGATCTCTTGCATTTTCAGGTTGGAAGCAAGAGAAAAGGAGTTTAAGACATCTTTCGGGCAGCCCAAAAGTTAGACCCCCACCACCAGCCGAATCTCTAGCCAGATTTTTCTCCGATCCAAAACCTAAAACCTCAATGGCAGATGATGATACAGTTGGACAGTCCCTCAGAAGGATTGTGCACAATCTGGAATTCTGTGATGTTTGGGAAAGGCTTAGCGCTTCTAATGGTTAAAAAGCCCAAGAACAAGAGGCGGAGTTAGCAGCATTGAAGGCAAAGATGGCAGACATGGAAAAGTTGTCATTGACAAAAGACAAGTTTGTTGCCTCCTTCATCAAGCAATATATAGACATTGACCGGTTCTTACCAAAGGAATCGGAAGCCCTCCTGGCTAACATTGTGATGCCTTAGATACCCCCATATACTAGCACTAGGACTCCTCATCTGCATGTAGAGAGTTATCTTCGAATCATGACTAGTATGAACATCCCTAAGGTTCATATAGTCAATCTATTTCAAGTTACTCTGTGTTGACCAGCTTCTGAATGGTACATAAGGATGCTAATCGACGTGAAATTTGACTCGAAGAAGCTATTCTGCATTTCTAGAGAACTATACTTTCAATCTGAAGGTCAAAACTACTTTGCAAGATCTACAAAGGGTCAAACAACGCTCGAATGAATCCTTTAAAGAATACTACCGGAGATGGATGGTTGTCCACATCCTTGTGACTGGGGCACCCGACTGAGAAGCCTTGATAGTAAAGCTTGTCAAAGGGTCCAGCTAGAGGTACCGGGATGACATAAAGATAAAAAGGTTCAATACCTTTACTGATATGCCAGATTATGCCAAAAGACTAGAGAAGTTTGATGAAAAGACCAAATGAAGAAGTAAGAACAACAGGCTTACACTAAACCCAGATATTGGGAAAAGGGTGGGTCTTCTAAACAAGGCAGATCTGAGTCCTCAAAAGCTCTATCTAAAGTTATAGCAGCCACTTAGGTATAGACTCATCAATCTATCTCCCCATGGGTAGAGTCAGTATCATAGATATTTTCCAAGCTAAGGAAGTCCGACCAGCTTCAAAGCATCAAACCGTTCATTCTACCTGCTGCGACAGATAGAGATAAATTTTGTGTCTATCACATGACCAAGGGGCATCTCACTAATGAATGCACCTGGCTACTAAAAGATCTGCAATAGATGATAGCTGATGGGAGGATGAAAGAGCCTGAGAAGAAATCGAGCACACAGACTAATCCCTTACTAAACTTTGAGGCTACAGTAAATGCCATCAATGTTCAGGTTGAGGCCAACAAGTATGGTATTGATGTGATAGATAACTTCCAACATGACCCAGGATGGAGAGATAATATGATTTTTGACAACATGGACATCATGTACATGGTTGATCGATATGTCTTGAGAATGAGGAGAGAAGGGCTGAAAAGGTACTAAGTGCCACCACACCTCATTTTCTGAGGGGATTCAGACCTGAATGAACATGTAAAAGAATTTGTCCGATTTATCCATGAACAAGAGATTGCTATGATGGGTTTTGTACCCCATTTCTCCTGCTTCTTAGAAGGTCCAACCATGGACTGGTACAATGCAATGCCATTGGAAGGACGTTGGAACTGATACTTTATAGAGAGATCTTTCCTCCACTACTTCATGGCTTCTCAACCATACCCTAATATGCTTTGCTGGTGGTTGGCACCTCAAGTAGATCAACATAAAGCTAGTTGATAGGATGTTCCACCTCCATACCCCCCCATGTATACGCCCCTAGATTACATGAGTCCCAACTATATTGGGATAAACCTATTCGAATTTGGGAGCTATTTCGGGATGATACCCCCAGGAAATTAAGGGTTGTATGATCCTAAACCAGCCTGGAGTGATTACAGAGACCAACAAAGGTATCTTAGCATTAACCTGAATGAGGTAGCACAAGACCCATTCGCCAAACTCTGTGCAAATGTAGCATTGGAAATGAACCACAAAAATCAAGTGAACATCAAGCTGCACGACCCATTTGAAGGGGTACGTGCAAAAATTATAGCATATGGTGCCCGTATAGAGGAGACATTTGCCAGTATGCAAGGCATGATCTCTGACCTTCGCACAGCCATTGCAGGAGTTGAGGTCGAAGTAAATGCAGTAGGGAATACAATAGAGGAAAATCCTGAGGAAGATCCTAAGGAAGAGCCTGAAAAAGATCCCGAGGATGACCCTGAGGAAGATCTGGAGGAAGATTCTGATAACGATGTGCCAATTCAACATATGCCAAATTGGGTCTTTGAACCATAACCTTTCAACGAATTCAGATGAAGAAGTAGAAGAATTCGAGGACTCCGACGAGTCGAATCATGAAGAAGAAAGCTAGGCAGATAATTAGGGTATGAACTTGAGATCTTTTCAGATGATAAGCTAAGCCACTTACTAGGGGATTTTGAGTACAAGGCTCCTTTCCCTAATGGCTTGGCAGTCGACTATAATGGTGCTGAGAATTATGCCTCATCTTTAGAGCACAACTCCTCGGGTGCCTTATGGTCTACGACAAGTGACGATTCAGGAGACTTTACAGACTTTGACTCAAGCACTGAGCACTTCATTAATATGAACCGAGACAAGGGGTAAGAACCATCTTAGGAGTACATCATGGAGAGGATCCATGCAGAAAATGAATTAGCTCAAGTCAGCTATCAAATCCGAAATCTGAACTTGAGGGAAGTTTATCCCATGTTCTATAATGGAAACACAACACGCCTTCACATCCCTGAATTCGTGCAGATGATGAATGATGGGTACATTCACTATGCCCATTTGATCAAAAGATTCCACCTTACTCTCTGAGAGAAATCCATCGTCTGGTATTAGGGGTTAACATTCTACCAAAAGTCATTCTAGAATATTTTAGCTATATAATTCATCGATTACTTCACATGCATAGACCCACCAGAGGGTACAACACCCGAGCTAGATAAACATGGAAACCCGTTGTTATATTGGGAATGGAAAACAACCAACACAGTCTGCCCAACATCGATGAAATCTGCCAAAGAATATCTTTGGTACATGAATAAGGACTATGATGATTTAGAAGAATCAGTCGCATACGACAGTGGTCAGGATCTGATTGATGGAGCTTCCTCATCCATTCACATGATTGGGCAAGACTCCAATCCCGTTCTATGCTAAATTCTATAAGAGAACCCTAGAGTTCCAAAAAGACAGCCTAAAAAGGCTCCTTTTATGCAATGGCCTTTCACCACCAAAGCACCATCCTCCGTGATCAAGCTGATTAACTTGGGAGAAATACCACTCGATGAAGATTTTGGCGAGTTTAAAGTCTTCAAAATAACAAGCTCGCCTACCTAGGTTGTCAGTTGTGTCACTAGAGGTGGGAAAATCACTGGGTCAGTAGTCCCTGCCGTGCCAAGAACGGAACCTCTAGCAGCTCCTACTATTGTCAAATCCTTGAAATAGATAGAAAGTTCGATTGTGGACCAGCTAAAGGCCACCACTACCAAGATGAGCATTTGGGACCTTCTCCTCGGCGCCCAAGATCATAGGCTTGCTATTGTAAAAAAGCTAATGGATATCAACACGTCTCCCCTGGCATCACTGGAACAAGTTTGTGCGCTACTTAAAGCTGAAACTAGCACTGTTATCCCCGATATTATTTTCTTAAGCTCGAATTTACCCGATGAAGGCATTCGCTAAAATAAGGATCTCTACTTGAAGGCAAGTGTTTTTAGGTGCATCATGCCATGTCTAATGGTTGATGACGGATCATTGCTGAATGTCTATCCTAAGGATATTCTGCCAATCTTAGGGCTAACTGAGAGGGACTTGAAGAGATCCACAACGGTCATCAAAGCCCATGACAATTCTAAGAGAACTGTCATCGCAAAATTTGAAGCTGAAGTGACTATCGGAGAAATCTTGTCTATCATCCTGTTTACAGATATAGACATCTCGGTGACTTTCTCTATACTGCTCGGAAGACCATGGTTTCATGCTCTAGGAGGGGTTCCATCCACTCTTCACTAGAAAATTAAGATCCCGTTCCACAGAAAGATCATCACTTTAGAGGCTAATGAAGCATTGGTGGTGGCAGTACTAAAGATAGAAGAAAGCCATATGAAAGGGTTTACCACAGCAACCATTAGTCAAGAGTCAAGCCAGCAACCAGAAATGCATTAGAGGCCTTGGGTTTAGGGTTAAATGCAAAAACATCATACTCCTGGAAGAGGACTGGGTTCCCATGAGCAGGAAATGCCAACTTTCAATATAGGGGCAGGAGAATTGAAGCCTTAAGGACTCGGCTATAAAGGCACTAGAAGAATCACCAATAAGATGATCTTTCAAAAGAAGTTAGAGCAACCCTATAATGGAGCCCTTGAACCTATTACTCACCAGGGGAGGACAGTTCTAGGATTTGAGATTTTCTCAGATGTAGTTGACTCTGGCAAGCACTATAAAAGCTCCATTTCTTTTGTGATGAAAAAAGCAGATCATCAGATAGATGTTGGGGCAATTCCTGACCAGACTAAGCTCGATAAATATGTGCACTCAAAGAAGACCAAGAAGATGAGCAAAGAAGAGGAAATCCTCGATACTCTAACCAAACACCTTCAAGCACAACTCAAGGTAGTAGAGGAAGAGAGGAATAAGGGAGGTTGCTTAAGTCAGGCTATCATGGACATGGTCAAGGCCATGAAGGGCAAGACGAAGGTAGAAGAGGAAGATAATGAGGGCATCCTATCAAAGCCAACTGCCATGGAAGAATCATTTGCTGCATATCCAAACCTTGTTATTGGAAATTAATAATGTATTTTATGATGATAATAAGATAAAGAACTTTGCTTATTTGGATTGTGTTTCCGATTACAATTCCATGCATCCATTCCACCATTCATCTAGCATCTTTAACATTAATAATGATATTACGAAAGAAATTAACTTAAATATGGAAGATGATCCAAAAATGGTATATATTCCAATCAATTGCCCATTGAACAAGAGAGATAATTAATAAAATTACTAAAAATCACGTTTTAGCCTTCTCTTAGTCTCACAAGGACATGTCAGGACTCGATCGGCACATCGCCAAGCACAAGATTCCCACAAACTCGAAGTTACATCAAGTAAAGTAAAATATGAGAATGATATGTCCAGAATGGGCAGAAAAGGTCAAAGCAGAAGTAGTCAAATAGATCAAGGCTAACTTCATGGAGGTCATCGAGTATCCCACTTGGCTATCCAATGTGGTTCATGTGCCCAAGAAAAATGGTGACGTCAAAGTATGTGTTGACTTTAGGGATTTGAGTAAGGCTACCCCTAAGGAAGATATTTCATTACCACACATTGATGTTTCAGTAGATAGCGCGGCAAGTGCAGCATGTATTCCTTCATGGATGGGCTCTCTGGCTACCACTAGATCCTCATGAATGTAATAGACAAGTTCAAGGCTGCATTCATCTTAAAATGGGGAATGTATTGTTTCACAGTGATGCCTTTTAGACTCAAGAATGTAGGGGCGACCTACCAACGAGCAGTCACTAAGTCTATGTGGATGACGTGCTTGTAAAGTCCACTATACGAGAAGAACACTTAGTGGTGTTAGAATGATTCCTCATAAGAATTGAGAAATACAATCTCTGTATCAACCCAAAGAAGTGTATATTCGGTGTCACGTCAGGCAAATTACTGGGGCACGTGGTTAACAAGAGAGGCATAGAGATGGATCCCAATAAAGCTAATGCCATCAAGGAAATGCCCGTACTAAAGACCGAGAAGGAAGTGAGGAGATTCTTAGGGTCCATACAGTATGTCAGCCACTTTATAGTAGAGTTTACCACCACATGCGAGCCTATATTCAAACTCTTGAGAAAGCAGTAACCAATAGAATGAAACGATCAATGTCAGGAAGCCTTCGACAGGATCAAGAGCTACCTAACGAATCCGCCTGTGATAAAGCAACCGATCCTCGAAAAGCCACTCATTCTCTATTTAGCAGTAGAAGAAACATTTGTAGGTGACATAATGCTTTAGGAGCATGAAGATAAGAAGGAGCATGCAGTCTATTATCTCAACAAGAAATTACTAGAGTACGAGACTCGGTATACTATAATAGAAAAAACTTGTGTTGCTATGGTCTGGGTTACCAAGAAACTCAGACATTATTTCAATCTTATCAAATCTAAGCAGTTGCTAAGGTGGATCCAATGAAGTACTTGTGCCAGGTTCCCTCGTTGATCGAAAAACTGGCAAGATGGCTTTTATTACTATTCAAATTCGATATCGAGTATGTCACTGACAAGACCATCAAAGGAAGAGCGGTGGCTAAATTCCTAGAGAATCAACCACTCAAGGAAGAAGAACTGGAAAACCTAGAATTCCCTGATGAATGTTTTGCAACGACTATAGAAAATCCCAAAAAATGGACCATGTTAATCGATGGCGTTGTTAACTAGTGAGGAGTTGGCTTAGGGGTTATCATCATCACACTAGATAGAGCAATCATACCTCTATCAAAGCAATTACAATTTCTCACCATAAACAATGGGGCAGAATATGAAGCTTGCTTATTTGGAATGTATGCTCTGGTCACTCTTAAAGTAGACAAAGTGAAAATTATCGGTGATTCAGCTTTGGTCATCAAGCATGTCACAGGAGACTGGGAACTGAAGAACGAATCTCTCAAGCCTTACCTGGAGGCCATATAGAGGAAAGTTACAATTTTTAGTGAATGCAAATTTGGTCATACGCCCCGAGAGGAGAACTAGATGGCAGATGCATTGACCACTCTAGCCTCTATGTGGGAAGGGCCTCAAAGACAGCCAATCAAACCCCCCATTATGGAGACAACCCAATCACCATATTACGTCCGTAAGATAGAAGATGTCATAGATAAGAAATAGCCCTGGTACTCTGGCATCTTCAAGTTCCTTGAAAATAGTGAAGTTTTGACTGAAGCTACGGATTTTGACAGGAATACACTAAGGAAACTCGTTGTACAATTCTTCCTAATTAAAGGGGATCTGTTAAAGAGGTTGTTTGATAGTTTCTTGTTAAAATGTTTGACTCAACAAGAAGCAGAAAAGGTGATGAAATAAGTTCATTTAGGAGGCTGCGGTCCATATATGATCGACATCATGATGGCCAAGAAAATTCAGAGAATGGGATACTTTTGTCTAACTATGCTAGCTAACTGTATTCAAGAAGTGAAGACTTTTCATGCCTGTCAGATATACGGGGATATGAGTCACTTGCCCCTAACGATCTTATAAAATTTGATGACGCCTTGGCCTTTCTTGGCCTGGGGCATTGATATCATCGGCGAGATAAGACCATCTTCGACCAACGGTCATTGCTTCATAATAGTGGCAGTCGATTTCTTTTCCAAATAGGTTAAAGTAGAATCATACACAAGCATCACGACTAAGAAAATGGCTTAGTTTATTCAGCAACATATCTTCGCTAGATATGGAATCCCTCATCTTGTAGTGAGTGACAATAGTGTGCAATTCCAGGGGCATACAACCGATCTTATTAAGAAGTACGGAATTGAACATCATCGCTCTTCACCCTATCCCCCTCTAGCTAATGGAGCTATTGAAGCAGCTAATAAGGCCATTAAAAAGATCCTCTCCAAAATGATTGCTAACTATCGAGATTGGGCTAACCATTTGCCTTATGCCTTGTGGGGATACAGAACCAGCGTCAAAACTCCTACAGGTCAGACTCCTTTTTCTCTCATCTATGGGATGGAGGCAGTATTGCCTATTGAAATAGAGATCAAGTCTTTGCACATAGCCCTTGAAGCAACACTTTCTAAAGATGAATGGGCAAAGGCAAGGCACGAAGAATTAACTTTGATCGATGAGAAACAATTAACTGCATTAGAGAATCTACAGTTATACCAACAGCGCATGGCCAGAGCTTACAATCATAAAGTCAAAAGGCAAGATTAACCCTTGAGAATAGGTCATCTAGTCTTAAAACAATCTCATAAGATGCACACGGATGCTCGAGGAAAGTTCCAACCGAATTAGGAAGGACCATACTAGGTAAAAAAGACTCTCAGTAAAGGGGCAGTCAAGATCTTAGGTCTGGATGGCAACGAATTTGTGAATCCAGTAAATCGCGACAAGCTGAAGTGCTATCTCGTGTAAAAAAAGAAGAAGAGAAAAAATGAAAAGAAAAGAAAAGAAAAAATATATAAAGGTCTGTCAAGAGCCAGTGAGGGCTCTTAAGCAAAAATAAAGACTCGAAAATAAAAAGAGTGAGGCCTTAAGTAAAATCCATTCAGAACCTTAGGCAATGATGGGCATTTCTTGGGAATAAGTACCATTTGTCCTTTCAATTCAAGTAATATCTTTTGTAGTAACATGTACATGTTAAAAATACTGCATGAGTGCATTAAATGGAAACTGTGAATTGTTTAATTAAACACACATTCAAATAGCATCTTTTTATCTTTATTACACATAAAGTGCATTACAAGCTGGAAATGAAAGCAAAAAAGGCAAACAACGAGGCCAAAAGCCTTTATTCTCCTATGAAGACAAAAGACACATAATCGCAAACTCAATGATCTCCAAGGAAACTGCAAAGTCACTTAGTCTCGATAAGCCTCTCCTCAAAAGTGGCCAGCCCGCGAGTACTCATGACCCAGATATGATAAGCCTCGGAAGGATGGATGTCAAAAGGCATAGAATAGTTCACCTCCAATCGAGAGCGATTAACCCACCTCTCATCATGATGATAAACCCGAGTATACGAAAGCTCAAAGCCGATAAGGGTACATAAGGATGGTGGAAACCCCGGAGGGCAACCATACTGCCTGTATAAGCGACCAGGAGAGTAGGTAATGACCTAGAAAGACCAATAAGGATCACACCATCTCTAGCAACATCAGTAGTTACATGCATGATCCCCCACCAAGGGCAAATCCAACAAATATCCTCAGTAGCTCGACTCCCCATAAACTCAACCCACTCCTCGACAGTGAAGTATCTATGAGAATGATTACCGATGTGAACTACGGAACCCCATGCCTAGTACACCTTCGGATAATAATCCATGTTCTTGGGAATAGATAATATAGAAAGCTTATCCCAAAGCCAAAGCTACAAAACCAACACAAAAGAAAAAACTAAGAAAAAATAGAAAAAAGAAAAAAAGAGTGAAAAAAAGAAAAAGAGAAAGCAAGCCGGATTAAAAACCTAAAAAGGCAGTCCAGGCAAAAATTAAGGTAAGCCTAATGAATCAAAAACCCGAAAGGGTGGTTCATGCAAAAAGAAAGGCTCAAATAGAATTTACCTAAAGCAGAAGTCTGCTACCCTTAGTAGTAGCTTCAGTCCCATTCCGGGAAGAGCGCACAAAGATTAGTGTCTTTGCCAAACTCACTGCAATAGGAGATTTCCCCTTTAACATCTGATCAATGATGGTCAAGAAGGTAAAGCTGCAAACCAAAGTTGGAGCATTACAAAGAAAGATCCCTAGCAAAAGTAAGCAAATGAGTAGAGGCCAACTTGTATCATTAGGAGAAAGACTCCTAACTATGTCGAAAGCCAAATCCAACCTCAAGCCTTCATTGCAAATCATTCGGAGCCTATCGAATTGTTGCAAGTAGAACAGATCAGAAAACTCTGGGCGATGCATTGGAATAGTTGGAAGCATATCAGCTAAAGATCTCAGAAGGACACAAAATTCCTCATACTAGGGGCACAGCTCGTGATCTCTAAATCGGAACACGTTGTTGATAGGATCCCAAAACCTAAAAACAGCCTGGATCACATTGTCCTTGACAAAGATGTGATCATGTTCCTTCATATGCGATACACATTCAAATCTGCACGAAAATGAATGTAGCCCTCCATGGCAAGATTTCAAAGGGTAACACTTTACTATACATAGTTTATGGGGCAAGTGCAAGAATAATGCACAATTCTTTCATAAATAAAAAAATGAGTTCGTACAAAAAAGGCTCTACAAATGGCCTAAAAGAAGAGAAAAATAAACAATAAATAAAAAAAAGTCTATCTACTGTCCACCGCTGGAACTCGGATGGCTAGGATCAAAAGACGATGAAGGAGGAGGATAACCACCCTATGGAAAGAACCCCCAAGGATCGCCCTGTCCATGCTGAGGCTGCTAGTGCTGGTCATCCACCTAGAGCATCCCTAACTGAGCTCGAAGCCACCAGATCTCCAGCTGTAACATTTTAACACAAATCATTCATATGCATATTATGACATATCATGCATTATCATTAAAACCACAAAATAATGAACATACTGCCATCTCAGAATTTTGGTTCATCATGAACCACTGCTGCCCTTGGATGTATCCCCATTCGGAGATGTTATCAGCAATGGGCACCTAAAAAGAAAGATAAGGGATCAGGATGAGTCAAAACTGGCATGATCTAATAAAAGAGAAAAAGTAGGAAGAACTCACATGACTGGCACCGGCAGGGTGGAAAGTCACCGGTCGCTTAAGGTCCATGTAAGGCTGAATCACCGACGTGTAAGAACTCAGGTCAGGGCGGTACATCAAGAACATAGAAGGCTGATACTGAAACCCTCGATGTCCCTCCATCATCGCTGGACTTCGAGGTAGGATCAATGAACCCAAAGAGTTCCTAACATGGGTAGAAGTGGACGCAGGCCTTTTCTTACCTTGGTGATCCTGCAGAAATGCCAAAGCAAAGGAAAATTAGGCCAACTAAGCACAGAAATGGAAAGGCAAGGAAGAAATTTGAGTCAATGAAAAAGGAGATACCATCATCCGAACAGTCCTAGGAGAACCAGATCGAACTCGCCCGCTAGGGGCAGAAGTCGAAGGAGCATCACCCTTAAAGGGGTTATGAATGTCTAGCTAAGGCTCGACGGGAATACAGTCTGTCTCTGGCCACCTCAGCAGCTAGGAACTGAAAACTCCTTGTACCCCCCAATCCGTTCCAAGAAGGCATTGGGTAAGCCATCGGAAGCATGTCGCACAAAGTCAGGTGAGATGCAAGGCCATAAAATCCATCAAGGCATATCAGGAGGGGTAGAATGCGACTTGGGAGGAAGATGTTATCCCTAGATACGCTCCCCAAGATACCACTCCAGGGAGAAGGGAGTCTCTAAAATCAACTAGGTGTGCACGGCCTCCCCAGCTAGTCTCATAACCTTTGGCTAGTAAAGCTCATGCCCCCAAGGCTACATGTTGACTTGAGAGAAAGAAAAGAAACCAAACATTAATACAACAATTGTAGCAGATATAGTGATTAAAAACAAGTAAAAAAAGCTATAAATTATACCTGCTCCAAAGATAGGGTACGGAGGTAGGTAGAAGGAGCAGAATGAGGCTCGATCTCCACCTGCACCGTTAATATGGCAACTGGGGACATAACGGATAGCCGTTGTTTTGAACAAGCTTGGTCCTCAGAAGAATCCCCATTTCAAAAAACCAAATCTATAAAAAAAAAGGTCAAAAAAGTCGAAACATCAAAAGATAGGTAAGAATGATCATAAAGAGAGAAGAGGGAGTCAGATCCTCACATAGACAATTTAAAGACAGGACTTAAACTTGCCAATCATGTTCCTCATGCACTGATCAAGGGCCCAATACAAATGACCTATCATGGCTCGGCGCCAAGCATACTCGTCAAAGCGGTTCAAATCGATTAAAGTGGATAAAATGTGGAGATTCATGATCGAACCCCTATTAGGAAAACACAGCTAGAACAAAGTAACAGCCATAAAAGCTCTAGCCTCGTAGGCAGAAGTCAGGTGCCTTCTATCCCCAGTGGTGCAAAAGGTCATAAGTTTTTTGCAAGAAACTCACCCGAGCTTATCCCCAGAATATCCAATCAAAGCCTCTATGGTCTCCATATTAAAGCTGTCATAAGTAAAGCAAGTGTTGAAGTGGATCACATTACCATGGAAGGGAAGACCTGTGATCACAGTAATCCAGCGGAGTGATAGTGTACTCCCCACAATGAAAGTGAAAAGTGTGGGTAGTGTCGGACCATCTGCTCAAGATGTAGGTAGAAGTACCGGTGGGGATGTACGGATACTTGCAGGACCTCACGTACTTATAGTTCATCACCATCATCCCTAAAGATGTCCCGTTAACAATGGTCTTGGTGCCAGGAGATAGCACCTTGTACCACTTATAAAAGTGGGAAATGTTGCCGCCCTCATGGCCGGTGACATGCGAAAAATAATGCATGCACAATAATCACACACCAATTTTTAAACAAATCACACAATTATCAAAAAGTCATTGCACTTAATGAATTCATGCCATGATTAAAAAGTAATAAAATAAATAAATGGCAATAAATGGATAAATGGAAAATGAAATCATGATAAAAGCATGAACGAAATAATAAATAATAATAATAACAATAAAATAAAGATGGCGATAAGGCTTACTAAAATCCAAAAAAGGTGATTAGAAGGCTTTAAAGCAAGCGGAATAAAATCGCCTGGAGTGATCCCGTGATACATCCAAGTTGAGGAAAGGCCGTACAAAGCCTTGGCAGGAACCTCAGAAAGTTCCACCTGTTGGCCGTCGATAACCACGTTGCGAGTAGTCACTTGAATGGCCAGTAAGTCCAAGCAGACATTGTAAAGCTTATACCACATCAAGACCCAGGATAGTTGAAGCAAAAGGGGTAGAAAAGAGAAGAGTTTGAGAGAAATCATCATCTGAAATAGCTAGTGTGAGCGGACGATGTTTTGTGCGGCGGCTGCGAGGCCGGACCGGTGGATCGACCTCTAAAAATATTGGGGATGATGTGAGTGGGTAATTGGAAAATGGTTTCGCATATTTTAATGCTCAAAGGATACAAGATCAAAATCTCATACTTAAAATAGAGTCGCCGCCCGGTTCAACTCAATCGGGAAATTTTTGGTACGATTTTCCCACTGGTTGGTTGGACCATACTTAAGTAGAGATTCCGAGTTCGGATGATGTTATCTATTTTTCATTAGGCCATACTTCATTCTTTCTTTATTAGTTTAACCCATCCTATTTATTTGTGTTTTCAGTTATTTTGTTATTTTCGCGTTTATCAGACAATTGAGGCGACAAATAAGTTATTATAGTCATCCAAAAATAAGTGCGAAAAATAAAATTATTACAACACTTCCAAGTCCTATACATTTTTCTATGTGATAAATGAAATACACGAAAGTCTAACATATGTCTACCTGTAAAAGACGGTTAGTACAGATACGGTACGTCGTTCGAGATACTTCACGAATCATGTATAGTTACAAATTGAACAAGACCTGAGTTAGCATGGATGTGGCATATTTTATTTAAAATATTATAAAGCCAGGTTGAATGGCTAAAATGAGGTTTGAACGACGTTTGCAGGAAATTCCATTTTTAACCAAATTTTAGATTCAATCGTTGTTTTAACCAGATTATTAGTGAAAATGTCGCATGTTATGGGGTGGGGTCTATTTTTAGAAGGTTTTGGACCTCCATCGTTGTACTGTGAGTCCTGATTTCAAAAAATATACTAAGTCAGAAATAAATGAAATGAAAATAGCTGTCCAAAAAGTCATGCCGCCAATGATACTACTGACACTGCAGGCGATATGGATGATGTCGCTGGCGACATGGCTGATGCCGCCGGTGACATCAGTAAGCAGGCAGGCTACATGGATTTTTGGGTACCACAAAGAAAAGGTCCCATAAGAAAGTGAGGTCTCTGGGGAATGTGATGCCACCGATGGTATTAATGATGTCTCTGGCTATATGGGTGACACTGCTGGCAACATCACTTATCTCTGGTGACCTCAATTTCTTGCAGCAGCAGTAAAAAATGACCAAAAACCCAAAAATGAATACAAATCATTAAGAAACAACATAAATCAGTAATACTAATGCCAAAGAGCTATGAGACTCAGAATTTTTACCTCGAGGTCGTGAATCCACCTCTTCGTGAACCGAAAAGAAACACCTCTGGGGAGCTTGTAACGATGATTTAGTAGTCAATTTAAGAGTTCTAGGTCTCTAAATCCAATTAAGTTGATTTTAATTACAAGACCTACAGATTTTAAGCTCACAATCAGAGAGTTCAAAGAAGAAAAACCAAGAAAAATGGATAGTAATTTTTTTCCTGCCTTATCTAATTCTTATCTCACTAAAATCTATTTTGCCATTCTAACCTTAAATTTTCCCAACAAAATCCCCTCTAATTTCAGCTCCTCTCCCAAATTCAGCTCTCTCCCCCCTAATTTCAGCCTAAGGTGTGTTTTTATAGGCAAAATGGGGTGGTTTTAGAGACCTTTTTGACTAATTCTACCAAAAGTGGTAAAATAGCTGTCTGTGTAGGGGCCCATTTTGGGCCATGCCGCCGGCAGTATGGCTGATGCCGCCGGCGACATGGTGATGCCACCGGCAGTATGGCTGATGCCGCTGGCGACATGGTGATGCCACCGGTAGTATGGCTGATGCCACTGGTGACATCAGCCTCCTGTAAGTTGACAGCCAGCGGGCCCAAGAGCCTAAAAAGTCGCAAAAGCGGTCAAAAGTGGTTTAAAGTGGGTCAAAAGGCATCTTTTTAAATTTTAGTGATATTTTAATGGGTATTTTTAATTTGGGAATAAATCATCGGTTCAAGCTCCTATCGGACTCGTTATCGGCCATGCCGAACTGGATTCTACCAAGTATAAAATTCGCAAGGAACATTATATTGGTAATGAAAATTCTAAAGAGAACTTTTATTTTGAGGTATTAAAATTGGGTGCACGTCATCATCGTCTCGCGAGAGGGACTGCAAAATCCCGTGCTCACAGGCTGACCCTCGGGGGATCACTGCTGCCGCAGGTCAGTATGATAGCACGAAAGAGAAAGGGATAGGAATGATACCTGATGGGTGACTGGTCTGCCCCTTGGTCGGACTTGGGCTTTGTGGAAAGGATGCCCCTTAGTCAGACTTATGCTTTGTAGATTGGTTGGCCTTTGGTCGGAGTTATACTTGGTAGATTGGTTGTCCCTTGGTCGGACTTGAACTTTATTGATTGGTTGTCCTTTGGTCGGACTTGTGCTTTGCCGAGTGATTGTCCTTTGGTCGGACTTGTGCTTTGCAAAGTGATTGTCCTTTGGTCAGACTTATGCTTTGCGGAGTGATTGTCCTCTGGTCAGACTTGTGCTTTGTGGATTGGTTACCCCTTGGTCAGGCTTATGCTTTGTGGAGTGGTTGTCCCTTGGTCGGGCTTACGCTTTGTGGAGAGATTGTCCTTTGCTCAGACTTGAGCTTTGTGGAAAGTTTGTCCTTTAGTTGGACTTGAGCTTTGTTGAGAGTTTGTCCTTTGGTCGGACTTGTGCTTTATGGAGAGACTGTCCTTTAGTTGGACTTGTGCTTTATGGAGAGATTGCCCTTTGGTCGAACTTGTGCTTTGTGGAGAGATTGCCCTTTGGTCGGACTTGTGTTTTGTGGAGAGATTGTCCCTTGGTCAGACTTGAGCTTTGCGGAGTGATTATCCTTTGGTCGGACTGAGCTTTGTGGAGTGGTTGCCCCTTGGTCGGACTTATGCTTTGCGGAGATTATCCTTTGGTCGGACTTGTGCATTGTGGAGAGTTTATCCTTTGGTCAGACATATGCTTTGTGGCGTGGTTGTCCCTTGGTCAGACTTATGCTTTGTGGAGATTGCCCCTAGATCTAGCTTGTGTTTTATGAAGAGTTTGTCCTTTGGTCGGGCTTATACTTTGTGGAGTGACTGTCCCTTGGTCGGAGTTGTGTTTTGTGGAGAGTTTGTCCTTTGGTCGGACTTATGCTTTGTGGAGAGATTATCCCTTGGTCAGACTTGAGCTTTGTGGAGAGACCATCCCTTGGTCAGACTTGAGCTTTATGGAGTGATTGTCCTTTGATCTGACTTGTGCTTTGTGGAAAGTTTGTCCTTTGGTCGGACTTATGCTTTATTGAGTGGTTATCCCTTGGTCAGACGTGTGCTTTATGGAGATTGCCCCTAGATTGGACTTATGCTTTGCGGAGATTATCCTTTGGCCGAACTTATGCTTTGTGGAGTGATTGTCCCTTGGTCGGACTAGTGTTTTATAGAGAGTTTGTCCTTTGGTCGGACTTATGCTTTGTGGAGAGATTGTCCCTTTATCAGACTTTAGATTTGTGGAGTGATTGTCCTTTGATCAGACTTGTGCTTTGTAGAGTGATTGCCCCTTGGTCGGGCTTACACTTTGTGGGGAGGTGAACCTAAAGGCGACATGTATAGGGTCATGCCGGGACCTTCAGTTGGCGTTCTAGGGTGAACCCAAAGGGTGATACGTGCAGAGACTCTATCAGGGACCTTTAGTTGGCATTCTGGGGCAAACCCAAAGGGTGATACGGGCAGATACTATATCAGGGACCTTCAGTTGGCATTCTGGGGATGAACCTAAAGGTGACATGTACAGGGTCATGCCAGGAACTCAGTTGGTGTTTTGGGGTTAACCCAAAGGGTGATACGTGCAGAGACTGTATTAGGGACCTTTAATTAGCATTCTAGGGATGAACCTAAAGATTGACATGTAGCGGGTCATGCCGCAATCTCTGGGTAGCATACCAAATGAGCCTATTGGGTTTGCGATTGTGGCTTTCTGGAAGTTCTGGGATGTCAGGGCTAGAGCCTCGATTTCGCCTAGGATGGCTGAAAAAAGTCATGAAGGTAGTTGATATCACCGGTGACCTGGATGATGTCGCTGGCGATATGGAATTATGCCGTCGGTGGCATGAGTGCCACATGGCAGCTTTGACTAGTCAAACAAGTTCAAAATTCAAATTGAAGGAGATGATGTCAACGGCGGTATTAGTGATGTTGCAGGCGGTATGGAGTCATATCGGCGACATGAATACCACATGGCAGGCTTGACTGGTCAAACAAATTCAAAATTCAAATTGAGGGAGGTGATGTCACAGGCGGCATGGGTAATGTCGCTGGTAGGATGGAGTGATGCCATCGGTAGCATGCATTGGTAGTTTCAGATAAATTAAAACTCCTCGAATTCTGCGCAGTAGTTTAAAAGGAAGCAAAACTCCTTTCTCTTCCTCATTCTGCAAATTCGTACCCCCTTGCTCCCTTTCTTCTCCAAATCTTTCGATTTTCTCCGTTATTACAAACATGAAGAGAATTGCCAAGGCTTTCAAGGGAAAATCTGCTAAGGCTAGGGAGAATCTGCCTAATTCCTCCATCGAGGGGCTAAAACTTCTCTCGGTTCCTATCGCTTATGGCTTGAAGGAGACGACCAAGTTGTATGAGTACGGGATCAATTCCCCCATCACCAATCTGACCCCAGAGAAGGAAAAGCACCTCTGCTACATCCAGGTATTCCTGTAAAACCAAAATTTCTTCTTTTTGAGTTGAGTGTTCATTCAACCTTAGGCTCAAAATCGTGCCATGATAGGAGTTTATAAATGTGAAATAGATTGATTACAAATTGATATTGTATGGTTTAGGTTCAATTTCTACTGCTTTTAGGGTTATGGTTTGATTGATCATGATTTTGTGGTTTTGGCATGATGGGTGCGATTTTTGGGGAAAATAGGTTCTGCCCGCAGGTAGTGATGTCGTCGGCAATATGAGTGATGTCACCAGCGGCATCAAGCCTTGCAAAAAGGCCTAGGGAGGCCTGATGTCATTTCTACTTAAGGTGATGTCACCGGTGGCATCATTCATACCGCCAGTGGTATGGACTAATGTCACCGGCGATATCCCTTCTAGTAGAAGCAACATCAGTAGCCTTCCATCAGGTTCCGGTGATTAGAAAATAAATAGTGACTTATATATTTTGCTTCTGATTTTTGTAGCCGCATGAACTGACTTATACCTGAGGCATGGGCACCATCGGCTAGTGGTGGCACCATATTTCTGAGAAGGATCCAGAGCTTCCACTAGCCATCAACGAGATGGGCTTCGGGGACTTGGCCCGGATCATTCTAATGCTAATACCTAAGCTTAATCAACCGGCCGTGACAACCTTTATAGAAGGGTGGTCTGAAACTACTAACACCTTTCACTTCTCATTTGGGGAAGTGACAATTATGCCCTCCTATGTCATAGCTATGACCGGGCTTCCTTGGACGGACGAGGTCATTCACTTTGATGCTTATATGGATAAATACCATATTGAGAGGCCCGTGGTGAGGCAAGTGAAGGAGCTGTTTGGTTTGAAGCCCATCTCAGGACGGCTATCCTATGGTGAGTTGTGCAAACACTGGACTAGGGTAGATGTGGTGCCTGAGGTTGTGAGAGATGCTTACGTCCCCTCTTTTGTGATTTCTTAGCTCATCATACTATTTTTTTTATCTTGGGGAGCAAGATCAATTATAGGCTGATATCCGCCTTGGAGGATGTGGCGGGCATCAGGAAGAAAAACTGGCCACATGCCATTTTGGTGCATATATACCATGGGCTACATGTGGGAGCCTGGAAGAAGGTGAAGGCTCTCTGACTCTGCCATCTGCTACTTTAGGTATATCTTCTTGGAAGCATTTTTCTTGATTGTGCACATTTTATTTATTGTGAATGCTTTTTTGGAACTGATTAATTGTTACTTGTGCAGGCTTGGGCTTTTGAGCACCAAATTCCCCCGCCGGTTGAGTTCAAGAAGACCGTCCCACCAGGCTCCCATTTTCTTGCTCACTGGTGCAGGGGTATTAGCGGGAAGGCCAAGTATCCTACCAAGTATAAGGAGGTTATGAGGAGTGTACAACTGAGCTCGGTATGCGATCTTTGATTTAGTCCTTATTTTTACAAAAATAAAAAGGCGTTTATGAACTCATATCAATTGTTTTGGTTGATTATTGGTGCAGCTTGTCTTGGACCTATTTGATGAGGTGGAGAACCTGCTGGAAGTCGTGAGGGTCAGGAGGGAGGTGGACGACCGTCGGTTTGTCATAGAGTGCCCCTTGTCTCAGCAGTGGTAATTGGGGAAGCAGGTCCGGGGCTGGAGGTTCGTCCCAGTCATCGATAGATCGGTGCCCTCCAATCCTCCCAAGGGCTTATGGTGGCCCCATTTGGTGATTACATCTGCATCTGACCAAGCTGAATATATTGACGGGGATGGTCGGGTCATTCCGAGCTTTTCGGGATCCTATGAGCGGCACCAGCAGCGTCTACTCCCCCTGTGTCCCTGCATCCACAAGAATGATACGATTGAGTATCATAATGAGCAAAGGTTGGAGGAGGAGAAAAGGCATCTCAAAGGTATTGTGGACTTTGAGGAGGAGGAAGAGGAGGAGATTGAAGGTGATGTTGGGATCGAGCCTAAGGGGGAGGATAAGGCAGGTGCGGATGTAGCTAGCGGGAGTGTGCTAATGTCCCAAGGGGGGCAGTGCTCTTTTGAGGTATGATTGTGTTTATGTGCATGATTTGCAATTGTTCGGGTTTAGGAATGTTGCTTATGTGTGTTTTTTGTGTTTTTCAGGAACCTACGAGGAATAAAGGATGCGGTATTATGGTGTACCTGAGGCAATAAATTTCATGGAGGGGCGTCTGGTCAACCCGATGGAAACCCGGTTCCTGCTGATGAATTGTCGGGGCGAGTTCCTCCCTAGGAATATAGGCTTGAGCTAGCATGCTCCAATCTTTATGCTAGAGGGCACCACTTACGTAAGGCTTGAGAACATGATAATTTCCTCCTTGCTCACCCTTGGATGCAGGTGTTCATTGATTTGCCTTTTGGATTTTTCAGGTGGGATGGAGCCATATGGAGCAACTTGCGGAGAACAACTTTGGTCTTTAGGACATGCTTATTGGGCAATCATTTCTTGTTCAGGTACATTCCCTATTATGACGTACTAAAATAAGATAAGATTCATGTATGGATGCTATGAATGAAGTGCATTGATGTCATTTTCCCTGGTTTGTAAGATTTATTGGCCCTTTCCCTATCAGATGTTGATGTGGCCCGGTGGAGATTCGAGGAGAAGACTGCAAACCTCTAGCATTGTATGAGAAACCTTGAGGGTTAGTTGGAGGCTACCGTTCAGGAATAGAGGAGCAAGCAAAACTTGGATCACACGCACCCTAGCAGCACCAGTCGCAGATGAGTGAAGATGTCCGCTAGCCGACATGCATTTGCTACGGTTGAGGAGTCCAGCAATGTCCCAATGACAGAGGGAAGAGAGGAAGATGATGTTGATGATTGGCTAGTGAACCCCGAGGATGTTTCATCTCGCCCGGCCGGCAGTGGCTGGCATGCCTAGATTTATACTTTCATTTTGCTTTATTTCGGATTTCAGCTTGTACCCTCGATACATTGGGGTTTAAATAGTTAGGATTTGTTGTTGTTTTGGTTTGGTAGGCTAGATATTTGGGAGATTTGAGTGGTTTATGCCTTCGGGCTTTTTACTTTGAATGAAAATGGATTGCAGTTTGAAAAGGTATTAGAAATGGAGTACAGGATTGTTTACATGTATTGTACAGGTATGAAGTGATGAGATTGCTTATGATGCCGCCCAAGAAATCAACTCCATACCGCTGGCGGCATGATTCACATCGCCAGGTGCATCACCGGCTATACCCATATCACTAGCGGCATCAAATGATATCGCCCATATCGCCGACGATATCAACTTCCCAAAAACACAGATTCGACCATTTCTTCAAATTTTGCTACAGCGAGCCACACTTAACAGCTATGGGGTTTCCTACATAGCCTAGGGAATGCAAATTGGAGGGAACTGGGGAAATTCGAGCTCCATCATGACTCTAACATTTGCATAGACTGCCCTTTCGAGTTTTCAACCTCACAGACTTATTCCGAATTTTGCATAGACCTAGATGCTTTCAGTCTATTCGGATTTTTTTTACCTTGATGAGATCAGAGCAACTTCAATTAAGCTTACTTGTGATGTTTCCATCACTTGGTCGCTAGACATTCATATAATCACAAACACATAGGTTTCATTACGAAAGACATTTTTATCGAGTGAATCTAATTTGAGTATAAGATGTTGGCAATCATTTTCATTAATGGAACCCCTGGTGTTAACTAGCCTTTACAGGTTTTCAAGTTAACATCTCACTGTTTTTCTCTTGTGCCTTAATTTTAGTCTGAACCACCCTTTGTGGGTTTTCAGTTCAGCGAACGATATTGACTTATCCCCTAATTTTTATACGGTTAGTTTGCAGGATACTGACTGTCGGGTGCCACCCTAATTTTTGTCCGATTAGTAAAAGACCGAAAGGCGGGTGATTATCATATATTATTTTTTGGTGTACCGCTTTTCTGATTTATTTCTTTTGTTTAGACCTAATAATGCTTAAGACTGTCCTGGTTGACTAGATCGATGAACTCGCTCTTGTCTGTGCTCATGACTTTAATAGCTCTACTTATTTGGTACCATCTTCAGCTGCATGACAGCCTTCTCAATTTGGTCTGATCTTTTTATTAACATTGGTATCGGAAGGTCTCAGATGCTTCTGTGCCAGGTCTATGACTCTTGGCGAGGGTGTTGGGTATCTGATTTGCTCTTGTGCGCTCGGTTGTGCCTTTGTAGATTCTCCAAGGTTCTTAGTGTCCATTTGGTTTTCTCCTGGATCACCTGACCTTCAAAGTTCGTCGGGTAACCTTATTTTGATTTTGGTTGACCATATTGCAAGGTGTTTAGTTTTTGGGAGTTTTGGCACTTACACATAGCCTTCTTGATTAGTTAGATTGCCATTCTAATTGCTATTCTGATTGCTCCTTTAGTCTATAGTTTGTACAACCTTTCTTATTTAGGCCTGAATTTGCCCCTTGTACTGATGGTGGAGGGTTTTGACCAAGTGATATTTGGTTTGGGGGCCTTTTACTTGGTGCCTTTGAAAGGTGAAGTGGTAGCTTATTTTATTGGTTTATTTGGTAAGTTGATCGCTACTTCAGTTGTGCGCTTATCTTTGTGGCTCATGGGATGAAGGTGCTTTCCCTCATACTTCATGCTCTAGCCGGTGGTTGCCCCCTGACCTTTGTTGGTTGAGGGGTTTTGTTGCTGGTTAATTTATGTTGGGTGAAGATGTGTTTCTCTGCGAATTTGGTCATTTCCTTGGCGATGACATTAGTCTGAGATTCGGCTATGGTGTTTAATTGATGGAGGTTGGGCTACATCAGTTGTCGGTGGGTGTATGCCTCGATTTTTGATTTCAAGGGATGAATTGATACTTCTTTGGTAGCTTGAAGGTGTACCGTTGTGGGGTTGCTGAGTTAATTCTGGAAGAGACCCATGGTGTTCAACAATCTGACTATTGATCTAGGGACCAAGCAAAAGCATTATCGTGGTCTTTAAGCACTTTATTATCTCATATGTGTTTGACAGGGGTTAAATTATTGGGTTTGATTACCACATAAGAGCCTTCATTTGTACTCAAATGAATTTCATACAGTAAAATATCTTGAATATTGGAAGCATCATATGTATGCCCATATGAATGCGTCGATCAAATGATAGAGACATGAATAAGTAAGAAAAATGGAAGTTGCTCTTGGAGCTCAAAGTTTGGTACCTAAAAAGTTAAACTCTAAGGATTGCAAATCAAGACTCTTCGTCCTTGCTGTCGGAGTGAGACTTTCCCTTACCATTGGAGTAGATAGCTTTGATTAGATCTTAAAGCACATTCCCTTATTTAGGAAATCCGGTATTAACCGTCCGTGTCTTGTCTCCAAACTCTGGTAAAGGCTGGATGCTCTTTCTGGGTCGATAATCTTCTTGTCCTTCACTAGACATTGGATGGTGCGAACCAAAGTTTTACATTTATTGGTGTGGTAACCTGACAACATGTAATATCTGTAAAAGCCTTTTCCTTCTTCTCTCGTGGGAGGATTATATTCACGAAGGGGTTTGAGAAGGCTAGCTGCCTTCAATTCAGCAAAGATTACATTAAGCGGCAGTTTCCATGGATTTATGGACACTTAAGACAATCATTTGGGTGAATAGTGGCAGCTGGTGCCAGTTTCTGAGAGGTCTCTAGGTCCACTAGGATTTGAGGTGGGGGTATGGGTGAGTCAGTGTTTTGAAAGACCTAGTTCCCCTCTGGTTAGACGCTTCCCTCTTTCTGATTGCGGCCTGCTGTCATCAATTGATGGAAAAAGGCGTTAACTTTATGTTGTATGACCTGGTCGTGCTGAGGAGGTGTTGGGGTAGCCGGGATCCTAAACTGTGATGGAGTGACCAACGTTGGAGGCAAGGTATTAAAGAATGATGGAAGAATTGGACTCTGGGCTCCTTCCCTTTGTCCGGGGTAAGCAGTTGGCGGTGATTGCCATAGTGTATTACTATCGGGTGTCATGCCCGGAGATCGCATGACCTAGTCGAAGTTCTGACTTTTAGGGCTTTCTTAATGGACACCTATATCAGTTCCTGAATGATGTTTTAGAATTGATCCGAGTTCAGAAACTGGATGATATCGGTTGTGATTTCTAACCCAAGAGATGGAGGGTGAACTGTTGTTTCTGAGGGGGGGGGAAGACTAGTTTGTTTTCTGGGTGAGGTAGAGTTATCATTGTGAGTAAGAGACATGGCTAGTTGTGAAGGTCCGGACTTGAGGGGGAGACTATTTAGGATCACGAACCATGGGTCAGGCCATGAATGGGTTGTAAATGGTATGGATGGTATGTATGACTTTTGTTTTTGGAAGCGGTGCGTGATATGTATGGCTGTACGTAGATGTGGTTAGAGATGACGTGATGGCTTATCCCTCCAACATACATGGGATGTTTGTATCTCACGTCATATATAGCGATATGTGGTGATGCAATAGAGATACAAGAGAAGTCCTACGTATGTTGCTAAACCTCTTCCACGGGGTGGAAGTGGTAAGGGTAAGTTGATTTATTTTTGGCTCTTGAAGCCGATACATGGGGGTGCATGATTACAAAGTACATAGCGTGCAAATCGTCCCTCTTCCAACCTTATGACTCCCAGGTAACACTTCTTTGAAAGGATGGAGTTTGGCTTCTTCACCAGTAATGGTGAAAGAAGTGCATCCTAATTATTTTATTTGTTCTGGTGATCCTAAAGGAATGATGTGCTAAGGCTTTTTCTAGCCCGACTTTGGTATAGGGTTGTTGGTGTAGAAGGTTCTAGTTTACCTTGATTCCATGTTTCTCAACCACTACCCAAATAGGTGCGATCGTAGGAGTTTACGTGTTGGTTAAAATGAGTGATCCACCCACTAGGCATCCTCAATTCCAACAGAGAATGAGTGATACTTTTATGAGCATCTCGGGTAAAATGGGGCACCAAAAAGTTACCAAACTATCTACATGCGTGAGGATAAAATGTTATAAAAAAGAATGAAGTTTCAATTTGGCCAATGATTTCAATACATCATCAAAATCCTTTAAACTTTATGAAAAGATAAGTTCGAGTTTAAAGAGGTTAGTCCCCAGTAGAGTCGCCACTGTGAGCAAACGACATTTTGCGTGGCGGCTGTGGGGTCGGGCCGATGGACCGGCCTCTAAAAATAATGGGGATGATGTGAGTGGGTGATTGGAAAATGGTTTTGCATATTTTAATGCTCAAAGGATACAAGATCGAAATCTCATACTTAAAACAGAGTCGCCACCCGGTTCAACTCAATCGGGAGATTTTTGGTACTATTTTCCCACTGGGTGGTTGGACTATACCATAAGTAGAGATTCCGAGTTCGGATGATGTTATCTATTTTTCGTTAGGCCATACTTCATTCTTTCTTTATCGGTTTAATCCATCCTATTTATTTGTGTTTTCAGTTATTTTGTTCTTTTTGCTTTTATCAGACAGTTGAGGCGACGAATAAGTTATTATAGTCATCCAAAAATAAGTGCGGAAAATAAAATTATTACAATACTTCCAAGTCCTATACATTTTTCTATGCAATAAATGAAATACCCGAAAGCCTGACATATGTATACCTGCAGAAGACGGTTAATACAGATACGATACATCGTTTGAGATACTTCACGAATCATACATAGTTAGCAAACCGAACAAGACCTAAGTTAGCGTGGATGTAGCATATTTTATTTACAATATTATAAAGCCCGGCTGAATGGCTAAAATGAGGTTTGAACGACGTTTGCAGGAAATTCTGTTTTTAAACAAATTTTAGATTCAATCATTGTTTTAACTGGATTATTAGTGAAAATGTCACATGTTATGGGGTGGGATCTGTTTTCAGAAGGTTTTGGACCTCTATCGTTGCACTGTGTGTCCTGATTTTGGAAAATAAACTAAGTCAGAAATAAATGAAATGAAAATAGCTATCTAGAAAGTCATGCCACCGACGATACTACTGATGCCGCCGGTGACATGGATGATGTCATTGGTGACATGGCTGATGCCGCCGACAATATCAATGATGTCGCTGGTGACATCAGTAAGCAGGCAGGCTACATGGCTTTCTGGGTACCATAAAGAAAGGGTCCTACAAGAAAATGAGGTCTGTGAGGAATGTGATGCCATCGGCGGTATCACTGATGTCTCTGGCGACATGAGTGATACCGCCGGCTACATCACAGGTCTCCGGCGACCTTAATTTCTTGCAGCAGTAGCGGGCAGCAATAAAAAATGACCGAAAACCCAAAAATGAATATAAATCAACAAGAATCAGCACAAATCAGTAATATTGATGCCAAAGAGCTATGAGACTCAGAATTTTTACCTCGGGGTCATGAATCCACCTCTTCGTGAACCGAAAAGAAACACCTCCGGGGAGCTTGTAATGATGATTTAGTAGTTAATTTAAGAGTTCTAGGTCTCTAAATCCAATTAAGTTGATTTTAATTACAAGACCTACTGATTTTAAGCTCACAATTAGAGAGTTCAAAGAAGAAAAACCAGGAAAAATGGATCGTAATCCTTTATCCTGCCTTATCTAATTCTTATCTCACTAAAATCTATTTTCTCATTCTAACTTTAAATTTTCCCAACAAAAACCCCTATAATTTCAACCTCCTCTCCCAAATTAAGCTCTCTCTCCCCCCTAATTACAGCCTAAGGTGTGTTTTTATAGGCAAAATGGGGTGGTTTTTGAGACCTATTTGACTAATTCCACGAAAGTGGCAAAATAGCTGTCTGTGTAGGGGCCTGTTTTGGCCAATGCCGCCGGCGATATGGCGATGTCGTCGACGGTATGGCTGATGCCGCCGGCGACATGGTGATGCCTGCGGCGGCATGGCTGATACCGCTGGAGGCATCAGCCTCCGGTAAGCCAACAGCCAGCGGGCCCAGGAGCCTAAAAAGTCGCAAAAAGCGGTCAAAAGTGGTTAAAAGTGGGTCAAAAGGCATCTTTTTGTATTTTCATGATATTTTATTGGGTATTTTTAATTTAGGAGTAAGTCATAGGTTCAACCTCCTACCGGACGCATTATCGGCCACGCCGAACTGGATTCTACCAAGTATAAAACTCGCAAGGAACATTATATTGGTAATAAAAATTCTAAAGAGAACTTTTATTTTGAGGTATTAAAATCGGGTACATGACATCATCGTCTCGCGAGAGGGACTACAAAATCCCGTGCTCACAGCTAGGAGACAAAACTTTTTGAAGCAAAGAAGCAAAACTCACAAAAAAAGAAGAAGAGAAATTGTTGGAGTGAAGCAAAGAAGCAAAACTCGTAAAAGAAGATGGCTAATTACCTATCCAGTTGTCACGCATTTACACGTTTCACGCATAAATGCGTAACGGCTATAAAAGTTATCTTTATATAGGTAATTAGCCCGCCAGCTAATTACGTGTATTTTGAAAAATTTTGCAATTTTGCATATTTCATCCATTTTCTGCATTGTTTATAAAACGAGCGAACCTGAAAGCTATTTTTACACAGTCACTCATGCATTGAACATCTGAAAATATTTATTCCGACCCTCGATTAATTTTAATTTCATGCAACTCATTAATAAATTTTTAATCGAAGGAGCAAAATATAATTTGTTTCAAAATTTGTCGATTAAAAATATTTTAACTCATTGCAATCCACACATACGCTGTTTTGTTTATTTCGCATACGACAAAATTTCTAGCACAAAATTTATGTATGCGAGGGGTAAACTGTTAGTATAGCTTCATTCCGGCCCGATGAGAAGTAATGCTGATTTCGTTCAGTGATCATACAAAAGAACCAAAAAGGACCGAATTATCATCAAAAATCCGAAATTCAAAAATCCACATTTCAGGGAAGCTTCGATTTAGCATTTTCTACTGAAAAATCAAAAAGTCAAAATTTGGTTAAACATTGGTAATTATCCCACCGGCTAATTACCTATCTACAGTAACAAAATCAAATCTTACCGAGATCTGGTTAGGATCTATGGTATTTAAAGTAATATCCTATCAGATAGGTAATTAGCCCCCCAGAAGAGAAATCAAAAAAGCCAATTCATCCCATTTTGTTGTGGGAGTCCCAAAAGCCCCGAAACTCTATCAAAACACTCCGAAATCCAAGCTTTATCACCGACATTCGGTATCAACTCATTTTTTGGTCTTTTTAGATCAAGATCTCACAGTGATCTTTGGTCTGAAAATGACTTAATTTTCAGAAATACCACATTTCTCATAGGAATAATCCGAGATTATAGCCAGAACTCGGGTTAAACCTATTTTCCAAAAAAACCAGACTTTCTAACAACTTTGGTCCTGCACCAGCTCTCAAGTCATCTTGGACAGACGAAAAGTTAAAGTGAGGGTCATTAGATCTAAGCCCAACTTTAAAATTCACTTTTATTACTTTTATTATTGCACATTGCATTCCATTTCTCTGGTTAAATGAGCCACTGGTGCCACTTAAACTACAATATGTGTAAATAAGCTCGCAGGTATGGACAATCATCTAGAATGTGAAGAAACTCTATCCAAGTTTTCGGGCCAAAACCCAAACGTTGTCGTTACTCTATCAAAATTTTGGTAGAAAATATCAATTTATTATGCCGTTATAATGCCTGTTATATTTCTTGAATTTATTTCTTAAATAAAGCCGTTGTAATATCGAAATTACCACAAATTCCAAAATTAATCCAAACAATTTGAACAATATGAGCACCTATTATGTCCGAACTCAGAATCTCACTTTCTTTTTGGTATAAAAATCACATTTTGCATCAGCATACCACAATTTCCGGTAGAGCTGAACCGGGGTGGCGACTCTATTTTATTTTTCAATAAAGTAAAAATGATTTATTTTAAAAATATTTTCTTTTATTAAAATGAGTAAATATATTTCTCAATATAATCACAATTTTTGCTCATATAAAGTCATTGTATTTAAACAAACCGGATTTTCTCAAACCGAACCAAATGCGCCCCACACACCGCACCCCGCGTGCTTCCCATAAAAAAATCCTCACCTACTCACACCACCAAGAACACGTTAAACTCCGAGTGGCACCACCCGGGACCCCGCATTATTATAATATTATCCGCTTTAGGCCGAGCCCTCACGGTTTTGTTCTTGGGGCTCCTTCCCCTAAAAGGCATCATACCAATTCAAGTCTTTGTGGACACTTATATTTTGGTGCTAGCTCTCCAAATCTTCCAATGTGGGACTTGGTTTTACTTTATAACATCCGCCCTTAAACCAAGGACCACAACTCATACATCCTGAACATAATTGAGAACTTCCACCCTGCATTCTGCTCCTTTTTGCCAATTCAGAACCGTGGCTCTGATACCATGATGAACTCCGAGCGGCGCCACCCAAGACCCCGAATTAGTATGATATTATCTTCATTGGGGCGAGCCCTTTGTGCACAAGATCTCTTCTTAACCCTTTAGTTAAATGATCGGCTAAATTATGCTCAGTTTTTACAAACTCTAGTGATATGACACCTTGCATGATGAGTTCCCGAATCATTCTATGTCTGACACTTAAATGTCTAGATCTGCCCTTGTACACTTATCTATAAGCATTGGCCAAGGCAGCTTCACTATCATACCTAATATATATAGGCGATATTGGTTTAGGATACAATGGAATATCATAAATGAGATCTCTTAGCCATTCAGGTTCTTTACCAGTCGTTGCTAATGCAACAAACTCAGTTTCCATTATTGAATCAGCGATACAAGTCTATTTCTTTGACGCCCAAGAGATAGCGCCTCCCCCAAGAAGGAATACCCATCCACTTGTGGAAGGACTATCTTCTCTATTAGAATATAACTTGCATCTGAATAACCCTCAAAAATCCAAGAAAATCCGGTATAAGTCAAACCATAATCCTTGGTCCCTTTCAAGTGCTTGAATACTTGGCTTAAAGCTTGCTAATGATGTGAACTAGCATTACTAGTATACCTACAAAATTTTCCAATAGCAAAGGCTATATCGGGCCTAGTGCTAATCATGGCGTACATACGACTGCCAATGGCTCTCGAGTGTTCAAGTTGAGATATTGCAACACCTTTGTTAGGTAGAAGCTTAGGACAAGGATCTAAAGGAGTGCTAACTGGAGAACAATCCTTAAAGTTGAATTTATTCAAAATCTTCTCTATGTAATGAGATTGGGAAATTGAAATAACATTGTTCTTCCTCTTTATTCTTATACCAAGAATAACCTCAACCTCCCCCAAATCCTTTATTTCAAAACTAGATGTTAAGAATTTCTTTGTTTTATCAACTTGATTTTGGTTAGTACCAAAAATCAACATTTAGGCCATATAAAAGCAAGTCATAACTCCTTTACCAGAAGTATCAAACTTGCTATATACACATTTGTCCGCTTGGATGATATGAAAACAGTTAGACAAAACCACATAATCAAAATTTTTATGCCAAGCTTTCGGTGCTGTGAGCACGGTATTTGACAGTCCCTCTCGCGAGACGATGATGACGTATACCCGAATTTTTTTCCTCATAATACAAATTCTTTTTTTTGGAATTTTTATTACCGATATAAAATTCTCTACAAATTTTATTTTTGGAAAAATTCAGTTCGGCATGTCCAGTAATGCATCCGATGGTAACTCAGACCGATGATTTACACCCAAAAAATAATCTAGTCCAAAATACCCATAAAAGTCAAATAAATCCCCAGCAATTCAGTTTTTCCTGTTGAATTTGCTTTTGGCCAGATTTTATTGCTTTTTCCCGATTTCAGACTTGAATTATGCTAGGTTTTCAGACCTGTCAAGAGAGCAAGCCTGCCGACGGCCTCGTTGATACTATCGGTTGTATCATCCATGCCGCCGGCGGCATGGCTTTCAGCTGCAAAATAGTTGTGTGCCTTTTTGCTCAATATCCGACAGATAATTGATCAAAGGCAATTTTCAACTGATTTTAGCCTATATAAGCAGCATTTCTCGGCCATTTTAAGGTTTCAACACCTCCACCACTCAAAATCTTAAGAAGATTTTCAGCATTTTAGCTAGTTCTAGTGGGATAAAGTTTAGAAAGGGTAAGAAAAGAGGATTCAATCCATATTTTCTTGGTTTTTCTCTGCTGAACTCTCTAATATTAGGTGCAATATAAGTTTAGAAATCACTAAAAATAGGATTTAGAGACTAAAATCACCCCTTACTACCCAAATCATCTTTTGAGCTCCCCGGAGGTGCCAAATGGATCAAGAAGAGGTTGATTCATGGCCCCAAGGTAAAAATTTAGAGTCTCATAGCTCCTTGGCTTTCATTTTACTTGTTTGTTGTGTTTTAGTAGTTGTTTGTGCTTAGTTTTAGTTTTTCGGTCGCTTTTCAACCAAAAACAACTGCTGCAAGAAATTGAAGCCACCAGCGGTATCAACCAGGCCGCCAGCGGCATCGTTGATACCGCTAGTGGCCTCATTTGACCCCAATGCCCCCATTTTCTTGTAGGACCCTTTCTTTATGGTATCTAGAATTTCATACGGCATGCCTGGGTAACTGAGATCGCTAGCGGAATCAGTGATGCCTCCTGCGGTATGGAGTTCTGGATAATAGTTTTTTTTCATTTATTTCTGACCTAATGTAAATTCCCGAAGCTAGGATGTGCAGTGCAACAACGAAGGTCTAGAACCTTCTGAAAATATACCTCACCCCATAACATGTGGCATTTTCATAAATAATCCGGTTAAAATAACGATCGAGTCTAAAATATGGATATAACGGAATTTTCTCGCAAACGCCGTTGAAACCCCATTTTTAGCCATCCAACCGGGCTCCATAAATTGTAAATAAATATGCCATGTTCACGCTAACTCGGGTCTTATTTTGTTTACTAACTATGCATGCTATTTGATATCTCGTATAATGTGTCGTATTTATTAAAACTTTTATTTAGGTTCGATGAATGGTAGGCCTTCAGGTATTTTATTTAATGCATAGAAAAATGTATAGGATTTGGAAAGCCATGTAATTATTATTTATTTTCCATATTTTATTTGTTGGATGACTGTAATAATTCTTTATTTCCCGCTTTTGAATGCTCGCTAAATAACGCGCTACTAATATATATACCAAAAATACAATAAATAGGGTGGATTAAACCGATTAAGAAAGAATAAAACTTTTAACTTGGCCCAATGTAAAATAGATAACATCGTCCAAACTCGGAATCTCTACTTAAGGTATGGTCTACCACCCGGTGGGAAAATCGTACCAAAATTTTTCGGTTGAGCTGAACCGGGTGGCGACTCTATTTTAAGTACGAGATTTTAATCTCGTATCTTTTGGACATAAAAATATGCAAAACCATTTTCACAATCACCATCACGCCCTTAATTTTGAAGGGATCAGTCCGCCAGACCGACCTTGCGGCCCGTCCAAAACATCATCCGCTCATAGTGGCGACTCTACTGGGGATTGACCTCTTTAAACTTAAACTTAAAATTTTTAATAAGTTTAAAAGATTTAAATGATATATTGAAATCGTTGGGAAAATTAAAATTTCATTCTTTTTTCATAACATTTTATCCTTACGCATGTATATATTTTGGTAATATTAGGTGCCCCATTTTACCCAAGAAGCTTGCGAAAGTATCATTCATGCCCTATTTGGAACTGAGGATACCTAGCGGGTGGATCACTCGTTTCACCCAACACGTGAACTCCTGCGATCGCACCTATTTGGGGAGTGGTTGGGTAATGTGGAATCAAGGTAAACGAGAACCTTCTACATCAACAACCCTATACCAAAGCTGCGCTAGAAAAAACCCTAGCACTTCATTCCCTTAGGACTACCAGAAGAGGGACACTTTGTGTGCTATGTGCTACGTGCTCATGCATCACCCATGCATTGGCTTCAAGAGCCAAAAATCAACTAACTAACCCTTACCAATCTCCATTCGTGGAATAGGTTTAGCAACATCCGTAGGACTTCTTTTTGTACCCCATTGAGTCACGACATGTCACTATGCATGATAATGGGTATCAACGTCCCACAGATGTTGGAGGGATAAGCTGCCGTATCATCGCTAACCACGTCTACGTGCAGCCATACATACCACACATCGGTTATTAGACAAAGATCATTCACCCTATCCATAGCATCACACAATCCATCCATGATCTAATCCGCTACCTACCATTTTAGCTAGGAGGAGGCAAAGTTATCGTCACACCCCAGTTTGGAAAAGGCTAGAACATCATCTGATTTATCATTCTCTCACCCCGGTTGTCACCACAGAAGTCAAAGGGGATCCGTATACTAATTCCAGTGGGGAGTCAGATTTAGTTGGGTCAGAATTTCTCTTAGCCAGCCACGGCTTTCTAGAGTAATGATGGAAATACTCCTCCGCCTGAGGAGCACGTCGGCCCTACTCCCGCCTTAGGAGCAGTGTCTCAGCCCCTACCTGGTTTTGATTTCTCTAGTGCTATGGCTCAATTTCTGAACTCAGATGCATTCCAAGCCTCTATACAAACCACTGTCTAGGCAGCACCCATTAAGCAAGATCTCAAGGATTGGATTTTTGACCGGGTCTATGAGTCCGATATGCAAGCCTAGAATGGTTCGGCACAGATGTTAGCCAATCCGGTAGGGACAAGACCTGTTGCACCAATTTTTCAATCAACCCCCTCAACTCAGCCCAGTTTGGGCAAACTTCAGCTTTTTGCCAACCTCGACAACCCCATCAATTGTTCCTTTCAATCCGAGACCTTTTGCTTAGAACTCGGCTCCCCTAGTATTCACTCATCAGTTTTCAGCTTCCTCCATAGGGCAAGTCTAACCTCTGCCATCTTTTACTCCTTCTCGGTTTGTGGTAACTCCTAGGGGCACTACTTATCCACGAAATCCTTTTCATATCCAACTGATTGCTCACCCTCCACCATCTCTACAGTCAACGACCAGGTCACGCAATCTCCGGGTGTGACACCTGAAGTAGCTACTTTTATTTGCCAGATGATGGCCTCTCAGACCAGCTATGATTGGGTCGCGCATTCTCTGGGCTCGACACCCACAGCCGCAACTCTCTCTCACTAGCCGTTCAATGACCAGGTCATACAGCCTCTAGGCGTGACACCAGAGATTCAAGCCTACTTCAATTGTCTTATAGCTGCCAAAGAAAATGAAAGAGATGAAGATTGGGTCCCCAATAATTTTACTATATCGAATGTGGCGTACTATGCTGGTTCTAGTGCCCCTACTTCCCACATTATTATGTATGAAAGAGTTATGCGTGTAAACAAATTAAGTGATAAAGTGCTTGCTGAAATGTTTCCTTATTCCCTTCGGGGCCCTGCTATTGAATGGTATCATACTTTACCTTGGCACATTGTCACTGATTGGAAAATTCTTTCTGAGGCTTTGAAAGTGCACTATGGTTTTAACACCATGATGGAAACAACCTTCCAACACCTTAAGGGAGTCCCGCAAATGCCCAACAAAACCTTCAAGCAATATTTTAACTGGTGGACGTCGACCCAGGTTCTAATGAAATCTAAGCTAAGCCTCGAGGAGGTGATTGTTAAACTCATAGAGGGATCTCTTCCCCTTTTCTATAAAGAAATGGCTACTGATTCATCCCTCTCTTACAAGGCTGTGTTCGAAAAATCCAAGAAAATTGAGTGTGAGGTAGAGCGCAAAAAGGTAGAAAAGGCAAGATAGCCATGGTTCAGAAAGAATAATGCTGCTCAGCCCTCAGCTCCGGCACCTGCTAAGCCCAAACCCCCGGCAGGTTATATCCAGTCTCTTTAAGAGTGTAAACCACCTAAACCCGAGGATAAGAACAACTTCTATAATTATCACATTTAAGTGGGTCACCATCAACAATTGTAAGGCTTTACTCTCAGCCATTCAACATCTGGTTAGTGAAGGAAAGATTGCTGAACCTGATAAGGCTCCGAGCACCATTAACAACCCCTTACCAAATTTTGGGAGCAAGGTAGGAATGATCTAGTCTGGCTTACCTGAAGCCACAATCTTTGATCTCTTTACTCAAGGGCTGGGAAGTAGTAATTCTATTCTGTTTATCGATTCCGGTCTCGCTTCTAACTTGGTTTTTCATCTGATCAGTCAAGCTAATCCGAGAGTCAATTCAGTCCAGGGTATGGATGTTGGCCTAAATCCACCTAAGAAAGAAAGCCACAGAACTTAGCCATTTATGGCTAAGAGAATGAGAGTTGAGAAGAAGCCGCTCTTCTGCATAGATTCCTTTGCTTTGAAGGATAACTATTCCAATGAAGATTAGGAGGTAGTCGAAATAGCCAAGGCCGTAAGCACTGAATAGTTTAGGGTTTATTCACTCATCAATGAGAATCCAAATGAGCTATTTAGGGTCGACAAGAATGAGCTCTTCAGTGTAGATGGTTATGAATTGTAAGACCCAGATTCAGACCCTGATGAACCACAGTATCTATTTGAAACACGAGCCACTCAGAGTGTCCTGCTCGATAATGTTCTCAACATTACTCAGAGTGCCGTGTGTATCAGCCTAAGTATCGTTGTCTACATCTGGATAAGGACCCAATCCCTAAAAGAATAAACACCATTGCAAGGCCTCCTTCTCCACCTCCGCCTGTTCTGATAAGCCTCGTGGTCAATTCTCTCATAACTCAGCTGAAAAACTCCCAAGATCATTATAGTATTTGGCAATTGGTTATTGACTCTGACGGGCATCGCAGGGGATTGATTAAGCAACTACTCAATTTGGAAGCTACTCCGACCACTTTAGTTATTGAGATGTGTGCCAGGATTGGAGAAGGTATTCCTCTAAGGAAAGGACCGCATATTGTATTTGACCATTTTGATCTTCTACTTGAGGGTAGGGATCACAATAGGGATTTGTTCATTCAAATTCATATCCTCAATGATATTATCCATTGTATCATGGTGGATGATGGTTTCACCCTGAATCTGTGCCCCCTAAAAGTCCTTCCTCCTTTGGGACTGTCAGAGGGACTGCTTGAAAAATCCAGTGCTGTCATCCGGGCTTATGATGATTCAAAACGTAGTATGATTGGGGCCTTTAAGGTGAAAGTAACTATTGAAGGAGTTATGAGCAACGTGCAGTTCACTGTACCCGATATTCCTGGTACTCACTCTCTGTTCTCGGTCGACCTTGGATTCATGCCATGGGTGCGGTTCCCTCCACTCTCCATAAAAAAATCAAGCTCATTCAAAAGGACAAATTGGTAACTATCGAGGCTGACCAAGCATTCGTTGTGGCTATTATGGAAGCTGAAGCTAAATTGGAGGAAGGTCTTCATGTTACTGTGATTAGTAAGACTGAGAAACCGCCTACCATTTGGCACAGTTATCTCCACTTCGGTATAGGAAAACTAATGAAGAGAGCTAGGTATAAGCCTGGTAAAGATTGTTAAATGTATGAGCAGGGAATTATCAAGGCCTTAGAACCAAAGGTGCTTGTTCGCCAGGCGGGATTAGGGTACAATCCTAGAAAAGCCTATCGTTGTGTTCCTTTCTGCTACTATCGCATGGTGACTGTTTGTGAGATTTAAGGTAAGAGGCATCATAAGGGAGAGCCTGAACCTGTGGAGCATAATGGGAAAATGTGGATTGGTTTTGAGATCTTCAAGGATGTCTATGATTTTAAGGTTGGCTGCATGGTTGTTTCTGCTGAACCCAAACCCACTGAGCCTGTTGCACCAGTCAATATTGTTTCTGATAAGGCTAAGGGAAAGGGTAAGATGTATCTTGAGGATGAGTCTGAGGGAAGTAATGAAGAGTCTGTTGATCCATAAGTTAAAGATGTTGTGGCTACCATGACTAAGGCTATGTCATTTCTGATGAAGAAAGGTTGGAGGGGTGAAAGAACCGGGGAAGAGGATGCCATGACCGAGATAGCAAAGAAGCTTACTAGGGCCTTGATCGAGAAAGCCAACCTGTCCGGGGAACCACCACTCACTACTACCTAGAAGACGGCTCTAGAACATGACCTGAATACCATTTTGATGAAGACTGTAGAGGATGCTCCTCTTATTATTGCCACCGCTACTAAAGCCCCTCCCGCTTGTGGAGGAGGAGGATATGGATGATGTAATTTTCAATATTTCTGATGTATTTAATGCAAACAATGTCGCCTATAAGGCTTTTAATTCAATGAATGACTCTCATTTCGTTTACTTGTTTGATGTTTTTCTTGATGGATCCATGCATTCACATAACAATACGCATAACATTTTTGGCATTAGCGATACGTCTTTAAGTGAAATAAACCTAAGTACTGATGACAATCCAAAAATGGTAACCATTTCCAACGATTTAACTCCTGAGGAGAAAAGTGAGATAATAAAAGTGCTTAAAGATCATGTTCACTCTTTTACCTAGTCATACGAAGACATGCCTGGGGTTGATCGTCGAATTGCCAAGCACAGAATTCCAACCGATCCTAAGTTCAGGCCTATCAAGCAAAAGCTCCATCGGTTAAGGCCAGAATGGGTAGATCAGGTTAAGCTAGAGGTTTTGAGGTTGATTGAAGCTCAATTCATCGAAGTTGTGGAATATCTGACTTGGTTGTCCAATATAGTTCCGGTTCCAAAGAAAGATGGTAGGGTCTGAGTTTGTGTTGACTTCCGGGATCTCAATAAAGCTTTGCCTGAAGACGACTTCCTGATTCCTCACATCGATGTTCTGATTGGTACTGCCTCTAGAGCCATCATGTACTCATTTATGGATGGATTCTTGGGTTATAATCAAATTCTGGTAGATATCATCTACAAGGTCAAGACAGCATTCATTACCGAATGGGGGGTTTATTGCGACAAAGTAATGTCATTTGGGTTAAAGAATGTCGGGGCCACTTATCAGTGCGTTGTAACTGCCCTCTTACATGACATGATCCATAAAGAAGTAGAGGAGTATTTGGACAATATGATTGTGAAGTCTGCTAACTGAGAAGAGCACCCCGTTATTCTCAACAGATTCATGACTCGTATTGAAAAATATAATCTCTGCCTAAATTTAAAGAAGTGCATGTTTGGGGTTACTTCAAGAAAGTTGCTGGGACATGTGGTCAGTCAGAAATGAATTGAGATGGATCCTGATAAAGCCAAAGCCATCAGGGATATGACTCCTCCTAAAATAGAGAAAGAAGTCTAATCATTTCTGGGGTCCTTACAGTATATGAGTCGGTTCATTGCCCACCTCACTACCATGTGCAAACCTATCTTTAAATTGTTAAGAAAGCAGCAACCAGTAGTATAGAATTATCAGTGCTAAGTAGCATTCGACAGAATCAAAGCTTATCTTATTAACCCACCATTTCTGAAACCCCCCATCTTCAGGAAACCTTTGATCTCATACCTGGCTATCGAAGAGCCTTCTTTAGGGGCAATGCTTATCTAGGAACATGATGATAAATGGGAGCACACAATCTACTACTTGAGCAAGAAGTTGTTAGATTATGAAACCCAGTACTCAATTGTAGAGAAAACTTGCACCACCATGGTTTGCCTACCTAAGAAGTTGAGCCATTATTTCCAATCCTACCAAGTCCAAGCCGTGGCTAAGATTGACCCCATAAAATATCTTTGTCAATCTCCCGCTCTAGCTGGTAAATTATCTCATTGGCTGCTACTTCTATCTGAGTTCGACATTGAGTATATCATAAAGAAGGTTATTTAGTGTCAGGCTATGGCTGAATTCATGGCTAATCAACCCCTTGACTCTGAATATGTTGAGAACCTGGAGTTTCCTGATGAGCAGATCACCTCTGTTAACATCCTCGAGCATGTATGGACTATGTACTTCAATAGTGCTATGAACCGATGAGGAGTAGGCCTTCGAGTTATCATAGTCACACCGGATAACAAAATCATCCCCATTATCCAAACGCTTGGAATTCACTATCACCAATAATGGGGCTGAACATGAAGCATGTTTGTTTGGTCTTGAGGCTCTCCTCTAGGTTAGGGCCAATATGGTGTCTGTAATCAAGGATTTAGCCCTTGTGATCCATCAGGTTGTCTAGGAATGGGAAATCAAAGAAGAATCTCTTCATCCTTATGTTGAGACAGTCTGCGGCTTATCCGAGAAGTTCACTTCTTACTTGTATTGCCATATCCCTCGGGATAAGAATCAAATGGTTGACTCTCTAGCCATCTTGGCCTCCTTATGCGAAGGACCCCAATAGCAACCTATCTTCCCTTTGGTGCTTTTGTCGACTAAAATCCCCTACCATGCTCAGCCGGTTCAATAGGTCCTCACCATCTCAACTGAACCCTGTTGGTACTCTAGCATCATCCTATTTCTCCAAACCAAGCAATATCCTCTGAATTCCTCCAACTCAGACCATACCACTCTAAGGCGGCTCGCTGTCCAATTTTGGCTTATCGATAATGATCTATTCAAGCACACAAGTGACGATTTACTGCTTCATTGCTTAACTGAATCAGAGGCTCAAAAAGTAATTGGCTAGGTCCATGCTAGTGATTGTGGCCCTCATATGAATGGTCTCGCTCTCTTAAAAAAAATCAGCGACTAGGATATTTTTGGCTCACCCTAATGGCCGATTGCATCACCCAAGTCAAATGGCGACACCAATGCTAGATTTATGGGGATATACGACATCTACCTCCCACTGAACTCCGTAATTTGTGTACTCTTTGGCCAATCTCAGTGTGGGGGATAGACATAATCAGTGAAATTCACCCTTAATCAATGAACGGGGACCGATTCATCATGGTAGCGGTGGATTATTTCTCAAAATGGGTAGAGACCGAATCCTACACCAATGTCATCGCCAAGAAAATGGCCAAGTTCGTAGAGAAGCACATTTTTGCTTTGTATGGACTTCTGCATCACATAGTCTTAGATAATGGGGTACAGTTTTAAGGGGAAACTACCGATCTAATTAAGAAATGTAGGACTGAGCACCATAGGTCTTCTCCGTATAAACCACAAGCAAATGGGGCTGTTGAGGTAGCCAATAAATCGATTAAGAAGATCGTTTCTAAGATGATAGCCAATTATAGGGATTGAGCAGACAAGCTACCCTTCGCTATTCGGGGATATCGTACAAATGTTTATACCTCGACAAGTCAAACTGCATTCTCCGTGGTCTACGAAATGGAAGCAGTCTTGCCAATTGAAACTCAAGTGCCCTCATTGTAAGTCACATTAGAAGTCAATCTGAAAGAATTAGAATGGACTCAGGCGAGATTTTAATAGCTTAATATGATGGATGGACAGAGATTAAGAGCCCTAGATAATCTCTAGATGTACCAGCAGCACATGGCTCGAGCCTATAACGGTCGGGTAAGACACCGGAAGTTTTCCCTAAAGGCTGGAGATCTAATCCTCAAACAGCTACAACCTTCCACCACTAACGCAAGGGGCAAGTTCGGGCCTAACTAGGAAGGACCATATGTGATAAAGAAGATGCTTAGTAAATAGGCGATTAAGCTTATGGACATGGATGGGAATGAGTTTGTAAACCCCGTAAACTAGGACATGCTTAAGTTTTATCACATCTGATTCAAAAGAACTAAATCAGAAAAAGCAGCACATAAAAAATAGATATAATATTCACCCGCCTTTTGATCTTTTACTGATCGGGGAAAAATTAAGGTGACACCTGACGGTCGGTATTCACCAAATTGGCCGTGCAAAAATTAGGGGATGTGACAAACCCGCTAGATCGAAAACCTGAAAAGGGCGATCCAGATAAAAATTAGGGTAAGTGAGCAAAGAGAGAGTGCCTTCTAGAAAACCAATCTAGGCTAGTTGGCACCGGGAGTTAAATTAATGGGAATGTTTACCAAACATCATGTACTTTGTTCTGTTTCACTTAATGAAAGTATCTCTTTTGTTGAATTTTGAATGCTTATGTTTATGTGAATTTTGTATCCATGCGGTCAAAACAGCTCAAGTAAACCAAATGCAGAGTTCACATTATTCTAAATCAAATGCGCACAATAAATAAAAATAATTCTGATAGACTGAAAATAGCAAGGTCTATTCAAAAGTCAGATTAAGTCTACTAGATTGAAAACCCAAAAAGGGCGGTCCAGGCAAAAATTAAGACAAGGTTCGATAGATTGAAAACCCCATGTGGCTGTCTAGGCAAAAATCAGAACCAAATAAAAGACATATAATAAAAAAAAGTTCGATAGGTCTGTCACCCTGACTAGCCTATGCAAAAGATAGAACTAAAGGAAGCGCATCTCAACCCGAACTCCCCGCATCATCATTATAATAACTAGAAATCCTCCTCAAGGTGGTAGTGGAAAAGGGCTTGTGCCCCTGCTCTGCTCGCTCTCCCTCAAAGCAGGCCCATAATCACTCAGATTGGGTCATCAAATGTCTAATCTCAGTGAGCCATCCTCTATAGTGTATGTCAGTCTCAATGGTCTCCATATAAGCATAGTCCAGAGTCTAAAATGTGGCCTCCTTGGCCCACTTCTCCCCAGATATGGTTCACCCATCTAGCTTTGTGGACTCCAATTTGGTTCTTAGGTAGCTCGATCGAGACTCTTTGTCGCTTACCATACTTATGGTGCAACCAATAAGGGGTACAGAATGAAGACCTCTCCAGACCTATTAGCTGAACATAGAATCCCTAAGACTCCACAACCACATCTCATATCCTCCACCATGGGCTAACACAGTGAATCTGTATACCCCCTTCGAATAGGCATCCAGCTATCAAATGTCAATCAATCAAAATCTGATTGCATAAGCCCTCTTTCCTCAAATGGATAGGTAAGTACTTCTTCGGATTCCTCTATAGTGCCTCCTTCAGCAAACCAGTTTTAGATAAAAGTAGAGAGAAGTGAATAATTTGTAAAGGGGAAAATGGATACCTGCAGTAATGTAAGATGGTCGCCAATGAGAGTTAGGTCGGTGGAAGCCATGTCTGTGTTTAGCAGGATATTGACTAATCCCACAGATTTGGGGGAAGGCCCTATCGACATAGGACCAATAAGTAAATTCAGCCTGGATGGGACAACTGGGTCCACTATGAGCACGGGCTTTTCGGTGACCCTTGGAACGATGATGACTTATTGTTCTGAACTTGTATGGTCTAGTTGTTCTATTCTTTGAAGGTTGAATCGCGTTAGGCAAATATATTATTGATGATTTTGGGCCTTTGGCGGCGCTTAAATATCATTCGCATGCATTTAGAATTAGTTGTTTCCTTTCGCTAGCGTATAGTATTTTGTTTCACGATTTTCTGCAAGATCTAAACATTTCAGCAAGTTTCATTTAACTCATTGGAGTCTTGACTCTCCAAACTTTTTGGAATGTCAAGAATCGTCTCAATCGGATAACCGTAGTGAAAGATATAGGTGATGGAAGTAGAAACCCTAAATCTGCCCTAATTGCCCCTTGAAACCCTAACTAAACCCTAATCAACCAAAACCCTACCTAAACACTAATTAATCAACCTAAACCCTAACCCTAATTACCTAAAACCCTAGAAGCCCCCTAGCCCCCTTTTGCTGCCACCACCGTCGGTGACGGCGGCAGTCTGCCCTCCAGCGACGGTGGCCGCCACTCTTGTAGCAGCCACCGCTGTCGTGGTGGCGTTCACCGCCACTCTTTATGGCGGTGAACGCCACCATTGTGGCTACCCCTGCCATTATGGCAGCAACCACCGCCACCATTGTAGCGGTGGATGCTGCTATCATGACGGTGACCGCCACCCCTATGGCGGTCACTATCGTGATGGTGGCGTTGGGCGTGGCACGGCCTGTGTTTCAGGCTGTGCCACCTTGTTCTCTCTCTCCTCTTGCGATTTGGCCATGTATTTTTCCCAAAAATTTGCCAAAGTCGGTGGATTTTTGTGTGTGAGAGTATTTAAACCAATCCAAGAGAGAGGTTAGAGGACTTTTTCTCCAGATTTAGAATTTAGAGAACACTTTTGAGAGAAAACCAAGAATAAGAGAGAGAAAGGGAAGAACTAGAGAGAGAAAGCTTAAGAAAAACATAGAATTCGGGTTTAATCCTCTCTGATCTTGATTCTTAGTTATTCTTAGGTTTGATCTCATAGCTTAAACACTAAAATCAATTAGAAATCATAGGTTAAAAACGGATTAAATAGGGTTTTAGAGACTTTTCCCCAAATACCACCCAAATAATCTGTCACTATTTTCATCCCTGTTTCCGTCGCCATTCCATCGGAATATCATTAAAAGCTGGTCAAACGTCCGATTCGAGTCTCCCGAGCTAGATTCACGGCCTAGAGGTAACAAAACTGAATTCCTTTGATCTTTTATTTCATTTTATTGTCTTTTGTTGCTGTTCTTGCGGCTTTTGGTGTTATTTCTTATTTTTTCCTTAGTGTTCTTAGAAAACTGTCAGAAAATAACCCAACCTCTATAAGGCTAGCCTGCACCTCGACCCCTATAGTCTTGGCCGCTACTATTATAGCGGTGAAGGCTATAGCTATGGAGGTGAACTCCACCCTTATAGAGGTCCCGTTATTTCTTAGGATTTTTGGGTATTTACTTACCCAAATCCATAAAATCAACATTATTTGAGTGTTTTAAGCCAAGATCTATTGAAATATAGTTGATTACGACTTAAAATTTCAATGGTTTCGAGTTTATGGATGCAAAAACACCGGTGTCCCCCCTAAAAAATGGTTTGGCGCGGCCAAGGCTATAGCGATAGCCTTGACTGTCGTTGCTATAGCCTTCACCGCTGCCACTATAGCGGGCAAGGCTATACCAGTGGCGGTCAGGGTTGTCGCAAAAGCCCTTTGCCGCCAAAAGTTGTTTTTAGAACTTTTTCGCCGTTTTCTTGCGTTTTTGCCCCGATTTCAACCCAAAAAATTTCCAAAAGATTATGACTAATCTGAAATTGTTTTTATTTATTATATTCTGTTTTTAGATTTTATTCTTTTTATTTGATTTAATATGCATTTTAATGGCTTAAAAATGGTCTTTTACTAAATAAATCTAAATGAATCATTTTCCACTAACTAAAAATTCCAAAAATATTTTGAATATATTAAATCTGAATTTAGGATGTTTAGTTAATTTATTTCACCCTTCTTAGGTTGTTAGATTATTAATTAACGCCCAGAAATTATGTTTTTGTCCCGAAAAGTCCAAAAATGTGTTTTCTTCGTGCTATGTGTTTATCTTTCGCGGTTATTTATTCATGCTTTATTTATGATCATTCCCATACTTGCCTCGTTTGGAGCCAGGTCCGAGTCGGTAAGCTCGGTTAAAACCCAGTTTCGCCCGTTTATTTATTTATTGCTTTATTTATTTTCTTGCAATAGAAAAATGTATAGGCATTTGTAAAGCCCTATAATAATTTTTATTTTCTTGCTTTGCTTTATTTATCGCTTTCCATGTTATGTATGGCATATAAACCGAAAACACCAAACAATAATCTGATTAAATCGCATAAGAACTAAGGTCACGTTTACTAAAATATAATCAGCTTGATTTAAAAATTGAAATGTAAGCAACATCATCCGAACTTAGAATCTCTATTATAAGGTACGGTCCAACCACTCGGTGGGAATATCGTACCCAAATTCCCGGTGGAGCTTAACCGGGTGGCGACTCTATCTTAAAATACGGGATTCTAAGTCTCGTATCCCTTAACACATAAATTGGACTAAATTTCAACTTCAACATCGCTTTCATTGTCCACTTTCATCACGCTAAAATAAGGACTATCCCTTAGCAAGCTTCAGAGCACTCGTTGTTTCTCCGCCCCATGCCGAAGAGCATTGAAGCTTACCTTACGGGGCGGGGGATTACGGTCACTAGCTCACACCCACTTCACACATGAACTCGGCCATAAGTAACAGTCCTACCATGGATGGCCAAGCAATATGAGAGCTAAAGGCCCCTCAGTACACTCCAACGCTGCGCTAAGCTGAAATCCGGGTTTGTCAGGCAGTCAAGATAGAAACAGGTCCACAAAATCCAAGTTCTACAACCCTTGAGGCACGCCATTCGTGCTAAAGTGAAACTCTAGGAGTGCAAGGGGCACGCGCTTGGGGCACAGAACCCTTAATATAGCGTGGAACTCTCAAGCAAGGGGCATAGCTTAAAATAAGAAAACTAGAATACATGGTCCATCGAATCCTAGAAAGTCAATGCCACGAGAAGGAATTTGAGGTTTACGGGCCACGCCGCGACGTATCAAAAACCCCATAGCCCAAATTTCTCCAGCTTCTTCCAGTCTGCATTTCCTAGGCTCTCTAGGAAACCTCGTACCTACTGATTGTGGTTTGCCATGGTTAAATTTAACAAAATGGCCAAATTTAGGTTTCAAGCTAAGTGATGCTGCCGGCGGTATGAGTCAGGTCGCCGGCGGTATAGACCAGGTCGCCGACGGTATGGGTTCGTAAGCAGCTTTGTCCATATTATTTAGCAAGTTGGAATTTCATGCAAACGACGATATCAATGATGCCGCCGACGGCATGACCATATTTTTTGCAAATTTCAGGCCTATTTTAACCAGTTTAGACTTATAAACAACCTGTAGATACCCTGTAACCTGTTTTAGAACGTGTCCAAACATAAAATTCAAATCTTATTCAAACCAAAAGCCCGAAGGTACAAGAGTACCAAAATATCCAAATCCTAGGCCTAAATAAAACCAAAATAATTCGACATCCAAAACCAAATCATTCAAGCCCAATGTATCAAAGGGATACAAACCAAAATCCATGTCCAAATCAAATAAACAGAAAGAAAAAGAAATTAGATTGGTAGGTGGATCTAGAACTGGCCACCACCACCGGGTGGGTGAGACGAGACATCCTCCTCGCTGAGAAGATAATGGTTGACGATGTCCTCCTCAGTCCTCGGGACACTCCATGAACTCTTAAGGCCACCTCCATGGCGACGACCAGCTGTCACCTTCCTTCCCCTATAGCTTGGCTCACCCGAGGGTGCACGGTCCATGTTGTGTTTGCTCCTCCTCTCATGCAAAGTGCAATGAGCCTCACTAGCATCCCACAGCGTGAGGGCTATAAAATCCTACAGACAGAAAAACAGCAATAATAATTCATATCATCCATATCATCCATACATGCATTATATTTCAATGACATAACAGGGAATATACCTGAGCAAGTAGAGTATGGGAAACAAGTGTGTCCCTGAGAGCAAAAGCATTTCCGGCAAACTGCTCTGCCTCAGCACGAGTAACCTAGAAAATTCAAAAAGTAATCAAAAGGAATTCATAAGGGGCTTATCATATGGATTTGTTTCCATAAGACTTACATGAGTGGTGTTCTCCAGTATGAAGTTCAGCGAGTGGCTGCTTAAGGTGATCTTCCTGGTCTGAAAATCGACTCTCGAGTTTATTAGTAGGAATTGGGTCTCTAAAGCAGTCGAGAGGCGTTCCTCAATGGAGTCAACACCCTCAAGTATGCCCCAGACTTATACTCTGCTATCCTTGGCCAGACCTCTCTTCTTAGCGGGTGCCTAAAAATCAAAAGCAACACAAAAGCAAGCATAAGCAACCATTTTGACACAAGCACATGGCATATATATATATATATATATATATATATATAACCATAAAGAAGGAAAAAGAGCAATCTCACAACAGAAGGACGGTGCCCCACGTGAGCCATCGGTGCATCCTGGCCAACCTCGCCCTGCCCCTTAGGATGGCCCTCACCGCTACCGCTCCCTTCCTTGTTATCATCCTCATTGATAATGTCGTGCCTCTGCCTTTTTAGCTCTTCCTCCTTCTTCTTCCTATGGAAGGAAATAGAATCATTGGCATGGATGTGGGGGTACATAGTAAGCAAGAAAGACATGTGCCCATTGTAAGGACCAGGAACACTCCACACCAAGTAATCAGCCTTGTCGGCCACACCGGTGATGGTCAGGTAAGGCCACTAGAGGCCTATAGGAGGATCCGTGAGTACTGGCCTAACAGCAGGCATAAGCACCCTCCAGCCTCGGACTTTCTCCCCTAAGTACTAGGGTAAAGCTAAGGGACACTTCAAAATAAACCGACGGTCATCCACCTCCCGCCAAATCGTAGGGACATCAGCTCGGTTGGACAGCTCATCGAAAGGGTCCCGAATAACCTGGCCAATCAATCAAGTGGAAAAACCAATGTAAGAAATTTAAATTTATAAATATGTTTTTCACTAATGGGTTGTTGAATATAAGACAGGGCTAAAAGTCAAGGTAGCATACCGAGCCAATTTATAACCTCCTCAATGCTTCCCTATACATAGTAGGGTACTTGTCGAGTCCTCCGATGGTCCCGCACCACCGGATGAGAAAGTGTGAACCCGGCGGAACCGTAGTATTAAATTAGATTGGAGGGAGGATCTGATGTTTAAAAGCCCACACCTGTACAATTAACAACCAATCAGTTCAAAGGATAAACATGCCAAAAAAGCAAAAAGCAGCTAACCATGATAATAAAGCACAATTCAAAAGGATATACCTGAAGTAGAAAGTGGCTCAAGCGAAGGACCTTCTCTTTCTTTTGGGCTCCCACTTCCAGGCTGTAATACATCTGGTCTAAGATGGCTCTAGGCCAATTCTTCTACTTAATAGCCGCCACATCCTCGACAGCAGAAATTAACCCATGGTTGACCTTGTTGCTTGAGACCAGAAAGAACAGCACAGTCAACAAAGAGATGACAAAAGAGCAGACACAAGCATCCCGCTTAATCTCGGGGACCATTCCGACCCCCTTCCAATACTCCAACAACTTCTTATAGTATAATTGCCCTGCCTTGGGCTTCAACCTGAATAGCTCGGTCACTCTCTTCACCACCAGCCCCTTAAGGTGGTTCCTCTCCATATACACATCAAAATGAATCACTTACTCAGTCTATGGAAGCCTAGTCATTGCCACCATATCAGAAGGGGTAATAGTCACCTCACCAATTTAGAAGTGAAAAGTGTGAGTGGTCTCAGACCGCTTGTGAGCACGGGCTTTTTGGTGACCCTCAAAATGATGATGACTTTTTGCTCTAACCTTTTACGGTCTAGTTGTTCCATCATTTTGGAATTGAATCGCGTTTGGCAAGTTCTTTGTTGATGATTTTACGATCTTTGACCCCGATTAATTAAATAATTAGATCGCTTTTAATTTGTTAACCACTTCCTTTCCCCTCAAGCATAGTAATTTGTTTCGCAATTTTTCCTTAAAATACTGGCATTTTCAGCGAGTCTCGTTTGCATCATTGGATTCTTCGCTCTCTGAGCTTTTCGGAATGTCAAAAATCACCCCGGTCGGATGCTCCATATTGGTTGTTTGCATTTTGAGCCCTGCGGTTGGGCCCCTCTTTGCTTCCCCCCCCCCCCCCCCCCCGGTGTCCCCGGTCTTGTGGTGGCAGCCGATGCCACCGCCGGAACACTGGGCTGCATGGTCCACGCACTGGGCCACGTAGACCATGAGGCAGGCCGCGTGGCTCACGCGGCCTTCTAAGATGCATCACTTGACGTGGCCTAACGTAGCCCACCACATCACTAACGCGGCCTTTGCCCGGGGAATTTGCACACTGATATTTTTTAGGTTTTCTTGGCCATCAAGTCGGGTTTTAGGATTTTTTGTGAAATATTAACATTTGGGGGATTAATTCTAGAATTTTGCACTTGGGGAGTCTATAAATACCCATCAAAAAACAGTTTGAGGGACTTTTTTTTGGCTAATTTAGGACAGAATCAAATTCTTAGAATTCTAAGGCTTTAGGGAGGAAAAGTTTAATAATATTGGGAAAATCTAAGCCAATATACTTGGTTCTTGATTTCTAAATCTTATTAGACTTAATCTCTTAGGTTAAATCATTAAAATCTATTAGAAGTTTTAGGTAAAAATTGGTTTAAATAGGATTTAGGGACTTTTTTCCTCCAAAATCACTAAATCCCTTGCTAAGTCGTTGTTTCATCGGGTTTTCATCTCAAATATGTCACAAAGCTTGCCAAACGTTCGGTTCGAGTCTTGAGAGTGGATTCACAGCCTTTAGGTAACTTTTTGAGTTCCAGTCTATTTCTTTTGTTATTTATTTCTGTTACTGCATTTTTGGTTGTTTTTTCCGGGCGTTTGCCCCTTTTCTTTGTCCTTTTTGTGATTTTCTGCCAAAACCCCAACTGACCGTTCCGGGGAACATGAGGCCGATTGAACGTCACCTAGGCCACCTCGCTGAGTCGGCCTATGGGTCGCTCAAGCGGCCAATCGTTGTTTTGTCGAATTTTCTGGGTTCTTTTCCCCCTTAACCGAAAAACCAAAATTATTTAAGCATTTTAAGTCCAAATCTATTGTAACAGTGTAGGAAACGACTTTAAATTTTAGTAATCTTGGGTTTTCATGCACAAAAAGGTCGATTCCGGCTTGTCTAGACATTTTTTCCGGCAGGCCACTTCAATGGGATGAAGGCCGACTGAGTGTCATCTAGGCCACCTAGTGTAGTCGACCTACCATGTCGCTGAGTCGGCCTACCACCTCACTGAGTCGGCCTACTGGCAAAAATGTCCAAATGACCCCTGTTTGCCTTATTCTATGGTTTTTGGCCCATTTCTGTCTTTTTGACCCGGTTTTGATCATTTTAATGCGTTTTCAGCCCCGATTTTTACCCAAAATTTCCAAAAAAATTATGAATAATCTGAAACTATTTTAATTTATTTTATTCTTTTTTAGATTTTATTGTTATTTTTAATTGATTTAATATGCATCTTAATGGCTTAAAAATTGTGTTTTTGCTAAATAAATCCAAATAAATTGTTTTCTACCAACTAAAAATTTCAAAAATATTCTGAATATGTTAAGTCTGATCTTAGGATATTTAGTTAATTTATTTCACCTTTTTAGGTTGCTTAGATAATTAATTAATATCCGAAAATTACGTTTTTGTCCCGAAAAAGCCAAAAAATATGTTTTCTTCATGCTAGGTGTTTATTTTCCGCATTTAGTTATCCATGCTTTATTTATGATTATTCCTGTATATCTATTGCCTCGTTTGGAGCCGAGTCCGAGTGGGTAAGCTCGGTTAAAACCCGATTTCGCCCGTTTATTTATTTATCGCTTTTATTTACTTTCTCGCATTATAAAAATGTATAGGTATTAGTAAAGCCTTATAATAATTTTATTTTCTTGCTTTGTTTATTTATCGCTTTCCATGTGATGTATGGCATATAAACCAAAAACATCAAACAATAATCAGATTAAATCGCATAAGAACTAAGCCCACGTTTATTTAAACATAATTGGCTTGATTTAAAAATTGAAAAGTAAGCAACATCATCCGAACCTAGAATCTCTGTTTTAATGTACGGTCCAACCACCCGATGGGAATATCGTACCCAAATTCCCGGTGGAGCTTAATCGGGTGGTGACTCTATCTTAAATTATGGTATTCGAAGTCTCGTATCCCTTGACACATTAATCGGACTAAATTTCAACTTCAACTTAGCTTTCATTATGCATTTTCATCACGGTAAAATAAGGATCATCCCTTCGATCGCTTCACAGAGCTCGTTATTTCTCTACCCCATGCCGAAGAGCATTAAAGCTTACCATGCAGGCGGGCGGATCGGGGGTCGTCAATTCACACCACTTTGCAACAAAGGCAGTCAAGGCCGTGTGAGAAAGCTTTGGCATCGGTAGGGGCATGGTTCAAGCTAAATCTCCAAATCTCGTGTCATCAATCGTAGCCACAAGCGCCGGATCCTTCTCATCAATATGTTTCTACCATTCACCGATAGTCCCCATACCTCCAGTGAAAGTGTGAGTATGTGGCTACAAAATTGGAAAGGAACAAATCAGTTAAGTAATTCAAAATCTATGTCAATTTTATTCTGGGATGCGGCTGATGCCGCTGCTGATGCCGCTGCTGGCGACATGGCATGATTCCAGCCTCTTTAAAGGCTTGAAGCTACTGGCAATAATAGTGATGTCACCAGCGGCATCATTTTTGCGGGCAGAATGCAGTTTTGCCCAAAATCACACCAAATCACCAAAAATCACAATTAATCAAATTTGGGGCCAAAATTGAACAGAAAACAGGCCTATAACATGCATTCTAACATATATCAGTTATTTTAACCATTTCTACAACTTTTTCAAGTCTAGGACCGAAATCTTCAAAATGAAACAAAAGGTTTAGAGTTTTATAGGTTTACCTAAATGTAAGAGATGTGATTTGCCTTGTCTGGCACAAGGTTGTCGATTGGAGCCGCAGTCCCATTCCCAAAAATGATATCGGACTCCTTGAAGCCATAACATACGTGAACCGAGCAAAGTTTTAGCCCCTCAATGGAAGAAGCTGGCAAATCCTCAGATTTAGAACTGCTAGATTTGTGTTCGAAGATCTTCTTCATAGTTGAGAATAGAAAAAAAAGAGAAAGGTTGAGTTTTCTTGAAGAGTAGAAAGAAAGGGAGGAGTTTTGGCGTCTGTAAGTGCAGAAATAGAGGAAATAGGAGTTTAATCCTATATTAAATACCTGTGCAGAATTCAAGGAGTTTAATTTTATCTGAAACTGCCCGTCCATGCCGCCACCGGCATCAGTCAAATAGCCAGTGGTATCAATCATGCCGTCGGCGGCCTCAACTTCACCAATTTGAATTTTGAATTTCTTTGACCAGTCAAAGGTGCCATGTGGCACACAATATATTTTTTAGCAAATCCGATGGAATTCCGGCTCCGGGCTCGACATCCCAGGGCTTCTAAGACCCTTTTACTTTCTTATGATTATGTTTTTACTATTGATCAAAGGGGCAAAAATATTTTTGTTTCACAAAATTGATCAAGCAGTAAAAACGTCGTCTAAAATCAGTCTAATCTTTGTTCACTTGTCATTTGTTGTAGGAATGACGCTCCATAAACTCAAAACCCAAAAGCCCAAGCCCCGCTTGGCAAACCTGGAAGCCCAAGTCCCGCTTGGCAAACCGACAAAGCTCAAGCCAGACCAAGGGGCAAACAAATCTCAAAGCTCAACTCCGACGAAGGGGCAAATCAATCTCAAAGCTCAAGCCCGACCAAGGGGCAAATCAATCTCAAAGCCCGAGCCCGACCAAGGGGTAGTCAACTGATAAAGCCCAACTGCGACCAAGGGGCAAAGCAATCTATAAAGCTCAAGCCCGACCAATGGGCAAATAAGTCACTAAATGGAGTCACTGGCGGAATCAAAGCCTTACTATCCATCAGGTAAAATTTATATCCCTTACTCTTTCATGCGATCATACTGACATGTGGCAGCAGTGATCCCCCGAGTGGCAAGCTGTGAGTGTAGGATTTTATAGTCCCTCTCGTGAGACAATGATGACGTATACCCGATTTTTATTCCTCATAATAAAAATTCCTTTTTTGGAATTTTTATTACCGATATAAAATTCTCTACGAATTTTATTTCAAAAAAATTCAGTTCGACGTATTCAGTAACGCATTCGGTGGTAGCTCGACCAATGATATGCTCCCAAAAAATAATCTAGTCCAAAATACCCATATTTAGTGAAATAAACCCCCAATAATTCAGTTTTTCTCGTTGAATTTGCTTTTGGCCAGATTTTATTGCTTTTCCCCAATTTTGGGTTTGAATCATGCTAGCTTTTCAGGGTGGCCTCGCTGATACCACCGGCGGCATCATCCATGCTTCCGGCAGCATGGCTTTCAGCTGTAGAACAGCCGTGTGCCTTTTTGCTCGATATCCGATGGATAATTGATCAAATGCAATTTCCAACGGATTTTAGCCTATACAAGCAGCATTTCTCAGCCATTTTAAGGGTCTACACTTCCACCACTCAAAACCATCTTAAGGAGATTTTGAGCATTTTAGCTAGTTCTAGTGGGATAAAGTTTAGAAAATGTAAGAAAAGAGGATTCAATCCATCTTTTCTTGGTTTTTCTCTACTGAACTCTCTGATATTAGGTGCAATTTAAGTTTTGAAATCACTAAAATATGATTTAGAAACTAAAATCACCCCTTACTTCCCAAATCATCTTTTGATCTCCCCAGAGGTGTCGTACGGATCACGAAGAGGTGGATTCACGGCCCCGAGGTAAAAATTATGTGTCTCATAGCTCCTTGGCTTTCATTTTACTTATTTGTTGTGTTTTAGTTGTTATTTGTGCTTAGTTTTGGGTTTTTGGTCACTTTCTCGCAAAAAATAGCTGCTACAAGAAACTGAAGCCGCCGAAGGCATTTGAAGCTGCTAGCGGTATCAACCATGCCGCCAACGACATCATTTATACCGCCAGTGGCCTCATTTACCCCAGTGGCCCCATTTTCTTATAGGACCCTTTCTTTATGGTATCCAGAATGTCATACAACCTGCCTGTGTAACTGAGATCACCTGCGGCATCAATGATACCGTCGGCGGCCTTAGCCATACTGCCGGCGATATGGGGTTCTAGACAGCAGTTTTTTTCGTTTATTTTTGACCTAGTTTAAATTCCCGAAGCTAGGATGTATAGTGCAATGATGAAGGTCCAGAACCTTCTAAAAATAGATCTCACCCCATAACATGTGCCATTTTAACTAATAATTCAGTTAAAATAACGATCGAGTCTAAAATATGGATATAACAAAATTTAATCGCAAACGCAGTTTAAACCCCATTTTAGCCATCCAACTGGGCTCCATAAATTGTAAATAAATACGCCATGTTCACGCTAACTTAGGTCTTGTTTTGTTTACTAACTATGCATGCTATGTGATATATCTCGTACAACGTTCCGTATTTGTGCTAACCGTTTTATGCAAGCAGATTTAGGTTAGATGAATGCTAGACCTTCGGGTATTTTATTTAATGTACAGAAAAATCTATAGGATTTGGAAAGCCATATTATTATTTAATTTCCGCATTTTATTTGTTGGATGACTATAATAATTATTTATTTTTCGCTTTTGAATGCTTGCTAAATAACGCGCTAACAATATATAAACCAAAAATACAATAAATAGGGTGGCTTAAACCGATTAAGAAAGAATGAAACTGTTAACTTGGCCCAATGTAAAATAGATAACATCATCCGAACTCGGAATCTCTACTTAAGGTATGGTCTACCACCCGGTGGGAAAATCGTATCAAAATTTTATCGATTGAGCTAAATCGGATGGCGACTCTATTTTAAGTACGGGATTTTGATCTCGTATCTTTTGGACATAAAAATATGCAAGACCATTTTCACAATCACCATAATGCCTGTAATTTTCAAGGGATCGATCCGCCGGTCGGCCTTGCAGGCAGTTAGAAATGTCGTCCACACACGGTGCTTGTTTCAATCCATATAAGGATTTCTTCAACTTGCATACCTTGTTTTCACAACTTGACACAACAAATCCTTCCGGTTGTTTCATGTAAATTTCCTCAACTAATTCACCATTTAGGAATGCAGTTTTTACATCCATTTGATGAATTACAAGGTTGTATATAGCTGATAGGGTTATCAATAACCTAATAGTAGAAGTCCTTGCAATAGGAGCATAAGTATCAAAGAAGTCAATTCCTTCTTTTTGCCTAAAGGCTTGGATAACCAATCTGGCTTTATACTTATTTATGGTACCATCCACTTTCATTTTCCTTTTGAAGATCCACCTATTTCCTAGTGGTTTACAATCGGGTGATAAATCAGCCAATTCCCATGTATTATTATGCATGATAGAGTCCATCTCATCTTGGATTGCTTCTTTCCAGAATGCAACGTCTCTTGAAGCCATAGCTTCATTAAATGTTTTTGGATCCTCTTGAACAATAAAATAATATTGATACTGATACTCAACCTCATCCCTTGATCCTTCAACTAAATAAAGATGAAAGTCATCTCCAAAAGGTTTAGCTTTTTTAGCTTTAGTACTTTTCCTAGATGGTCCAGGCAAGGAAACATTTCCACCATATATACCTTCAGAATCAACTGAGTTCTCACTACATGAAATCTGTATCATGTCTCTTGGTATAGATATAGATGTAAATTTATCTTCATAAAAAATAGCATCTCTTAACTCTATAATCGAGTTCACAGATACAGTCATTATATTCTATTACATAGAACCTATATGCATAGGAATGCTCTGCATACTCAATGAAGATACAATCTATACCTCTTTCCCCCATGTTTCGGCTTTTTGGTTCAATGATTCTTACCACTGCTCTAAAACCCTAGACTCTTAGAAAACTCAACTTTGGTTGCTTTTTAAACCAACATTCATATGGGGTAATTTTATTCCTTTTATTAGGAATTCTATTTAATAAATAACAGGCTGTTAGCATAGCCTCACCCCAGAATCCTTTACTCAAACCTGAATAGGACAACAAAGAATTAACCATTTCTTTCAAGGTTCTGTTCTTCCTTTCAACCACACCATTTTATTGTGGTGTATAGGGAGCTATGGTTTGATATATTATACCTGTAGATTGAAAATACACTAGATCATAATACTCACCTCCCCTATCAGTACATAAACTTTTAATGAAATTACTTTGATGTAACTCTACTTCTTGTTTATAGATTTTAAATTTATCTAGAGCTTCATCCTTTGCATGCAATAGATAAATATAACAATATCTGGATGCATCATCAATAAAAGTAATAACGTACTTCTTATTTCCTATCGAAGGTGTAGAGTGAAAATTGCACAAGTCACTATGTATTAAATCCAATACATTAGTCACTCAGTTAACATTCTTAAAAGGTTTTCTGGTTATCTTTGTCAATATGCAAGTTTTACATTTCTCACAGTTTATATCAGTGGCAGGTATAAGGCTCATTTTAGACAAATCTATTAATCTTTTATAATGTACATGTCCTAGTCTAGCATGCCATAATTCTGATATATTTAAAAGTTTACTATCACTAGAAGAAAGCATAAAAGCAGATTGATCACTAAAAGAAACTTTAACATTTAACAGAAACATTCCATTACATAAATATCCAAATCCTACAAAAGTACCATGTTTCAACAAGATATACTTGTCACTTTCGCTTGTTTGTACCCATAGTTATTTAATACAACACCAGAAAATATATTCTTTTGAATCCCAGGAACATATAATACATTACTTATACAAATACATTTTTCAGAAGTAAAGACAAGATCCACTTTTTTGAGTCCTTTGATTGGTTCAATCGCAACACTACCTATCTTTAATATAGATCCACCCTCGATTGGTTGAAAATCTTTGAACAAACAAAGATCCTTACAAACATGACTTATTGCTCCTAAATCAATCCACCAAGCAACATCATCATCCTGCACATAAAATGCTTCAGATATTAAAGACTCATAATTCTGATTAGAATTACAATTTTACATTAAAATCTGACCTTGTTACTTTTCTAGGTCCTTAGATCCACTCAAACCAGAATTGTTCTTCCCTTTGCCAACTTGATAATCCTTTTTGAAATGACCAGGTTTGCCACACTTCTAACACGCCACTTTAGGCTTCTTGTTGGAGAACTTATTATTGTTTCCTTTAAACTTACGTTTACTACCTTTGTCACTATTTGGATTCTTAGAAAATCCACCTTCTTCAACCATGTTTATAGAAATAGTATCAACTTGGTTCTTGCTCTTAGGATTATTATCAATCTCTTAAGCCCTTAAGGATTCTTCAATCCTAAGATGACTGCCAAGTTGAACTAGAGTCAACTCTTCTTTATTATGTTTCAATGTATGCTTGAAATCTCTCCAAGATGGGGGCAGTTTATCAATGATACTAAAAACAGAAATGGATTCATCCATCTTCATGTCATGTTGGAAAAATTATCCCAGAATCCTTAACAATTCATTATATTGTTCCATGACAGGTCTAGTATCAACCATCCTATAATTGATGAAATTACTAACTAGAAACTTCTTGCTAGAAGTATCCTCTGCCATATACTTTGATTCTAGAGAATCCCATAGTTCTTTTGTAGATTCAACATTTGATATATATTAAAGAGGGAATCAGACATACCGTTTAGAATGTGCCCATGACATATATAATCATCATTCTCCCATTTGCTGCGCTTCCTTGTCTGCTCCATCATTTGATTCTCTATAATTTCTGGCATGAGATTACTCAGAACATAAACCACTTTTAGTGTTGTCAACAGAAAATGCATCTTCTTCTGCCATATTCAAAAATCTTGACCCTCAAACTTGTCCAATTTTGTAAACTTACTTGACATCTCCTTAACAGATTAACCATTCGACATGTTCAGAAAAATAAATTTCAATCCTTGTTGGATTTCAGGGATTGCTTGGATGTTTCTGAAGTTGCATATATGCTTTCAGATTGAAATTTATTTGGTCAGTTCACCAAACTTTCAATCGGATAAAATCAGAAATTTTGTTAAGAACTAGAATTATATTTACTGTGAATTAATATCAACTTAATTTCTGTATGTCTGCTAATTTCATTTTTTGATGATATAAATAGCCAAGAAATATCAATAGTCATGTCCAAAAGACATATTATTTCGGGTAGCAAGTATGTACAAAAGACATGCTTTTTGGTTTTCAACTGTGTCCAAAAGACATGTTATTTTGTGTGAAAATTCATTTTTCTGATGAATTTTTCAAAGGATACATTCTGCCAGGAACAAAAAAAATTTGAGCTGACCTAGTAGTTCGACCCAAGCCTGGGGCAGTGCCCTAGGACCCCGCCCAGGACTGCCACCCCTCGGACCCTGCTAAGGGATGTTGCCCTCTTGACCTTGCCAGGGGCTGCTACCCTTTGGACCCCGCACTCGGGGGCATTTCCCCCGGACCCCCCAAATCATAACAGAACCCAAACAAGCATGCGCTTCACACTCTCCTAACTTGTTCGATGAAATATCACGATCACATTGGTCAAACTAGTCGATCCAATTACACTAAAATACTAACAATCCTCCCCCATTTCAGTGTAATCCTTGATTAACTAAACAAAATCACAATAAATAATAAACTCATGCATAAATGAAATATCGTGATGATTGAATTTCATCTTAGTACATTACACTTTCCCAATATTTGAATACCAAGGAGTCACTAAGGATTGAACCTTAGTTATTCGTTATGAATACATGAAGATAATATACACATAAGTCAAAATTCTAAAAGTTCTAACTTGACACTATCTTTTACTAGCCTTGTGTCCCTATCCTTCATAAGCATATCAAAGCCAATCCCAAGCTTCTTGAAGCGGCTAAAATTCATGATCACATAGGTAGCTCTTTTACTCTTGCATCTACAGATGTAATTTTTCAAAAGAACTATTAAGAAGATAAACTTCAACCTCCTTAACTTGCAAGTCTGAACACATACCTTGGGATGATGTTACTAATGTGTTCCAATCTCCAAATGTTAGGCTTTCCTCATTGAATTCTACATCTAATGTCATATTAGATGGGAACTAGGTATCTCAACATGAGAGATTTTAGATGGACCTCAATCCCATCCCTATAACCGATTTGTGTATAAGATCTCTTCTTAATCCTTTAGTTAAATGATCGGCTAAATTATGCTCAGTTTTTACAAACTTCAGTGATATGACACCTTGCATAATGCATTCCCGAATCATGCTATGTCTAAAACTTAAATGTCTAGATCTGCCCTTGTACACTTGTCTATAAGCATTGGCCAAGCAGCTTCACTATCACACCTAATTGATATAGTTATATTGGTTTAGGCCACAATGGAATATCATAAACGAGATCTCTCAGCCATTCAGCTTCTTTACCAGTCACTGCTAATGCTACAAACTCATATTCCATTATTGAATTAGCAATACAAGTCTATTTCTTTGACGCCCAAGATATAGCGCCTCCTGCAAGAAGGAATACCCATCCACTTGTGGAAGAAATATCTTCTTTATTAGAAATATAACTCCGCACTCTCCCGACTTGTTCGATGAAATGTCACGATCGCATTGGTCAAACTAGTCAATCTAATTATACTAAAATAGTAACAGAAGGATTCCCACAAGCTAAGATTTGAAAGTCAGAAGCCAAGTTTTAAAAATAATGAAAAATCAGAAATTGCGAACTAGGAAGCAACACAAGCTCAGAAGAAGGAAAATCTCAAAAGCAAGACAAATTCGGAAGATGACTAGTGATAATCTCAAAAGACAGCCTAAATTATCTCAGAAGACAATCAAGGCATACCATAGAGGAAATCATCTTCTACAATCAAGCTCGCATCCCAATATAAGAACTCAAGTGAAAAGTACTAAAATTATGCATCTACTTTTTATGACCCAAAAAGATAGGTGATCAACCTAACATAAAAAGAGATAAGAGGATATTCAAAAAGTGAGTTGACAACAATGAAACAAGGACTACTTTTTGAAGGGAATTAATAATGAAAATATAACCGCGAAGGCGGAATAACCGACAAAAATTTTCTCGAATTTGAAATAGGATCTTTTCAAGAACCATTGATAGGGTTTCAAAACAATTTATTTAACAAATAAAAACTTACTTGTATAGTCCCTTTAAGCGATGGATGCCATCAAGCTCGCAAGTGGAAGCTCTCCAATCTCACGTGCACAAACTACTCTTGAACCGAGACCGGTGCTAGGCGTAGGGACAAAGAACAATCAAAGAAAGCTCAAGGTATCCTAACTTTAAGAGCTGAAAAATGTGAATGTGAGTTTTGGGAGGCCACTCACGTTTTGTCAGGTGGGAATTAGGTTAGGATTTTTGTTTTATTTTGCTATTTATACATTAAATAGCTAATTAGGTTTATGTTTAATTTAATTATAAATTTACTCCATCATAAAGTTAATTTATTAATTAAACCATCAAGTTTAATTCCTTAAACAATTTCTAATTGATATTATTTATAATTCACAATTTAACTCATAGACAAAATTCAAACATTGCAATTGAATCATATATTATGTCATACTACAAATAAATTGAATTAACTAAAGTAGTCAATTAATTATTTTAGTATGCAAACTATATTGATGAGATTACATTCAATTAAATTATTTGACATATGAATTTATTTAGTTTCCAATTAAATAAGTACTATATACAAATACATTTAATCAACTTAATTTAACTTTAATGAATAATATAAACTATATTATACATACCATTAACTAAATTAATTTCTTGGAGTTATATAGATTATTCAATTACATTGACTTGACATGTTAATTAATTAATAATCAATTCTTCATCCGGTCTTGTAACATTGCATGTACAAGGAATCCTAGATCAGTAGTTCTAAGTGCACGATCCGTTAGGTCTGTCCATATGTTGGCAATGAGTATTTTACCCATAGGTTGTAAGTGGATTCTAGCAAACCATTGCAGCCCCTAATTAAGACAGAGTACAGCCGTCTCAAAAAGATATTGAACCCAGTAGTTATCTCAAAATGTCCTTTGCCAGCTGATATCAATATGATGAACAAGAGGAATGGTGCTTGTCACCCCTTTATGCAGTTTATCCTATTTCTTGATCTAGAATGAAATGATAAAATAAGTCAATGACTTATTGGACATCCTTATCCCTTTTATTCATCAAGTGGCCGGTGATTCATTATGATTATCAAACCGAATGGCAACTCTATCTCTTCAACACTATTATTAACATGGTCACGAAATATACCGAGCATACCCGTACTTGTAATCCAATATTTAAGGACCCATTAGTAATATGCCACAGCATACCCACTTCCACATTAATAATAAGTTGAAATCAAGTTTGAGGACTATTAAGACCTACTAAGCAAACTGTCTATGACATACAACCATGTGACCTTCGTGTGTGGATCGGTCCAGCCCCATGTTCTCAACATGTGGCTATGTTCATGATCTACTTACCAAGTGACATAGCAACTACATTGTTATAGATCATCCAACATAGAAGTCTTTCATTCTATTCATTCCCATGATTATAATAGGCTTGGGACATTTATGATTATCAACCAATGGATACTCTACTCATGTTATAGCACAAGATACACATGCAGTAGATTATTAATGTGACACCACTAGTATAAACATAATGTAATAACCAATGAGTGAGAACTAGGGTACACCAGCATTTCCAACAATCTCCTACTTGAACTAGTTCACATTAGGCATTGCCCTAATCTTTGTAGATCTGACCCAACCTTATAAGCTCCATCTATGATGGGCTTTTGTTTGGATGATCAATGATATTGTTCTTATATCAACCCCATGTAATGACATGTCTTAGACATACTAAACGCGTGTTCAAACTTATGTTTGGGTCCCTATAGCTTGTGTAATGGCCCCCATTTTTGTTGCGAAAAATATCAAGTAGGTCTTGGATTCATCCATCCTAACTTACTTATGAACTTCCTAATCCAAACACATTCACTTATAGCAATACATTGCTACTATGTGTTCAGTTTCTGTTGTAGAATTAACAAATACATTGTATAGAGCTTTTAGCTAATAATACAATTTTCAGCAATCATAACAATACCAGAATACATCTGATCTTCAGGTATAAATCGATTCAATTTACCTCGTAAATCTAATTATCTACAATCAAATTTAACGCCATAAATTTTCCTCATTTGGATAACTTGATTTAATCTATCTCATAGATCATAATCAATCAGATCAAATCTAAATTCATAGATTTCCATCCTAAAGGTCATTTTCTTGGATATGATCTAACAAAGTAAATATTCACCCAACCAAAATGTCACAGTTTAGCCTTAAGCTTACATTGCAAAGTATTCACTGTATCTTTAGTGAATGAAATTCAATCTACCTAATCATAACTACACTATCACAATACAACATTTTGGAAACGTGGCTGTATTACTAATTAACATCACATACATACATTGTCCATAAAAGCATAATTGGATTGCCACTTGAAGATTCAATAGCTTTCAATGGGTTCCAAGTATCTTACTCATAATATATGATAAAAGTCATCTCCATTCCAGAAAAATGCATTTCTCCAGTTAGTGATTGAACTATCATGCCTTTTCAATTAATTATGTCTTTACAACTTATGCTTTAAACACATGAACAATAAATGTAAAATCTAACCGTCCTCTTGGAATTTGTGCACCTTGAACTTACAAGTTCTATTGGGAAACAATGATCTGGATCATAAAATTAAACAAAAATATCCGGATCAAGTTTGAAAGAAATAAAAACTTAAACTCCTGAATCCAAATGGAAACATCCAGACAAGATCTAACCACAAGGTCATCCATTAAAGACATCAAGTACCTAAGCATATACTGGAACTATCAGGATAAAGTTTGGAAAGGAAAAAACTTTAATCCTTCAAGATTAGCATCCGGAAGAACTGATTGCACTAGCTTTAGAAGAAGACAGATCCGGAGACAATGAGTCCGAAGACATCCAGAAGACTCACACTCAAAGAAAATGGGAAAAGTTTCAAAGATAACTTTTCCCTCCACCTTTTGGTCTGCAAAGTCAAAGATCCTTTCCCCATAAACAAGAAAAAAGTGACAGCTTGCACTTTTCAGAAAAAGGATAAAAGGACTGACACCAGATAGAAAAATCTAACAACCTTTTTCACCTAGACCAATAAGGAGGCGCATGGAGCTCACACCAAAAAGCTACTCGTATAAAAGTTGGTGTGACACTAAAATAAACGATCACTGACATCTTTTCAGCCTCAATCCTAAGAATTCAAATGGGTCAAATTACTATCTAACGGATTGATCAACAACTCCGGAAGCACCTCATTCAACCTGATTAAGGATGAAGATTAAACTCAAGCTTAATAACCCACAACGGCTACATTTATGATAGAAGCCTATAAAAGGGAAGCTTCACACATTGAGACGGTTGGCTGGTTGATTTGAAAAAGCGATTCACAAGAACATTTGCTCAAGGAATCAGTAATCACAATCCCTTCAAGAATCAAACAATTCCAAATCTATTTTAAGGATTTCTAAGTGAGTTATAAACTTAAGGAAATCTAAAACCAAAACCTTTGTGAAAACAAGAGTGTCAAGACTCCAATTTGGGTGAGTTTTGAGATTAGGATACAACTTAAAGTTGGTGCCTTGAGTGGGATCTCCTTATAAGACTCAGCTTAGATTCGGGGCAGAAGTTTAAGTGGTATATCCTGCTAAAGACTATAGGACTCAGCTAGGAGTTGGTGCTTCTAGTGGTATATCCTACATCTGGAAGGGGTTACCATCCGGAGACAAATTGTAAGGCTTGATTCCTGTCAGTTGGAAAGGAATCCACTAGTTGATAAGCTCAGAGGAAGGAAACTCTGGGGACTGGACGTAAGCGGGGCCGGACCAGTATAAAATCACTATGTTTGATTTTCTTCTCCTTACTTATTGCATTATATTAAAATACTTGCATTATCTGGATCCATCATCCGGATCATAATCAAACACACTACACTAAGACTTGTTAAAGTCTATTTATTCCCCGAAAAAGGGCCATTCACCCCCCTCTGCCCTTATAAAGACCCTCATAGGGACCAACAAGTGGTATCAAAGTAAGTGCTCAAACTAGAGATCTAACAATCTCGAGCTAAAGGTCCATATATTTTGATTTAAGAAGCAAAATGAGTTTCCAAAACTTACAGCTCCTTCTGAAGGGTATGTCTATTACCCGTCCTCCACTCTTCACCAGTGAACACTACACATTCTGGAAAAACTGGATGAAGAACTTCATCCAATCATAAAGCAAGCAAGCAAGGTTAGTCATTAAAGATGGCCCATATGAGCCTACTTGTGAAGTAGAGGGTATGACTAGCCGAAAGCCATCAAGTATGTGGGATGAGAATGATTTTAAAAAGTTGCATGAAAACACAAATGCTATTAACATGCTTTATTATGCCCTTAGCGTAGCTAAATTCAACAGGATATCTAGATGTGAGACTGTAAAGGAAATTTGGGAGAAGTTAGAGGTAACCTATGAAGGAACTATCAAAGTAAGAGAAGCCAAGCTTGATCTACTCCAGCAAAAGCTTGAATCTTTCAAAATGGAGCCAAAGGAATCAATCAGTAGCATGAACACTAGATATACTAATCTAGTAAATGAGATGAAGAGGCTCGAAAAGGAAATCTCTGAAGTAGAGATGGTAAAGAAGGTGCTCCGGAGTCTCACCAAGGAATGGGATAATAAGAAGACTACCATTGAGAAAGCTCAAGACTTAAATTTCTATAGTTATGATGAGCTCATTAGCATCAATTAACCTAAGAATTATCCTTGGAAAGATACAGCCAACAAGAAAAGAAGCCTCAGGAGAAGAAGAAAGCCATTGCACTCAAGGCGAAATCCATCGGATCAACTTCATCCGGGGTAGAAGAACAAGTCACGGAACCTCAAAGTACCAAGAAGCAACTAGCTCTATTAACTAGAAGGCTCAATTGGTTCCTACAAAAGAAAGAAAGAAAGAAGTATAGAAAATATGAATCCCAAAGAACAAGGGAAGGGACTTCCAAAAGAGACAATCCCAGAAAGAATCCGAAAGAAAAAAAAAATGGATCCGGAGAAAGAAGCTGCCTATTTTGAATGTGGGCAATAAGGTCACTTCAAGACAAAATGCCCCAAGCTTAAAAGAACCAAGAAGTATAAGAAGAAGGCAATGGTGGCTACCTGGAGCAATAGTGAAGAAAGTAGCAGGTCATCTTCAACAGAAGAAGAAGAGACTGCCGATTGTGCATTCATGGCAATGACTGATCCGAAAGCAGAATAACCTGGAAAGAATGTCTCTAAGGAAGATACAATGCAGCTCGAAGAATCAGAATAAGAAACAGCAAATACTGAGGTAAATTCTTATTCTAATTCTGCCTCTAACTTTGACCTTACTAGAGCTTTATCTATTATGATCAAGTGCGTGAAGAAGAATGCAAAAGCAATCAAGTCCTTAAGAAGACAAGTGTTAGAGAATACTAAAGATAATGAATCATTGGCAAAAGATGTCAACCTGATAAGAACAGCAAAGCACATTGATGAAGTTAAGGAGAATTACCTGAAGAATCAAGTGCAAATGATAAGTATAAATCTGATTGGGCTGGATAGAGAAATAGCCCTAATAAAGGAGGCATCCGGATCGAAATTCAATTCTCCACAAAGAAGGAGAAATTTAGGGAAAACTACATCAATAACTCCAAAACCCTCTAACCTAAAAGTGAAATAAGTTAGCAGACAACCGCAAGCCCAAAGATATACTGCTACTTAAAAGGGAAAGGCTAAGAATTATAGCCAACAACTTGCCAACCAGAAGAGGAATTATACAGGAAAAATTGCACCTCCAACCAGCTTCCGGACACATTCCAGACCATCCACAAGTGTGCAAGAAGCTGGATATAAAGAAAACTATGGGAAGGAGGATCTGGAAAAGATCAAAAAGAAGCAAAAGAAGAACAGACCCATCTCAGGGTGCAACTTTTGTGGGAAAAAGTCATATTACTAAATTATGTAGATTAAAAAATGGTTATTATGATGTTAATCCTTAGCCTGAGATGGTTACTAACCTAAGAGGACCCAAATCTGATTGGGTACTCAAACCCACTTGATCTATTTTACAGGTATACCTTAGATCCACAGTAGATCAACACACTTGGTACATTGATAGTGGATGCTCAAGGCACATGACAGGTTATGAGAAGGCCTACATCACATTAACCCGAAAGAAGGGAGGCAAAGTAAGCTTTAGAGATAATAAAAAAGGACAAATCATTGGACATGGAACCATTGTATCTGAATTAAAAATTGAAAATGTCTAACTGGTTGATGGACTAAAGTTCAACTTACTAAGTGTAGCCCAACTTTGTGATAATGGAAGAAGAGTCACATTTGATTCTGGAGGCTACTTAATCCATGATAGTAAGTCTAATCAACTTATTCTTTATGCACCTAGAGTAAACAATGTCTATTCTTTTAACATTAAAAATGAGAAAAAGAGTATATGCTTGGTGTCTAAAGAAGAAGAATCATGGCTATGGCACTGGAGGTTGGGATATGTTAGCATGAACCTCCTGTCCAAACTAGGCAAAAAGGAATTAGTAGTGGGTTTTCCTAAGGTTGCTTTTGATAAGGATCATCTATGCACTGCATGTCAATTAGGTAAACAACATAAGAAAAGTTTCCCTTTCATCTCCTACATTCCTTCCAAAGGAGTACATGAGCTCTTGCATATTGATCTCTTTAGTCCAATCAAACCATTGAGTTTAGGTAGAAGAGAATACACCATGGTCACTGTGGATGATTATTCTCGATATACCTGGGTGCTATTGCTGGCAAGCGAAGATGAGGCCTTTGACAAATTCTCAAAAACATTCATCCGGATAGAAGTAGAACAGGGCATAAGCATTGCATGCATTCGGAGAGATAATGGGGGAGAGTTCAAAAATAAGCAGTATGCTGAATTTTGTGACTCCAAGGGCATTGAACATAACTTCTCTGCCCTTCAAACTCCTTAACAAAATGGAGTTGTTGAGAGAAAGAATAGGACCATAGTTAAAATGGCTAGAACATTGCTAAATGAGAATTTTTTGCTAAAATATTTCTGGGGTGAGGCCATAAACACAGCATGTTACATCTTGAATAGAGCTCTCATTAGAAAGACTATAGAAAAGACTCCATATGAAATCTGGAAGGGAAGAAATCCCAGAATTTGGTACTTTAAAGCATTTGGATGTAAATGCTACATCCTAAATGATAGAGAGTAACTAGAAAATTTTGATCCTAAATCTGATGAAGCAATTTTCCTTGGCTACTCAATACATTGTAAGGCTTACACAGTCTTCAATAAATGAACCCACACTGTGGTAGAGTCTATACATGTAGATTTTAATAAGACTAACCATGCAGGTAAAAGAAGTTCAACTCCGGAAGATCCAATTTCGGAAGCTGGAGAATCTAGAGAAAAGAAGGAGGCAAAAATTCCTAATTCATTCCAAATCAAGAAGTATAAAGAAGAAGATGAAGGAATGTCTCTTGATCTAGAAGTATAACAAGTTAATCTCAACCCACAAGTGATCAACTTCAATGAAGGTCAAGAAGAAGCAATTGAGGCAGCAGTGGAATAAGTTCAAATCCAACATGAAGGATTACAAAGGGAAATTCGGACTCATAGAGATCATTCATTGGATAATATTCTGGATGATGTTCAGAATCTAGTAAGAACTAGAGGTCAACTCAATAGGATAATGAGTCATGCTACCTTCGTCTCATTAATTGAGCCAAAGAAATTCTAGGATACAGAAGGTGATGAAAGTTAGATGATGGCCATGCAAGAAGAACTAGATCAGTTCTATAGAAATAATATCTGGGATCTAGTACCTCCTCCTAAAGGAAAATCAATCATTGGCACCAAGTGGGTGTTCCGGAACAAGCTTGATGAATCCAAAATTGTGGTGAGAAACAAAGCAAGATTGGTTGCCCAAGGTTACAATCAACAAGAAGGAATTGACTTTGAAGAAACCTTTACCCATGTAGCAAGATTGGAGGCAATCTGGATTCTATGTGCTTTTGCATCATTCATGGGATTCACATTGTTCCAAATGGATGTCAAAAGTGCATTCCTTAATGGAGTTATCCTGGAAGAAGTATATGTAAAGCAGCCACCTGGATTTGAAGATCCTAAGCATCTAAATCATGTCTATAAACTGAAGAAAGCTCTCTATGCACTGAAGCAAGCACCAAAAGCTTGGTATGATCACTACATTTCTCATATAAAAGGGATATATCAAGGGGAAAGCAAATACAACACTTTTCATCAAGAAGAATGATGATATTATTCTAGTCCAAATTTATGTGGATGATATCATATTTGGAGCTACTAATGAAAAGATGTATGAGGAATTCAGCTCTCAAATGCAGAAGGAACTTGAGATGTTCACGATGGGAGAACTCAATTTCTTCCTTAGGTTACAAATCAAGCAAAGTCTGGATGGGATTTTTATTAACTAGTCAAAGTATACCAAGGAGATCTTTAAGAAGTTTGAAATGGACAAGAGCAAGCCTATGTCCACTCCAATAGGATCAGATATAGTCCTATCCAAGGATTGTGAAGGAGAAGATGTTGATCGGAAGCTTTAAAGAGGGATAATTGGCTCACTCCTATACTTGACAGCTAGCAGGCCTGACATACATTATGCAGTCTGTTACTGTACAAGATATCAAGCCAATCCAGAGGACTCTCATCTTAAAGCAGTAAAAAAGGATCCTTAGATACCTACTAGGAACCACTAAAGTTGGGTTATGGTATCCTAGTAATGGAGATTTCAAACTCCAAGGGTTCACTGATGTAGATTATGGCAGAGATACTCTTAAGAGAATGAGTACATCCGGAGGTTGCCATTTCCGTGGAGATTGCTTAGTATCATCATAAAATGAGAAGCAAACTTAAGTTGCTTTATCTACCACAGAAGCAGAATATATGGCAGCTGGAAGTTGTGTGGCCTAACTCCTTTGGATCAAGCAATAACTAGAAGATTATGGAGTTCAATCCGGATGTGTGGATGTTATATGTGACAACAAAAGTGCTATTGATGTGTCAAAGAATCCAGTACTCCAAAGCAGGATAAAGCATGTGGACATAAGGCATCATTTCATCAGGGATCATGTGATGAAGAAGGATGTTGCTTTGGTATACATTCTAACCAATGAGCAAAGAACAAACATCTTTACTAAGCCACTGGGTAAAGACCAATTTGGGAAGCTAAGGGAATCTATTGGTATGTCCAATTCAATTTAAAGTTAATCCAAAAAATAGTCCAAGACCATTTTTGGATAACTGGCAAAACATTAAACCCAAAAGAGAAGAAGCATTGGAGAGAACTCTATCCCAGAAGAGAGAGTGCCATGTCAGCAGACAAGAATGACAAATGGCAGTAAAAGTGCTTAAAGGTAACAGTTGCTTTTTGAATTTCAAACATTTATTGGATGTTACACGCGAGGTAAATTCAACAATTATCATTTAAAATAAACCGTTCCCATTCTCCAATTAAACTAAATTTACCTCTCTCCTAAAATTCCGTCTGCCATGTCAGTAATCCAGTCAAAATATAGGGGTATAGATTACCAATATACCCCACCTTCAAAAAATCTATATAAACCCCTCAAAATTACCCTTCTTCTTCACATGAGCAACTAAGTACTGTTACTCTACAATTTTCAAAACCCAGAACCCTAATTCCTTCACTCTCTCTCAAATGGTTACAATAATGACCAGCGAGGGACTTCAAATGCTTCCTACAAGAAATGTCTTTACAGAATTCGATCTGAAAGATGAGGATTTTAAACCCCTAAACTAAAAACAAACAATTTTGTTATCCCCACTGATTTTCTGGGCGACAACTTCCTATTTAAAACTGATCCCTGCTCCTGACTAATTGAAGATCAGCACTTGAAGGATTTCCTCAAGATCAACTGCCCAATGTACCTAGATTTGGTCCGGGATTTCTATGACAATCTGAGAGCCAACGAGAAATTTGACGCCCTGCGAACTAAGGTTGAAGGAAAAGAGATTACAATCACTCCAGATTTCCTAGAAAATTCACTTAATATGAAGAATAGTGGAGTCTTGATGAGAGTAGATGGAGATGAGACTAAGGTAAAGTATGATCCGGAGATGTGGCTTCCGAAAAGATATTTTGGAGATAAATTCTCAACATACTAGCCCCAAGCAACGAGATACCTTTAGCACGTGCTTGCAAAATTAGTGCTGCTCTAGAAGGGTTCATTAACCATAGTGTCTACCTTCTAGCACTGGGTAGAGTGCAGAGAAGTCAACATGCTAGTGCTGATAATCCATTACTTAAAGCATCAACGAAATTCTCATGGCACCTTAATCACCCAGATCCTACAAGCAAATGAGATTGACTTCACCAATTTTAATGGTGTTAATGGCAAAGCTATCCTCAAGAAAAATTTTCTTAAGCTAAACTTTGGTGAAACCCGGGATAAGGCAAAGGCTCTTAAGCAAAGGGAAGAAAAGAAGAACAAGGCTAGAAAAGCAGCAGATCCAATAGAGGCACCAGTTCTAAAGAAGGCCCGGACTGCTAAACCAAAGGCAGTAAAGCAGCTGGCTCTAGCTTCAATTGAAGAGAATGAAGATAAGCAGACTATAACCCAGCTGCTAAACAAATCTTTGGAGAAGCCTAAGCCCAGAAGTAGACTGATCAAAGCAGCTGATAGAATGAAGTATCTAGTCTGTGATCCGGAAGCAAGAGAGTCTAATGTAGTGGCTGCTACTGCAATTAGGAAGGGATATCAGAAGGGGAAGAAGAGAAAAATAACAGATATGCTGATAGAGGAGCATCAGTCTGATGAGGAAGAGATGGAGGATAAGGCCCCTGTGCCAAAAAGGCAACTCATCCGGAAGGGATGTACATTTGATGAAGCAGTCCAAGCATAAAAGCATCAAAAGAAGAAGCCTAAAAAGCCTACTGCTATTATGATTGATGAGGAATCAGCCACCATATTAGTGATGGAGTAATCGGCTAAGGCCAGGGTTGTAAAAGGCAAGAATATGCCGGGATCCACTGAGGTGATACAACTGAATGATCCACAGTTTGAAGAGATAAGGCAAGCCATGAAGGAAAATATTGCAATCAATAAGAAGCTCATAATAAAAGGACCCGAGAGTGGTTCCGGCACTCAACCCATCTGAATTTATTCAGTAGATCTAGAAGAAATCACCATGGATCTAGAAGCAGAGATTTTCACCTTTCTACCAAGATTTGAACCTCTACCAGAAAATCTGTTGGTTGTGGAGCCTTCAATCTAAACTGAAATAAGTCGTGGGGGAGGTATTCATAGTCCTGTAAAGGCATATGTAGAGGGTGTTGAGGATATTTCCAACATGCCTGAGGATGCTATCAAAAGTCCTAAAAAGGCAAATGTAGGGGTGACAGATGACATTTCCTGTCATCCGGGGGATGAGGTGGAGCCTAATGAAGTAAGAAGAGAAGATGCAAACATCTTGTACCAAGCACAAATCAGTGACGTAACTCCTACCACGGCTCTTTCTTATGTTAATGTTGACCTTTCTATTAGTGATAATACGTCAAGTAAAATCAGGGACAACTTAGACTCTGAAAATCAAAATGTGTCTAAGGAACTAGTGCCTAACCCGGATAACCTCATTCCGAAGAAGGGACAAAGTCTGGGTACTAAAGGGAACACTTCTGAAGTGGACCCTAAGGGTGAGGCTAGTCCTGAGGAAAGGGTGGAGAAGAAGAAGGATGAGATGTCAGGTAAAAAGGAGGAGGAAGAAGAAGAAGAAAGCAGTGGATCTTCAGGCTCATCTGGAGACAAACCTCTTTAAGCTTCGAGCCCTATCTGAATCCTGGCTATTAATACAAAAGAACCAAAAGTAATAGTAGCACTTAAACTACTTAAAGAAGCCAAGAGAATGAGGAGGGGTACATCAAGCAGAGTCTCCAAAAAATTTGCCTCCATCTGAGAACTGTCAAAAAAACAATGCTTGATCAAGCTTCTGGTCTAGATTTGAAGCAGGAATTGGGAGAAATAAAGCACTCAGTAAAGAAGATAGAAGAAAAAGTTCTAGATTTTCCCTCTCCTTGCGGAAGCCTCCTTGTCGCAAGTAAAACCAATAACCTCTGAGCTTAAGGATGGTAATACAACAGCCAACCGGACTGCTGATCAAGCCAACACATTAGCATCAAACAACTGTGGAATAGTGCTTGACAAGATTACTTCCTCATCCTCCAAGCTATCAGATGAAATAAAGGCCTATATGGATACCAAGTTTGAAAACTTATCAAAATTCATTGCTGAGAAGCATCTTAAACCCACCATCACAGAGTTGGGAGAAGACCAACAAGCAGTCTAGGAGATGCTTGTTGACTTCCTGGATGAATCTCTCCCCAAAATACAAGAGAAAATGTTTTATGATATCGGCGAAGAGATGGGGAGTTGCCTGGCCGGATTAGAGAAAATAATAAATGAATGGAAAGCCTCTATTACAAAGGATATCACTTCAAACGGAATCCATTCATAACATCCGGAGAGGAATTAGTGAAGAAATAACTCACATTCAAACCAGAATAAATAACCTCTCCTTATCTGGATCCTCCTCTGGTCCATCAATTCTGGAGAGCCAACTCCTTCTAGTCTTCCATAATTTGATTCAAGTAATTGGGGATTCCTGCTTCTTCAAACAGAAAGGGGTGACAACTCCACTAAAGGCACTATTCCCTTATTTTGACAAGAAGGATCAAGAGTTTGTCCTACACATCCATCCGGCTAACAAATAGACCTATACTTAGCTGAAGAAAGAGTTTATCCTACACATCCATCCGGCTAACAAACAGACCTGTACTTAGCTAAAGAAAGCTATTCGCCCCTACTACCTTACTCCACCAGCAACTGTTGATCAAATCATCAAGGAAAGGAGTAAAGGTAATGTTGACTACTCCATATATTCTAAAGCATGGCAAGAAGCCTAGGGTAACTGAACCTATATGGTAATCGATCCTCAAGCTGAAAACAAAAAGGGGGAGAAAAGTCAGTAAGGGGAAGGGACAAGCAAGGGCAAGGAAAAGGGAGGAGGACCATCTCGAGGAAATTAGACTAGCTTATTCTTCAATGTAAAATTTTATAATAGCTAGATTCATTTATATATCTCAATATTTGTAATCCTGCACTTCATTGATGTTAGCTATTGTTAACAGCAGAAGTATATAGTAAATATCTAATTTCTAAAACATTGCTTCTAAATTACAATCTGAAATTGTACTATAAAAATATTAGAAGCCAGAATTCGAAAACATGGAGGGAGTTAGGATGCTAGAATTATAGGGGAGTAAAACTTGTAAATGACTAAGTATCAAGAATTATACTTAGTTTATATATACTCCATTCCCTTGTGCTTAGTTTTTGTTTCCATCAAATGGGGGAGATTGTTGGGAAACAATTATCCGGATCATGAAATTGAACTAAAATACCGGGATCAAGTTTGAAAGAAACAAAAACTTAAACTCCTAAATCCAAATGGAAACATCCGGACAAGATCCAACCACAAGGTCATCCATTAAAGACATCAAGTACGTAAGCACATACTAGAACTATCAGGATAAAGTTTGGAAAGGAAACAAACATTAATCCTTCAAGATCAGCATCCGGAAGAACTGATTGCACTAGCTCTGGAAGAAGATAGATCCGGAGACAATGAGTCTAAAGATATCTAGAAGACTCACACTTAAAGAAAATGGTAAAAGTTTTAAAGATAACTTTTCCCTCCACCTTTTAGTCTACAAAGTCAAAGATCCTTTCCCCATGAACAAGATAAAAGTGACAACTTGCACTCTTCAGAAAAAGGATAAAAGGACTGACACCGGACAAAAAAAGCTAACAACCTTTTTCACCTAGACCAATAAGGAGGCGCATGGAGCTCACACCAAAAAGCTACTGGTATAAAAGTTGATATGACACTAAAATACAAGGAAAATGATCACTGACATATTGTCAATCTCAATCCCAAGAATTCAAATGGGTCAAATTACTGTCTAACGGATTGATCAACGGCTCCGGAAGTGCCACATTCAACTAGATTAAGAGTAAAGATTAAACTCAAGCTCAACAACCCACAATGGCTACATTTATGACAGAAGCCTATAAAAACGAAGCTTCACACATTGAGAAATTGGCTGGTTGATTTGAAAAAGCGATTCACAAGAGAATTTGCTCAAACAATCAGTAATCAAAATCCTTCCAAGAATCAAATAATTCCAAATCTGTTGTAAAGATTCCTAAGTGAGTTATAAACTTAAGAAAATCCAAAACCAAAACCTTTGTGAAAACAAGTGTGTAAGGATCTCCAACTTAGGTGAGTTGTGAGATTGGGATACAACTTAAAGTTGGTGCTTTGAGTGGGATCTCCCTGTAGGACTCAGCTTAGATTCGGGGTAGAAGTCTAAGTTGTATATCCTACTGAAGACTAAAGGACTAAGCTAGGAGTTGGTGCTTCTAGTGGTATATCCTACATCCGGAAGGGGGTACTATCCGGAGATAAATTGTAAGGCTTGATTCCTGCCAGTTGGAAAGGAATCAACTAGTGGATAAGCTCGAAGGAAGGAAACTCTAGGGACTAGACATAGGAGGGGCCGAACCAGTGTAAAATCATTGTGTTTGATTTTCTTCTCTATACTTATTACATTATATTGTCATACTTGCATTATACAGATCCATCATCTGAACATAATCAAACACGCTACACTAAGACTTGTTAAAGTCTATTTATTCCGCGAAAAAGGGCCATTCACCCCCTCTGCCCTTATAAAGACCCTCATAGGAACCAACAAGTTCAACCGTTCTCCCACTAATTTTCTCAAATAATTGTGTCCTTTAGAAAAACACCCTTACAAGCCCTAAACACTATGTTTAAGCAGGGTTGTAGGTGCAATACCCTATGATTTCCAATGGGTAGTGTGAGCACGGGATTAGACTATCCTTCTCTCGAGACGATGATGACGTATATTTGAATTTTAATCCTCATTAAAATTTAATTTCAAATTTTTATTAACATTTGAATTCAGTTCAGGGTGTCTAATTACGCGTCCGGTGGATGCTCAAACCGATGATTCTCACCCAAAATATCTCAAAATATTCCAAAATATATTTAAAAGTTCAAAAAATCAGCTTTTGACCCACTTTGACCCATTTTCCCTCTTTTTTCAGCTTTTTTAGGCTATGGGCCCCATTTGGCAATCTACAAGTTAGGGCCTGAAGCCGCCGGCGGTATGATCCCCTACGGGCGGTCTGCACTTTTTCCCTGTTGAATGAGTTTTTTGCCATTTCGGTGAAAACTTTGTCCAACTCGCCCAGATTCATTTTTAGCTCTATAAAAGACCTAATTTAGGGTTAGAATGGGGAGGAGAACATCTGTTGGAACTTGAGAGAGTTTTATAGTGAGAGAGGGCAATTTTAGAGAGAGAAAGGGAAGAAAAGGTAAGAAAATGGATTAAATTCATGTTTTCTTGGTTTTTCTTCATCTAATCTCTTAGTTTCAACTTAAAATCTATAGAAATCCTAGGTTAAAATCAATCTAATAGGATTTTTAGAGACAAACATTGCTTAACCTTCAAATCACTACCCAAATCGTCATTCGAGCTTCCTGGAGGTGTCATTTGGATCACGAAGAGGTGGATTCACGGCCCCGAGGTAAATTCCTGAGTCTCTCGAGCTCTTTGGCATTATTTCTTGCTGTTTGTTATGCTATTTGGTGTTTCGGGTTCATTTTTAGAGTTTTCGGTCATCTCTGATCTTTTAAATCTATTTCTACAAATTTCAAAACCGCCGGCGATATCACCCATGCCACCGGCTGCTCCAATATATCCACTGGCATGTGAAGCCACTGGTGGCCTTACACAGGCCGCCGGTGACATCACCCATGCCGTCGGCGACATCACCCATGCCGCCGGCGGCATGAGTTTTTGGGCAGCAGCCCCGTTGTTGTCCTTTTGACCTAGTTTCTTGTTTTTTGTGTTTCACATGTACAGTATCACGACGGGAATCCAAAAGTCCTCAAAAAGGGTCCAAACCCCATAACATGTGGCATTTTCACTAATAATTTGGTTAAAATAATTATCGTATACAAAATGGATTTTCCCCAACATTCGTTCGACCCCCGCCAGCGACGCTGCCCCTTGGACCCCTCAAGGGGCTATCGACCCTCGACCCATCGGGGGCACTGCCCCTCAACCCCATAAGGGGCGCTGCCTCTTGGACCCTGCCATCGGGAGTGCTGCCCCCGGACCCCCGCTAGGGGTTATCGCCCCTCGACCCCGCCATTTGGGAATTCGCTTTATGTAATGTATCTTGTACAACGTGTTGTATCTGTGCTAACCTTTTCATGTAGGTAGATTTAGGTTAGATGTATGTTAGGCCTTCGGGTATTTTAATTATTGCATAGAAAATGTATAGGATTTGAAAAGCCTTGCAATAATTTTAATTTCTGCATTTATTTTTGGATGATTATAATAATTTATTTATCGCTTTGATTGCTTGATAAGCGCGAAAACAACATATAAATTAAAAACACAATAAATAGGGTGGATCAAAACCGATTAAGAAAGAATGAAATATTTTAACTTGGCCTAATGTAAAATGGATAACATCTTCCGAACTTGGAATCTCTATTTTAAGGTACAGTCTAACCACCAGGTGGGAATATCGTACCTAAATTCCAGATGGAGCTTAACCGGGTGGCGACTCTTTTTTAAAATACGAGATTTCAAGTCTCGTATCCCTTAACATGCAAATTATACTTACATCAACATCAACTTTATCAAACCATGTTTTCATCACACTAAAATAAGGGTCAATCCTTCAGCACACTTCACAGTGCCTGTTATTTTTCTGCCCCCCATGCTACACATCTCATACGGTCCTCACTGGCCGTAAAAAGGTCTTCCGCTCATAGTGGCGACTCTATTAGGGACTGATCTCTTTAAACTTGAACTTAAATTTTTCAATGAGTTTAAAGGATTTTAATGATGTATTGAAATCATTGGCCAAATTAAAGCTTCATTCCTTTTTGTAACGTTTTATCCTTAAACATGTATGTAAATAGTTCGGTAATTTTCTTAGGTGCCCTAGTTTACCTAAGAAGCTTGTAAAAGTATCACTCATGCCCTATTTGGGATTGAGGATGCCTAGCGAGTGGATCACTCATTTCAGCCAACACGTAAACTCTTGCGATTGCACCTATTTGGGGAGTGGTTGAGTAACGTGGAATCAAGGTAAACAAGAACCTTCTACATCAATAACCCTAAACCAAAGCCATGCTAGAAAAAGCCTTAGCACTTTATCCCTTAGGATTACCAAAACAATCAAAATAAGTGGGACATACTTCTCTCGCCATTATCGGTGAAGAAGCCAAAACTCCATCCTTCCAAAGAGGCATTACGTGGGAGTCATAAGGTTGGAAGAGGGATGTTTTGTATGCTATGTGCTACGTGCTCATGCATCCACCATGCATCGGCCTTAAGGCCCAAAAATAAATCAACTTACCCATACTACTTCCACCCATGGAAGAAGTCTAGCAACATGCGTAGGACTTCTTTTGTACCTCTATTGCATCACCACATATCACTATGTGTGGTGTGAGGTGCAAATATCCCACGTATGTTAGAGGGATAAGCCGTCACATCATCACTAACCACATCTACATGCAGTCATACATGCCACATATCGATTATTGAATAAAGACCCTTCACCTATTCATGGCATCACACAACCCATGCATGGTCTGATCCACTATCTACCGTTTTAGCTAGGAGAAGGTAGAGTTATCATCACACCCCTGTTTGGAAAAGGCCAGAGCACCATCTGATTCATCATTCTCTCACCCTAGTTGTCACCACAGAAGTCGAGGGAGTTCCGTATACCAATTCTAGTGAGGTGTCAGATTCAGAACAGGTTCAGTTGGGTCAGAATTTCTCTCAGTCAGTCATATCTTTTCCAAGCAACGAAGGAAACCGTCCTCCACCTGAGGAGCAAGTCGGTACTACTCCCACCTCGGGGACAGGATCTCAGCCACCTCCCGGCTTTGACTTTGCTAGTGCTACGGCCCAATTTCTGAAATCAGATGCATTCCAAGCTTCAATCCAATCCACTGTCCAAGCAACCGTCAAGCAAGCCCTTGAGGATAAGAATTCAGATCGGGTTTCTGAGTATGACATGCAAGCCCAGAATGGTTCAGTACATATGTTGTCTAGTCCAGTAAGGGCAAGGCTAGTTGCACCTATTTCTCACCCAACACCCTTGACTTAACCTATGAAAAGCCCATTTCAATTTGGGCAAACTTCTGCTTTTTTGCAAACCTCAACACCCGAGGGAATGACTCACCTCCAGAATCCTTTTACCAACCAGCTGATTACTCACCCTCACTTGGATATTTCTCCACCATCCTCTCAGGTTCCAAATCACAACCAGGTCACGCAACCTCCGGGCGTGACACCTGAGTTAGAGGCTTTTATGTGGTAAATGATGAGCTATCGAATCAATGACCAGGTCACGCAGCCTCCGGGCATGACACCCAAAATGGACACACTCGTAAGCTAGCTGATCTATGACCAGGTCACACAACTTCTGGGCGTGACACCCAAAATCCAAGCCTATATCAATCAATTAATGATCGCCAACTCAAACTAAGATAAAGAACCCAAGTGGGATGAGGATTGGGTTCCCGACAAGTTCACCATGCCTAGCATGGCACACTATGATGGTTCTGGTGCACCAGCTTCTCACATCATTATGTATGAAAGGGTCATGAGGGTGAAGAAGTTAAGTGACAAGGTCCTTGCTAAAATTTTTCTATGCTCTTTACAAGGCCCAGCACTCGAATGGTACCATACCCTGCCTTACCATATGGTCACCAACTGGTAGCTTCTCTCGGAGGCCTTAATTGACCACTATGGTTTTAATACCATGATGGAAACAACCATTCAATACCTTGAGGTTGTCCGCCAGTTGCCTGGTGAGACCTTTAAGCAATACTTCCACCGTTGGATGGCCACTCAGGTGTTAATGAAATCCAAGCTGAGTTTGGAAAAGATGATTGCTAAGCTCATTGATGGATCCCTTCCTCTGTTCAAAAAGGAGATGGCTACCGACCCATTCCCCATATACAAGGCGATTTTTTAGAAGGCCGAAAAGGTCAAACGTGAGGATGAGGGCGTGCGAGCTGGGAAGGCAAAAAAACCTTGGTTTAGGAAGAATAATGAAGCCTCTAATGCCACCCCCACAATCTCCATGGTTCAACCTGGCAAGGACCCCATGGTCAGTGTAAGTCCATACAAGCTTCCACTCAATGCGATCTTCACCGAGTTAAGAAAGGTCAACCTCCTCAAACTCCTTCAAGAGTATAAGCCCCTCGGGAAGGATGAAAGGATGAATTTTTGCGGGTATCACGTCCAGCAGGATCACTGCACCAATGAATGTCATGAATTGATTCTCTCCATCCAGCAACTGGTGGAGGAAGGTAAGATGGTCGAACCAGAAAAGGCACCCAACACAATGAACAATCCCCTACCAGAATTCAACAACGAGTAGATCAAGTCCGACCACCCTACTGACCAATGAAGACCCTCCGCATATGGACGATCACTATCTAAATATGTAATTTTCTTTTGTTTTGAACAATTCCACCTTTGAAACTTTCAGCTTAATGAGCAACCTTTGTTTTGTTTGTTTCATGTTTTGACCAAATGATTTACGCAATCATATGAGCATGCGCATGATGTTTTCAGTATTCAAGATACTTTATTTCATGAAATTAATTCGAGTACAAATGGAATTTCTCAAGTGGTAACCACTTCCAATGATTTAACTCCTGTTAAAAAAATGAGAGATGATAAAAGTGCTTAAAGATCATGATAATGCTTACGCCTGGTCATATGAAGATACGCTTAGTATAGGCCACCGAATTTCCAAACATCCCTTTCCTAAGGAGACCAAGTGCAAGCCAATCAAACAAGATCTTCACCATTTGTGACCACCACATGGACAAACTCAGAAAGAAGATTCAGCGTGTGGTCTGTACCTTGTAAAATCCAAACAGCCCATTGCATCGCCAAGATGAAAAGGCGCCATCAATAACAGATTCAAGGAAATTTATGACACCTTCCTCCTATCGGGCCTCACAGTCTCTCCACTCTCTGGCCATTCCCATCATAAAGGATAAATATGATCAACAAGATTCAACCATCTCCAACTCATGGATGCAAGTTCACCGAAATGGTCGTAGAGTGCTCCTTAAGACAGCCAAAAGTCAAATCCTATGCTTGTCTAAACATCAAGAAGATGCTCAAATTCGTAAAGGAATGTGTCTTGGCTCGGTAGGATACGTCTTGTCACATTGCCTCGCACAACGAAATCCAATTTCAAAGGGCAAGTTCTGAAACAATTGAGGGAAAGTAATATCTTTTAGCTTGGTAGGACCCATTTCATTGTATCGCCTCATACGGAAGAGTTCTATTTCAAGGGGCAATTTTCGAATTGGTCGAGAGGTGTGCAATTGAACACAACACCCTCTACACAAACAACGGTTATAAATAGTTAAAATGGCGAACAAGCCAATCAAGAAGGTGTTTTATATGCATCAAAACTACCACTAACTAACCCCTCGCAGTATCACCAATTGAAATCAGAATAAAGCCCCGTAATCAGGAAAGTACTCTATAAACGAGGAAATCAAGATCATAGATAAGAGCGAGTTCATCAACCTAACCGAACAAGACAGGCTTAAGCATTACCGGATCTAAAATAAAAGAAATAAATCAGAAAAGTGGCACACAAAAAAATATAGATATAATAATCACCCGCCTTTCGGTCTTCCACTGATCGGGCAAAAATTAGGGTGACACCCGATGGTTGGTATTCTGCAAACCAGCCGGGAAAAAATTAGGGCATCTCTTCAAAATGATCGCCCGCTGAACTGAAAATCCGAAAAGGACAGTTCAGGCAAAAATTAGGGAACGAGAGAAAAACAGTGAGATGTTAACTTGAAAATCTATAAAAACTGGTTAACACCAGGAGTTCGATTAATGGAAATGGTTACTAGCATCTTGTACTTCGGTTAAATTCATTCTCTAAAAGTGTCTTTCATACTGAAATCTTTATACGTATGATCGTATAAATGCCTGGCAGCCAAATGATGAAAACATCGCAAGTAGACTTCACAAAGGGTACTCAAAGCCTATCCATAATAAGTGAAAAAAAATAATTAAAAAAATGTCTGCTGGATTGAAAACCCAAAAAGGGTGGTCCAGGCAAAAATAAAGACAAAAAATAGAAAAAAAAAACAAAAAAAAACAAAAATGTCTGCTGGATTGAAAACCTGAAAGGGCGGTACAGGCAAAAATTAAGACAAGGTTTGATAGATTGAAAACCCCTAGGGGCAGTCTATGCAAAATTTAGAACCAAAATAAAAAATGAAAATGCATCGTCACTGGAAAAAGACAAACATCATTCGTGCTCCCCACAAAAAGATCGTTCCTCAAACGAGACCCAAACTCGGAATCAAGCCTTTGTCGTAATTGTGCCTACTTGGTCACTATAGAATCATCATTTGCCCATCCAACGTGATTCAACCGAAAAGCACATAATCATGCATCTTTAATACATGCATTTCATGCATACACTCTTGCACTTCCTGTTTCCCAGAACATCCAAAGGGAAGTTATCACGGCATGAAAACTAGGGCATAACCCCAAGCACGTCAATCATGCTCAACCTACCAATAACTAAAACACCCACCGATCAACAAAGGATATTTAGAAGGAGCACAGTTTCCCCTAACTACTTAGGATCACCTACCAATCAAAAAGAAGCATCAAAGGGCATGCTCAAGATGGTTCAGACGACCCGTCAAACCTCCGCAATGACTCCTCCGGACCACCCGAAAAATCCTAACTCAATTTACAGTTCATACTTCTATTTTTACTACTTGATCAAAGGGGTAAAAATATTTTTGTTTCACAAAATCGCTCAAGCAGTAAAAACATCTCTTATCCTTTTACTAACTCGAGTTTCACTAATTCTTAATACAGGGGCACCTCATGCAATCTACAAATAGCACTCATTGCAAAATGGAAGGCACTTTGCTGCACAACAAATAGCACTTGTTGCAAAATAGAAGGCACTTGTTGCATGATAGAGAGCACTTGTTGCAAAATGGAACGCACTTGCTGCATAGAGAGCACTTGTTGCAAAATGGAAGGTCCCTGATATAGTCTCCGTACGTGTCACCCTTTGGGTTCAACCCCTAGAATACCAACTGATACAGTCTCTGTACATGTCATCCTTTGGGTTCACCCCTGGAATGCCAACTAAAGGTCCCGGCATGACCCCGTACATGTCGCCTTTGGGTTCACCCCTCTGAGATCATAGCGTGACTCTGTACACGTTGCTTTCATTTTCAATCGCCATCAGACATCCCAGGACTTTTAAAACCCTTGTACTTTTCATTATTACATTTTTACTGTTGATCGAAGGGGCAAAAATATTTTTTGATTCACAAAATCGATCAAGCAGTAAAAATGTCTTTTAGGAATCGGTCTAATCTTTTACTTGTCGCTTATTACAGAAACTACACTGCACCAATCCATAAAGCATAAGTCCAACCAAGGGGCAACTGATCCACAAAGCATAAGTCCAACCAAGGGGCAACCAATCAACAAAGCATGAGTCAGACCAAGGGGCAACCTCTCCGCGAAGCTCAAGTCCGACCAAGGGGAAACCAATCCATAAAGCATAAGTTCGGCCAAGGGGCAACCTCCCCACAAAGCATAACTCCGACTAAGGGGCAACCAATCCACAAAGCATAAGTCCGACCAAGGGGCAACCATTCCATAAAGCACAAGTCCGGCCAAGGGTCAACCTCTCCACAAAGCATAACTCTGACCAAGGTGAAACCAATCCACAAAGCATAAGTTCGACCAAGGGGCAACCTCTCCATAAAGCATAAGTCCGACCAATGGACAACCTCAATCTACAAAGCTCAACCACGACCAAGGGGCAACTCAATCGTAAAGCTCAAGCCCGACCAATGGGCAAACTAATCATCCGTTAGGTATCATTTCTAACCCTTGCTCTTCTGGGACATCATACTGACATGTGGCAGCAATGATCCCCTGAGGGGCAGCCTGTGATTACGGGATTTTATAGTCCCTCTCACGAGACGATGATGACGTATATTCAAATTTTAATCCTCATTAAAATTTCATTTCAAATTTTTATTAACGTTTGAATTCAGTTCAGTGTGTCCGATTACGCGTCCGATGGAAGCTCGAACCGATGATTCTCACCCAAAATATCTCAAAATATTCCAAAATATATTTAAAAGTTCAAAAAATCAGCTTTTGACCTGCTTTGACCTGTTTTCCACCTTTTTTCAGCTTTTTTAGGCTATGGGCTCCATTTGGCAGTCTGCCAGTAGGGGCTTGAAGCCACCGGCGGCACCCTCATACCACCGGCAACTTTAATAAAGCCGTCAACGGCCTGAGCCATGCCACCGGCGGTATGAGCCCCTGCGGGCAGTCTGCACTTTTTCCCTATTGACTGAGGTTTTTGCCATTTTAGTGTAAACTTCATCCAACTCGCCCAAATTCATTTCCAACTCTATAAATGACCTGATTTAGGGTTAGAATGGGGAGGAGAACATCAGTAGGAACTTGAGAGAGTTTTAGAGTGAGAGAGGGCAATTTTAGAGAGAGAAAGGGAAGAAAAGGTAAGAAAATGGATTAAATTCATGTTTTCTTGGTTTTTCTTCATCTAATCTCTTATTTTCAACTTAAAATCGGTAGAAATCCTAGGTTAAAATTAAATTAATAGGATTTTTAGAGACAAACATTGCTTAACCTTTAAATCACTACCCAAATCATCATTCGAGCTTCCCGGAGGTGTCATTTGGATCACGAAGAGGTGGATTCACAGCCCTGAAGAAAATTCCTGAGTCTCTTGAGCTCTTTGGCATTATTTCTTGTTGTTTGTTGTGCTATTTCGTGTTTTGGGTTTGTTTTTGGAGTTTTTGGTCATTGCCGACCTTCTGAATCTACTTCTGCAGATTTTGAACTACCGGCGGTATCTCCCATGTCGCCGACGGCTCCAATATAATGGTTGGCATGTGAAGCTGCTGGCAGCCTCACTCAGATCATCGGTGACATCACCATGCCGCTGATAGTATGACCTATGCTACCGGTGATATGGGTTTCTAGGCAGTAGCCCCGTTGTTGCCCTTTCGACCTAATTTCTCGTTTTTCATGTTTTGCATGTATAGTATCACGACGGGAATCCAGAAATCCCTGAAAATGGTCCAAAGCCCATAACATTTGGCATTATCACTAATAATTTGGTTAAAATAATAATCGTTTCCAAAATGGACTTTTCCCTAAAATTCGTTTGACCCCAGCCTCGGGCTCTGCCCTCGGACCCCGCGAGGGGCTACCCCCCTCAATCCGCTAGGGCGCTGCCCCTGGACCCCCTCAAGGGGCTGCCGCCCTTCGACCCTGCCACTGGGGACACCACTTTATGTGATGTATCTCGTACAACGTGCCATATCTTTGCTAACCTTTTCGTGCAGGTATATATAGGTTAGATGTATGTTAGGCCTTCAAGTATTTTATTTATCGCATAGAAAATGTATAGGATTTGAAAAGCCTTGTAATAATTTTAATTTCTGCATTTATTTTTGGATGACTGAAATAATTTATTTATCGCTTTTATTGCTTGATAAGCGCAATAACAACATATAAACCGAAAACACAATAAATAGGGTGGATCAAAACCGATTAAGAAAGAATGAAATATTTTAACTTGGCCTAATGTAAAATAGATAACATCATCCGGACTTGGAATCTCTGCTTTAAGGTATGGTCTAACCACCCGGTGGGAATATCGTATCCAAATTCTCGATGGAGCTTAGCCGGGTGGTGACTCTATTTTAAAATACAGGATTTCAAGTCTCATATCCCTTAACATGCAAATTGGACTTACATCAACATGAACTTTATCAAACCATGTTTTCATCACGCTAAAATAAGGGTCAATCCTTCGACACGCTTCACGGCACCTGTTATTTTTCCGCCCCCCATGCTACACATGTCACACGGTCCTCGCAGGCAGGAAAAAGGTCGTCCACTTATAGGTAGTTCACAAATAGGCTCAACTAGATTTTCTTGTTCCAATCTGACATCATCATGACATAGATTTTCAATCTCATGTCAACCATTCGATTCAGATTTCACAATTTCAAAATCTAGAGAAAGACACGTTGGGCTTCAGCCTATCCATATTTCATATGTTGTTCTGTAGCCTCAGTCAAAGTGTGATGTTGTTAATCAGTAACCAAATGAGATAAGTTCTTAATCCGGGTCTTGGGTGACTATTCAAACTAGGTTTTAATATGCTTACTTTCTTGGTTACACCAAAAAACTTGATATTCTAACCTATATATTTTTCTGCTTTATTCTCGGAGTCCTTGACTTAATCAAGGTCAATGGATCTAATCTCATTAGCTATGCTAATAAAATTCATCCCCAAGAATAATTGAGAAATGCGCTTATTTCTAGCTATCACACTTTTGGACTTACATACACTCCCGTTGCGTTTTGGGTCCATCATGTTAGCCGCTCATTCAATAACTTCGTTGACTAGCATATACGCCTAAGGCCCTACACATGCTTCCATTGTACTTCAGGCTCACCAGGCTATTTGCTATGTCTACAAGTCTATTGAATAGCTTCTACTTTGTTTCATCAAGTTTCTAAAGAACCCATATGATCAGATGATTATCAATCCAATGATCTTAAGCTTTCTTTGTAGAAAACTCAGCCATATTTTTCTTGTTAACTAGGTACAAATAACTTTTGGATATAGACTAGATCGAGTATCCCATGCTTATCCCTTTTGCATTTATGTTTTAGATCAAATTCATTTTGATCTACTCAAGGACATGACTATTCATAACATTTAAGTTTGGGAATAACAATTCTCAGATATACCAACTATATTCATGATCAATGAAAAAATTGAATATCTAGAATCATCCTTGACTGAAATAGAAATAAAGTTCTCACTCTAAGTGAATACAAAATTTCATCATTTCAAAACCAAAATAAGTAACACGCTAACTTTAAGTGACATTCTTTAATCTTAATGGCCGCTTCTTGAACTCCACTTATGATTTAAGAATTCACTTATCTAGAACCCAATTATCTCTCATCTTAAGTTCTTGCACATTATCAATGTTAGAACCACATCTAGTATCAAATACTTATGATATTGAAGAGAAATAATCACATCTATAACATAGATACTTCTATGAAAAATGTTCAATGCTTTTTATAGACTATCCCAAGTGGTTAAGAACATGTTCTCATTCTGTTTCCAATCTGCTTGTATTTGATAAGAGTATCCTTTAGACGTAGTATAGACTTAACTTCTTGTTTAGTCATGAGCCCCTTGAATATCAAGGCCTCATCTATGCTCTAATGTTGAATCGGTTAGCCACCATCAACTCTGGCTGAGTCCTATTGACCAAACTCCTAATTTGCTCAAGCAACTTTTACAGCTCAACTATAGTCATATTCATCTATAGCTTGTAGCTCATAATGAAATGGTCAAAGGATTCAAAAAGGAAGGCCAAGATAGTCATAACTGTAAACTCTTGTACTAGTATACTAAGATGAACAAAAACCCTTTATGAACTTCTCCATCTTCTACACATAAGTACTCGCAAAGATCATAATATACATCTTATAGGATTGAAACGCCTTAGTGATCAAGAACCTCTCTTGATAAAGTTGCTCATGAAACGTCTTGTTAAGAGACCTTATCATAGCATGGGCTAGTACCTCCTCTAATCGTTTCCCAGCTATCCCTCTTAAATTTACATACCATCCAAATTGGGCCGGTTTAGTATCCCTGCCAGTGGGCTTAGGCTCCACACATTCCTTCGATTCGTGTCTCAAAACTATCCACTAGTTCTTGAGGCTAATCAAGGAAGCATTGCCTAGATAGCCAGTCCTTTTAAGGATGTATTGTAGTTTGAATGATTGATTGTTTCATTGCTGAAATTTCAAAATTTAGCATCCCAACTATAACCGGTACCATGGTCTATTGGGCTATTTTCAAATTTAACATATTCAACTTTAATTGAATATAAATGCCACAAGTTATAACTTATTAAATTCCATTAATTAAAATTTACAATTTTAAAATATTAGAATTTATGACCCCAGATTAACAAAATAACAGTAGTGTTATCTTGATACAATCTGGTTCAACCGCTTTAAGATCTTTAAAACGGACTTTGGATAATTTTAAATATTAAAATTTTGTGACCCCGAATTAATAAAATATCCGGAACTTTATTTTAATTCAATTCGGGTCAGCCATTTGAAACTCTAAAACCGACTTAGAATAATTTTACAACCATTATAATTTAACCTCGGATTACAAAATACGCTCTTTCATTTAATATGAAATTCAACTTAAATTATTGGCCCCGGATAAATTTAAATATACCCGATAATTTTAAAAACACGATCCGGCCCAACCGTTTTAGCAAAACGAACAATGGTCAAAATTATTTGGAGACTTCTCGGACACATGGGCCTGTAATACAGGCCTGCCGGCTGGGGACAGACTGCTGTCCGCTGTGGAAAGCCCTGTCCACATTGGGCGCCCAACTGGACGCCCAAAATGTCCCACACTGGAGGCTGGCAGAATCATCATTCCTTTTTTTTGTTAATAATTTTTTTTATAATTCATATTTATTTAATTAATTAATTATATTATTTAACAAATAAATATTAATTAACTAAAACCCTAATAAACATAAAAAAGCCACCAAGATCAAATTAGCAATTTGGGAAAAATAACAAAAACTCAAATCAATGATTCCATAAGAATCTTGAAATCTAATAGAGCTTTCTATAAATCAAATTAAACCATTCCATAAGAATCTTTAAAATTGATTTAAGAACAACATCTTCAAGAAATTCATTCAAAACTTTTTCTATTAAGATTGAAAACCTTTCAGGAATCAAGAAACTCATCAATCTTCTTGAAACAACCTCGCTCAAGATACCAATTGAAGGGAATTAACAACGAAAATATACCCGCGAAGGCATTCAAGAACCATTGATAGGGTTTCAAAATAATTTATTTAACAAATAAAAACTTACTTGTAAAGTCCCTTTAAAAGACGGATGACATCAAGCTCGTAAGTGGAAGCTCTTTAATCTCACGTGCACGAACTACTTTCAAACCGAGACCAGTGCTAGCCGTAGGAACGAAGAACATAAAACTCCAAGAACCCTAACTTTAAGAGCTGAAAAACGTGAATGTGAGTTTTGGGAGGCTGCTCACGTTTTATCAGGTGGGAATTAGGTTAGGATTTTTGTCTTATTTTGCTATTAATACCTTAATTAGCTAATTAGGTTTATGTTTAATTTAAATTTAAATTTGCCCCATTAGATTGTTGATTTAATAATTAAACCATGAAGTTTAATTCCTTAAATAATTTTTAATTGACATTATTTATAATTCACAATATAACTCATATGTTATACTATAAATAAATTGAATTAATTAATGCAGTCAATTAATTATTTTAGTATGCAAACTATATTGATTAAATTACATTCAATTAATTATTTTCCTTTTTTCTTTCCTTTGTTTTTTTTCTTTTTCATTTTTAATAAATGGAGCCGGTATTTGCTGAACTCAGCTTTCATTTTAAAAAAATTATTTGTCATATGAATTTATTTAATTGTCAATTAAATAAGTACCATATACCAATACATTTAATCAACTTAATTTAACTTTAATGAAGAATACAAACGACATTATATTATACCATTAACTAAATTAATTTCTTGGAGTTATATAGATTATACAACTACATTGACTTGACATGTCAATTAATTAATAATCAATTCTTCATCCGGTCTTTTAACATTGCATGTACAAGGAATCCCAGATCAGTAGTTCTAAGTGCACGATCCTTTGGGTTTGTCCATATGTTGGCAATGAGTATTTTAACCATAGACTGTAATCGGATTCTAGCAAACCATTACAGCCCCCAATTAGAACAGAGTACAACCGTCTCAAAAAGATACTGAACCCACTAGTTATCTCACAAAGTCCTTTGCCAGCTAACATCAATATGATGAACAAGAGGCATGGTGCTTGTCACCCCCTTATGCAGTTCATCGTATTTCTCGATCTAGAATAAAATGATAAAATAAGTCAACGACTTATTAGACGTCCTTATCCCTTTTATTCATCAAGTGGTTGGTGATTCATTCTGGTTTATCAAACCGAATGGCAACGCTATCACTTCTACACTATTATTAACATGGTCATGAAATATACCGAGCATACCCGTACTTGTAATCCAATATTTAAGGACCGTTAGTAATATGCCACAGCATACCCACTTCCACATTAATAATAAGTTGAAATCAAGTCTGAGGACTATTGAGACCTACTCAGTAAACTGTCTATGACATACAACCATGTGACCTTGTTGTGTGGATCGGTCCAGCCCCATGTTCTTAACATATGTCTATGTTTATGATCTACTTACCAAATGACATAGCAACTACATTGTTATAGATCATCCAACATACAAGTCTTTCATTCTATTCATTCCCATGATTATAACAAACTTGGGACATTTATGATTATCAATCAATGGATACTCTACTCATGTTATAGCATAAGATATACATGTAGTAGAATATTGCCTTTATAATGTAACACCATTAGTATAAACATAATGTAAGAACCAATGCCTGAGAACTAAGGCACACCAACATTTCTAACACTTTTAGCCACCTGACTGTTGACACAATTAAAGTTGTATGGGACTAAAAGTTGCAAACAATTAGAACTTGCAAAATTTGGTTGAGTTGACTCCCGCCAATGAGTCCAACGAAAAGAAGATGGGTCTAACGGAAGATCCAACGGCTCTCAAGGAAAAAAGTTGCCGTGAGACAACACCTAGGATTCGGATTCCAAAGATGAGTCACAATGGGAGGATTTTGAAACTTACCTATAAAAAGGCCTCTACTAGTAACAAGTTCATTATCCAAGCTTTCGTATTTAACTATTACAATCAATGTCAATCTGCAAGAATACAAAAGAGCAAACTCAAAATTCTCAAATTTGTTTGTCACTCACTAAAAGCTTAGAACAACTCAACTTCCAATCTATTTTAAAGTGATTCTTGAAAACAAAGTACAAGATCACCAAAACCTTTCATTTCATCCAATTGTAAAACAAGACTAGACAAGGAGGTCTTTCTAACTTAAATACAACATGGGGATAAGTTGTGATTTAGAAGAATTCAAGAGGAGGGTACTCACGGAATGGGGAATTAGAGACAGCAAGAGGAGGGTACTCTTGGTTGTAAGAAATTCAGATTGTAAAGGTTTCTCCGCCTCGAAAGAAGTTGACTAATAGTGGATTCTTCAATTTCATTTTTTGTTTTCCTTTTTATGGTGTGTTAATAATTTGATTTTGGGATGTAAAATTTGCGACAGCTACAGAGATGGGAAATCTATTAGCAAAATCTGGCGAACAAAAGGTTTGACTGATTGGAATTACTATCTGTGAGACTTATTTAAGGTGACAAGTTTATCATCCTTCAATGGAAAATGATTTGGATTTGCAGGCTATTCCAAGCGCTTATCGTGCTTCAAGGTTTCCTAGGTTTGAATCCTTCTTTGGCTTTTGCTTTTGTTTCTCGAATTTATGATCGTATTTCTGAGTTTGAAATTCTGATTTAAAGGTTTCGATTTGTGTTAGATCAGCTAGATCATACTGTGTTGAATTCTCCAATTTAGATGACCAATATTATGGAATTGTTTTATTCAATCTATAATTGGGGAAATATGGTTTATGCAAGGATGGAATTAATTTTTTGTTTCCTTAAACAAAATGGCAATTGATTTGTGTATCCTAATGAGGCATGATGGTTATGGCATCTAGGTCAGTGGTAATTATGGCCGCTTCTATCGGTAATGAGGTGTATGAAGGTTATCATTGGATGAGGATGTAGGACAGGTGGCAAAAGGTCCGGGGAGTGATCTCTGGGTTTGTCGAGAGCTCAAACATCGCACCAACAACAACAAAATCAGCAGTAACAACTAATGGAAGATTGAAATTTTATGGTTTGAGTTTTGTGCTTTGATTGAATGAATGTACAAATTTATATTGGGATTCAAGTTTTTAATTGTAAATTTGTTAAGTAAGAAATTGAAAAGAAAAATTTAGAAGATGGTATACTTGAAAGAAAAATATGTATGAGGGATTTTAAGAAAATTTTTCATAGACTTTTTGGAAATTTTTGCAGTCAATGCCACGTGTCAGAATACCATTGGTTTGACTTTTACAACTTTAACGCATAGCAACGCGTGCATTACACTTTCCTTAGTGTGACTGATTTAGTTGCGTTTAGGGGGTTAAGTGATGCACTTTATACAAGTTCTGGGGGGAGAGAAAAACTTGAAAGTTTAGGGGGGCGAGGGGCTATTAGGGACAAGTTAGGGGGGTTTGGATGCATTAGACTTACTTTTTTCAAAATAATAATAACAAAAATAATATATATATATATATATATATATATATATATATATATATATATATATATATATATATATATATATATATATATATATATATATATATATATATATATATATATTACTAAATAATTCTCTCTCATCATGAAAATGTTATATAATTAAGATTCAACCTTCTATTTGAATGTCTATTTGTATGAGCTTTTTTACATGGGATCGAGTATTTAATACCCTTTTTGTTGGATATTTGACATATATGCACTTTTTATTATACATAAATTATCCACGTGTCAAGCATCCAACGTGAGGGGTATTAAATACAAGTCCCGTGTAAAATTTTCACTATTTGTATAAGTTCAAATAGACAATGTTCATAATTAATGATGACACATCATATTAGAAATAATGAATGGACAAGCTATTGGAGGGGAAATTATATAATGATCTGAAACCAAAGAACCCTTCTTCATGGATGAATAACATAAGTACCAAAAACTATTTTATCCTATTACTTTTTATTATTATATTCATTTCTGTGACACATATCATTCATGCAAGAAGGAGGGTCCTTTGATCCCGAATCATTATATAATTTCCCTTATTGGAGAGCTATTTTTCAATAAAATGGCTATCTATGCGTATGTGTCAAGAAGAATGATAGGATAGACCGTAATTAATTGGCCTAATACATAAAAGGGTAAACTTCAAAAAAGTATCATGTGATTTCACTCATTTGCCAAACGAGGTCTGCGGAATTTATTTTTTTTGCAAAACAAGGTTTGTGGTTTCAAAAAATTTGCAAATAAAGGATCCTCAATATTAAATTATGTCACGAAAATAGGTGATCTTGTTTGTTTTTATCTGAATTTTTGCGGGATGGTCTTTAAAAATATAATACACATTGGTGAAATTTTTTGAAATTTTGTGAATAGTGCAAATATTTTTTTAATTAAATTATGACAAAAAAAACTTTAAAAAATCATAAAACAAATCTCTAAAAATTACTCAAATCATAACGTATAATTTTTAAATAATAAGGTTAAATTATTATAATGATGAATTGTTGAAAATATTCAATGTAACACCACTATTCTGAATACATATGCCCCCATTTGCAAATTTTTTGAAACCACGCTCCATTTTGCAAAAAAAAATTTCCTTAGGCCCCATTTTGAAAATGAGTGAAACCACAAGATACTTTTTTGAAGTTTTTCCTACATAAAAACCATCATAAACTTGACTCAAGTAGCCTGTTGTTTCTTCTAACTTTCAAAAGGACCTATTAGATCATTCAACTTGGCAATTATGCTTCTATTACTCGCCCAAAGCTGATATGGCAGCAAGTTGAGGGAGCATAATTAAGGGATGTAATAGGTCATTTTGAAAGTTGGGGTGGGTAATAGGAACATAATTGCCAAATTGAGGGAAGTAATGAGTCCTTTTGAAAGTTTGAGGAGCCAATAGATTATTTGAGCCAAATTTAGAATAATTTTTTATGTATTTGGTGTAATTAATATAATAGAATTTTCTACTATTATACAAAAAAAATTATAGGTTAATAGAAAGAAAATTTAAGTATATGATTTTTCTTTATATTCATATTCCACTTTCAATGCACTTTTTACTTGAATTTGACAATAAAGATTGATATTAGACGCAAATAAAATTTTAATTATTTTTTATTTTAATGATAATAATATATTAAATGGGAACAAGTTAAAAAAATTTTGTTTCTTTTTAAGAAATTAATAAATATATAAATTGTCTTTTTGGATGATGGCAGTACCATGTAGAAATATAAGGGTAATGCTTCATGCCACCCCCAAAAGTGCTTCTTGTCGCCCCTTTTAAATAGGACATTTAACCATTTTGCCCCCTCTCATTTTTAGTTGTCTTCTTCTCTCATCCTCTGAAACTCTCTCTCTTTTCTCTTCCAATTTCGAAAAGTTGTATATCCAAACTTCATCCATTGCTGCCGCAAACTTCATCCATTCATCCCTAAAACCCAATTCCTACATTATAACGATGTCTCATCGGAATTCCACTATGCAGCAACAAAGGCAAAAGGAAAAGTTATTGAATATAGTCCAGGTATATGTTTGGTACATGAAATCGACGTCAAATTTGTTTTTACATGATATGAATTGGAGTGAAAGCTAGGTTCGGACGATGTACACTAGACGTGTGAAAATTGCATCATCTCCAGTGGGTAGATGCATGATAATTGCATCAGTACCAGTGGTAAGATGCACGCTAATTGCTTCCCTTCCAGTGGGGAGACACTATATGTATGCGACAGTTAAAAGCTACTAAGAGCAACGTATCCGGTTAGAATGCTTATGTAGTGAATTATAATGCGACATATAGTCCCCTGTAAATGGCATATTATATATGAAGTTATGAACTAACAAACTGATCAGTGATGTTGAATTAATGTTAGATAATGTTCTATATACATTATTAATATGGTATTGTAATGAACAAATGCAGAAAAGTCGCAGACATGCCAAACCAAATCCTGTTGGTCCTATAGAGAGCTGGTCATGGGCATGACCCCAGAACATCTTGAGAGGGATGCAGACAGTTGAAAGAAGCAATATTCATAAAATACAAAGCTTGAACAATACTCAGGTAATGCTGACATCGATGGTGATTCTAATGATGAAAACTCTACTATTCTATGTCGTGTTAAGAAGGGAGTTGATGGTCGTTTTGTAAGTCAGGGATCCACATTAGGTAAATAAGGAACATAGAATGAAATATTCTGTTTGTACATTGATATTGATGCTTTGTATTTTCATATTATGAAGGTAGTAGGAAATGATGTTAGACCGCCTTAGTTAATGACTGGATAGTTAGGGGGTCCGTACCTGGCGGTCATTTAGATGGTAATATGATTTTGAGCTTTCTCGAGCATGTAGCATCTAAAATGTGGGAGGGTGAGATGAGAAGGGTGTTAAAGTGCCAAAATAGATTGTCCGTCTATACGAGGTTCAGAGGGTGGTATAAAATAATGGCTCAGCATTTGCCTGAAGTGCGATCAATTATTGACCGAACCGGGTTATCACATCTTAGTGAATCAATGTTCGGTCACATGGATGCTGCAGTAATTAGTGCATTTGTAGAGTGATGGCAACCTGATACAAACACTTTTCACATGCCATTTGGTGAGATGACAATCATGTTGCATGATATGTGGCATATTCTGAGTATTCCAGTTGAAGGATGAATGATTTGTGAAGATCTATGTACGAGCGACATGCAGAATACTTGTATGGAGATAATGAGGGTTAGTAGGAAGGAGCTTTTAGATCAACACTGGGATCACGGTGGTGTCTTGACTGATTCGATATTCAAATTATGTGAGGTGGAAAAGATTGTAGAGGTCCAGGCAACTACATGGCTATGGATTCTATTCGCCGGCACATTGTTTATTGACAAGAGCGGAAATCGAGTTAAATTGGCACTGATGTATGAGTTTAAGGAGGGGTTGGAGGGATTAAATTCATAATCATGGGGTGCTTCTTCTTTAGTGTATCTATATCGCCAGCTAGGGATTGCCAACAGGGGAGACTGTTATAGTGTAGCCGGTTGCCTAACATTATTGCAATCATGAATCTACGAGTATTTTCCATCGTTCCAACCCCATCGTGAATGAATTCTTGTAGAAGGCGAGTTGGGTTGAGTTCGCTAGTGGACAAACAAACCGATAGATAAATCTGATACCCAGTTAGACTCAATTCGTATCTGCCTTCATAAGATGACTGCATCTGAGGTAACGATATAGTTATAACGAGAAATAATAAACGAAACTTATTTGTTTAGCTATGTAAAATAGATTGTAATGCAATATACATTATGTAGGTAACATGGTTGCCCTACGGTTCAGATCCATCATCTGTTGTGCCAAGGACCATATTCACTAGTTGGGTACGTTACCGGGACGTGATTGAGTCATACATGCCCGGATGAGCATTACCACAGATTGGCTATGTACAGACCATTCCACCCAACGTGCATCAACCTTTGAATGCAGTAAGAGGTTGGACATCAAAGCTATATAAGGTTGAGCAAGCTGCAGTTTTTGCAGTGGATGTATGGACATAGTTCTCTGATGCCTATATCCTACATGTAAGTCGCTATCAATTTGCCCACGAAGATCCCGTTGCATGTGATGAGAGGTACAGTGATTGGTATCTAACGCATTCGTATCCTTGACTCTAAGATGATGATAAAGATGAACATGTGGTGCCTCTTAGTTTGAACAATGAATACATAAGTTGAACATTAAACCCTTATACATGCAAAACATGAAAATATAGTGCGGAATTAAACTGAGAGTGACACTTTGTTATTTACAGTGGGTGAGTCTATTGGTTGTGATAAGTCAAAATATGTTGAAGCAAATAGTAGAAAATAAGGCAACACCACATGCCACATTGTTGGCAGACTATATGAATGATTGGCATTCATCCAAATGAAGTGGAAGTATAAAATCTACACCATTTGTTGTAAAATGCTTTGAATTATTGTATCGGGTTGTCATTTGTTTTAATATAAGAATAATATAGTTATTTGATTTGTTGTGAAATTATAATATACATTGTGGTATTCCTTTAAAGTTTGGTTGATTTGAAATTAGTTTATATTATAGTGGAGGTAGGACTTAATATGATATACAAATGCGAGTTAAAAATTTAGCATGTAAACAACTGCAATAATTACAACCTGTGGTAGTATAATAAAACACGGTAACATATATGTTTACTCCAACTGGAGTGGGATACAAGTTGAGTTATAGTATGTCCAAAAAAGAAAATTTTTTTACATGTGTAGAAAACATTGTAACAAAAGCATCACTTCACGATTTGACCAAAATAGCACCGATGAAATAACTGACATGCAATGAATCGACAAAACTTCCCACCACCAAACTTTTCCATGTGAAAGTTGTGTTGAATGCTATGTCTGATGTCTATGCAATGTGCAAAATATTAGGCAAATAAACAAGTAAATGCTCCACAATCATTTGATCCCTATTCTTGTCGGGGAACATCAGCGGCCCTAGACCAAGTGATTACTCTATTCTCTGCACGTGTAGTAGTAAAGTATCCTGCTTTATCCATTGCTCTATATATTACATACAGATGGGGTTGTATCCATTCACTAAGTTTCTCATCAGACATATTCGTTGTGAGGCTGTCGTATAAATGCAGATGCAGCTCCTACAGGTTAAGAATCTCAAGTATCCAGTGCTCCCCTTTAATGTTAATCCGAATGAACACTCTGTCAACTTACCACCAAGGTTGCATGCGATCTATAGAGCCATCAAGCCTCATGGTAAACATACTTTCTTCCGACTAATCAGGTGTTTTGGCTGTCCAAGTATTTGGCAACATTGAGAAAGCCGAGGAAGTCTGCTTCTATTATTGTCCAGTTGACACTAGGATCTAACTTAGTGAAATACTTTCTCAAAAGAGTGAACCAGGCTGAGATATGCTACTCAAAGGATATAGATGAAATGAGGAAAAGAAAATAGGGGACTATATCAGCTGAAAATAAGGCGAAGGGATGTGTACTTACGTCATTTTCTATGTATTGACCAACTGTCTCCATTTTGTCAAACTAGTTGACGTTGACCATTTCGTTTAAACCATACAATTCTCGATAGATTTCTTCTATTGATGATTTCATCCACTGAATGTACTCAACATCTAAGTTTAGAATTCATAAGCAATTGTTTTCCTTACCTGCGGCTTCCTGGCCTTTGCTTTTTTCAATGGATTAGTCTAGGGAGATTGTTTGTACTTGCTTTTACGAATCCTCTCAAAGTTTGCCTTGTGATGTTTATTCTCTTTTGTGACTGGTGTTTATTTACACAATGATTTGTTAGATGCGGTGCCATGTACAATGTAATATCGAATATTTAAAACTAACCTGGCTATCTTCTGCATTATCTACTTCAACACCAGTGTTATCCACCTCATTTATCCCCAATAGTTTCTGTCACAGGAGACGCAAATAAATTGAGATAGATTAAGAATGTAGTATTAATGTTATTAGACATTATAGGCATTACTATCTCCTCATCATTTTCCATCAAAGATACGGAGGAGGATACAAGATTTGATCCACCTTGGCGTGAACTGGTATTGAAGTCTTCAATTTGGGTCTATCACAAGTTGAACATTATAAAACATACAGAGATAAGAAAAGACATACATAAATTGCAGTAGAGACATACATAAATTATAGCACATATGATGACATACTTACTAATTAGATGTTTCCTCGATCATGCAGTATAATTGTAATGCAGTCCCACATAGCAGCATAAAGAAATTAATGTATTCAAGCAATAAAAAAACCTCTAATGATATTATCTGCAGTTGATATTATATCACCCTGGACAACCATGTTTTCTTCATATTGCTGTTGTGGCTATCAAGAAATATAAAATGTAAAGAAGCAGACAGTTTGAAGTCAATCATACTGAAATAAACTCACAGAAAAAGGAAAAAAACTATACATTTATAACCCGTGGTGTTGTTCCATTAAGAATGACATCTAATTATTCTTCATCTTTACCATTTAGCTAACATTGAATACGTTAAATAAATCTTAGCATAACCCAAAAGATAGTCAATCAGCAATGTAGTCACATAATAGAAACAAACTCTTACGTTGATATCCATGTGGGCTAGTCCTCCTTCATGGAGATCCGCTACTTCATCATGTGCCTGCAACACAGAATGAGTTATTTGAAAGATCTATACAGGACCATAAACAAACGTACAGTAGTTATCGTAGAGAAGCATATATTACCATGTATGCCCTTATCCAGCTTTGGTATTCCATGACAATAGACATCCATATCTTCTTCCTCTACTTCATTCGGCGGCTAGGAACAAACAAGCAATATAACGATATAGATAGGTAAAGCGTCAAGCATATACAAATGCAGTCATGAATCTGAAAAGAACTCTTACTATGATATCCCCCTCAGCTATTCCACCACCATTGACATCCAAATGATCTTCCGGTGCCTCAGTTTCTGGCTACAAAAGAATTGGAAACTTATAGATTACGACATATCTTTAGGGACTCAAGTAAGGAAAAGAATATACAAAACCCTAAAACAACTTTTACGTTGCTATCCCCTTGTTTAAGTCCACCACCATGGACATTCTTATCTTCTTTTGCTACTAAATTTCTTTCCTGTGAACATGTATAGAATAAATAGAATCCACAGACGCAGACTAAACTATAGGAATATAACCTAAAAGAAATACAGACATTGTTATCCCCCGGGGATGTTCCAGGACCATCATCATCCATATCTTTGTCCGATTGTTCATCTTATGGCTATCAACCAATATGTACTTTAAAGATTAGGACAGCTTGGCACGGAGAATTGAACAAACAAAATAAGCATGAAAATGATAAATTTGATACCCACAGTTGCCACCACTACAACATGGACATCCTCTCCATTTTCGTCATCACTATTATGCTAGGACACGATATGGAAGTCTGAATGAAAATTGAGTACATGCAGCCCATGAAAATAAAATAGAACTTCCGCGATATAAAAATTCAAACCAATACCTCATCGTCATTAGTAGCATTTGCATATTCAACACTGTCATTTTCAATTTGTACTACATCTATATCCTCTTCATCATCATCTACTTAACCAATAACATCATCCACATTTTTCTCTTCATTATGGATCTACGGCAGTACATTTAATTATCAGACACGGCTATCAGTAAACTAGTTAAGAGAAGTTAGATAATACCTTATGACAATCAGTCCCGCTGCTAAGTGGATGTTTGTTTAGATCAACACTAATACCTTTTGTTGAATGAGTTTCCCCATTTGCATCATCATGACGCCTACTTATTAAAAAGGAGACTGATTTATAAAGAACTGTTACTTCTAATTGTTAAATTGATAAGTTTTCTTCTATTGGAGACAATTGTTTGGATAAGAGCCTAGTAAATTCATCTGTACACCATTTGATCATTTCATATGCAAATACAGACCTCCCATTCTTCTTCTTCTTAGGTTCCACAAGATGACCATCTTCCTGCTCCATGTTACTAGGTGTCTCACTCTCCTGATGTTGTTCTTCTTCTTTCCTACAATCGTCTTGAGCATCTTCTTGTTCAACCCCATTGCAACTCTAAAATAAAGGGTCCAGGTCTTCTGCTATACCCTCCACATGGTTTACAAGATGGACATACCAAGTACATTCTTTTTCACTATCTGCGGCCTTTACAGTAAGAGGAGATGGAGGTTTTGCATCCTACAGGTTTATGCGGGTTCTCAATAATACATAAATGATTAAACAATGTTAGGTATTAACGAACTTACTCTGATGAAATCTTCCATCTGTTTAATGAAAACACGCCTATTATTATAGTTCCATCTAAAAAGGTGCGACATTATATGGTTTCCTTGATTGGTGAAGTACGTGCGAATAGCCGGCCATATCTCTAATATCCATGTCTATTTGTAAAAACACTTCTTAGCAACAAAAGAAGGAAGCAAATTACAAATCCAATAGATAGAACGCATGGTCATACCTGAAATACAATCGTGAGTCCATATAATTGGTTATCAACACGCACATTTGTCTTATTACTTGAAGTGAACAGCTCCACTTTGTCGCCACTTCCATTTATAGCAGAATTTCAATGTCTTGTGAGTCTGCTCCCAAGCCGCAACACCTCAAGGGAACTCCTTGAACAGTTGGGGATGTTCTACCATATCCAAAATCCAATCCTTGACTATATGTTGGTTATTCTTTTCCATTAAATTTCCAGTCACAAACAATAACTTAGCCATCAAAACAGCATCTCGCTGGGACCCCACTTGCGCTTTTCAAATACACTCTCTATGTGATTGTGGCATATTTTTTTATATTTGGAAAATATTTGGCTTTGAAGTCATTTTCTCTTCCATAGCTTTCTCAACTTGTGAAAAAATAGATCCTTATCCCTCAACCGTAGCCTACTAATTAGGCCAAACTCCCAATCTCCAATCTTTATCTCCACTACCCTTGTCTTGGCTTCATCTTTCTGAATTTGTTGGAAGAGTATAGAGTGACAGACATTTTTGACAAAGCTGGTAAATGTAGCATCCAAGAAGTGTCCAAAGCAACAATTTTTGAAAAGTTTCCTCTGCTTGATGGACAACTTATTGTCAACCAGTAAGTGGAATCGATAGTTAAACCTCACGGATACATGCAACAGAATACCAACAGCCCGTGGGTACTTTATATAAGGCGTAGTCATAGTCGTATCCGCACTGGCTGTAATGGGTGATCCATCTTGGAATTTTCAAATATCTCAAACATTAAACACTTTATTTTTACACATTAACATAATTTGGATAATATTGCATATGCCTTTTCCAACATATAATTTATGGGGAAAAGGTCACATATAAACCCGCGGCATTTAAATCACATACAGCTGAAGAGTTTAAAGATAGAAATTATATATTGCTTAAGAGTTAATAAGATAATGTCGGTATTGTACCCTATTTCAATCTCGCCCTAACACTTGCTCCCCTGCCTCTTCCTTATCTCTTACACCATCAGGCATGGCCTAATTTTTAAGAAAACTCAATTAAAGAAATAATGACTACTTAAAGCAATTGGTACATAAAAAGAATTGGTACATAAAAAGAAGTTGGTGATTGCTTGTCAATTTGAGGATGATGAACAACTTACCCATTCCCCCACATTGTCTCTATGTCGTTCTTAAGTAGCCACTTCCTGAGGTTCAAGAAAACCCAAGTAGGAAAAATTAACGAAGAATGCGACATAGGTAGAGATAAAGAGCACCTTGTACCTTGCATTTCCTTGCCCCCGCCTCCAATCGCATTCTGAGTGCTTTGGTCTTTGACTTAGCCGTTCAATTTTGTCAAGGAATACTCTGTCGCCATCTAATATGAGTGAGGGTTTTGAAATATATGGACTTTAGCTTGGAAGATGGCCAAAATGAGTGTCATGGAGGGAAAATGTAGTGAAGTAGCATTAATACACCAATAAATTATATAAAGACAAAATGACGTCATTTAGTGCTATGTTTGAGTATAAGTTGCTCTAAGTTGATCTAAAATTGTTGCAATTGCAATAAATCCACCTATGGCATGCCAGCTTAAGTGTTGAATATGAGAACTTGGAATACAAAATAAGATTCATTAACACATGCATCTCGAATGAGTGTAAATGAAAGTTGATATACATGATGATGTAAGACATATATAGGTTCATCTAGGTTTGGACATAGTAGTTCATAAGTGTTTTGCATTACATTTTGATGCATTGGAAATGATATAAATTTACAGGTCGGCATAAGACAAATGTTTTCACTTTAACAAATTACACTTGACATGCTACAAAATCATGCTACAAAAGGTTTGAATACCTTTAGTGTGGATTTATTCAAACTGCAATGCGATATTGGGCCTTGCCCTGATGGATCCCCCGAATGCCCCTGAGTGCGACCTGTCGACTCCTCTATGAATTGGACGTCTATAGACTTATGGTAATTGTAAACCACTTTACATAACTATTAGTATTAGTAATTCTGATTACAAACGTGAAAACAATTTTTCATTCATATCAATCTATTTTAATCTTTTTACTTCATTACTTACAGATTACAATATACAAAAATACTTTACAACAATATCACATCTATAGGTTGGACTTTAATTCCATTAAGGTCCATCTCTTCCTAGGTTCCTACGGTGCATTAAAAGGTACATTGTTCCATGACATGGCCTTTAGTGTGGATTTATTCAAATTGCAATGCCATATTGAGCCTTGCCTTTATGGATCCCCTGAATACCCCTGAGTGCAACCTGTGGGCTCCTACATAGGTTGGACTTTAATTCTATTAGGGTCCATCTCTTCCTAGGTTTCTACGATGCATTAAAAGGTACATTGTGCTACAACATGCCCTTTAGTGTGAATTTTATTTTACAATGCCATATTGGGCCTTGCCTTGATGGATCTCTCGAATACCCCTTAGTGCAACCCATAGGTTCCTACTTAGATTGGACTTTAATTCCATTAAGGTCCATCTCTTCCTCTGTTCCTAGGGTGCAAAAGGTACATTATTCTATGACATGGCCTTTAGTGTGGATTTATACAAATTGCAATGCCATATTGAGCCTTGCCTTGACGGATCCCTCGAATACCCCTAACTGGGACCCGTGGGCTCCTACATAGATTGGACTTCAATTCGATTAGGGTCCATCTCTTCTTAGGATCCTATGGTGCATTAAAAGGTACATTGTTCTATAACTTGCCCTTTAGTGTGAATTTTATTAAATTGCAATGCCATATTGGGCCTTGCCTTGATGGATCCCCTGAATACCCCTTAGTGCGACCTGTGGGCTCCTACATAGATTGGACTTCAATTCCATTAAGGTCCGTGTCTTCCTAGTTTCCTATGGTGCATTAAAAGGTACATTGTGCTATGACATTCCCTTAAGTATGAATTTTATTAAATTGCAATGCCATATTGGGCCTTGCCTTGATGGATCCTTCAAATACCCCTTAGTGCAACCTGTGGGCTCCTACATAGATTGGACTTTAATTCCATTAAGGTCCATCTCTTCCTATGTTCCTAGGCATTAAAAGGTACATTGTTCTATGACATGGCCTTTAGTGTGGATTTATTCAAATTGCAATGCCATATTGGGCCTTACCTTGATGGATCCCTTGAGCTCCTACATATATTGGACTTCAATTCCATTAGGGTCCATCTCTTCCTAGGATCCTACGGTGCATTAAAAGGTACATTATTCTATAACATGCCCTTTAGTGTGAATTTCATTAAATTGCAATGCCATATTGGGCCTTCCCTTGATGGATTCCCCGAATACCCCTTATTGTGACCCGTGGGCTCCTACGTAGATCGGACTTCAATTTCATTAAGGTCCATCTCTTCCTAGGTTCCTACGGTGCATTAAAAGGTACATTGTGCTATGACTTGCCATTTAGTATGAATTTTATTAAATTGCAATGCCATATTGGGCCTTGCCTTGATGGATCCCATGAATACCCCTTAGTGTGACCAGGGGTCTCCTATATAGATTGGACTACAATTCCATTAAGTTCCATCTCTTCCTATGTTCCTTCGGTGCATTAAAAGGTACATTATTCTATGACATGGCCTTTAGTGTGGATTTATTTAAATTGCAATGCCATATTGGGCATTGCCTTGATGGATCCCCTGAATGCCCCTGAGTACAATCCATCAGGTCCTTTATGAATTGGACTTCAATTCCATTAAGGTCCATCTCTTCCTAGGTTCCTAGGATGAATTAAAAGGTACATTATTATATGATATGGCCTTTAGTGTGGATTTATTAAAATTGCAATGCCATATGGAGCCTTGCCTTGATGGATCCGTTGAATGCCCCTCAGTGCGACCCGTGGCATCCTACATAGATTGGACTTTAATTCCATTAATGTCCATCTCTTCCTATGTTCCGAGGGTGCAATAAAAGTTACATTATTCTATGGCATGGCCTTTAGTGTGGATTTATTCAAATTTCAATGCCATATTGGGTCTTGCCTTCCCCAGAATGCCCCTTAGAGCGACCCATGGTGCCCTACATAGATTGGACTTCAATTCCATTAAGGTCCATCTCTTCCTATGTAGCTATGGTGCATTAAAAGTTACATTGTTATATGACATGGCCTTTAGTGTGGATTTATTCAAACTGCAATGCCATATTGGACCTTTCCTTGATGGACACCCCGAATGCCCCTTAGTGCAACCCATGGGCTCCTACATAGATTGGACTTCAATCCCATTAAGATCCATCTCTTCCTATGTTCTTACCGTGCATTAAAAGGTACATTTTTCTATGACATGGCCTTTAGTGTGGATTTATTCAAATTGCAATGCCATATTGGGCCTTGCCTTGAAGGATCCCCTGAATACCCCTGAGTGCTACCCGTGGGATCCTACATAGATTGAACTTTAATTCCATTTGGGTCCATCTCTTTTGAGGTTCCTATGGTGCATTAAAAGGTACATTGTGCTATGACATGCCCTTTAGTGTGAATTTTATTAAATTGCAATGCCATATTGGGCGTTACCTGTATGGATCCCCTGAATACCCCTGAGTTCGACCCGTGGGCTCTTAGCTAGGTTGGACTTCAATTCAATTAAGGTCCTTCTCTTCCTATGTTCCTACGGTGCATCAAAAGGTACATTGTTCTATGACATGGCCTTTAGTGTCAATTTATTCAAATTGCAAAGCCATATTGGGCCTTGCATTGATGGATCACCCGAATGCCCCTTAGTGCGACCCGTCGGCTCCTCAATGAATTGAACTTCTATAGACTTATGGTAATTGTAGACCAATTTACATAACTATTAGTGTTAGTAATTCTGATTACAAACGTGAAAACAATTCTTCGCTCATATTAATCTATTTTAATCTTTTTACTGCATTATTTACAAATTACAATATACAAAAATACTTTACAACAGTATCACATCTATAGCTTGGACTTTAATTCCATTAAGGTCCATATATTCCTAGGTTCTTATGATGCATTAAAAGGTACATTGTTCTATGATATGGCCTTTAGTGTTGATTTATTCAAATTGCAATGCTATATTAGGCTTGCCTTGATGGATACCCCTGAGTTCGACCCGTGGGCTCCTACATAGATCAGACTTCAATTCTATTAGGGTCCATCTATTCCTAGGTTCCTACAGTGCATTAAAAGGTACATTGTGCTATGACATGCCATTTAGTGTGAATTTTATTTAATTGCAATGCCATATTGGGCCTTGCCTTGATGGATCCCCCCGAATACCCCTTAGTGCGACCCGTGGACTCCTACATAGATTGGACTTCAATTCCATTAAGGTCCATATCTTCCTATGTTCCTACAGTGTATTAAAAGGTACATTGTATAATATCATGGGGTTTAGTGTGGATTTATTCAAAATGCAATGCCATATTGGGCCTTGCCTTGATGGATCCCCCGAATGCCCCTGAGTCTGACCCATGGGATCCTCTATGAATTGGACTTCTATAGACTTATGGTAATTGTAGACCACTTTACATAACTACTAGTGTTAATAATTCTAATTACAAACGTGAAAATAATTTTTCATTCATGTTAATCTATTTTAATCTTTGTACTTCGTTGTTTACAAATTACATATACAAAAATACTTTACAACAATATCATCTATAGCTTGGACTTCAATTCCATTAAGGTCCATCTCTTCCTATGTTCCTATGGTACATTAAAAGGTACATTGTGCTATGACATTCCCTTTAGTGTGAATTTTTTCTAATTGCAATGCCATATTGGGCTTTGCCTTGATGGTCCCCCGAATGCCCGTGAGTGTGACCAGTGGACTCCTCTATGAATTGAACTTCTATAGACTTATGGTAATTCTAGACATCTTTACGTAACTATTAGTGTTACTAATTATGATTAAAAACGTGAAAACAATTTTTTGTTCATATTAATCTATTTTAATATTTTTACTTCATTATTTACAAATTGCAATATACAAAAATACTTTACAATAATATCACCTCTATAGCTTGGACTTTAATTCCATTGGGGTCCATCTCTTCCTAGGTTTCTATGGTGCATTACAAGTTATATTCTGGATTTGTACATCCAACTTATTTCAATTGTAATCCAAATTGGGCCTCTGAACAATGGGAAATTACCATACATCTAAAATAAGAGTGAACGTATTTGTGAAATATTGTTATGTCGATTTCAGGGTGTGTGAGGTGCTCAATCAATTATTGCCCCCTGTTTCATTTGTGTTCAGGCCCATTACTAGTATTTAAAGTGGAGTCATTTGTTCACCATCTGTTTAGAGTTACCCTCTCCATTCATCATACAACAAACCCTAGAGTCAAAATCAATTCCATTAATCAATGACCATGAGTTCACAATCGTTAGGTTCAATTTCATTTTCCAATCGCGAACAACTGGTGAAGTGTGAGTGTGGTTTAGCATCCCCTATTAGAACTTCATCCACAACCAACAATTTTGGGAGAAGATTCTATGGGTGTGCGCGATATGGTCAAAGAATGGCTTGTAACTTTTTTCATTGGTATGACACAGAAATTTTCCCCAATGGAAGATAGCTGCCGCCTCAACATTCAGAAAACCTGCAAATGTATGAAACTGGGTCCATTTCACTTACGGACATGATTTCTAAACTGGAGATGGATTTGTGCTCTGAAAAGGCATCACTGAAGCAGTTGGAGGAAGAGAATGAAGCACTGAAAGAAGATTTAGATTTGAAGACAAAAAAAGTCTATAGGCTTTGAATGTTGGTGACTATCTGTGTGTCTGTATTTATAATTGTGCTTTTTTATAAGTAATTAAGTGGTGTTTCAAGTCATTGGGCAATGTTTGCTTGGCATCACAGTTGTAATATTTATAATGTTCTATGTGTGTTATGTAGAAAGCCCTTTATATATACAAAGCATGTTCTTTATTTAAAGCTGGGGTTGCAGAAACATACAAAATCAATATAAACAAACATATATTTACTCAAAAATTCTATATGGGATGTATTGTCATCGTCTCACATGTTTTCAAAAAAAAAACATAATATTGTATTCAAAGAGACCAGATCTTCAATTAAGACGGTTCTTTTCAGTACAATGCAAAGGGATATTTGAAATTACCTACTAAACAAAAGACAATTAAACACAACGACCTTATATAAATGGATTTGGCCAGCGTCTGCTTGTGTATAGAATAAGATCGCGATCTACAAGATCTTGGTAGCAATCCTTCCATTGGTTGCAGCCATTAGTGTAGTAGTTAGGAGCAATTGGAGTTACCTTTCCAAGGGAGAATAACAAATAGAACTCCCAACTCCATGCATGGCCTGGGTCACTATATAGCCATGCAAATTCATACCCAGGTAAAGGCCTTCGGCCACAGTTGGTTGGAATGTGTTCCTCTGTAGGAATCTACTACATCACATGCCTCACCTCATCTAGGAGACAAGACTCAACATAAGCAGGGTCTGGAATTCTAAAATATTCTGTCGATATATCCAGATGCTGAGGAACTGAATATGATTTGCAAACACGGCATCTAATGTAAGACATTTTCTAGTTTGGGGAATGCAGAGGATGAAGAGGTTGAAGATGATCAACTGGATGGATATGAGAATAAAATAGATAGGCATAGAGCATGAATATAAGGGAAGGAAATTGAAAAGGCAGCTACATTGATTTGGTAAATAACTTGGACTTCTCACCCAATTAAGACTGAACTGGTATTAATAACATTTAATCATTGCATTTCAAGCATGACATTTACTAGGGATATCATTTAGTGTATCCATCATGATAAAAAAGAGTGTAAAACACTAGGGATAGAAACTGTATACTGAATATATCGTATCAGTATTCAACTTAACAAACTCAACTACTTGTATTCATTGTAGCAAAAACTATATATAAGATGTCATCTCAGCATTCAAGACAAGCACATATATTATCATAACATATCATATCAGTATTAAATATAAGAACATATATTACCATAAGTCAATCTTAATTAGGTAGGACATAAACGTACACAATAAATACTATATTTAGATGTTCAAAATGTTGCTAGAAATAATTAAAATTACAACTAATATTAAGAGAGCAACACAATTATCTTCGCATGTTGGCTGCTCCTGGAAAGGATCCACAGAACTATTCAATTATCCCTTGCAATCCTTGAACTAAATTAGCCAGAACTTCCAACTCCCCTCGCATTTGGCCAAGATCCATGTCCATCTGTTCCTTCAAGTTCCTAAGGATATTGGCTTGTTGAATCTGGATCCCATTCACGGTTCGCTTAAGCTCCCTTATAGAATTCGGCACAACATTATAGGTTGGGCATGATATTAGAGCAGTAACAGATCTCAATGCAGCTCCAAACTGGCATGTTGAGCTTCTAAGGACATTAGCATTTGTAGTTATGAAACTTTGGGCAATTTCTTGTTCATTGAGGGATGGGGTTCCAGATGGGTTATGTTGACCATCGTTTCCCTGGCTTAAAGCACCATGAGATTGGTCAGTCATTCTATCTTCGATTTAGTTTCATTGGGTTTATCTTTTAGGAAAATATGAAGGTTCTTGAACAAGATGGTTATTGCTTCCTGGCTAGTGGATTTTGAATGTGTGCAGTCTTTTTCGTATCAGTAGTGGAGTGTATTTTTAGTCACTAGATCTACGCAACAGTATTTGAAATCTCCCGCCATTTTACTAGGGTAATTAATTTCATTAACTGTTTCCCGCCAACTGCATGGTGTTAGTTAGGGCCTCGATATAACATATTTATGGGCGAGGATTTTATAAGATCCCCTTAAACTTCTTCAAATAGCCATATTAATACATTATAACTAAATCGAATTTAGAATGTGAAAAGTACTTTTATCTTCAATATTATAACTTATCATACCATTTGATTTAAATTAAAGTGTGTTCAGGGACCAAGATGCCACAAATTGTTCAAAAAGGGTTATTGAAAAACACTGAAAGATAGCTACCACAACTACGACATTTCTCACATTCCACTTATGTTGTTCTTGGGTCCAAGTCAGCATAGCTTGTTTTGTTGCTGGCCCAACCCTTTCTTTTCTTCCCATTCATGGCTTTACATGCGATTCAATCCGCCAAATGAGCATTTGATGGGATTTCTGACTTTCATCTTACTAATTCTTTGTATCATCTTTTGTCTACATATACAAAAATCCCAATAAACATCTCTTTTATTTTGTTTTTGTAAATATAAAATAAATGTCGTGTTAAATGTTACACACTTACAAAATATATAACATCTACCAATTGGGTGTAGGTCAATTGGTACATCTCACAAAAAAAGAAGAGGAAGTGGAAGGTCTTGGGTTCAATACACAACCTCTACAAAATCCATATTTCTCAAATAAAATAAAAAATAAATAAAAAATATATATATAACATCTTAAACACTAATTCGTGTGGATATGACGTTTACAGGCTTCTTTTTAATGAATGCCTCTAAAATTGTTCTGCACCTACAAGAGCATCTTTAGTAGATAGTCAAGTTCAATAATATTCTTGCCACATAGGCACAAATAGATAATTAACTACGAAATTCGTCTACACTAGCTTGTCTATTATCTCTTTCCTATATAATGTGAGACAGTAAATGTTGACCATTGTCTATTTGAGAATGCCAACACATCAAAATCATTGGTATCTTAATAGTGACCATTAAAACAAGCTTCTAATTAAGCATTTTTTTTAATATTTAGTCACACAATACTAAATGAAATAGACAATCTAGCGTGGCTCTCTTTTAACGACATTGTCTATTTTAAAAATCATTGACATATCAGCAATGTGAGCGTCTATTTAACATGGCACGTAATCCTATAATCCACTATATACTAAACATCCTCCAAGATGGATTTTCAACGTCCCATGTAATCACATATATTAATTACATACTTGCTTGTAATTACTGCCTATGCATGAATACATTAGACTTCATAAATATGGTGACAATTTATGGAGCAACGAATCTTGACTAGTCCATATTCAACTATGCCATTCAATTACATTAATTGTATCATGTTTAACTTCCTCACCAATTTAAATTCTAAGTTTCTACCTTTTCTCCATCATAATGAAATACTAATTTACTGATCTTTAACAAAACACAGCAATGTCTTCATCATATCCTTATCCAACTGTTTTTGTCCATCTTCTAGAACGGAAATATGTTGAAGAGCAGATGCATAAAGAGCACAGATGTATTACACATTTGAATCCACATGTTCCAAGAAATCGATGGCAACATCATAGAGGCCAACATACTCTTCTTGGTCAACAGACGGGCCGTAGGTACTGGGACCTTGGACATTCTTTAGGTTACGAATACAATATGTTGTTTCTGCTATAAAAAGTCAGACCAGTTGTGCCAGATTACGATGGTTATCCTATTCGCCCAAAGAATGTGGAGAAAGCTTGCTTGTATCATCAGAAAATAGGACATACAACTGACGAATGTCATGCATGGAGGGATCGGTACCAGAATATGTTAGACCTGAGAATGCTTCTAGACCCTAATGATTATAATTAGTGTGTTATTATCAGAACACTTAAATAAAACACTCGTTTCATTTTACCTTTTCATTATATGCAATAGTATTTTAGTGTGTTTGTTATAAAACTGATACTAGTGTGCCTATATTTATTTCCATCCCCTGAAACCCCATTACTTTGACTATAGGGTTTCTAACTGTATACTTCTCTACGTCCGAAATCGTATTATATTACGGCCTCCATTAAAGATAACATATGCAAAAGTTATGTATGGATCTAAAGTGATTTAAGGGTATTTCTATATTCAGTCCTCAAAAATCTAACTTCATTGAGGTCAACTGTTAATGGTATTTAGCTCTAAATATTTTTAGTGTACCTTATCACAAACAACAGTACAAGCGGCTCCAACTCACTTCAGGACATGAAGTACATCAGTCATCCACCAATATTGGTTCTGAGTTAGAGACGTTCCTGCTAATCAATTAAATTCTTTCAATATGACAATTTCCTTCAAACAAAATAGATTTGCAAAGTTATGATTCACTGTAACCTCATGTTCGCCATGGAATCCCATAGTCATCTTTGAGCGTAATACAGTTTATCCCATCCATTAACACTAGATTTGTTTTTCATGCCAATGCATCGTTATAGGTAGCGCGAGAAAATCTTTACATAAATTTAGCCGTATGTAGTGCGAAAACTTTCCTAAGTGGTACATCACTAGTTCATGCTGCGGTTGTTTTGATGTTAGGGGTGCCCGTAAGGGCAAGACAGTACAATATTTATTAATGCTATCTGTAAAGAAATATACAGCTGCATTGAATAATGTAGCTATTGGGTAAAGGTCGCTCGACATTGCCATCTAATGATTTGGCCTGCACTCGCCTCCCTCCCATTCAATGCGCTGCAGAGCCGCCGCTACTTGCTTGTCGTACATTACTTCGTACAACCTACTGTTTGAGGAAACTTCATTGTACACAAACTTTCTGGCTAATAACCATAAATTCTGATCTCCAAAAATATAGTCCGCTTGTACACGGAAACCACAGTTTCCATCGTCAGTGGGGTTCATGTAACCCTCAACTAACGAAATAACTACTGGTAAGATACAGCGATAATAACTGAATTTATTAATATCATGGCTCGGGAAATCTGCATCGTTAGTTTTTCAATCAGTTTATTGAGTCAAATATATTTACTTTAAATCATCAACAAGTTACTCGTACCATTAGTGTGTAAATTATGGACGGATGAACTGGAGCTACCACCACAATCATTCAAAGGAATACGGGTACGTAGAGGACAGTAAGAAAATGACGTACTAGGGGAATGATCATGGCCACGCGCACGCGCACGCCCCTATCCAAGAACACCAACACGTCCGCAGCCACGACCTCGGACCAAGCCCCGACCATGGCCCCACTCATTGTATTCCCAGCCACAAGGATCACATTTTGTCGATTTGCTACCTTTGGGTCGACCTCTAACATCCATTTTAACCTCTAGTTCTACCAACCTAGCTTCACTAGGGTTAAGCTCATTGGGAATTAAAACAGCAATTTTGAGCATTACGGTAGGATTGCTTGCTTTCACCTGCTCAATTAGTCCTTCCAGATAGCGTTGCTCTTCCGACAACATATCTGAATTATCTCCTAAAGCCATTTCTGACTTTTCTCCATCAACTTTATTCTCGAGTTTTTGCCAAAATGGATGACTTTTATCACTGGTGATAAGAGTATTTGAATCACAATCCTTCTTCAACTCACAGCAGCAGGAAATTTGATGTATGTGTCTTAGTACACAGTGGCACCGGATATTGACCTTATTGCTTAAACAATTCATTCTATTCAACTCCTCATTCAGTAGTTCCAAGCAGTAATGGGAAAGGTGATACGTAAGGAGGTTAAAAGGAACGCTATTGTAAGTGGTACATTTCCCAATTCTTGATTGTTCTAGCTTTACCCTACAGACAGTAATCCAAAGTTAAACTCACCCTTTCGAATACATACAACAACTAACTACATCAAAAAACTACATACAACATTATACAACAACATACAAGTCATACTTACTACTTCAGAGAAGCTTTTATGATAACTGCACACACATTCTCCAGCATTGGAGATGTATATTTCCTCATAATTTTATCATTACCTCACATAGTACAGTTGTAGTGTTATAAGGTTCGTATTTACCTAATTTCAAATATTTGAGATTCAATTTGGTTGTTTGCTTTAGCCCAAGCGGTATCTAGGGCACCCTTTAAGGAGTTTAGCCATTGCTTTAGTGTTGTATGTGCGCTCCCACTCTGCATGTCGTTGTGTTGCCAAAGTGAAGCACTGTGTTGGTCCAAGCAACAACAAACTTCTCCTTGTGCACCAACTATGTTGAATGAATATATGGCATGACTCTAAGATGGTGTGACATGGCATCTGTGGCAAATTACACCGCCCGGGCAAGTTTTTCTTCATTTCTTGATTGCCAAATTCTTTTAAACATGTTCTTCTTGAAATGCTTGGCATACCTTCTGTCCTTACAGCATAGCTTGTACACTTTATCTTCAACATCCTTGTTTATGTGCCATGTGCAAAGCAAGTTGGCTGATTGTGGGAATATCTCCCTTATTAGAGTCATGAGACCAAGCTCCCTATTTCTCATAATAACTGTGGGATGGAGATCAGAACCAAGCAACATCCTCAACTTCTCTAACACCCAATGGTAGATGTTCTGGGTCTCATCCTTTATAATTGCATATCCAATAAGGAAATTCTGGTTACAATGAGTTATTCCATTAATCTCCACAAGAGGCATTTTGTACCTATTGGTTTTGTAAGTCGAGTCAATGCCAATGAACCAATAGTAGTCTCTAAGTAATTCAACAGAATCTGGGTGTGCAAAAAGAGATGGGTCAGTATGTTTGTCATAGGGTCAGATTGGTCCCATACCACATAATTGTGTTGTCTGAATAAATGGAATAACTGACCAACAACATCTCGGTTTTCAAAACTTTCCTTTTGCATCTTGTTCTTATAATTGTAAACTTGTTTTTTCGACACATCCTCCTTCAAAATAACCTTAATAGCTGCTATAATGGCAATCGCTTTGCTTGAGCTACAGTCATATCACGGATAAGTTTTTTTGCCCCTTTACCCATTCCTTTTTTAAGTACAGAACCCTTCTTCGACTTCTTTAGTTTATGGTTGTGCATTGCATTTTTACCAGCAACTGGAATGACAGCCATTTGTCACACCCATTGACTTGTTGAATATATATATATGAAATTTGCAACCGCTGACTTTAGTATTGGTTGTTTTTCGCGCGGTCATGTTGCTATCTTTCATCCTCAGCCGTTTGCAGCATGTACATCTTACCATTTTCTTATGAGGCCCACCTCTTTGTGAACTAATAGCTATTTCAAATCCATTTTCCATTGTAATTTTTTTAGCCCACCGAAGCGCTCCTTTTTCAAACTTGAATGTAGTTCTACAATTGAACAATCTGCTGTAGTCAATACCATTCCCAACGAATTCCTCTGATTCCATCTACACATGTTGTTACATGGTCAAACAATCACCCAATGCAATAATTTCATGTCGCATGAAATAATGAGAGGATTTATTTATACAACCTATGTTGCATAACATATAAGTGACCTTCCAATTTAATTAACAAGGTAGTTTTATTTGGTTGATTATTCACTTCATGCAGCTGACAAATATAGGGCGCCTTCTTTTGAGAATACAATTATATTTAACATTTTAGATTCAGTGGATGACTTCAATTTAAGGATAAAATGACACTTGATTTTAGAAACATACATCATTAACATGACTACACTTGTGGAGCTCTACATTGCTCACCCTAAACTTAATTCATTTAAATGCAATGCTTCACTGCAATTTATTGTTTTCAATCGATCTTCCAGTTTTCCACCGAATGCGACTTATTTTTTTTCAATTTCATTAACCCTAATTCTACTTCATCACTAACATTGTGCAATGCTCAATTAGTCGCTTTGTAAGTATTCTGTTACCTCGTTTATGGCTGATTGCTCGCTGTTGTCCTCCATATTTTGGGTATTTTCATTTGCTACTCCGTCTTCAGATGATTTCGACTTACAATCTGCTTCCTCCCCAATAACTGTAGCTTCATTCACTGGAATGGAGTTAAAATCAAAATCTCCCTCCCCAAGACCAGTTTCTTCATTCACATGAGTAGAATCATAATATGGAAGGGAGTTCAAATTAAAATCTTCCTCCGCTCAAAAAGAACCTTCACTTACAGGAATATAGTTACAACAGGGAACGGAGTTCAAATTAAAATCTTCCTGCCCATTAACAAGGCTCCATCCACCAGAATGGAGTTAAAATATAAATCCCATAATGTTTCGTCATATACACTGTCATCAATTGTGATAATGTCTTCCCAATTATCCATTTCTAATTTTAGGTCAATATAGTTCAGTTCATGCTTTCAACGAGTTGAGACTGAAATTATCCATTGCCTTGAAGTTTGAAGGAGTTCAAATTCTAAGCGGGTTCAGAAGGATTTGGAAAAGGGGGAAAAGCAAAATTGAGAGGGAAGCAAATTATGTGAAGGGGAAAATCAGAGTCGAAGGTGGCATGAAGCAATTTAGGGGTGATAAGAAGTACTTTAAAAATATAATTTATGTTAAATATTTAATCTAAAACAAATTTACTTTGTCATAAAAAGACAAAAGTAATTTATTTCATTTTGATGAATCAAAAAAATATTTTTTCCAAACAAGACAAAAAAAATAAAGAAAAAGGTACAAAATCAAACCAATCATAGCCTAATAGGAGGAATATGTTCTGGCATTATCGTCATTTGAAGTTCTAATATATTTGTCTAACCCCAAGTAATTTAGCAATAATTTACCAATGACCATTAAAAAGTTTCTAATATCCGCTCGGATTTATAATCTGGACCGGTTATTCTCCAAATGTAATAAAACTAGAAAATACACAATGTAATAAGTAAATTAAAAAGTCAATAATAAAATACATATAATTATAAAATTTTAAGGTAAAATTTAAAAATATATTATGTGATTTCGACCATTTTTAAAGAGAGGATTATAAACCTTTTTTTCAAAACGATAACTGTGGTTTCAAAAGTTAGCAAATAAATGACAAAAAAAATCTTCAATTTGAAATTATGTCACAAATAGGGTAATCTTGTCCATTTTGAACCAAAATTTTGCAGGTTCGTAAATAAAACTACAATATACCTTAGTGATAAATGTTGAAATTTTTTTAAAACTTTAAGTATAAGATGCTAATAATTTTGAAAAATAATAATAACATGAAAAATCTCCGAAACTTATTCAAATCTTGATATATGATTAATAACTAATATGGTTAAATTATAAAAATATTGAATTAATGAAAATACCATTTGTAAAATTAGATAGAGACATTTTATAAATTTTTTCCTTTACTTACTAATTTTTGAAATAACAATTCTCGTTTTGAAATGAAAAATTTTATTATCCTCCTTTTAAAAATAGCCAAAATTACAGTGCATGTTTTTTTTTAATTTTACCCAAAATTTTAACCATATTTTGTAGAACTTATATAAAGGTTTGTAAGATTATCATTTGATAATTTTGAACTTAAGATACATTTCAGAACCATTTTTGCATAAAAAGATACATTTCATATACATTTATCACACACCAACGTATTTGACTTCGTATGCACTTTGAATTGGGTAATTCTTTTTAGACACTTAATTGTAATTTTTTAAAAATAGTTTAATCTTACAATTTTATTGTTTTTCATTTTAGACACTTAATTGTAATTTTTTAAAAAAGTTTATGTGTTTTGTGTAAATTGTTAATCCTAACTTACAGAACCTAATACATGCTCATAAGATTATTGTTTGGTAGTTTTGAACAAATTACAACTTAGATATTTTACGCAATGAAAAAATAAAATTCAGGTATAAACTTCAAATCTGAGTGCTTTTTACCTTATTTTTAAGAAAACCGGTGTTGGAAATATGGCATATTAGATAATGTTATGCATTATCTATTTTAGGCTAAATTATAATATGGAAAAGTTATGATTTGAATAATATGAAAAATGTCATTGTATTCTACGATTCGAGAGCTTTCCAACGATATACTATACGCCTAAAATGGATTAACGGTGAATGAGAAATTATAGTTTAAAGTTTGAACTTCTGTCAAATTTAGACGCGCTAAATCGGTGATTCGTAGCCGAAAAAATATTGTCATGTAATACTTTTTTCTCCAGAATTTTTATTTGAGATCAATGGATTTTAATCCCTTAATCAATAGATTTTCTCATAACATTCATGGTTAATGTCCATAAATTTGTGGTTAAAAGGGTTAATGCAATTTAAGTCAATTTAATCCATGTTAATGTCATCTACCCTATAAATACCCTATTCTTGTAGCCTTCTCCAAGAAACACTTGTTCTTCACTCTTTTACTCTAGAAAAAATCCAGCTGGTATTTGTGCTTGTTTACTTTGTGATTTATTTTCTGTTTCAATACTAAAAATATCTCTCAAAGTTTTCATTCATTTTACAAGAAGGCTACTTAGTAATAGGTTCTTGTGAATTTCTCTTTACACGGTTAGAGTTCGCCTACGATTAAGGTTGTATCCTGAGAGACAAATTCACCGGTAGCGGACAAATAATTGTCTTAAGGAAACTGAGTTTCAGGCCTCCGCAATAAACATCATTTTAGTAAAAGATTTGAGAGTATGTTATTATTCTAATTGCATTTTTCTATTTCTTTATCCATTATAATTTGTAATTTGTACTTAATAATAAAATATAGTATTATTCTTTTATTTTAATATCGTTACTAACAATCTTAAGACAATTATGTTTATATTTTTTAAGTCAAGTGCAGGTTACACTAGATTTCTTGAAGACTTTTTTTAGGATAAAACGTTGTTCATATAAAAAATAGTAAATTATTTTTCATAAAAAAATTATCTTCCTTTTTTTCTTGGTTTTTCTCATTTAAAAGTATCTGACTTACTCTGTAGTATTTTATATTGTGAATTGAGAAAATTACGAACATTATTTTACAGATTGGAGGTAATGGTTCTGAAACAATTCCAGCCCAAAAGAGCCAAAATGGACAAATTGGTCCTATTGGTGCTGGACCTAATGGAAATGAACTTTCAAGTTTAACGATTGTTATGCCTAATGATCATGAGGTTGCTTTAGGATTATATCTTATTTCAACTTTTAAAAGATCGGAGAAATTTTGTGGATCAAATTTTAAAGTTTGGCAATATAAAATATTTTTCTATGTGACAAACATGAGACACCATAATGTATTGAAAGATAACCCTCATGTTGGAGTGGTTAATGATTCTTTTCAATTATTTATGGATGGTTGGAATCATATGGATTTTATTTGTAAAAATCAAATCTTGAATGACTTAGTCATTGATCTATATGAGGTGTGTAATATTAAACGTATTGTAAAAGAATTGTGGGATTCCTTGAATATAAAATTTTCTATTGCTAATCAAGTGCTGATGAAAGCTACGTGTTGGAAGTCATTAGAAACTCCAAAAGGGACAAGCAACATGTTAAACCCAAGTTCAAAATAGGAGGAACGGAAGCATATCCAATAAACAAATGTTCAATGGAAAATGCTTTAGTTGCAAACATAAGTCCTCTAATTGTAAATTGACAAAAATGGTCAATAACATTGAGGTAAACGTTATGAAAGAAATTAAAAAAAAGTATATGACATCAGCGTATGTGCTATAATTTCTGGGGTCAACATGATGGACTCAAACCCAGCGGAGTAGTGGCTTGACCCTGGTGCTACTCGTCACGTGTGTTGTGATAAAGAGTCTTTTGCTGGATTGACTCTTATTGATAATGGGGAGAAACTCTTCATGAGAAATTCTGCTACTTCTAATATCAAAGGACATGGAACGGTGTACCTAAAAATGACTTCCGGATAGAAGTAAAATTGCAAAATGTCTTATACGTACCTGACATGAGAAAGAATCTGATTTCTAGGAGCATATTGAGTGCATACGACTTCAAGATGGAATTATTCATGAAGTGACACCACACGTTTTGCACCATTTGGCGAGTTTTGCTCCCAAAATGGAATTATTCATGAAGTAACACCACCTTACTCTCTACAATCAAATGGTGTAGCTGAACGCAAAAATCGTACTCTATAAGAGATGATGAATGCAATGTTAACAAGTTCTGGTTTACCACAAAACTTGTAGGGTGATGCTATTTTATCAGCAAATTATCTTTTGAATAAGATACCATGTAAGAAACAAGATAAAACCCCTTATAAATTGTGGAAGGGTAGAAAACTTTCTTATAATTACTTGAAAGTGTGGGCGTGTCTTGCAAAGGTAATTGCTCCATTACCTAAATGTATGAAAATAGGTCCAAAGACGGTGGATTGTATTTTCATTGGCTATGCTAATAATAGCAACGCATATCGGTTTCTTGTGCATGAATCTAAAAACTCGGTTGTACATAAGAAAACTTTGATTGAGTCAAAGGACACTTCATTTTTTGAAGATGTGTTTCCATGTAAGGAAAAATGCAAAGGGTCGAGAACTAAAAGGTCTCGTGAACTTATTGTAAGTGACGGTCAAGTTGATCAACAAGACGTTGATGACTATAACAATCTTCAATCAATAATTGAAGAAGATGATCAAAATTTTCAAGAAGAGAATAATACGGATCATGAGGTAGAACCTAGAAGAAGTAAATGAGAAAGGGTTGAAAAATCCTTTGGTCCAGATTTCTTAACGTATATGGTTGAAGCAGAGCCTCAAACGTACAAAGAAGCTATAAGCTCTATTAAAAGCCCTTTATGGAAAGTGGTCATAAGGAGTGAGATTGATTCCATTTTGCAAAATCATACGTGGGAACTAGTGGACCTTCCTCCCGGAACTAAGCCACTAAGTTCTAAATGTATTTTCAAACATAAGCTAAAAGCGGATAGAACAATTGATAAGTACAAGGCTCGTTTAGTCACAAAAGGTACTGAAAAAAAGAAGGCATTGATTACTTTAATACGTATTCTCCAGTGTCGAGAATAACTTCCATTAGGATGATATTTGCAATTGCCGCTTTGCGAAATCTTGAAGTACATCAAGTGGATGTGAAAACAGCTTTTTTAAATGGAGATCTTGAAGAAGAAATCTACATGGAACAACCTGAGGGTTGTGTAGCTTCTGGTTAAGAAAGGAAAGTATGTAAGTTTAAGTCTTTATATGGATTAAAGCAAGCACCAAAACAATGGCATAAAAAGTTTGATGATGTTATGATAGCAAGTGGCTATCTCATAAACGAGTGTGACAAGTGTATATATGTTATTCTATGTTTGTATGTTGATGATATACTCATTGTTGGAAGCAATGAGAGAATGGTAAAACGTACCAAGGATATATTAAATTCTAAATTTGACATGAAAGATATGGGACTAGGTAATGTAATTTTAGGCATCAAAGTTCAACATTCACCTAACGGTCTCATATTGATGCAGTCATACTATGTGGACAAGATACTTGACAAGTTTAACAAAGGTGATATAGGTATAGCCAAAACACCATTAGACGTTAGTCTACATTTGTCCAAGAACAAAGGTGAATGCATAGACCAAGTGGACTATGCAAGGGTTATAAGCAGTCTAATGTACCTTACAAGTTGTATAAGGCCTGATATTGCTTATACTGTAAATAGTTTAAGTAGATTTATGAGTACACTAGGTAAAAGCCATTGGGATGTAATCGTAAGAATACTAAGGTATTTGCTATATAATCATAATTATGGACTGCACTATATGAGAGAACCTGAGGTACTAGAAGTGTATTCTAATGTTACTTGGATAGCTGACATCAAGAATTCTAAAGGTACAAGTGGGTACGTGTTCACTCTAGGAGGAGGAGCAGTGCCCTGGAAATCCTCAAGCCAATTGATTGTAACTCATTCCACAATGGAAGCTGAGTTTATGGCCTTAGATAAAACTGGAGAAGAAGCCGAATGGCTGCGTAACTTCTTAGAGAATATTCTAAAATGGCCTAAGCCTATGCCTGCAATTTGTGTACATTGCGATAATCAAGAAACGGTTAAAAGAGCACAAAACGTAATGTTTAATGGTAAGTCAAGAAACATGTGTCGTCAACATAATACCGTAAGACAACTGATCTCAACGTCGGTTATCTATATTGATTTTGTAGGATCAAAGGATAACAACATGGATCCGCTAACCAAAGGATTAAACCGAGATCAAGTTGAAAAGACATCTAAAGGAATGGAACTAAAGCCTATGAATATTTAAGGCGCTATGTGAAGGAAAACCAAACGATGTTTGACTGGAGATCCCAAGATCTTGGTTCAATGGGACAACCTAATCGCATACACCTTCTGTGGTCACTGTGGGGGTAACCCCGTGTCCATTCCTATGATGTAAACAGTGACAAAAAGGGTTAAGGTTAAGCTACATGCTTTTAATGATCCTTTGTGCATCAACGGTTGAGCAAAAGAGATCACCTATGTGAGAGTGAAGTAGAGTTGTTTCAAAGGATACTATTGAGGCGTAGTGATCTAAAACTCTTGCAGAACTAGGAGATGTTCATGACCATAATGAACATAACCATGAGAACCAAAAATCGTGATGTATTGATATTTGTGTGGGGTATATCATCGTTTACACAAATGGTAGAATAGTTCAAGGACATCGCGTCTACTAGTCAGCCAGTAAAGTAAATATACTTTCACAAGGGAATGTTCAAAGGTTGTAGCCTACTTATCCTATGTAAACATTGGCCAAAGAGCATTTTTTCCCTTCAAATTTTGGAAAATGTCCTTGTTGTTTTCAATTTTCATTCATGTGGGGGATTGTTGGAAATATGACATATTAGATAATGTTATGCATTATCTACTTTAGGCTAAATTATAATATGGAAAAACTATGAGTTGAATAACATGAAATATGTCATTGTATTCTACGCTTCGAGAGCTTTCCAACGATATATTATACGCCTAAAATGGATTAAAGGTGAATGAGAAATTGTAGTTTAAAGTTTGGACATCTGTCAAATTTAGACGCGTTAAATCGGTGATTCGTAACTGAAAAAATATTGCCATGTAATTTTTTTTTCACCAGATTTTTTATTTGAGATTAGTGGATTTTAATCCCTTAGTCAATAGATTTTCTCATAACCTTCATGGTTAATGACCATAAATTTGTGGTTACAAGGGTTAATGCCATTTAAGCCAATTTAATCCATATTAATGTCATCTACCCTATAAATACCTATTCTTGTAGCCTTCTCCCCGAAAAACACTTGTTCTTCACTCTTTTGCTCTAGGAAAAATCCAGCTGGTATTTGTGCTCGTTTACTTTGTGATTTAATTTCTGATTTCATACTAAAAATATCTCTCAATGTTTCCATTCCTTTTACAAGAAGGCTACTTAGTATTAGATTCTTATGAATTGCTCTTCACACGGTTAGAGTTCGCCTACGATTGCGGTTGTATCCTGGGAGACAAATTCACCGGTAGCGGACGAATAATTGTCTTAAGGAAACTGAGTTTCATGCCTCCATAATAAACGTCATTTCGGTAAAAAATTTCAGAGTGTGTTATTATTCTAATTGTATTTTTCTATCTCTTACTCCATTGTAATTTATAATTTATACTTAATAAAAAAATATAGTGTTATTTTTTTTATTTTAATACCGCTAATAACAATCAGGTCAATGGTTAAAAATGCACATCTTTGCTAAGAAGTATGTCGCTTTTCTTTACTTTTTACAAAATTTTGGCTTCGCTTCAGGAAAAAAAAACTAGAACAAAAATACAAAGAAAACAAGCTGAGATGAATGATCAATTCTCATTATTCAGAGATGTCAATTCTCATTCTTCAATCTCAAATGGTAACTGTGTACATCATTGTTATTTATATTCAAGGTTTCAAAAGCGCTATGTGCTAATCGGAAGGTTGGGGTTTCGAAGGCTTAGACGGGGTCTGGCCGGGGCCTAAGCAGATTTGAAAATTTTTTATTTTTAAAATTATTATAGATAAAAGTATAAATTCAACTAAAAAATTAAGAATAATACAATAATATTTCATAAAAAAAATAGTTTAGCATATGAAAACATAAGTTTTAGTTAATTTTTATATAAAAATACATCAAAATTAAAATCAATTCCTTAAAAACAAATATCCTCACTAATTTTTTGTGGTTTATAGCGTACCATTTTTCGGTCTGAGATTCAAAATGAAAATTGTATTGTGAATATTTTGTTGTACATTAGTTTTACCAACTGTGCTACCTTTTTTAAATTGAAAACATTGAACTATAATTATTATAGGTATCAGTATCTTAAAAATTGGGAAAAAATTCGGACTAGGCAGTGGCTAGGCGGAAAAAATCGGACTAAGCGGTGCCTATGCGGCAATATGCCGGTCTAGCGCCCGTGGAATGAAACGTGGAGCGGCGAGCCTCAAAATAGCGCCTCGACAGAGTTTAAACAAAGTTAAGCGGAGAGTTTTAAAACACTGTTTATACTCTGTTGAATACAATCTAGAGAATTGGCGCCAAAGTTACTGCCCGTAACAAAATCAAGGAGTTTGTTACTGCCAGCTGTCAGGTTTGTTGTTGATCTGGACTTTGTACCACGAGCTGCTTTTCATGTGGTTTGATTGAGTTCTTCTGCAACATAAAGTATAAGAGAGTAAAATATAAATTTGCCAAAATTTAAATACTACTTCGTGAAAAATATCAGAGTTCAAAATATTTCGTACATATCTTGAATTTTAACCGTAATTTTAATAAATTTCCATAAATCATTAACATATAATTTGAAAAATGTGAGATTTTTTTATGTCAAAGCTCAGCAAGGTGCATAATGGTTAAAAGAGCAAAGGGACGAATACGCTAGTATGAAATTCTGGCAAGTTGCAATGTGGGCAGTTAAGAAAGTTACCATTTTAAGCAAAATGTTTCAATCCCATTCACTTATGGGTAAACTTAAAAAACATACCATGTGGTTTGATCGTTTTGCAAAAAGGTATTTGTGGAATTTTTTTTTCAAAATGGTGCATGTGGTTTTAAAAGTTTGCAAAAAGAGGATTTTTAAAATTTTAAAACCACATTTTGAAGGGTAATCTTGTCCTTTTTGAAGTAAAATTTTGCTGGTTAGTTAATGAAAATATAATACACCTTTGTGATAAATTTTAGAATTTTTTGAGAAGTATTAATATTTTTTTAATAAAAATTTGATTCTAACTTTAAAAAATCAAACCAAAATGAAAGTTTTCCGAACCTTACTTAAGTCTTGATATATAATTCTTAAATAATATAGTTAAAATATAGGAAGGTTAAATTTATTGAAATAACTGGTGGAGCAATGTAATTCCCAAACCACATGCACCCTTTTAAAAACTTTTGAAACCGCATCCACTCTTTTGAAAAAAAAATCCACAAGCACCTCTTTGCAAAACGATGAAACCACAAGGCATATTTTTTAAGTTTATCCTTCACTTATCTTAGAGCAAGTGCAGTCATTCCCCATTTTAGAGACTTCTCCAAAATAAAATGGGGAATGAATATAGGGAATGATTCAATTCAATCATTCTCCATATAGGATCATTCTCCATATAATATATTAAAATAATATTACTTTTTATATTTTTATTATATTTAGTTCTTGTTTTGCTATTCTTTTTATTAGTTTAGTAGTAAAATATTATTATTTTAAAGGGAAGTTGAATTAGAGATGTAAAATAAGAAAGATAATTGAAGCAAAACACTATAAATTTCTCAATATAGGGTTATAGAAATAGAAAATGGAGAATATGATTGAATTTGCTACGATATCAAGTTATTAAAGGATTCAATTCTGTGTATGTCATTCCCAAAATGATATAAAATTATTTCTTAATTTAGAACCAGTTTATTATTATAATTGTAATAACATAACATGTAATTCACGTATAGATATTTATTTTTACTACAAAAAATTTATAAGCAGAATATTTTTATTAGCATTTATTTGCACGCCCCCTTTCTTCCAGTTTACTTAGGACCACCTTTCACCTTATGAAAATGTCTAAAATAGAGCTGATCTTAACATTCCTTAACTCAGAGTTTAATCATTTAGTGTGTTAATACCCAAGTGACCCTTGCAATGTTGAACAATTATAGGTTTATCCCAAACAAATGAAAAGGCCGAGTTAATACCTTTACTACTAAAGTCTAAAACGTAAGAACCTCATTATTACTCCTGATTTTCGATTAAACAAATTTTGGGCCATTTGTTTAATCGATCAGCTACCTTTGTCATTTAGTCTTTTCATAACTTTCCTTTTAAATGTAAAAATCTAAGTCCAAGTGCGCAGTATTAAATTAGAGTATTTTACTACATAGATTAGTTAAAACTGAATGACAAAGAAAATCAATTATGGTTTGGCTAGTTATAAACTTATAGTTACATATAACATGGAGTAGAAAATTAACTTCAGTAAATGGTAAAGATGATACGTGTCATGAATTGGTGAGAGCTCAATATTTCACCTGTAGTGTAAATCTTGCAAAATGAAGTTTGAAGAATAAAAAATGAGGATTATGGTTGGACTTGCTCTATGACTACTTCAAAACTCTTACTTGATTGATATCCAAGGCATATATTCTTCAATCTTCCCTGAATTGAACTTTTTATGTAAATTTATAACTTTGTATAGCAGAAATTCAATTGAATATGTTTTAGGGATTATAAGTCTAAAAGAGAGGTGAGTCTTACCATAACGATAATGTTGATGTTCTATAATCTGAAGGTCATTGTTTCAAATCCTAAAAACAGTCTCTTCATGAAAATGCAGGAGCAAGGTTGCATACTACAAAATAGACTTGTTCAAGTAACTTGCTACCCACGTGATCAGCCCATGCCCGATGTCTATCGATCATGATTGGACATCTAAATTTCCATATTGTCCTGGCCCAGCCCAAACCCATAGAAGCCTGAAAACGTAATTGGTTGGGCTTGAATGTTATCTCAAAAGTACAAGCTAGACCTGCCCATTTATATATAATATATTATGTAAATATCACAAACTAGTAATATTAAATGATAATTATTTTAGGCCACATGTTAAAATCACATTTAATACTAATTGAAAACAATGTAATAATATTACATTTTAATAATTTAATGTTCTATGTCATATAATAATTCAATTTTGTTAGGTTTTACGGTAAAAATTTTGGATGAATAGTATCTATTATCAATATAATGTGAAATTATAATTTAATTTTTAATTTAATAGATTTTTTTTTAGAAATATTTTAAACATAATGTTTATATCATGGACGAGTCAGGTTTGGAAAGGAAGTTTGAAAGTCAAATTTGGCCTGATCCAAGCCCAGATACTATTTTTTTGGGTTGAGTTGGGTTTGGATAGAGTATTCTTTTGCATTGCTTGACCAAACTCGATCCAATCACAGTCTACTCTCCCCATTAAATAAGTCTATTATAGCGCCTTAGTAATTTGAAATAAAATCTTTAGTGTAAATTTAATTTGAAAAGGCATGTTTGGTATTGCTTTTTAAGCTATTGCTTGAATAAGTTGTTTTCACAAACTTTTAATATAACTATAATTTTGACTTTGAACAACATTTTGATCATTTATATTAATTAGTTAGGAAGTATCTGATTTGGTTTTTTTTTCCAAAACTAAATCAACTGCCTCTAGATCCACAAGTTGGCTTTGGTACAATCGATAAATCTACAAATTATGGGTCAAAATGATCATAGATAAATTTCTAACTACCACAAAAATTCCTATTATTTTAAAAAATTAATTACCTCTAAAAAAATATGAAAATAAAGCTTTTTAAAAAAATAGTTAAACTCACCTTAAATATATGATATAATGCTAAAAGTCTATTGAATTTATCTTTGCGATTGGATAAAAAGGAGTAAATTAAATAATTATAATAAAGAATTGATTGTGGCAAGGTAGGTCTAAGCCAATGTTATCTATACCATACCGAGACTCATATTGGTGAGCTTAATAATATGCGATATAATCGGTATTACTAATAGTTTTATCAGTTTTTTATTTTTTAAAGAATATATATTTTTTATGATTTGTAGTGGCTATTGTAATATTTTTTAGGTCATTTGCAACCCTACTGCGTGTTGCCAGAGGGGTTTTGGAAAGAAATATATATTATTTATTGTAACTCTTTTTTAGATCTTTTATGTCTTTAGCAACGCTTTTATGTCTTTAGCAACGCTTTTAAATCTTTAGCAACGTTTTCTAAGTCTATAGCTATACTTTTACTTATTACTAGAAGAATTTTGAAAGTTCGGATTTAAACTGGTACGCCAATTTATCAATTTTTTCCAGTTCAACACGATTTTCTTCAATTTTTTACTAATACTGATTTTTACGTATACCGTACTATATGCATGATGATTTGCAATAAAATCGATCGAATCAGCTGGTACAATATGGTACAGATAACGTTGGTCTAAACCGTAAATTGGCGAAGGATTCTATTTACCTTTATTTTTTTTATTATTATAAAAAGCCCTTTATTTTTTTAAAAGAAAAGAAATCGAAGAGACAACACACTGTACCACTGTAGAGGGTGACAGAAACCCAGAAGTAGAGAGAGGGAGTTGAAAGAGAGGTACACAATACACAATTAAAGTCCAAAATTTAGAGAAAATAGGAAAAAAATTTGTGGAAAGAGAGAAGAGAGAAAAAGACAGAGAAAGAGAGACACTTTATTGCCTTTTTTATGATGCACGCATCCATGGGAAAACAGAGGGTACAGATTACAACAGCTACTGCTCATAGCTAGAAGAAAGATTTACCAAGAACAAGAACAGAAGAAAAATTGAAAAAAAGAACACAAATTGATGGATTAAAAATGGAGCTTGAAGAAGAGATAGAATATGGTATGCATGGAGCAGTGATGGGTAGAAGAAAGTTCCGGTCTTTTTTCAAATCTGAGCTAACCCATTAGCGCAAATCTTGGTTACTTTTTAATCGGAAAACAAAGAAAGAAGAGAGATTCTTGATTTTCCGGCGGCCGGCGTAGATGAGTGGGCTGCCCTTTCTTTTTCAGGGGAAGGGGGGTTTAGAAATTGATATAGCTAATTTATTATCTCAGCAAGAGAAAAAACAAGTAAACAGCTTTACAAGCACAGAGCCAACTTCAGTTCTTCATATGAGAAGAAGTCCAAGCCCGCCTACATCAGCTTCAACTCTCTCCTCCTCCTTCAACGGCGGCGCCGCCGCCGCCGAGAAAACCGAAAGAAAAGATGAATGGGCAACTCTGCAGCCAATTCCGACCGGTTTAAACCTTGTTTCAACAGGAGAAAGGTGTGGGCTTGGACTTGAAGACTGGGAGAATATGCTCTCAGAGCCCAACCAAGAACAGTCCCTGCTGAGGTGGATCGCCGGCGATGTGGATGACTCGTTTGGACTCCGGCAAGCGCTAAACAAACCGGCGACGGCTGATTTTGACGGCAATGGGTTAGGAATTGTGGACCATGGAGCTGTGGTTGAACCCATTGTGGCTGGTTTTGGGTTCAATGGGAATTCAAAGGTCGGGTCTTTAGTATCTCCGCCGTCTTCCTCCGGCGGGTTATTGTGTCACAAAAAACCAATTTCCGGTCAATTTCATGGTCAAATTGAAGTTTCAGAGGGAAAGCCCCAAATATTAGATCCACATCTGTTGATAAATCAAAACCCTAATTTTTTCCTGCCGCCGCAAGAAATTCACCTCCTTCAGCCGCATTCTAAACGCCATAACTCCGGCGGATTTATCGACTCAATCCCTCAAATAATCCCCAAGCTTCAATTTCATCAACAGCAGCAGCAGCACCATTTGGGTGTTCAATTTCTTCAGAAACCACCGCCAACGGCGGTGAAGAAAGAGGAAATTAACGGCGGGCAACAGCAGGCGTTACTCGACGAGCTCTACAAGGCGGCAGAGCTTATAGGGACTGGGAATTACTTACACGCGCAAGGGATATTGGCGCGGCTCAATCAACACCTCTCCCAAAATGGAAAGCCTCTCCAAAGGGCAGCTTTCTATTTTAAGGAGGCTCTTCAATTGCTCATTGTCACCAACACAAACCCAGTTTCTGCCCCTCTAAGGGCCCCCCCTACACCCTATGATGTCATCTTCAAAATGGGCGCTTACAAAGCCTTCTCTGAAATCTCCCCGCTTATCCAGTTCATCAACTTCACCTCTAATCAAGCCCTCCTTGAAGCCATTGGAGATTCTAAAAGAATTCACATAATTGACTTTGATATCGGTTTTGGCGCTCAGTGGGCCTCTTTTATGCAGGAACTCAGGGGTGGCCCGGCCTCCCCTTCATTGAAAATCACAGCTTTCGCCTCGCCTTCAACTCATAACCCACTCGAGACCTTCTTAATGCGCGAAAACTTGACCCAATTTGCTAATGATAACGGTATATCTTTCGAACTCGATTTGATCAATTTCGATTCCTTGTTGGATCAAAGCTGTTATTCCCTTTTTAACAATAGTGAAGAAGTTGTGGCTGTGAATTTCCCTGTTTGGTGTTCTTCGAATCAACCCTCTTTATTTCCTTCATTGCTTCGATTCATAAGGCAGATTTCCCCGAAAATCGTGGTTTCTTTAGATAGAGGGTGTGATCGGACTGACCTTCCATTTTCGCAGCATATACTCCATGGAATTCAATCTTATATTCATTTGTTTGAATCTTTGGATGCTGTTAATGTGGGTGTTGAAGCTGTGAACAAAATCGAGAAGTTCTTAATCCAGCCGAGGATTGAGAGTTCGGTTATGGGGAGAATTCGGTCTCCGGATAAAATGCCGAATTGGAAGTCAATGTTTGCTTCTGCCGGTTTTACCCCGGTAACTTTTAGTAACTACAGTGAAACTCAGGCGGAATGTGTCGTAAATAGGACTCCTGTGAGGGGGTTTCATGTGGAAAAGCGGCAAGCTTTGCTTGTTCTTTGCTGGCAGCGAAGAGAGCTTGTCTCGGCTTCGGCTTGGAGGTGCTGACGCGGCGGGGGAGCGCGTTTTGACTGACAGCTGGCAGGGGAGAGGGGAGGTTGGTTTTTTTCGATCGACTCGGTTTGAACTTAGTTTAATGTTGTTATTGTGTTAATAATTGAATTGTTATTAATGATGCATTGCCTCCTTTTGGTATTAAGATGGTCTCCACTGCTTGTTATCTAGTGAACTAAACATCTAACTGGAGATTTTAGTAGGGAATTATTTGTTTTCAAATGGATATTAATGTGCTAAACATCTGAGGTATTTTTTGCTTTTGTTTTCCTGGTGCAGAATTGTTTAATGTTGTATACTTGCAATGAATCGGCAACTAGTCGAAAAGAGAACTTGAAATTTGTTCTTTCTGTACTTAGCGAAACTTTTCCAGTTCATGTCAATCTCTTTGTTATTCTTGCTGATTTTTCGGGCTGCTTTCTCAAGCTTGAAAAGCTATATTTTCAAGTTTAAGCGTAGATTTTGACATTTGAAAATTAATAGCACACATATCCTAAGTTAATATTAAATTAACTGTTGAAATCTTTTGATCAAAACCAAACTAAGTTATTCCATGGAAAGCTTGTGAGTGGAGCTTTTTAGGATAACAACTGACCCTTGGAATTATAATAGAACATAGATGAGTAGACATTTTACCTTGTGAGAATCTTCTTGTTATAAGCAAGATTCTAGTGTTCAATCTCTGAAAAGTCGACTTTTGTTCATGTCTTTTTGAGTTTCACCTTCTACCATTATCTATTTTGAATTAAATAATCAAGAATCTTGTAGTCTTTATGCTTAAGCTGAGGGTAGCAAGATATTTCGCTGTGTAGTAGATTTTTCGTGCTTAATTTTAGCTCGGATTGAGATCGATTTGGTTGAAAATATGTTATGATAGCTTCATAGTTGACGGTTAAAATTAGATTAGTTGTAGATGTCAAGGATTATGTAAAATAATGATTTATTAGTTGTGCTGTTTAATTGTCTAAATCTTGTAGCACTTACACTGGTACAAGCTATCTTAAAGTAAGTGAGAAATATAGATACATTATTACTAGATTTATTATAATAAAAAAGGGGAATGTATGATTGTAATGTAAATATATTCAATAAGTATAAAGAATGAAGTAGCTAAAAAACAATAACTTAAAAAGACACCTAAGATTAGCATTATAATGTAAGTGTAATAACAATCATACCAGCTCTAATAACATGCTTGTGTTGAATTTTGTCTGAATTTTTTCCTTCTTTTTTTTCCATATTTATATATACATATTTTTTGGTTCACCGGAGCTTTGCTCCGACTATATCCAGATCCGATCCAGGTCGCACATCTGGTTGTGGTGGGTGAGTCTCCCATAAGGATTTTCTACATTCATTAGGATTCAAACTCGCGACCTTGCTTAAGCGATATCAAACTGCTTACCATTTAAAACATCAATGAGCCATATTATATATAAATGCATGTATATATACCACCAAACACGTAACGCGTCATTCTCAGCTTTTCTCTCTGTTTACATAAAATCAAATGTTTAATTTTACACCTAATTATGTTTGCAGGTTTAGTATTATAAAAGATAGTACAGTGCGTTTGCTATTTTTAAAATTAGTTATTGGACATCTACTAATCGATTCACATGCCTCATGTTTCATTGAAGTTGTTTTTCGTAAGAAAATAATAATTGTGTTTTTTTTATCCATTGCTGTTGGTCTGTGATAGAGAAATTTAAGTATTAATATTATAAAATTGAGTATGTAATAAAACTCTTTGAAAATAGTAGTATTATATTGAAGAGAACATGCGTAGCATGGACAACGACAAAGATTAATCACAGCTTAATTATATGGTTTGTCAAAATTTTCCACTCTTTAAAATAATGAATGATTAATTGATTAATATATACAAAACGTCGGTTTTGTTGAAAACGAACTTTTATTAAAATAAAAATTCCCTCCAAACAACCTCGATAATGGTAGGAGATGGTTAGTTAGTTAAATTATAAATAATCGAAACAACAATAAATTAGTACTAAGAAAGTACTAAAAATGTAAAATAAATTTACCAAAAAGTATAAATTAAAAAGGTTGTTATGGGTCTTGAATTTTAGTAGTAATTCTAATAAGTTCTTCCCTTTATTTTATTAATTAATTTTTGAGATAAGATTAGATTTAATTGGTTTAAGAGGTGATCAAGAAGGGGCAAATGTCTCAGTTTAGTGGTTGTGTCATAAAGCTGTAATGAGTCGTTAGTTTCATGGACAACGCCGGTACCATTGGTAGGTTGCTGAAACGAAAAATTATGGGTACTCTTAACTTTCGAGAAACACTACTCTCTCTTTTAAATACCGAAAATTATCTCTAATATTTATCAGATTGAGACATGTTAGAGATTCAAATCTAAAATAAATTTTTTTTTATTATAAGCTTAAAATGGCAAATTAAAAAAAAGTGATTAAATAATTAAGAAGCCATAGAAGCTAGAAAACCAATCAAACACAAAGGAGGCTATTAAAGTAAATTAAATAAAACAAAAAAGTTGCCTTCATGGGCTGTCCTGTAAGGCTCCTATCACTTTCTTGATAAAGAGGTTACACTTGCAATAACTACTAATTAATGTCTATTACCTCTAATAATTTGAAGCTTTGTTTACTTTCAATCATGGCTTAATAATTTTGTTTTTCTAAGTTAATATACCTCCCCATCTTACCTCCCTCGCAACTAAGATTTACTACTAAGGCCCTGTTTTTTTAAATTTATTTTCAGTTCAGTTTAGTTTAGTTCAATTCAGTTTAGTATTATTCAGTTCAGTTCAATATTATTCAGTTTAATTCAGTTTTAGTATACAATATTCAATATCCAGCATTCAGCATTCAGCATCCAGCAATCAACATTCAACATTCATTATTAAGTTTAAGTTTATTCATTATATCAATATTATTAATTATATTATTATTTATAAATAATCAAAAGTAATAAATATTAATGATAATATCATTTAATTTAATTTCAGTTCATTTCTATTTATATATTATATAAATATTAATAATTAATATTAGTAATCACAAATAACAATAAAGAAAAAGTAACTAAAATAATATTTTTAAAATTATTAATTATTATTTTTACGATTAATAATTTTGTAGGATAAATAAATAAAAGTAATAATATTTTATAAATGTTGATAACAATTAAAATAATAAGGTAATATTCATAACAATACTTGCAATAAAATATAATTTATAATAATAATAATAATTTATAATGGTATATTAAATAATAATAATAATAATAATAATTATTATTATTATTATTATATGTAACAATTAAATAATTTTATCAGAATATATAACATTATTTAAAGCGTTATTAATCATTATTATTATGTTAATAAATTTTAATATTTTAAAAATATTATTTATATTATTAATTATAATTCAGTTTCAGTATTATTCAATTTCAGTATCATTCAGTTCAATTTTAGTACAGTTCAGTTCAATACCAATCAGTTCAATTTAGTTCAATATATTTACTTATAAGTTAAATAGAAGAGGGCTTAAAACTCCTTTGTTAAAAATGATAGTGATGGAACCAATATTTGTCGTGAATAGTTTTGCAACAAAAGTTCTTATTTGGTAGCCGAGCATTCATGACGAACACATTTAACATTCGTCGTGAATGCTCCAAACCTTCGCCTCAACTAGTAGTTGGGTGTTTACAACCAATGTTATTAATACCATACTGCGTTTCATACCGGTGAAGTCAATAGTACACGTTCTAATTGATATTATCAGTATTATTGGTGGTTTTACTAGTTTTGTATTTTTTAAAGAATATATATTATTTATGATTTCTAGTAGCTATAATGCTTTTTAGGTTTTTTGCGACCCTTTAGGGTGGTGCCAGAGGAGTTTTGGAAAGAAATATATATTATTTGGGGTTTCCAGTGGCTATTGCAACTCTTTTCTAGGTATTTAGCAACTCTTTTCTGTCTTTAGCAACGCTTTTGAGCCTTTAGCAATGCTTTTCTAAGTCTTTAGCAACCTTTTTATTCAATGCCAGAAGGATTTTGAGAAAATCGGATTTGAACCGGTATACTGGTTTACCACTTTTTCCGGTTCAACCCAAATTTTTTCAGTTTTTTACTAAAACCGGTTTTGCATATACCGTACTATACCCATGGCTGATTTACAGTAAAACCGATTGAACCGACCAATACAGTACGGTATTGATAACATTGTTTACAACAATTGGTACCACTGGTTGGGCCATAATTGTAAATATCCAACTACTGGTTGGACGTTTTTCTATTAACGCTTGTGTTTGATTTAGAAATATTTTTTGGATTTAGGTTATTTTACTCTTTTCCAAAGGTGATAATTAGTAATTTTGGGTAGTAAATATTAGCTCCATTTTTTCAAATGGAGATATCAACCTGATGTTTTCTCTTGTTACATATGTTTCATATTTTTTATCCCATTTGTATTAAAAAAAAGCGATAATATAGCAAAGAAATTGACGGAATATAGCATGTAATATCGTAGAATTGTAAACAAAATATGCTATTTCTATTAATATTACATATTTGGAGCATTTTTCAGTAGCATATAAGTAAAAAAAAAGAAAATATTAGTAAGTAGGTATTTCAGAATTTATTCAATAATTGCCTTTTTACGACATCAAACATCATTTGATTATAGTAATTAGCAACTACTTTTAGCTATTTCAGAAAAAAAAAGCATCAGTTACATAAAAAACTATCAAAAAAATACACAATAATGTTAGGAATGAATCCAATACCGCTTTCGAATGGTATACTGAACTTGTATACAAATAAGGCCCTCAAGGCTTTAACTTAAACGACGTATTTTAAAGCCGCGAGGTTAGCCGTAAATGACAATAAAGTGAACAATTTCGTTCAAATTATAAATAACCGTTATCAGCACGATCGCGATAGGGGTGTGTTAGAGATAGGAGAGGTGATAGTAATTCTCCAGTACCAATAGTGGCAGGAGACTTGTGTATATATATTAATTAGGGTTTAGCAAATTACATTGACAACTATAACCCTATAATAATTTATACAATTATATTTACACAAATAATATATACACTAACATCCCCCCTCAAGTTGTTGAGTTAGGGTGGAGGCCATAGCCAACTTGTCTCTAAGAAAACGGAAGCGTGTGGATGACAACAGCTTGGTTAATATGTCGGCTATTTGTTCTTCAGTCGAAATGTACCGCACATTTAACTGCTTAGACGACACCCTCTCTCGAACAAAATGAAAATCAAGTTCAAGGTGCTTTGTACGGTTATGGAAAATTGGATTAGCTGCTAGGTATGTTGCGCTTAAGTTGCCACACCATAGAGTAGGGCAACACGGTAAAGGAAAACCAATGTCTGATAATATCATACCAATCCATGCTAATTCAGATGTAGCTGTAGCAAAAGCACGATATTCAGCTTCAGTCGAAGATCGGGAAACTGTCTGTTATTTTCTTGATGACCAGGAGATAACGTTAGTCCTATGGTAAATTGCAAAACCAGTTGTAGATCGCCTATCATCCGGATCACCCGCCTAGTCCGAATCCGAATAGCCCTGAATCTGAATCCGAGGTTGACGGGTATAGTGCAAACCGAGAGAAATGGTTGACCGCAGATATCTCAGGATTCTTTTTAAGGCTTGCCAGTGAATATCAGTAGGACTGTGCATATATTGTGCTACCTTGTTCACCGAAAATGCATTGTCCGGTCTCGTGATTGTCAAATATTGTAAGCCGCTAACCAAGCTACGATAAAGGGTGGCATTTTCAAGAGGAGTTCCGGTCGAAGCTGAAATTCCAGCAGTGGTAGCCGTCGGTGTTGACACTCCTTTGCAATCCCCCATTTTGGCCTTTGTTAGTAAGTCCCGGATGTACTTTTGTTGGTTGAATAGTAAAGCATTTGAATCACGATGAAATTCCACACCAAGGAAAAATTTGGCTGCCCCTAAATTCTTAATAGCAAAATGTAATTGTAAATGATGAATTAGTTCTGCCTCATGGTTCAGATCATTGCTCATAAGCAAAATATCATCCACGTAAATCAAGCAAAAAATTGTAGTCGAACCTCGATGGAAGTGATACAAAGAGACATCTGCCTTTGAAGGATGAAAACCGAACGCTACTAAGGCTTGAGTTAGCTGTCGATGCCACATACGTGGTGATTGTTTTAGACCATACAAAGATTTGAGTAATTGACAAACGTGATGAGAGCGAGTGGAGTCAACAAAACCAGGTGGTTGTGTCATGTAGATCGGTTCGTCAAGGTCACCATGAAGGAAAGCATTTGAGATGTCTAGATGAGTGATTGATCAATCAAATGAAACTGCTAAAGAGAGCAGTAAATGAATTGTGGTAGGTTTCACTACCGGACTAAAGATGTCATGATAGTCGAGACCCGGCCTTTGATGAAAACCTTTAGCTACCAATCATGCTTTATGCCGTTCAATGGAACCATCCGGGTGAAGCTTGGTTTTGAACACCCATTTACAGCCAATAACATTAGAACGAGTTGGAGGGGGCACTAGCTTCCATGTGGCATTTTGAATTAGAGCGTTAAACTCCTCGGACATTGCCTTACGCCAAAAATCATATTTGGATGCCTCACTAAAACAGGTTGGGTCATGAGATGCAATAGTTGTCAGGTTGGATTTTGGTTTAGGTAAGTGGCCAGTTGATTATCGGGTTGTCATTGTCTTTGGTGGAGGTGGTGGTTTTAAGTTTCGTTTGGGTGGATTAGGGGTTTTATTTTTGGGTAATTGGATTTGGGAAATTGTTGTAGGTCAACTATCAGTGGAAGGGCTGGTAATTGTGTCATAGGTTGGGTATTTCTAGGTGATTTTGACGTTGTGGCTGGTGTTGTAGTGGATAGTGATGTAGGCGAGTTTAGTTGAGGGCGTTGGGTAGTTGGTGCTGCTGAAGGTCCAGGTTGAGGAGTTGTGGATGGACGGTGTGGTGTTGGTGAGGCCAAAGGTTCAGGTATAGGCTGTAGATGAATGGTGGGTTCAATATTTAGTTTTGATAAAGTAGCAGGAGCAATATCTTCACTCAAGTCCGAATAAGGGAACACTTGCTCATCAAAGACAACATGACATGAGACAAAGAGTTTATTAGTACGAGGATCCAAGCAACGATATCCCTTATGAATTCTACTGTAACTTAGGAAAATACACTTTTGAGAGCGATAATGCAACTTATGAGGGGAGTATGTTCGAAGCCAAGGGTAGCATAGACAACCAAAAATATGTAATGACAAATAATCAGGTGAAGTGGCAAATAACTTTGAAAAAGGAGAAGCATGATTCATAGTAGGAACATGCATACGATTAATCAGATAAATAGTAGTGTCAAAAGCATTAGACCAGAATTTCATAGGCAAATTTGCTCGATTTAACAAGGAAAGACCTGTTTCAGCAACATGACGATGCTTTCGTTCCGCAGCCCCATTTTGCTCCGGGGTATACGGACACGACAACCTGTGAACAATTCCATTTTCAGCAAGATAATTTTTCATGGCAAATAATTCACCACCCCCATCAGATTGTAGAATTTTGATAGGGCAACCAAGAAATTTCTCAACCATAGAACGAAATTTAATAAACGTAGATAAGACTTCGGACTTATAACGCAAGAAAAATATCCAACTATATTTGCTGAAAGAATCATAAAGTAATAGATAATACGAAAATCCATCATGTGATTGAATTGGGGAAGGCCCCTAAACATCTGAACAAATTAAATCTAACGGTCCAGACACTACAGACTCAGACAAAATAAATGGTAGTTTGTGACTTTTACTAACCGCACAACTAGAACATAAACTAGATTGAGACTCATTATTCTTGGAAGAAAAATCGATCTGCTGACTACGAAGGAGACGACGAACAACTGGAGCTGCTGGATGACCAAGCCTCTCATGCCAGGTGGACAAAGAGGTTAGATGACACTTCACTGGACCACACAAACTCGACGGAAGCGCATAAAGACCATTCCTATTCAGGCCTTGCAGAAGTACCTGTTTCGAATTCAGATCCTTCACCATAAAAAATTTGTCAAAAAACTCAAACGAAACATCATTAGAATTCGTCAGTGAACTAATATAAATCAGATTTGTATTAGAGTTAGGTACATGCAAAACTTTTGACAAACGAAGGGAATTATTATGAACAAGAATTGAAGTAGACCCAATATTTTCAATTGGAAGGGAAGAACCATTACCTAGATGAACTTCTTTTGGACCAGTGTACTCAGAATGCAGGGATAGCTGTCCCAAATCCGTCGCCAAAAGATGAGTTGCTCCGCCGTCCATAATCCAGTTTGGGTCTGGTTGGTGAACAGTGGTGTGATTAGAAGTTGGTGGGTAATGGTTTTGGCCTGTATTGATTCGGGGAGTAGGGCACTGTCTCAAGAGGTGTCCAAAACCTTGACAATTGTGGCCTTTCATAGTCCCAATGTCTAGTGGAGCAGAATACGACTGGTGGGAAGTAAAAGGTGAAGCCGATGGATTATGCGGATTATGACCATATTGCTGGCCGTGAGGAGTAGTTGGTTGTCCTCGGCATTGCAAATTGTCATTCTGATGTTGGTAATACCCACGGCTGCGTCCTCTAACGTGACCAAGAGAATGGTTTGGCTTGACCGTATAATGAATGGAAGGGCTATTCATCTCATCAGTAATTTGTTTGTCCCTTTTTATATGTCTTTCTTCAGTCATCAACAGGGCCTATGCAGTCATCTTGACAGGGCCTGTTACGCTGCCATTGATATGGTTAATTAATCCACAACCTGCGATCATAGGAGTAATGAGAGTTTTCCACAGAACGAAGTTGGTGGAGTCAATTTTTATAGGAAGCTGATGGCTGAACGAAGGTGCGGCAGTGGCTGAAGTAGCGTTAACCGAATTGGAAATTGTCTTGCTTGTGGTGCCGGAATCAGCCATGATAAGAGTGGGAAAAGGCGGTGATGGTGAGCGACAAAGAAAAATGAATCAAAGAGAGGATCGATGGTGGCTGTGAGCCAAGAAAAGCTCTGATTACCAAGATAGGAGAGGTGATCGTAATTCTCCAATACCAATACTGGCAGGAGACTTGTGTATATATATTAATTAGGGTTTAGCAAATTACATTGACAACTATAACCCTATAATAATTTATACAATTATATTTACACAAATAATATATACACTAACAGTTAGGAATGAATTCCCCATCACTCTCGAATGAGCTACTCAGCTTGTATATAAGTAGGAACCTGAAGGCCTTAACTTGAATAACGCATTTTAAAGCCGTGAGGTTGGCTGTAAACTGCGCCAAAATGGATAATATTGTTCAAGCTGTTTATAACAAATAACAACTAAACTTAAGAAGCCAACGAAAAACCATTTAGCTAAGTTGAAAGAAAAGTCTCCAGGCTTTCCATGATAAAAAAACAGTAATTTTTTCTAACTCTATTAAGCACATCAATCTCAAATTGCTTCATGTTAATTCATGTATGACCAACATTAATTTTGTCCTCTCCCTCTTTTTTTTGGTAAGAAAGAAAAGAAAAAGAACAAGTTATGAAGCAATAAGCCTTGGAAATGTCACTCCCACAATGTCTTGACGGAGGATATCAAGAACCCTGAGGAAAGGAACGTCGAAGAAGAAGCATCCAATTGGAAGAGTTGCACCATGAGCCGCTAAATGATACGCACACTAATTTCCCTCTCAGTAGACATGTTGAAGTCTGACAGTCCAATCTCGATGAAGAAGTCTCCTTATCTCGACAATGATTGCAAAATTTGCATTGACCCCATTATCTTCCCTAGTTATCATATCAACCACATACCTACTATCAACCTCAACCACCAACTTCCTCACCCTCAAGTCCCACACAAGCAACAAACCATCGATCACCCCCCATAGCTCCGCACTAGCGATAGAACACCGCTCTATATTCCTAGCATAACCTCCTATCCATCAGCCATTAATGTCTCCTAAAACTCCTCCTGACGAAGCCTTATAGTCCGCTCCTAAGACTGAGCCATCACTATTAAGTTTGATCTAATCTTCTAGCGGTGCCGACCATCCGATTTGACTCCACACGCAATCTGTCCTACCCTTCCCCCCACACCTCTCGGCCATGGTGAAAGCTTCCTCCATCCCCGCCGCTTGTGCCACTAGAGAAGAGGTCAATTGTTCAACATCTTAAAAAACGAGCAGGTTCCTCCTCCTCCAAAGCAACCAACAAGATATGCCGAAGAATAATCCCTAACTATGAAAGCCAAATTTATATTTTTCCCATAAGTTACCACTCATCCATGTCAACAAATCACAGCTTAGAAACTTGGTGACTTGATCCTCCCCAACAATACCACCCCACATTTCCCTAACCGTTGGGCACACTCGTAGAATATGTGAAAGACTCTCAGATGAGTCATGGCACCTACTACAAGTCATGTTAGTAGTAAGATGCCTCCTCCCCCGCTCCTCATAGGTCAAAAGACGATTTTTAAAACACAACCATAGGAAAACTCTTTCCGGCCCACGCCAATTCCACACCACTCTCCATTCATCTGTCGAACCCCCCCTTCCACACTCCTCAATAAGTTAAGAATAGGCTGATTTCCTTTATATGCATTGATAATTAAGGTGTTTATCTATATATAAAATGGTCCAATTGTTTTTATCCTTTTATCTTTGACATTATCTTTTCTTTAATTGATGATTCTCCCATCAAAAGTGTCAATAGGTCAAAAAAGCTAAATAACGAGAAACCGCTTCATCCACTCAAACTCAATAATGTAAACTCCTACCCCTCCTACAAATGCCAAAAATGAATCACAAAAGACTGTATAATAAAAATACGTCCAGTGATATAGATTAAATATTGAGACATTGACCCCCTTTTTAAAGATTTTTCACACAGAATTAATAGTTACAACTTTTTTAGATTTTATTCATTTGAATTAAATTTAGTTCAACTCAATACAATTTTTTAATGAAGTTAATGGTGGATTATACCGAGTTTGAATACGATTAGAAAAATAAAAAGACCTCCAAGAAAACTATCATTCGGTTCAGTATAAAAGAACAAAGTCTTAATACTTGTAAAATAATAATAAAACCTAAATATAATTAAATTAAATCTTGTGTTAATGTATCAAGGCTTCGAAATTCATCTACAAAATATCACATAACAAGTGTCTTTGTTTTAATTGATAACTGGGTAAATCTCACATAGCTTATATGAAATCATAAATAGGAATTGTAGAGAATCCTTAGGCCTCAAGAGTGTTGGGCCTTATAGCTTGAGTGAGTATATAAGTTGGGTTGAGCAACATTATTTTCACTAGATGATAGACAACGTGACCTATAAGTGATCTCTTTGGGAATTTGTGAATCAAAACTAATTAAAGTAGGAATGAAATCAATGAAAGATAATGACTCGACCAAAGGAGAGCAAGAGTGAACATCATGGTGATCATGGGACAAGATATAAATTGCATCGGGACCTAGGTTTAGTTATACTAGTACTCATGCACCGTACAGTACTAGAAATTCTTCCTTACTATGTATGGAGGCCGGACTTCACTCCACGACCTTCCTCTTATTCATCGTGTCTCTCAACTTCGAGCCAGAGAGCTCGCCGGTGAATAGCAATACAAATTAAAAAAGCCTAAACGCTTATCGACAGGTAGTGAAGCACTCCCAACAGACATAAGATTACCTTTCTCTAGCCTCAGTGGAGACTGTTGTCACTTTATCCCTTTTCAGGCACAATTACGGATGCAAGAATTAAGATTAACAATAATCATAGAGACTTACCAAATGGTTTGCCAAACCACACAATGAGACTAAATGATACTCTTACCATAGAACCCTTGAAGTACCGAGATTGGTAAATAGGTCGCCTTGTGAACTTTTGTATTCAGTTGCGGCCCTCACGCCATTTAAACTCAGCCTTGACCCTTACTTGGTCAAGCCATAAAGAATTTAGCTAGATATAACTGAATTTAAATGTGCAGAAATGTAAAGAGGCTTGAAGTAATGCATGGTAAACTGCGATTGAAAAGAGTATTTGAAAATGAAATAAACTTAATCTAAAGAACAATGAACTAAATCTAAACTAAGCTTAGGTAGTAAATGTGAGGATGAATGCGCTGGCCTTGGTATATATAGTGAGCCTCCTCAATTGCTTCCTCTTTTGTGAGAGAATAGGGCTCTTCGTATTTATCTTTTAGGTTTTATTTCCTTTTAGTCTTTATCTTCAAATGGTAGTAAAATCCCTTCCTTTATAGAATTAGGAAAGAGATTAAACTTCTTCCTTAGATTGGGCTGTTCCTGAATAGGATTTTGTCCGAATTAAGTGTCTCCTAGATTTGGAATTTCGCGCGCCTTGGTATTGATGTAATCTTGGTCGTTCTGAAGTGTTCTGTAGTCACCAGGACCAGCTATCGCTCCCGTTGTCTGCATCAGGACCTCGGTGAAAGGCTCTTTAGGAAGACCTTGAGTGACAAGGATTCCTCTTTAAGATAAACAAAGCAATTAATCACGCCACTTTCTCAATTAGGATCTGATCAAATTTGACTTTTGATTTCTGCTCCTAAATGTTGCCTTATCATTGGGACATCGTGAGTCGTGGTGAACACACCATGATCTCGATGACTGGTAACTTTTCAGCAAGACTTCCTCTTTTCATTTTTTCTTACGTTCTAGAAGGCTTCCAGGTCATCGGGACCAGACTAGTCTCAGTGCATCCATCGGGAGTCTCCTTAATTGTTCGTTTTCTGCCTAGAAATGCATCTTTTCTCTAAATTGCCTTAAAAACCTGAAAAGATAGAAAAGGAAGTAATAGCGGCAAAAAAGACTAAAAGCTTGGTCTCAATGATATAGAAATAAGCATAAATACATGATGAAAATACAACACATCAAATCTCCCTACACTTATTCCATGCTTGCCCTCAAGTATGCATTAAAGATCAAGAAGAAGAGAAATTTAAACTGCGCAAATAACCCTAAATAATTTCACAAAGACCGTATTTTTTCTCCGAGACTTATATCGAGGCTCTTCATTTACTATTGAATATTCCAATGTAAGATATCATCAAGAAGACTTTGTTTAGAACTTTGCCCGAGAGTTTTTACCAAATTAAAGCACGAGTACATAAAATATTGTCATTGTTCATAATTACCTTGATTTGAAATTTAGCACATCCCGGTGATCATGAGGTGACTCTTTCTAAACCTTTTACTTATTTGGAGAACATTTTTACTTGGTGGGGTCCCTAAGATGCATCTAACCATTATTTGGGTTTCGCTTTGCGATTTTAAGAACTTTGCTAGCTTTGCTAGACCTTTTTTAAAATTGCTACCCATTTAGTATTTTGCCATTTTACTTAGGTCTTGCTGCATTTTCGAGACATTAATTCTTCCTTATGAAAGAGTCTTCACTTAGTTTTTAGCCATGGATAGCTCTTTCTTCTATCTCTCTTTATGAAAGAGTCTTCACCCGATTTTTTGCCGTGGATAGCTCTTTCTTCTATCTCTCCTTAAGAAAGAGTCTTCTCCTGGTTTTTAGCTATGGATAGCTCTTTCTTCTATCTGCCCTATGAAAGAGACAAATAAGGTTGCGAGCCAAGTAAGTCTCGTTCGATTGATTTTGGAACGCACAACAGAAAATAACCACCTAGATTGATACCAGGATTGTAAGGTCCTGATGGAGGAGCTCATGATACACAGAGACTAACTAAAATCAGATCAAGTCCAGATTAAAACACTTTAAATAATAAAATTATGTTACACTTTTCTGTACTCACCGGGGACTAAGAATTTTACAAAGTGATTATAAAAATCTTAGATTGGAATATCAATATTCAATTCAGGTCTCAATGATAAGTTTCAGTTAATCGAAATAGTCCTGTTAGTTATTTAATTAGTTATTTACACAGTATTTCCTATCTTATGTATCCTCATTTCTCAATAACAGGTTAGAGTGCAAGCTAGGACATTGTGGGAAAGAAAAGATAAAAACACAAGTCCTTTTGACACATGATAAAAAGAAGAAACAAAAAGGTAAATCCCCTCCCCGCACTTAAAATTTTCATTGGCCCTCAATGCAAAAGAAGAAAAAAACAAACAAAAGAAAAAGAAAAAGAAAAGAAAAATAAAAATAAAAGAGAGGGAAAAAAGAACGTTACTGTCCTGGTAGAGGAGGAAGAGAGGCAAAGAGACTCAGCCTTGGAGGTCTCGCTGGCCTTGCCCGGCGACGCCGATGTGTTGGATCAGGAAGTCCACGTTGAGTTCAAGGGCATCACGGTGAAATCAAAGGATCTGGTTTCCAACACCAAGCTCAAGGACGCTTTCGTAGAGGTCTTTTGTGCATGTCTTCAAGAATGTTGTACTTCTTGAGGAGCTCGGTGTAGGCAACAGAAGGAGTAGGGTCTCCATGAGTAGACTGGTTTTGCTAGTCTGGCTGCGACTCAACGGGAGGAGGAGGAGTAGTCTTGATCTCAGGAGGACAAGGAGGCGCATAACTGTGGTCCCGTTAAGCTGTTCCTACAAGCAGCATGGTCCCAAGAGTCTCCAAATCTAAAAGCGGGGTCTCGGGGCTTCTAGCGTAGGGGTAAGATTGAAGTGGTCCATGCCATGAGCGATCATCGAGAACATAATGCCTTGCATCGGAGGACTCTTGGGGTGAGTGAGGACGTAATGGAACTACTTAGCCAATCAAGCTCCTAGGTGGTGCTTCTTGTTGTTTTGCTTGCACCACAGAATGTACACTTTATTTTTGTTCAGGGTCCTAGAGCTCCTATGGCGACAAAAAAATTAAAGGCAAGAATTCTGTGTGCATACTTGAGATGGGGTTCATGGATGTAAAAAGCGTAGAAGTCACTGAACTTCCAGGTGGTGACTCGAGGATCATTATTGCAGAGAGAGAAGTAGGTCTCAGTAGCGTTGAAGTCGGAGGGAAGAGCATCACACATATCATCAGAGGGGTCAGTCACCCCTAGAGCTTTGTTGAAGTCATCAAGACTCCAACTGAAATATTTCCCATGGAGACGGAACTTGATCACCCCTTCTTCTTTGTAGCTTGTGTAGTCCTGCTTGAAGTTGAGAGTTGCGTAGAACTCCCAAACAAGCTTCTAGTAGAAGTGGACATAGATGAAAAGAAGGGGAATCCACGAGATCATTGTGAATGCATCATGGTCTCCTTGTAGGCAGACTCGCGAGGCTTGGATGACTACCTCTTAAAGCGGCTGTAGGCGGCGAGTGGGTAATAATGGGATTGGTAGCAATCATGGCCTCAACTAAGTGCACAACCATCATAAAATCTCCATCATGACTACCACATCACCTACTGATACATGAATCAAAGCGTGTGAGCCATTTCCCATCCGTTGTCCCTTCACTCCAGTCCTTTAGCGAGTGACATTTCAACTCCTAACATATGTATAGAGACCTGTACCTACAATAAATGTCAGAGAGAGGGAAAAGTCCTAGTTTAGATTTAACTAATAAAAAAACAAAAATAAAAAAAATAAAAACAAAAACGGAGATTAAGAGTTAGAAATGTTTAGGCTGCCTCCCAAGAGCACTTTGTTTAATGTCAATGAGCTCGACGCACCACACAAAGATCATATTGTAGGATGAGGAGTCTCGATATGAGTGATCTCCTCAGAGTGAGCTTGGAATCCTTCATAGTGGGGCTTGAGGCGATGCCCATTTGAAAGTGGAAACCTCTCCATTGAATTCTATAGTGAGGGAGCCATTTTGGACATTATTTTGGTCTTAGTACTACTCAATAATGGTCTCCCTAGTGGTGGTTGATCCACCACAACCTATGTAAGGTTGTTGATTGACTTCTTTGTGTTAGCCATGGTTAGGTTGGCTACTTTAGGTTCAGAATCAGAGTCAGTCATGTCGAATAGTCCTCCAGTTAAAGTAGCATCATCATCAGGTTTAATGGAAGATTGTGCTCGATGTTGGGACTCTCTATGCACTGGAGTGGTCTTTGCGTTCATCTTGATCATGCTATCAAATAACTCTATATGTTTCTGCTCCATGCTCATGTGATTCAACTCCAAATCTACAGGTGTTGATGGTCATACTGCTACTGTTTGGCTCTATTGTTGCTCCTGTTGATGTTTGGAAGTAGTCAATCTGCTCAGGGGGACCATGAGAGTGCATTTGAGTTATGTCCCATATGACTTCCATCATCAATATGCCATAGAGAGTCGTAGTGTCCAGACAACATGTATCGGGACTAGTGGTGTATGGGGAAAAATCAATGTGATCATGCCAAGATAAATCATCAAGTTCACAATGCTTGGGACTGGTCACGGTATACTGGATCTCCTTAGCTATCCATGCACCTAGGTGGAGCTTCATCTCGTATAGTATGCACTATAAAATGTAAACTTCCTTCTCATAGAGAATCCCAATACTCGCATGGAGACCAGATAGATAGAAGGAAATAATTCTTTATGTATAGCGTAGGTGGGCATCTTTGATTGAGCAGGTCTTGATGTCACCAGAATGTTAGAAGGTGACTCTTGGATAGATGGAGTAGTAGATCACTTCACCATTGTAGTTGCATCAAATAGATCACCATTAGAGTCACTCAGGGAATGTGTTTGTTCCACACTTGGATCCCACTGATGTCATTGAGACTCCAATTGATGTCTTGGTGATAGATTCTAAACTGCATGATTCCTAGTGATTTTTTTTCAGGACTAACCGATCCCATTGAAAAGTTGTGTATGGAAGGATTTCTTCTAAGCTCCAACATTGCACAACGATCTTCCCCACACTTGACTTCTACTATTCGTTGGGATCTGCTTTCTCATAGAGACTGTCCAACTCGTTTTGTCTTGCAAAGAGACATATATCAGTAGAGAGATAGAGATAGAGAGTGAACACAATAAAATAAAAAAATAAAGATAAAAGCTAAAATAAAAGGCAAGGATAGAAAATTCGCTGAGGTCTCAGTGAGCTTGGGCTGCCTCCCTAGAGAGCCTTGTTTTATCGTCGCTTGCTTGACGTTGCATCATGGTCACTATGTATGATTAAGAGCCTCCTCAAGACTCAATATATTAGGGCAAGCTTTGAATCCCTTATAGTACGGCTTCAGGTGAGGACCGTTGACTTTAGATGTGCAATTGGTCTTCGTACTCTGTACCATGACTGCTTCCTGAGGTAACACATTTTTTATGATGGGCTAATCTACCCATTAGGATTGATGTTGTTCTTGAAATAACATAGGACGAGAATGGGACATCAGGACTTGTGGTTCTGCACGGCAGGTCTTCCTGAAGTCATGAAGATCACTCTGGCTTTTCATGAAGTCTTCTTGTACACCTTGCAAATTGGATTTGCCCTTATAGTAGTCATCTTTAATACCCTCGGTCAGTTGCAGCTCTTTTTGTCTAAGACTTGAATCCTCAGGAGTTTTATTCATACTTGAATCATCTAGAGTTCTACTTAGTACGACCGCAACATGATCCTGGTGCTTCTTCTCGAAGATATGCTTGGTCTCCATAGGCGTGACATTCACATCAGGACCAACTATTGGAGACGTGATCACTACCTCTCGTTTTATGCTCTCAGTATCGTATGACTCTGCTATCAAGACCTTATGGTCACTCTATGTAGGGCTCGGTGATAGTGCAGAGATTGCACTGATGTTATGAATTGGGTAGTTCTCAGTCTGAGAAGGTTGTTTCTCCATGGATTCAATCCTGGTAAGAAAATCAGCAATTTCGTTCTTCTGCCTCCTAATGATTTGCATGCTCCCTTGCATCCCTCGAATGGTTATATCTATGCTCCTTAAGCGCTTTTGGGTGTCATCAGCAAGATCAGCTGCAAAATCAGCAAGAGGCTCTTGATCTTGATATCCTTGGAACTGATGTTGAGGTCTCTTCGTGCTCTAAAGTGGTTGAGGCTTCCTTTCACTATCTCTTTCCCATCTAAGAGATGAATTATCCCCCTCATTCTCATTAAAGTCACATTGATGTGGGGAAAAGTTGTGCCTCTCCTCATGGATTCCTCCAAGATTTCCTCCATTAGTTGTTCTGCTGCTTGGTCTTTCATCAGGACCTCCAAATCTTTGAACATTACTGGCCATGGTATTGATTAAATCCCAAGCTTAAGTGAGTGTCTTGTCCAATAGAGAACCTCCACTTACTGCATTTATCAAGTCTCTCTGTGTGGGTTGGAGATCTTCATAGAAAAATTGTATCAAGGAAGGTCGTGTAAACCCATGTGGTGGACAACAAGACAAAAGGTGTTGAAATCTTTCATAGTAGTTGTAGAGACTCTCCATGTCCTCCTAGAAGATGGTGCAAATCTGCCTCCTTAGTGCGGTAGCTCTCGATGGTGGGAAGAATTTGTCCAAAAAGGTCTTGGTCATCTTGCTCCAGGTTGTGATAGATCCTGGTGCAAGATAACAAAACCAATCCACAACAGTTCCCTCAAGAGAGAAAGGAAAAGCTTTCATATTTACAATTTCCAAAGAGACTCTTGGTGGCTTCTTTAAAGTGCAAGTCATGTTGAATAATTGCATATGCTTGTAAGGATCTTTAGTGGTGCTCTCGGTGAATTTAGGTAGGCCCCAAATGAACCCAGCCTTCATCTCGAAAAAATTTTCCTTATTCTCCCCAGGATACATGATGCATAAGGATGGTGGTTGATCCACCGAGACCTGGATGAGATCTCTTATTGTCAACTCTCTCTGATTTTCTCTGTCAGCCATGGTCACGATGGCTGTAGGATTGTGAAATAAGTCTCAAAACTAGAGGGAGTCTTCTTGGTCAATCAATGTGAAAATAAATCAATTGGAACCGTTCCCCGGCAACGGTGCCAAAATTTTGATGGGTGTCGAATCCACCAAAAATAAATCTTTGCATAAAACAAACTAGTAGTTAGTAGCGAGCAGAGGTTGATCCCACATGGAACAGTATTTAAAAACGTTATTCTCACTAGATGACAGACATCGTGACCCAGAAGTGATCTCTTTGGGAATTTGTGAATCAAAACTAATTAAAGCAGGAATAAAATCAATGAAAGACAATGTCTCGACCAAAGCAGAGCAAGACTAAACATCATGGTGATTATGGGACAAGATATAAATTACACCGGGACCAAGGTTTAGTTATACTAGTACTCATGTAGCGTATAGTACTATCAACTCTTCCTTACTGTGTATGGAGACCAGACTTCACACCACGACCTCCCTCTTACTCACCGTGTCTCTTGACTTCACGCCAAAGAGCTCACTGGTGAAGAGCAATACAAATTAGAAAAGCCTAAATCCTTATCGACAGTGAATCACTCCCAACAGACATAAGATTACCTTTCTCCAGTCTCGGTGGAGACTATTGTCACTTTATCCCTTTTCAAGCATAATTACGGATGCAAGAATTAAGATTAACGATAATCATAGAGACTTACCAAATGGTTGGCCAAACCACACAGCGAGACTAAATGATACTCTTACCATAGAACCCTTGAAGTATCGAGATTGGTAAATAGGTCGCCTTGTGAACTTTTGTATTCAGTTGCAGGCCTCACGCCATTTAAACTCAGCCTTGACCCTTACTTAGTCAAGCCATAAAGAATTTAGTTAGATATAACTGTATTTAAATGTGCAGAAATGTAAAAAGACTTGTAAAGTTAATTGCGATTAAAAAGAGTATTTGAAATCAAATAAACTTAATCTAAAGAACAATGAACTAAATCTAAACTAAGCTTAGGTAGTGGATGTGTGGAAGAATGCGTCGGCCTTGGTATTTATTGTGAGCCTCCTCATTTGCTTCCTCTTTTGTGATAGAATATGACTCTTTGTATTTATCTTTTAAGTTTTATTTCCTTTTAGTCTTTATCTTCATATTGTAGCAAAATCCATTCCTTTATAGAATTAGGAAAGAGATCAAACTTCTTCCTTAAATTGGGCTCTTCCTGAATAGGATTTTGTCCGAATTAAGTGTCTCCCAGATCTGGAAATTTGCGTGCCTTGGTATTGATGTAATCTTGGTCGTTCTAAAGTGTTCTGGAGTCACCGGGGACTAGCTATCGCTCCTGCTATCTGCATCAAGACCTTGGTGAAATGCTCTTTAGAAAGTCCTTGAGTGACAAGGATTCCTCTTTAAAATAAAGAAAGGAATTAATCGCGCCACTTTCTCAATTAGGATCTGATCGACTTTGACTTTTGATTTCTGCTCCTAAATGTTGCCATATCATCGGGACCTCGTCAGTCGTGATGAACACACCATGATCTCGGTGACTGGTAACTTTTCAGCAAGACTTTCTCTTTTCAAATCTTCTTACGTTCTAGAAGGCTTCTAGGTCACCGGGGCCAGACTAGTCTCAGTGCATCCATCGAGGGTCTCCTTAATTGCTCGTTTTCTGCCCAGAAATGCATTTTTTCTCCAAATTGCCTTGAAAAACTGAAAAGATAGAAAAGGAAGTAATAGCGGCCAAAAAGACTAAAAGCATGGTCTCAATGATATAGAAATAAACACAAATACATGCTGAAAATACAACCCATCACGTACTTTCGCGATCTGCCTCTGATACCATGTAGAGAATCCGTGGGCCTCGAGAGTGTTGGGCCTGATAGCTTGAGTGAGCATACAAGTGGGGTTGAGCCCATTTAACACAAAACCAATTGGCTTTTCTTAAGACCCAATCTACACCACTTATATACCACTCACAATTCTATTATATTTCCAATGTGGTATATCACCTCACATCTCCAACAGGAATTAGCTTAAATTGACTGGATCAAAACATACTCCCTCCGATTCAAAAAACTAGTTACTTTTGGACTTTTTAACAAAATCAATAAATATTTAATAGGTCTAATGCATCTAGACCCCTCTTATCTTGTCCCTAATAGCCCCTTGGTCCCTGAACTTTCAAGTTTTCCTCTCACCTCCCTCAAACTTGCAAAAAAGTACTACTTTACCCCTTAAAGCTGACGTGACAGAACATATGGTCATGTTTGAGATGTCAAAGCGAGATATTAAATTTTTTAAGAATAAAATTAATAAAGTAATAGAAAAAAAAACTCAATTTTATTCCTTTTCTTCCCCGGCGGTCTTTGACGTCGGCGGTCTATTTCGTTCCTTTTCTTCTCCGGCGGCCTCTTTCGTTTCTTTTGGTTTCACCTTTAATTGCTTTAGATGCGCCTCCCTCTGTTCTTTTGCCTAACATTCCTTCCTCTGTTATCCCTATGGAGCCCAATTCTCGGTCTGTTGAAATTTGAAATTTGAAATTTGTGTTTTGTTTTTTTGTCTTTCCCTTTGTCCAATTTTATTTTGATTTTTCATTTTTGGTCTGTTTAGTTTCTTTTGGGGAGTTGGAAAAAGGTTCTAAGACTTGTTCAAATAATTCTCTGATGGTAAAACTCCCATCATTTGCTTCTTTTAATTCAATTTAGGGATTCTGAAGTTTTTGCTGCTAATTTTAGAGGTTTTCCGTAATTTAGAGGTTGCTATGTTTTGTTTTTGTTGATAATTCTGATTTGTTTTCTGTGTTTCACAGTTTATTGGAAGCGATTGATCTGATCCTTGAAGGGGCTCAAAACTTGGTAGTGCCAATTAAGGCAAGATTGAGTAGTTCCAGAAGAAAAAATCAGCAAAAACTCAACGCCGGCCTAACCACCGTCCACGACGGTCAGGAATTCTTCTGGTTAGGTGAAGAAGACGTAATCAGATTCTCCGATGCCGACTTTGACAGTCTCTCTGGCGATATTCCCCGATTCGGTACTTGCCGGTTTTCTCATATTGGGATTAGTTTGAATTTTGGGTTTTCTCATATGGGTTCAATTAAAGTCCCTAATTTTCTTATCTTTGACATTGATATGGATTTGACATATCTAGAAATGAGTATACAATTTGAATTGAATTAAGGTTGAAGATGGTATTTTTGAAAGAATTGATTTTTTAAGTAAATATTTTTAAAGAGTTAATTGGATAAGGACTTTATTGCAACTTTTTCAAGGATTTATTTATAATATTTGTTGTATATGCTATGTGGTAGCTTGTAATTGATTTGACTTTTCTTATTTTTTACAGCTCCCTGCGCGTGTAATGGACACATTGAAGTGACTGGTTTAGTTACATTTAGGGGTCTAATTGGTGTACTTTAAAAACTTTCAAGGGGGCGAGAGACACTTTATTAAAGTTCAGGGGCGAAAGGAAAATTTGAAAGTTCAGGGGTGAGGGGCTATTAGGGACAAGTTCGAGGGGTCCGGATGCATTAGGCCTATTTAATACTCCACTAAAATGACTAACATATTCTTGATGAAATTCTCTTTCTTCTTAATTACCATTTCATAATTTCATCAATACTTATACTCTTTCCTAATTAATACAAGGGTAAATTAGTGAAAAAAATTATGAAAGTTGCATTGATATTCTAAAATGACAAGTAAAAGGAACCAAAGTAAAATCCCTAAAGCGGCCGGAGGAGGGAGTAATATTGTGTAGATTTTCATAAGGGAATTTATCAAGAGGGGTCACTTTTTCCCAATTAATTACAAATTTGCAATAACAGTTAAATATTTTTCATTTTTTAATATTTAATCTATATATTTACATTGTATATAAGACTTGTTTTGTCATTAAGGGGTTCCCCTTTTTTATGCGTTTTCTCTCTTCATCAGATGCGTTCTTCTTCTTTTTCTTTTTCTTCTTTTTCTTTTTCTTCTTTGTTTGAATGATTTTATCCTCTCCTTCTTCTTCTTTTTGATTTTCGTCATTGATTGATCGTTTTTTGCCTAATTTGCGCCTTCATTTTTTTATTCGTTGAATCCTAAATGGAATTGTTTTGTGGTTTTCTGATTTCATTTTTATCTCATTCTTTTGATTTAGAGATTTGTAGTTTATTACGTTGTCTCTAATGGAAGATTTTGCTATCTTGATTCATTCTTTTGATTTCGTTTTTTGTAGTTCATTATGTTGTCTCTAATGGAGGATTTAGAGTTCATTTTGTATTTTTTTTAACATCCTATCTATTGAAATTGAAGTGCACACCATGTGTTTGATAAAATGCTAAGCTGATTGTTTTGTTATTAATGGCCAATTTAATTAAGTTGGTGGATCAAACAATTTTAGTATTGAAAGGTGTGCCTGTATTCCAAATTAAGGCTAAGATTATTATTTGTTAGTGACCTAAATTATATTTATGTTGGTTTGGAATATGTTAGACATCTTGTTGATATCCAATTGGCATCTTATAGATATCTAATAGATAGGTGATATGTCTTATTTTCAGTAGTTTTTGTATGGAATCATTATTTAGTTTGTGTTGTTGTTTCTTTTGACTGATCTAGTGCTGCATTGGGTTTTAGATGTGTGATTTTGGATTTAACCTTTGGAGATTGGACATCTATTGAATATCTATTGGACATCTAATGGGCATATATTGGAAATCTATTGGATATTATTGGACGTTAGTCTAATTTTGGTTTTATGCGCAGAACCCCTTAATCAGTGCTTGTTAATGGTATGCTTCTGACTTAAATGGAGGAATGCTACAATTCTATTTAAGTCTCAGCAGATATGATATGGCATTTAATTAGATCACATATAGTTTTGGTGATTGATTGCAAAGATTTGTTATCTGTTTTAGCGTTTATTCCCTTAGTGAATTAGTTGCTACTTTTTCAATTAGGCTTAAATCTTAGAAACCAACAACTTGATCTCTAATTCATTCATTTTTGCTGATTTATGGTATGGTTCAATTTTGTTTGCAGCAATGTTTGCGTCACTAGGAGCAACACCAATTGTTGGTGTTCTAAGATGGGCTTTTCAGGCAGTGGTTAACAGCATCAAGTTAGCTCAAAAGAAAATTTTGGAGTATCTATTGGACATCTATTGGACATCTACTAGAATACTTTTAGAAAATCTATTTTGAAATTGATAAATAGACATATGTACAAATATATTTTAAATTTCAGTTTGCCACTTGTTTTGAAGTTGATATTAGACATTTGTACAAGTATGTATAATTGAGCTACGTGTTTCAATTGGCGTTTCAATAGATTTCCAACAGATTGTTATATGATATTTTGTATATTGAATATTGATCTTTTTTAGTTACTGTTTCTTTTATTCGTTGGAATAAGTGATATACATTGGTTATCTATTGGATAACTGGTTGTATGTAGTATTTTGTTAGATTATTCTGGATGTTTCATTAAAGAAAAATGGACTAAAGCAAAATGATTCATTAAACTGTCTAAACTTCTTTTATATGAAGTCACGGATAGCGTTGCAACTCCATTTTAGGGTACATTGGAAACAACCTCTCTGTAATTAAAGGTAAGGTTGCATACACCTAACTCCCCTTACCCTGCTTGTTTGGGAGCCATGTTAGGCGTTGGGGTAATGTTGTTATTGTATTCTGGATGTCTATTGGAGTTCTATCAAATGTCTATTGGTAATCTATTTGATGTCTGATGGATACATACAATATTAGAAGTCATCATCTAGTCCAAAAACTGTTTTAATTAGGATAAAATGGTTACAACAACAAAACCTTATTTTAGAAGTCAGTATTTAGTCCAAATGTCAGTATAATTATGCTAATGTTTTGAATCAAAGTTCTTCTACATTTACAAATATATTTTAAAGTTCCGATCTATAAAAAAATGCATCTAATGTTTTGAATCAAAGTTATTCTACATTTACTACTTCCTATTGAACTTCTATTGGATATCTATAGGATATGTGACAATTCAAAAAAAATTTAGAAAAGATATATCACAGTGGATGTCGTTTCAAAGATAAAAAAGAGACGAACAAAATACTCTAAAGCGACATATCAAAAAAATGAACGGTTTGAGAGATAAACGCAAAATAAAGCAAAAAATAAAAAAAATCAATGAACAACGCATATGAGAAGGGTGTGCGCATGTTGTTTGGAATTTCTTTTGACCACGACTGCAATTTTGTAATATTTTTTCTCATGTTCCTTCCAATTTTGTTATTACTCAAACTTTTGGCCCAAATATTTTTATGTTTCTCGGACATTTATGTAAAAGCCCCTTTCTATAATATATGGAAGGTATACTTCAACTCTGGAAAGCCAAAATTTTAAGCACATTGAAAATGTGAGATTTTGTAAGAGTAGCATTAATGACACTACCATTTTTAATATAGCTTGGAGTGGGAATGTGGTCCAACCCAACTAAACTTATGACCGCAAAATCTCCTATTTTGGTAAATTGTTTTTTTCCCTCTCCACTTGATCAATAATCATGACCACATTGTCAAGTCATTGATTAGAACTGCTAATCTACAAAATTAAACACAAAAGAATTCTCTAAAGTATTTTATAATAAAGTTAGAAATATATAGGATGTGACAAAAAGAGAAATTTTTTTAATGGAAAATATGCATTGAATCCTAGCCAGTAAAAATCCTAGCCGGTAAAAATGGAATGAAGAGTTAAGATTTGTTTAAATATTTGTTCGCTGATTTTTCACACATTATAAACAAGTTCTTTGAATAAACATGCATTGTCAGTGCCGCTACTGCAACAGTAGAAAAGAGGAAACCGCAATCCCACGAGGAAAGAAACGAACTTAATTCAACCAAAATTCAGATAAAAATGATAGGTAGGTGAATTGAGGAAAGACTAAAGGCAAAATAACGAAGAGTAAAGAATCACAAAGCAATTAGGAAACAAAGTTATTCCGGTTCAACACCTTTATTATGTTTTATTAACGCATTCAAATATATCATGATTGTTCTATCTTACGATCTAGAGACAACTTATTATCATGCATGCAATCCCAAATACCAAATGTATTATGCTTAGTAAGGATGGCTGTCACATAAACTATAATCATGCAAGAAAAGGCAAGTATATTTGAGTAGGACTATACCGAACCAGACTAACAAGATTATGAATAAAAACCGATTTAAAGTTGAATATGAATAGAATGTCCCCGCTCGTGACGCAAGACTAGTACCACTAATTCTATTCAAACTCACATACATAACAACAAACAAACTCAATATGAAAAGCACGACATATCATAAATTCAATCGTAAAACTTATCAAGCACAAGTAGAGAGGAAAGGTGATATGAACGAATAAGAATTCAAAATGATGCAAATAAATGAAATTAAAGAATTAAGTTAGATCAAACCGCCTTCTTAGATAGGTTGTCAATACTTGATCATAACCCTTCTTCTACTTGAATATCCAAATGCACTAATATTCCGAGTAAGACAAATTATTGATAATAAAATAGAATATTGATGAAGAACAATGAATTTATTCATAAGTATTTTGCAAGTACACTATAAAACAACACTTTCGAGAATAACTACGAAACCTATGAACAATGTAGATTTCTCTCTCTCTCATTTTTCTCTCTATCTATGGCTAAATGTATGACAATTATTAATCAAATCATCCCCCTATTATAGCCGAAATCGCCTTTATGTAGAGGGTGAAAAGTTGCATCTATTCATGTGATTGGTTGATGAAAAGGTGCATTATCCACTTGGTAGTTATGGCAGTTTAAATGCCATTTGGAAAGAAATATCCGCATCCATAATCTTGGCGTGTCGCGATCATGACTTTTGGTGTCGTGCTCGTGGCTTGATGTTGCAAAGCCTTCTGTCTTTGAAGTGCACTCCTCACGATTGTGACTTATATGTCGCGCTTGCAAACAATGATTTTGCTTGAATCTTTACATTGACTTTTGACTTCATTCCATGCATTCAACACTTAACCAAATTTGTATCAAAATAAGTCCATTGTTGCGTACTTTTGATCCAAAATCCATTTTCGATCAAATTCCTCATAAGATTCACCTAAATCCTGAAAATGCATCTAAAACAACCACATACCACATGAAATCTTATAAATGAAGTAATAACACTTAAGAAATGTTTAATATTGAGAATTCTTTAGCCACATGATAAGTGTAGTTTTAACACTTATCAATGTTCTCTAAGGTTAAATAATCAACTTTAGAGAATCTTAATCCAAAATATTCAAAGTATTCAAAAGAAACCGTTTTAAGCAAACTTAATTTATGCCTTTAAGCAATATATATTAGGGTTAACTTCAAAAAGTTAAAAACATGTCATGTGGTTTGGACGTTTTGCAAAAAGGTCCTTGTAAATTTTTTTTTCAAATGGGTGCATGTGGTTTCAAAAGTTAGCAAACAAAGGTTAACCACAAGGTCTGTTTTTGAAAATTAGTTTTTTTTATTAATGTTACACTAGTTATTTTAATAAATTCAACAATCCTATATTTTAATTATATTATTTGAGAATTATATATCAAGATTTGAGTAAGTTTCAGAAATTTTTCATTTTTTTATGATTTTTTTAAAGTTATCATCAATTTTTAATTAATATTCTCAAAAAATTCTCAAATTTATCACTAAGGTATGTTGTAATTTTATTAACTAAGATGCAAAATTTTACTTCAAAATGGTCATGATTGCCCTTCCAAATGTGGTTTTAAAATTTTGGGAACCATTTTTTTTTGCTAACTTTTGAAACCAAAGACGAGTTTTTATATATGGTACCAGATATTTAATACCCTTCTTCAATCCAATGGTTGAGTATTCATGAAGGACCATTTAATTAAAATGAAAGAATATATAAATACACTCTCATAAGTACTCAACTGTTGGATTAGAAAGAGTATTAAATACCCGGTACTATATATAATTTTCCAACCACAGACACCCATTAGAAAAATAAATTCCACAAGGACCGTTTCTGCAAAACAGTTAAACCACATAGCATGTTTTTTAAGTTTACCATGTATATTAGTGTGCAATACTTGAGAATTATAGTATATTACGGCTTATGATCAATGTTTTAAAAAGCGCTAGGCGCTAGTCAGACGACCGGAACTTCAAAACTCCTAGGCGGGGCCTGGGCGGAGCCTAGGCGGATTTGTATTTTTAATTTTTAAATATTTATTATATATGTAAAAATATAAATTTAACTAAAAAGTAAATTATACTAATAATATAAAACGTAAAAAAACTTAATTTAGACTATGTTTTAAAAATTACTAAGTGACATGGAGCATATTGTTTCTTTGAGACTCAAATGACAATTTAATTGTGAGAACACTTTAATATAGTTTAGTTTTACCAACTAAACTACTTTTTGTTGGTAAACTATGATTATTATAAATAATGGTTATATAAAAAATCTAAATTACGCGCCGCCTAGGTGGAAAAAATCGGACTAGACGGCAATAAATCGGTCGAGCGCCTGATAGCGCCTTAAAAATAAAAAGTCCAACAACACGTCCCAAAATAGCGTCTAAACGGGGCTTAGATCGGACAAGGCGGGTATTTTTAAAACAATGTTTATAATAAAGAAGACCGGTCCGGGACGGGATGTCTTGAACTCATTTGCAAGTATGTTTTAAAACTCTTGTTACAAAAAGAAAAAAAAGGCAAAGAAACTGTCTGTCTGCCTTTCTTTTTCGGCCTTTTCGAGCAATAGGTAATATTATTCCTTGCTAGCTTTCATCACAGTAGGATGGTGCTGGTCCACAAAATCTTATATAACAATTGTGTGAAATTGATAAGTAGTTAAGGTGGTTAATTAGGTCTTAGATTTTAATTACAATCCTTTTTTTTATCCATAAACTGGTTTTAGAATGAAACTATGTAAAACATAACACAGTGTTGAAATGTTTTTAAATTCCAATCAAACCCCTTTTGGTTTACAAGTGCAAATAAATTTCGGATCATATGAGTGTGTGAGGTGTCGATGACGTGTGGTTCTTCCTTGTCGCCTGCGTGAGAGAGGCGGTGTCCATTGGGGGTTTGGTTGGATTTAGGCGTGACAAAACATTATTTAGTTAATGTTTGCACAATAAGCCAATTTTAATGAATAAAAGAATTGAGACCCAAATCTCGATACAATTGATAGAGTCGCCACCCAAGTTGTCTACTTGGGAAAGAGTTTTGGTATGGTTCCCTTTGGGTGGGAGACTCATACCTACTGGATCAGAGATTCGGGTAACGGGTGAGTCACTTATTTCTCATTTAATTGATTCAAAATTACATTCACCGCGTAAAACCGTTTTAGTTTTCATCATTTACGGAATTATCATAGAAATCATATTTCTACACTCTTTCACACTCTTACATGCGTTTATATATTACAATAAAACACAAGCAATAAATGGGGGGGATAAAAATTACAACCGGGGGGAAAATGGGGGAATTGCAAAGAGAACCTGTACGTTTGTTCTAAGTTATAAAACAAAAATGAAAATAAATTCCACCCACAGATGTTAGCACAGTTTATAGCACACCATAAATCGGCACTTCAGCGTATTTTGTTGTGAAAACACTATTTAACTTTTATGGGTTGATTTATCATATTATTAGTGAAAATGATCGCATGGCAAATGGTGAGTTGTGTTGATTTTAATCAATTAATTATGGGTTTGGGAATCTGCCTGGGGTTGGTACCTGTACGGGTGAGTGGGACCCATACGGGGTACTAGGGAGGACCCGTACGGGTCCTGTCTGGTCTAGACAGAAGCTTTGTTCAGTTCCGTTGACAGATCACAAATTAACAGATTGATCACAGAAAAATAAAATAAAGAGGGATTTCCTTCCGTATGAGTATGGCACACTAAATTGATATCCTTGGAGATATATGGTGCCAACAAGGCTCATACAGGTTAGGACCAGACCCGAAACAAGAAATGAAAATAACAAGTATAATAGAAGCAACAAGCAATAATAATAATGAAATAACTGAGATGTGAGTCTCTTTGAAACTCTGGAGCGTTGCCTTTGCGACGTGAATCCACTTTGAGGTGATCCCTTTACTGTTGAGAGAGCCCGACCACAGCAGATGGAATAAGACTATTTAGGTGAGTATTTGTGTGGACAAGACCTCCCCTAAACCTTAATAAAATAAGCTAGGAATGAATAAAATGTGGACAAAACCTCAAAGGAAGAGTTTTCTCCTATTGTATACTTCCTCCCCGTTATACCTTTTCTAAACCTATAAAAATTACTAGAATTTTAGTATAATTTTTGTATGAAGAATTTTTGTCTAAAATGTAAAGTGAAGACCCCTTTTTATAGGGGAAAGGAGGTCTGAACACAATAAATCACGTTCATGACCTGCCTTTTCCCGAAATAGGAAAGGAAATCCTTCCAAAAGAGCTTGTTTAGGCAATAAAGGTACTTGTACGGGGTGGGCCCCTGCCCGTACGAGTACTAGGGGACTCGTACGGATCCCCTCCTAAGTGTATGGAGGGAATGACCTTGTACGGGTCTGCTAGTGGATCCGTACCACCGAGCAGCACCCGTACGGGTCCCTAAGGGTAGACTAGGTCTCCAAACTTTGGACAAACTCAACTCTGTAGTAGTAAGAACACCTATGATGGACAACACCTAAAAGACATTGCATCGTATAGCTCTCATCATAGTTTCGTGAGAAGGATCGTTAAAATCCAATGCTCACAGACTTCCCCTCATGGGATCATCGCAGATACAGATCTGTATGATCTCACGATGTGAGCGAGGGTTTAGAAATTATACCTGAGGCGATATCTTGAGTGAGTTCCTTTCTTATGGTGAACTTCTTTACTTTGCTGATGCATACCCCTTATAACTCTACAGGGGAATGTGTATCCCTTTCTTGAGGTGGATGGCTTTTCTTTTGCTACCGCGTATCCCTTTCCTGAAGCGGATGACTCTCGTTTTTCTACTGCGTATCCCTTTCCTAAGGCGGATGACTTTCCTTGCCAGTATCCCTTTCCTGAGGCGGATGACCTTCCTTGCCACTGCGTATCCCTTTCCTGAGGCGGATGACTTTCCTTTTGCTACTGCGTATCCATTTCCTGAGGCGGATGGCTCTCCTTTTGCTACTGCGTATCCCTTTCTTGAGGCGTATGACTTTTCTTGCAAATGCGTATCCCCTTCCTGAGGCGGATCAATTTCCTTGCCACTGCATATCCCTTTCTTGAGGCGGATGACTTTCCTTTTGCTACTACGTATCCCTTTCCTGAGGCAGATGACTTTCCTTGCCAGTGCGTATCCCTTTCCTGATGCAGATGACTTTCCTTTTGCTACTACGCCTATCCCTAGTGACTCTACTTGGGTAAGGTAAGTATCCCTTTCTTAAGGCGGATCAACTTTCCTGACTAATGACGGTGTATCCCTTTCTTAACACGGATGACTTCTCCTCGTATCCCTTTCCTAAGGCGGATCGACTTTCCTAACTGATGATTTCTCTGAGGAAGATATGTGTGTATCCCTTTCTTGAGGCGGATGACTTTCTTGGCTGGTAGTGGTGTATCCCTTTCTTAAGGTGGATGACTCTCCTGACATGTGGTGATTTTGAATAACCTAGAAAAGAGACAATAATCAAACTTTGAGTTAGTCACTGTTTAAGCATACACCTTTTTATTCTTAATTGACTTTTGTGAGAACAAAAATATTTTTGCCCCTTCAATTAAGAATAAATAAGTATGGATGTGATAAACCAAAAATTCTGTGGGGAAAATGTCGGGTTTGGCCCGATGGCTTCTTATTTTGTTGTTGGGGAATGCTCCTAGGGTGAGTGCCCCTAGGGTCTACCGAATCCACTACCGGGAAGTGGGGGGATGCCCCTGGATTGGTGGGGGGATGCCCCTAGATTGGTAGGGTGGGATACCCCTAGACCTGATTCTGCTCTTGGGAAGTGAGGAGATGCCCCTACATTGGTATGGGGATGCCCCTAGATTTGATTCTGATATTGGGAAGTGGGGGGATGTCCCTGGATTTGATTCCGCTACTGGGAAGTAGGGGGATGCCCCTGGATTGGTGGGGGGGTGCCCTTGGATCTGATTCCGCTACTGGGAAGTGGATTAATATCCTTTGGTAAAACCTCTTCTATTGTGGAAGAATTTCTTGTGCTAGGATGGACTTGTAAAGATTTTCCCTGTTAGTGATTAATTCAAAAATGGATTACCTTGATTCTTGATTGAATTTCGTGAAAACAAAAATATTTTTGCCCCTTCAATCAAGGATCAAGGTGAGCTTAGGGACTTGTACCAAATATAATGGAAATGTAAGGTTGAGAGGGAGTGGGGTTGGCCCCGAACTTGAACTGGATGAATTCCTGGGGTTTGTTGAAACACTGATGCAAAAATCTATCCCTGGATGATGGGATAAGGCCCATACTGGTGGGCCAGACCCATATGGGTAAGATTCATATGAAAGGCGACCGGTACGGGTGGGATGGGACCCTATACAGGTCCCTGATGGAGGGATTTAAAAGGACAGACAGTCCCCTTGTCTCTCGCCTCACACCAAAACTTCCTACTTTGCATTTTTTGAAGATGTATAAAAAGATCCCAAAGACCAGCCGTTTCTTCCTTAGATTGGAGGATTTGCCCCCGACGGATGATTCGGGACTTCAGGAATGCTTGGTTTCCATTGGTTATGCTTTTCGCAAGAGAGACTTGTTTTTTGGGGCTTACTCCTATCTCTGAAGTCCCTTTGATCCCTTCTCCAGAGACTCACACCTCAAAACTCCAAGTAATTCCATCCCCATTTTCCAATTTTGAATTCTTGGCGATTTCCTAGTTTTTGGCATGATTTAGGGTGTTTTAGACCTTAGAATAGAGCCTGATGCATGTAACTTTAGCCTAGGATGCTTTTAGGATAGTTTCGGATGAAATTTGGTTGAGGTTGTGCGATTTTTGATTTTTGGGAGTGTTGTTCGAGTCAGGACTGTTTGCAGGGGACTTATATAGGTGAGGGGAGACCAGTACGGGTCCTGTTTTGATATGGGTACGACTTGTGGACCCGTACGGGGTCCTTGTTGGTCCTTATGAGGGTTTTTATAGGGTCAGAGGGGGGTGAATGACCCTTTTTTGAGGAATAACATACTTTAAAAAGTCTTAGTATAGCGTGTTTGATTATGATCTGGATGATGGATCCGGATGATGCAGTTATGACAATATAATGCAATAAATAAAGAGTTAAAGAAATCAAACACAAAGGATTTTATCCTAGTTCAGCCCTGCTTACTCCAGTCCCCGGAGTTTCCTTCCTCCGAGCTTTTCCACTCATGGATTCCTTTTAAACTGGCCAGAATCAAGCCTTACAGCTTATCTCCGGATTGTAACCCCTTCCGGATGTAGGATATACCACTAGAAGCACCAACTCCTAGCTGAGTCCTTTAGTCTTTAGTAGGATATACCACTTAGATTTCTACCCCGAATCTAAGCTAAGTCCTACAGGGAGTTCCCACTCAAAGCTCCAACTTTAAGTTGTATCCCAATCTCTCAACTTACCCAAGTTGGAGATTCTTACTCTCTTGTTTTCATAAAGGTTTTGGTTTTGGATTTCCTTAAGTTTATAACTCACTTAGGAATCCTTACAACAGATTTTTGAATTGATTGATTCTTGGAGGGATTTGTAAACTGATTGAATGCTTATTCTTTGTTACTTTTTTATGCATCAAACAACCAACCTTCTCAATTGGTGAAGCTTCCCTTTTATAGGCTTTTATCATAAATGTAGCCGTTGTGGGTTGTTGAGCTTGTATTAAATCTTCACCCTTGATCACGTTATAGGTGGCGCTTCTGGAGTCATTGATTAATCCGTTAGACTCAATTTTGACCCATTTGAATCCTAGGGATTGAGGCTAAAAAGTTGTCAGTGATCATTTTCCTTGGCTTTTTGTGATGCACCAACTTTTAGCTAGTGGTCCAATCCGTGTACTCAACGCGCCATTCCCATCGGTCTAGGTTAAAAAGGTTGTTACCTTTTTCTCTTTCTACTTTCAGCTTTTTGTCCTCTTCTTAGGAAGAGATATTTGATGATAGCTAAGACCAAATGAAGGGTAGGGAATTATTTTGAAAGCATTCTCTTTGTCTTGAATGGAATCATCTAGATATCTTCAGATTTATCCAATCTGGATGTAGCTTCAATCTGTCTGTCTTTCGGATGCTGTTGTGAAAAAGTTAGTAGTTTGTTTCCTTTCCAAACTCTAACCAGATGCTAATCCACTTATGCTTAGGTAATGGTCTTTACTTGAAAGCTTGTCTTGGACTTGATGATAAATTGGTTGTCCGGATATAATGACTTAAGTTTTGCTATACTTAGGTCCTATTATATTTAGTTATCCGGATAAGTCTTTCTTAGGTTTTGTTTACTTCAAACTTGATTCGGTCTGTTTTGTGTTCTGGATCATTGTTTCCCAACAATCTCCCCCATTTGATGGAAACAAAAACCTAAGCCAACTAAGCATAATAAAGGGGTATATGAACTAAGTATGACTTTTGATACTTAGTCATTTACAATTACTCCCCATAATTTTAGCATCCTAACTCCCCCAACATCTTTCAATTCTAGCTTCTAAGTTTGTTTTAGTACAATTACAAATCGTACTTTTGAAGCAATATTTTGAGAATTAGATTTTTTTCACTATTTATACTTCTGCTGTTAACAATAGTTAAAACATTAATGAAGTTCCGGATTATAAAGTACAGAAATATGAAATAGTGAATCTAGCTATTACAAAGATTTTTACAAGAATTATAGTTAGTCTAATTCTCTCCGGATGGTCCTCCTTCCTTTTCCTTTCCCTTGCCGGATCCAGATCCTTGATTACTTTGTAGACTCTTCTCCCCCTTTTTGTTTCCACCTTGGGGGTCTATCACCATATAAGTTTTGCTATCCCAAGCTGCTTGCCATGCGTTGGAATAAATAGTAGCATTACTGTTGGTCCTTTCAGCAATAATTTTGTCACCCATTGGAGGAGTAAGATAGTAGGGCTGGATGGTCTTCTTCAATTGATCACAGGATTTTTTGATGGACGGATGAATACACAAGACAAACTCTTGATCCTTTTGATCATAGTAAGGGAAGAGTACCTTAAGGAGAGTTGTCATTCCCTTTTGACCAAAGAAGCTGGAGTCTCCAATAGCTTGGACCAAGTTATGAAAGATTGGGAGAAGTTGGCTTTCCTGAATTGCATGAGTGGAGGAGGATCCAGATAAAGAGAGGCTATTGATTCCAGTTTAGAGCAGGGTTATTTCTTCACTTATCCCTTTCCGGATATTATGAATGCTGCTGTTTACTGTGTCGATTTCTTTACACACAGCATCCCTGGCTCACTCAATGACTACATCTTGGCCATTGAGTTGTCCACATACATCTTGTGCAATATTGGCAGCATGAGCAGTGATCACTTTAGGCAAGTCATCATTAAAGAATTTTGTTAATTTATCCAATACGGACTGCTGTTGTTTAGTTAAGTGGGAGAGCAGTTTTGTCCTCTTTCTCAGAAATGAATTTTGTCAAGTTTTCAAACTTGGTATCCAGATAGGCTTTAATTTCTTCTGAGAGCTCGGAAGAGGAGGAAGTGATTTTTTCAAGTACATTTCCATAATTGTTTGAAGCCAAGGTGTTGGCCTGATTAGCAGTTCTGTTGGCTGTGGAAATGTTCTCTTTAAGCTCATTTAAGGTTGGTGTGATCTGGGAGAGAGAAGCTTCAGCAATAACCCCTGGAGTGGGAAAATCTAAGACTTTTTCTTTTATGTTCTTCACTGATTGTTTGATTTCACCCAACTCTTTCTTCATATCCAAACCAGAGGCTTATTTGAGTAATTCCTTTTCAACCCCTCTTAGATGAGTGCAGATAGTCCAGAGGCTCTGCTTGATGTAGCCTCTTTTAGCAGCCTCTTTTAGCTGGTGAAGTGTTGCCATAACTTTGGCCTGTGTTGTGTTGTTAGCAGGAACTCTCATAGGACTAACATTGGGAGGAAATTTTTCTCCGGATGATTCTGAGGTGTCATCTCTGGAACTAGAACTACTTCCAGAGGGATCACTATTTTCTTCTTTATCGCTCTCTTCCAAGCTTAAGGGATCTTTGTCTTCTTTTCTTTCATCCGTCCGTTCCTCCTGACTTGCCTCGCCCGTTGAGTCCACTCTAGGAGTGTTCTTATTGGATCCTAGACAATGTCCCTCCTCCAGAATGAGATTATCCGGGTTAGGCTCACCTTCCTTAGATACACTTAGAGCATGTGTACCCAAGTTGTCCATGGTTTCAACTACTATTTCATTATCGGTTGTAATGTCAGTATTAACATCAATATTTACTAAGATGGGGATTACCTCAGTAGATGGCAATTGTTTCTGATCAGCTACTTCTTCATTTCTTTCCTCCACCTCTACCCCCAGATGACAGGAAATGTCCTCTGTCAACCTTTCAAATGCCTTTTCAGGACTTATGATGTTTTCTTTAGGCGTGTTGGAAATGTCCTCAACACCCTCTACTATTGCCTTTACAGGACTTTTCTCATCTTGATTGTTAGCTTCCGGATTGAGCAAATTTTCCGGAAGAGGTTCTATGATGGCTTGGAAGTTGAATGAGCCAAATTCCGGAATCTTTGACATCTCAACCAAGGCAGCTTGATCTATGAGGATTGGTGTAGCAGAGGATCCTCCGAGTCCCTCTATGGCTATGTTATTTATCTTGTAGTTGTCTGTCACAGAGGCTATCATCTCTTCATATTGAGGATCTTTTGGAAGGATATCCTCATTAGCTCCGGGCACATTTTTCCCTTTGCTAATTTTGGCCATAGCCAACCCTTCCAAGACAACCCTCTTCGCAGCCTCTTCGTTAATCATAATGGCAGTGGGCTTCTTGGCTGTCTTCTTTTGATGTTTCTATACCTTGACTGCTTCATCAAAAGTGCACCCATTTTGGGTGAATTACTTCTTTGGCATTGGCATTTCATCTTCTATTTCCTCCTCATCAGACCCATTATCCTCTATTAGTAAATATGATATTTTTCTCTTTTGCCCTTTCTACTAACCCTTCCTTATTGCAGCAACGGCTACTGCAATTGACTCTCTTATTTCCGTATCACAAACTGATCTCTTTAACTTATCAGCTGATTTGATCAACCTTCCCCTTAACTTTGGCTTTCTAGAGATTTATTAAGTAGCAGGGTGATTGTTTGTGTGTCTTCATTTTCCTCTACATCTCGAATTACAACTTGCATTTTAACTATCTTGGATTTAGCAGTCCGGGCCTTCTTTGGAAACAGAGCCTCTGTTAGATGGGCAACTTTTCTAGCTCTGCTTTTCTTCTCATCTCTTTGGCTCTTGGCCTTTTCTTCATCCGACTTCTCTCCATAATTCAATTTCTTGAAGTTCTTCTCTAAGATTTCTTTACCAGTGACTGATTGAAATCCAGTGAGGTTGATTTTGTTTGCAAGGAGGATTTGGGTGATGAGAGCGCCGTGAGAGTTTACATGCTGCTTGAGGAAGTGGATGATTAGTATAGGCATGTTGACCACCTTGCTCTCTACCTAGTGTTGGAGCACACAGTGTTGGAATGACGATATTGTGGTGAGAGATCCTTTCCTAATGAGCACTAATTTTACCATGATATGCTGGAGGTATCTGGGAATTTAAGGAAAGTATATGGAGAATTTGTCTCTAAAGTAGTTTGTATGCAACCACTATTTGGCTTCATACCTAACTTTCTATTCATCACCATCAGTCTATAGTTGAACCCCTTCATTTTTCATGCCCATATGCTATTTAAGGAAATCTGGGGTAGTTGTAATAACTTTGCCCTGAACCTTGGTTCTCAGAGAGTCAAATTTGGAGTGGACGTAGAGATTTTCATAAAACTCTTTGACTAAATATGGATACATAGGGCAGTTGATCTTAAGGAAATTCGTGAGATGCTGATCTTCTATGAGTCTAGAATAAGGGTCCATTTCGAATAAAAAATTATCACCCAAATAGTCTGTGGGGATAACGGAGTCGAAGGGTTTGAAATTGATGGGAATGAAGTCTTTATCTTGAAGATCAGACTCTTCAAAGATGTTCTGGGTTGGAAGCATTACACGTCCTTCTTTAGTCATAATTGTAGCCATTTTAGAGAAAGGATTGAAGGAATTAGGGTTTAGGTTTCAATTTTTGCAGAGTAACAGTAGAGTAGTTGCTCGCCTGAGGAAGAAGGGTGATTTTGAGGGGTTTATGTAGAATTTTCAAGGTGTGGGTAGTTTGGTAATCCGGATGCCAGTAATTTGGCTGGATCAATGACATGGCAACCAGATTTTTAAGAGAGAGGTAAATTCTATTTAACTGGAGAATGTGAATGATTTATTTTAAATGATAACTAATGAATTTACCACGCGTGTAATAGCCAATAGACTTTTGAAATTCAAAAAAGTAATTGTTACCTTTATGCACTTTTACTACCATATGTCATTATTGTCTGCTTACGTGGTAGATTCTCTTTTGGGATAAAAGCTTCTCTTCCAGATTTATATTGCAAAGGATCCACCATGATTCTGGATTGTCTTCTGGATTATCTTCAAATTGGATTAGACATAGCAATTGATTCCCTCAGCTTTCCAAATTAATCTTTACTCAATGATTTAGTAAAGATGTCTGCTCGCTATTCATTGGTTGGAATGTATACCAAAGTAACATCCTTCTTCATCACATGATCCCTGATGAAATGTTGCCTTATATTCACATGCTTCATCTTGCTATGGAGTACTGGATTCTTTGACACATCAATAGCACTTTTGCTGTCACACATAACATCCACATATCCGGATTGAACTCCATAATCTTTTAGTTGTTGCTTGATCTAAAGGAGTTGAGCTACACAACTTCCAGCCTCCATATATTCTACTTCTATAGTAGATAAGCCAACTGAGGTTTGCTTCTTGCTGTACTATGATACTAAGCAATCTCCAAGGAAATGAAAACCTCCGGATGTCCTCTTCCTCTCAAGAGTGTCTCTGCCATAATCTGCATCAGTGAACCCTTTGAGTGTGAAATCTCCATCACTAGGATACCATAACCCAACTTCAGTGGTTCCTAGGAGGTATCTAAGAATCCTCTTTACTGCTTTGATATGAGAATCCTTAGGATTGGCTTGATATCTTGCACAATAACAGGCTGCATAATGTATGTCAGGCCTGCTAGCTGTCAAGTATAGAATTAACCCAATTATCCCTCTATAGAGCTTCTGATCAACATCTTCTCCTTCACAATCCTTGGATAGGGCTGTATCTGATCCTATTGGAGTGGACATAGGTTTGCTCTTGTCCATTTCAAACTTCTTCAAGATCTCCATGGTGTACTTTGATTGGTTAATGAAAATCCCGTTTGGACTTTGCTTAATTTGTAACCCAAGGAAGAAATTGAGTTCTTCCATCATGACATCTCAAATTCCTTCTACATTTGAGAGCTGAATTCTTCACACATCCTTTCATCAGTTGCTCCAAATATGATATCATCCACATATATTTGGACTAGAATGATATTATTTTTCTTCTTTTTGATGAATAGTGTGGTGTCCGCTCTACCTCTGATATAACCCTTGGATATAAGGAATGAGGTTAACCTCTCATACCAGGCTCTTAGTGCCTACTTTAATCCATAGAGAGCCTTCTTCAACTTGTACACATGATCAGGATGCTTTGGGTCTTCAAATCCGGGTGGTTGCTTAACATAGACTTCTTCTTGGATAACACCATTTAGAAATGCACTTTTGACATCCATTTGGTATAATGTGAACCCCATAAATGATTCAAAAGCACATAAAATCTGGATTACTTCCAGTCTTGCTATAGGAGCAAAGGTCCCTTCAAAATCAATTCCTTCTTGCTGGTTGTAGCCTTGGGCAACTAGTCTTGCCTTGTTTCTCACCACAGTTTCAGATTCATCAAGTTTGTTCCGGAACACCCACTTTGTGCCAATGATAGATTTTCATTTAGGAGGTGGTACTAGATCCCATACATCATTTCTGGAGAATTGATCTAGTTCTTCCTACATTGCCATTATCCAGCTTTCATCTCCTTTAACATCTTGAAATTTCTTTGGCTCAATTAATGAGACAAAAGCATCAGGACTCATTATCCTATTGAGTTGGCCTCTGGTTCTTACTGGATTCTGAACAACATGCAAAATATTATCAATGGAATGATCTCTGTGTGTCCGGATCTCCCTTTGTAGGCCTACATGTTGAACTAGGATTTGCTCCACTTCAGCTTTAACCACTCCTTCTTGGCCTTCATTAAAGTCAATCCCTTGTGGATTGAGATTAACTTATTGTATTTCTGGTTCAAAAGATATTTCTTCATCTTCCTCTTTGTACTTCTTGATATGGAATGAATTAGGAACTTCTGCTTCTTTTGTTTCTTTAGAGTTTTCAATTTCCGGAGCTGGATCTTTCAGAGTGTAGCTTTTCTTACCTACAGGGTTAGTCTCATCGAAATCTATATGTATAGACTCAACCATAGTTTGGGTTCGTTTATTGAAGACTCTGTAAGCCTTACCATGTGGTGAGTACCCAAGGAAAATTGCTTCATCAGATTTAGGATAAAATTTTCCTAGTTGCTCTCTATCATTAATGATGTAGCATTTACATCCGAATGCCTTGAAATACCCAATTTTGGGTTTTCTTCCCTTCCAGATTTTATATTGGGTCTTTTTTATGGTTTTTCTAATGAGATCTCTATTTAGAATATAACATGCTGTATTTGCAGCCTCTCCCCAAAAATATTTTGGGAAACAATTTTCACTGAGCATTGTTCTAGCCATCTCAACTATGGTCCTATTCTTTCTCTCAACAACTCCATTCTGTTGAGGAGTGTGGGGGGCAGAGAAGTTATGTTCAATGCCCTTAGAGTCATAAAAATCAGCAAAGTGCTTATTTTTGAACTCTCCACCATTATCCCTCTGGATGCATGCAATGCTTATGCCCTGTTCTACTTTTATCCGGATGAATGTTTTAGAGAATTGGTCAAAGGCTTCATCCTTGCTTGCTAGCAAGAGAACCCAGGTATATCGAGAATAATCATCCATAATGACCATTGTGTATTCTCTTCTACCTAAACTCAATGGTTTGATTAGACCAAAGAGATCAATATGCAATAGTGCATAGATAATCTTTATCAAAAGTGACCTTAGGCAAACCCACTACCAATTCCTTTTTGGCCAGCTTGGATAGGAGGTTTATGCTAACATGTCCCAACCTCCGGTGCCATAGCCATGATTCTTCTTCTTTAGACACCAAGCATATATTGTTTTTCTCATTTTTAATGTTTACAACATAGACATTATTTACCCTAGGTGCATAAAGAATGAGTTGGTTGGAGTTACTATCATAGATTGAGCAGCCTTCGGAATCAAATATGACTTTTCTTCCTTTGTCACAGAGTTGGGCCACACTTAGTAGGTTGAATTTTAGTCCATCAACCAATGAGACATCTTCTATCTTTAACTCACATCCAATGGTTCCATGACCAATTATCTTTCCCTTTTGATTGTCTCCAAAGCTTACTTTGCCTCCCTTCTTCCGGGTCAATGTGATGAAGGCCTTCTCATCACCTGTCATGTGCCTTGAGCATCCACTATCAATATACCAGATGTGTTGATCTACTGTGGATCTAAGGCATAACTGCAAAACAGATCAAGTGGGTTTGGGTAACCAATTAGATTTGGGTCCTCTCGGGTTAATAACCATCTCAGGTCAAGGGTTAACATTATAATAACCATTTTTTAATCTACAAAATTTGGTAACCTGCACCCTACAATGGATCTGTTCTGTTCCTACTACTTTTTTTTATCTTTTGAAGATCTTCCTTCCTATAGTTCCCTCTATATCCAGCTTCTTATACACTTGTAGATGGTCCGGTGTGAATCCGGAAGCTGGTTGGAGGTGCAACTTCTACTCCACAATTTCGTCTCTGTTTGATAGGTTGTTGGTTGTAAGCCATCTTGCCCTTTCCCTTTTGAGCAGTAGTGTATCTCCAGGTTGCCTGCTAACCTCCTTCATTTTTTTGATTAAAGGCCTTTTGGGATCTGTTTTGATCAGGAGGATGATGATCTCTTCTTGGAGCTTTTGTCTCTAGCCTCTTCCTGGACACTTCCTTTAATAGATTGATTTCTCTATCTAGTCCCATTACATTTGCATTTAGAATCTGTACTTGATTCCTCAGAAAGTTCTCTTCCACAACATCAATATGCTTGGTTGCTCTAACCAGATTAATGTCTTGTGCCATTGCTTCAGCATCTTCTGCTAACTCCATCACTGCTCTCTTAAGGGACTTGATTGCTTTTGCATTCTTCTTTACACTCTTGATTATAATAGATAGAGCTCTAATAAGGTTAAAATTAGAAGCAGAATTAGAACAAGAATTTACCTCAGTGTTTGCTGTTTCTGATTCTGATTCTTCGATTTGCACTGTATCTTGCTTAGAGGCATTTCTTTTGAATTGGTTTGCTTCTGGATCAGTTAGAGCCATGAATAAGCAATTGGTAGTATTCTCTTCTCCTGTTGAAGATGAGCTGCTACTTTCTTCACTGTTGCTCCAGGTAGCTACCATTGGCTTCTTTTTGAACTTCTTGGTTCTCTTAAGCTTGGGACATTTTGTTCTGAAATGGCCTTTTTATCCACATTCAAAGCAGGCAGCTTCTTTTTTTGGATCCTTCTTTTCTTCCGGATTCTTTTTGGGTCTGTCGCTTCTGATGTACCTTCTTTTAATTTCTGGGATTCATACTTTCCTCCTATCTTTCTTTTGTATGAATCTGTTAAGTTTTTCTGGTCAATAAAGCAAGTTGATCTTTGGTGCTCAATGATTCAGTGATTTGCTCTTCTTCTCAGGATGAAGCTGATCTAGTGGATTCTGCCTTAAGTGCAATGGCTTTCTTCTTCTCCTTAGGCTTCTTTTCCTATTGGCTATATCTTTCCAAGGATAACTCTTGGGTTAATAGATTGCCAATGAGATCATCGTAACTATAGAAATTTAAGTCATGAGCTTCCTTAATGGCAGTCTTCTTGTTATCCCATTCCTTACTCAAACTCCGGAGTACCTTCTTTACCATATCTACTTCAGAGATTTCTTTTCTGAGCTAGTTCATTTCATTTACTATATTGGTATATCTAGTGTTCATACTACTGATTGATTCTTTTGGCTCCATTTCGAAGGTTTCAATCTTTTGCTGGAGTAGATCAAGCTTAGCTTTTCTAACTTTATTGGTTCCTTCATAGGTTACTTCCAGATTTTCCCAAATTTCCTTTACAGTCACACATCAATATATCTTGTTAAATTCAGCTACACTAAGGGCACAATGAAGCATGTTAATAGCATTTGTGGTTTCAAGCAATGTTTTAAAATCATCCTCATCCCACATACTTGATGGCTTTTAGGTAGTCATACCCTCTACTTCATAAGTAGGCTCATATGGACCATCTTTAATAACTAACCATGCTTGTATGCTTTATGATTGTATGAAGTTCTTCATCCGGTTCTTCTAAAATGTGTAGTGTTCACCGGTGAAGAGTGGAGGACGGGTAATAGACATACCCTTGGGAAGGAGTTGTGAGTTTTGGAAACTCATTTTGATATTTCAATCAAAATATATGGACCTTTAGCTTGAGATTGTTAGATATCTAGTTTAAGCACTGAGTCTGATGCCACTTGTTGGTGCTTGTGGGGGCCTTTATAGGGTCAAAGGGGGGGGGGGTGAATGACCCTTTTTGGCTGAATAAGTAGACTTTAAAAAGTCTTAGTGTAGCGTGTTTGATTATGATCCAGATGATGGATCCAGATGATGCAATTATGGCAATATAATGAAATAATAAAGAGTTAAAGAAATCAAACACAAAAAATTTTATCCTGGTTCGGTCCCGCCTACTCCAGTCTCCAGAGTTTCATTCCTATGAGCTTTTCCACTAGTGGATTCCTTTTCAACTGGCAGGAATCAAGCCTTACAGCTTATCTCCGGATGGTAACCCCTTTCAGATGTAGGATATACTACTAGAAGCACCAACTCCTAGCTGAGTCCTTTTATCTTTAGTAGGATATACCACTTAGATTTATTCCCCAAATCTAAGCTAAGTCCTACAAGGAGTTCCCACTCAAAGCACGAACTTCAAGTTGTATCCTAATCTCACAACTCACCCAAGTTGGAGATTCTTACTCTCTTATTTTCACAAAGGTTTTTGTTTTGGATTTCCTTAAGTTTATAACTCACTTAGGAATCCTTACAACAGATTTTGAATTGATTGATTCTTGGAGGGATTTGTAAACTAATTGAATGCTTGTTCTTTGTTGCTTGTTTTTGTGAATCAAACAACCAGCCTTCTCAATTAGTGAAGCTTCCCTTTTGTAGGCTTCCATCATAAATGTAGCCATTGTGGGTTATTGAACTTGTATTAAATCTTCACCCTTGATCATGTTATAGGTGGCACTTCTAGAGCTGTTGATTAATTCGTTAGACTCAATTTTGACCCGTTTGAATCCTAGGGATTGAGGCTGAAAAGTTGTCAGTGCTCATTTTCCTTGGCTTTTTATGATGCACCAACTTTTAGCCAGTGGTCCAATCCGTGTGCTCCACACGCCATTCCCATTGGTCTAGGTTAAAAAGGTTGTTACCTTTTCTCTTTCTACTGTCAGCTTTTTGTCCTTTTCTTAGGAAGAGATATTTGATGACAGCTAAGACCAAATGGAGGGAATGGAATTATTTTGAAATCATTCCCTTTGTCTTAAATGGAATCATCCGGATATGTTTAGATTTATCCAATCCGGATGTAGCTTCAATCAATCTGTCTTTCGGATGCCGTTGGGAAAAAGTTAGCAGTTTGTTTCCTTTCAAAACTCTAACCGGATGCTAATCCACTTATGCTTAGGTAATGGTCTTTACTTGAAAGCTTGTCTTGGATAACTTGGTTGTCCAGATATAATGACTTAAGTTTTTCTATACTTTGGTCCTGTTATATTTAGTTATCCGGAAAAGTCTTACTTAGGTTTTATTTACTTCAAACTTGATCCGGTCTGTTTTATGTTCCAGATCATTGTTTCCCAACAGTCATGTCCTCAGGGACAGAAAATGGCCTCCTTCAATTTCTGCAATCCTTTTCTAATTTCTAATTTTTCTGCTATGTTCTAACCCTGTCAAACTGTAATTTTGTCTTTATAGTTCCCATACAGGATCGTGGAGGCTTTGGGCTTCTGCCGGAAGCGGTACAAGGAGATTCATATCGCAGGAGACACGGAGCTACTGGCCCGTATAGATTCCTTTGGGTTCATTGACATCATCAAGGCCATCCCTCAAGCCCCCAAGATACTAGCCCCTAGTACTGTCTCGGCCCTGATAGAGGGATGGTCGGAGATGACCCCTACCTTCCATTTACCTATAGGGGAGTTCACCATTTCTCCTTCAGATGTTTGCGCCTTAATAGGCTTGGCGTGGAGTGGGGATGTGGTCCATTTTGATGTTTATGCCGACCGGTGGCATTCCCTACCTGAAGTAAAGCCCTATATTACTAGATTACTTGGACTTCATCCGGACAGGATGAATAAGCTCAAGTACGGGGACTAACACGCTTACTGGATTGTACAGCGGAGGCCCATTGCCACTTATGAGAGGGACCAGTATGCTCGATCTTTTCTACTAGCATTCCTTACCACCATCTTCTTTCCCGTCTACTCGGATAACCTCAACTACTGTCTGCTTTCTGCTGTGGAGGATCTTGCGACTGTACCTTGCAAGAACTAGTGCCGGGCCATTCTGGCACAACTGTATTATGGATTGGACGTAGGGGTACGGGGGTAAGCAGTTTGAGCTCAAGATCTGCCATCTGATACTGCTGGTAAATCCTCAATTGATCTCTTGTGCTTTAACCCTTTATCTAAACTGTGTTGCAACTAATCCTTACTTTGTCTTGCAGATTTGGGCTTTCGAGCACTAATTGATCCCTAAGCCGGGATTACCCATACAGCCTGAGACGCCGCATATCGTATCTAGGTGGATGGGCTTGGGCAAAATCAACCCTTGACTACGGCATAGTGCCGAGAGTTCTTACGCCAGCTACACTCGGATCGGGAAATCTTCTTTACTATTGAACCTGCATTATACATTTTGATAAACCATTAGTCAAAACTGTATTCACTAGGTCGTGATACTCATAGTGCATTCATTTTGTGCAGGTTGTCCAAGATCCGTGGGAGAGATTGGCCACCTACAAAGCCATTAAGAGGATGCAGGCCGATGTGGATGATCGCCGCTTTGTGCTAGAGTCCTCGCTCTCCCTAGAGTGGTACTTTGGCGAACGAACTCGGGGGTGGAGGACTAGTGCTATGGTAGAGCGACCGATTCCTCCCCCGATCCCGGCTGGCATCTTCTAGCCTCATCTTATGCTGGGGACCGATTAGGGGGCTGTACTTGTTGGGTGAGAGAGCTCACGTGCTATCTGTTGAGGGCCTTTATACTGAGTTTGTTGATTATTCCCTCCTGCCACCATGTGATAGGATCCATCTAGAGTATGAGCCCCAAGAGTTTCACTGGAGCGATGGTGAGGATGATGATAATGATGATGAGGGAGGACCAAGGGGTGACCGTGGGGGTCTATTTATAGTTGGGGATGCCCGAGGTTTGGTTAGGGCAGCTACTCCTTCTTCCTAGGTATACTTCTAACTTGGTCTTTGTAAATGCCTTACTACTTTCTATAATTAACTATGATCTAGAGTCTGATTCTTCATTGCTTGCAGCCTCCCATTTTTACACGGAAGAGGTCCGCTGCGGCTGCTGCTACTGCTGCCCCTGAGCTGCCAGCAAAGCTGTCTCCAGCCTCCGAATCTATGAGGAAGGGCATCCTCTGGGCTAAGTTGGATACTTTCTTCCGACTCCTCGACCACTCGGGGAATTGGGCTTTCAAGAAGCTCGAGTAGTCGGTCCAGCCTATCGGTTTCACTCCTTCCAGCTTCACCCATCTAAGGAATCCTTTACCTTGGCCTTTGTCCATTACTGCTTAAGATGTCTCATTCTGATGTGACCCTTACTTTTTAGGTGACCATTTCTGAGGCCGAGAGGATAGCTCGAGGTTATTTTTTAGTGCGGGATTTGCTGTTGGCCCAGGACGCACTAGCTTCGGTAAGTTTTGTTTACCTATAAAATTTCAACAAACTATGGATGCATGCCATGATATTTGTAGTGTACTGATCTTATGGTTTCTATTGCAGACTTTGCTGGCCATGGAGTGGAGCATATCTTCCCAGGACTTGGATGTTTCTATGGAGAGAGCCAAATTTTTAGAGGAGCAGCTGTGGGAGGCCACTGCTGAGGCTAATCGAGCTAGGGTCGAGAGTGCTCGGGTGAGGGTCGAGATTGAGATGCTGAGGGGTCAGCTAGCGAGTATGACTGAGGAGAGGCAGACACCGGTCCCTTCTGATGACGAGTTTATGGATGATCTTTTCGCATATCTAGTGACTCAGAGAGGCATGGATCAGCATGCCCGCGCAGCTAGGTACCGGTGCTGATGATACTGAAGACCATATGACTATAGACATGGATGATCTGCTTGTAGATACTCAGGATCAGACACAGATGGGTCGCCAGGGACATGATCCCTTGGCTGCATAGGCTCTGATTACTCTTTTTTCTGGACCTTTCGATACTTTTGGGCCCTGCGTGGCTTGTTTGATTGTCAACTTTTGAATTGGAACTTTTGATATTTATTTTTATGCTTGTGGATTTTTCTTGAATTGAGACTTTATAATATTGTTGCTTTGAGAACCCATATTCTAGTGATTTTGTAGTGAGGGGATTGGGTTAAGTTCTAACTTTTGCATAGGCCACTCGATCTGAGATGACCTATCAAAAATTTTATTTATTTTTCTTTTCTTTTTGTCCTAATTTTTGCATGGGCTATCCTTGATTGCTTAGCCTAGCAGACCTTTTTTCTCTTTAGCTTTAATTTTTCCTAGACCGCCCTTTTAGGTTTTCAACGTAGCAAGCTTTTGTCTTGATTTTTGCCGAGACCGCCCTTTCAGGTTTTCAATCCCGCAGGCTGTCTTGATTTTTGCCTGAATTGTCCTTGACGGCTCAATCTAGCAGACTTTTTTTTTCTTTTTTTTGCCTTAACTTTTGCCTCGACTGCCCTTTCTGGTTTTCCATCCAGAAGGCTTTTCTGAATATTGCAAATGTGTGACAAAGATGAATACAATAATGCATAACATGTAGAGAAATTGATGTTCACATACCAGCGATTATTTCACCTAAAGACATGCATGCATTCATAAGACCAAGATTCTTAGCAAAATCATAAAATTTTCATTGATGAGATTAAATTGTGTACATAGGCAATAGTAACAATTTCCAATGGTTAACCCCTACTACCTACTGGTCTTTTACAGATTTTTTAGAAAGCAACTGACATTTTTCTCTCGATGCACTAACTTTTGCGTAGGCTTCCCTTTTTGGGTTTTCAGCTTAGCGAGCTTTATTGGGGTGCCCTAATTTTTGCTTGACCGGTTTGTAGGATACTAATCAGCTGGCTGCACCCTAATTTTTGCCCGAGCAGTAGAGGACCGCTCGCCGGGAGCTTTATTCTTTATTTCTTTTATTCTTTGTGCCTCTTTTTTTATGATTTAATTCTTTTGACCTAGGCATGATAACGCTTGAGCCTATCTTGATTCACTAGATTCACAAACTCATTTCCACCCATGTCCATAATCTTGATTCCTCCTTTACCAAGAACCTTCTTTATGATAATTGGTCCTTCCCAATTAAGCCTGAACTTGCCCCTAGCATTAGTGTTGACTTGGCGTAGTTGCTTGAGGACCAGATCACCCGCTTTGAGAGATTGTTTTGGGTATCTGATTCTATTGTTATAAGATTATGCCATGCGCTGTTGGTATAGCTGGAGATGATCAAGTGCCCTGAGTCACTTTTCATCTATTGCATTCAAATATTCATACCTGGCTCTTGCCTAGTCTGATTCTTTTAACTGCAATTTGAGTGCCACTCTTAGGGATCTTACTTCTGTTTTAACCGGTAATACGGCTTCCATTCCATATTCCAAAGAGAACGGTGTTTGATTGGTGTGAGCCCTTGCACTAGTTTTGTGCCTCCAAACTGCGAATGGAAGTTTATCAGCCCAATCTTTATAGTTAGCTATTGTTTTTGACAAAATCTTTTTAATTGACTTATTGGCAGCTTCGACTAGCCCATTAGTTTGTGGCCTATATGGAGAAGATCTGTAATGCTCAATGTTGTACTTCTTTAATAATTCAGCTGTGGCCCCTTAAAATTGAACCCCGTTGTCAGAAACTATATGGTGCGGAATCTCGTATCTTGCAAAAATATGCCTCTCTATGAACTTGGCCAATTTCTTGGCAGTAATACTGGTGTAAGATTTGACCTCTACCCATTTTGAGAAATAATCAATTGCGACTATGATGAATCGGTGACCGTTGGTTGATGATGGCCAAATTTCACCAATTATATCTATCCCCTACACCGAGAAAGGCCAAGGAGTAGATAAATTGTAAAGTTCGGAGGGAGATGCTATACGTCCCCGTGAATCTGACATTCATGACATTTTCTGAACTTGTCGATGCAGTCGGCGTACTGCCATTCTCTGAATCTTTCTAGCTAGAGCCATCCCATTCATGTGCGGGTTGTAATCCCCTGAATGTATATGAGTCATTACCCTTTCCGCTTCTTCTTCTGTCAAACACCTCAACAATAAACCCTCAACTGACCTTTTAAAGAGATCTTCACCAACTAGTCTGAATCGAGTAGCTGATCTTTTAAGAGTTAAGCGATCTGAATCTGATGACTTTTTGGGGCACTTCCCTTCTTTCAAGATTCTTTTAATATCGTCGTACCAACAGACATTTTGTTCCTCTACAATCATAACCTGAACCTTTTCTTAAAATGGAGATTGAGCCATTTCTACAATAAGTGGACGGATAGGTTAAGCCTCTTCTCCTCCCCACATAGAAGCTAGGGTAGCCAAGGAATCCGCCATGCGATTCTCATCCCTCGGTATATACTAGAAGAGACATTGGCTGAACTGCGTTGACAAATCCCAGACTGCTTCCACATACAGTCGGACTGACTCCTCCCTAATTTCCCATTCTCCCATGACATGCTTTATTACTAACGTGGAGTCCCCCATCACCCTGACTTCCTTTGCCCCTATTTTTAAGATAGCATCAAGAAAAAAGAGACAAGCTTCGTACTCGGCCCCGTTATTAGTGACTAAAAAGTCCAATCGTTTCCTTAGTGGAATAGCCTCACCTTGCAGTGTGATGATGACTACCCCAAGACCAACTCCCTTTCGATTCATAGCTCTATCAAAATACATAGTCCATTCAGCCTTCTCAGCTTTCACTTCTGCTAACTGATCATTGGGGAAATCTAGATTTTTGAAATAGTCAGATTCCAAGGGCTAACTTGCTAAAAACTCAGCTATAGCTCTCCCTTTAATGACCTTCTTCGTGACATACTCAATATCAAACTCAGATAGTAAAAGGAGCCAACAAGAGAGTTTCCCTGCCAATGTGGGGGATTGACAATGATACTTCATTGGGTCAACCTTTGCAACTGCTTGGATTTTGTAGGACCGGAAGTAATGTCTCAACTTAGTCAACCATACCATCGTCATATGGGTCTTTTCTACCACTGTGTACTTCGCCTCATATTCCAATAACTTATTGCTTAAATAACAGATGGCATGCTCACTCTTATCCTCTTTCTCCTGGACCAACATTGCCCCTACAGATGACTCTTCTATGGCCAAGTATAGAATTAGCTGCTTGTCAGGTATGGGAGGCTTCAAAACTGGGGGGCTTACGAGATAAGCCTTTATCTTATCAAATGCTATATGGCATTGCTTATTCCATTCTATCCGCTATTTCCTTCTCAACAACTTAAAGATTGGCTCACTCACGATTGTTAACTTGGCAATAAAATGATTCACATACTGGAGAGATCCAAGGAATGACCTGACCTCCCTTTCAGCTCTAGGAATAGGCATTTTTTGAATAGCTTTAACCTTATTAGTATTGACCTTGATTCCTTTCTAATTGATGATATGTCCTAAGAGTTTTCCCGATGTAACCCCAAACACACACTTCTTTGGATTCAATCATAGATTGTACCTCTTGATTCTAGTCAAGAACCTTTCTAAAATCTTAGGGTGTTCTTCCCTCATATTAGACTTTACTAGCATGTCATCTATATAAACCTCGACCTCTTTGTGAATCAAGTCATGAAACAAGGCTGTCACTGCCCTTTGATAGGTTGCCCCTGCATTCTTCAGCCCAAAAGGCATTACCTTATATCAATATACTCCCCATTCTATGATGAAGGCTATCTTGACCTTGTTGATGATGTCCATTAAGATCTGGTTATACCCAGAGAGCCCATCTAAGAATGAGTACATCGAGGCCCTAGCGGCGCTATCAACCAGTACATTGATGTGTGGTAATGGAAAGTCGCCTTTGGGGGACGCTTTGTTTAAATCATGAAAGTCGACACACATTTTGACCTTTCTATCTTTCTTAGGGACTGGGATGACATTAGCTAACCATGTCAGGTATTCAATTACTTTGATGAACTTGGCTTCCTGTAACCTAGTAACTTCAGCTTTGATTCTATCAGGCTATTCAGGTCGCAACCTTCTCAACTTTTGTTTAACTAGCTTGAACCGTGGATCGGTTGGGATGCGATGCTCGGCGATTTGGCGATCTACCCCGGGCATGTCTTTATAAGACCAAGCAAAAGTGTTAACATGTTTTCTAAGCACTTTTATTATCTCTCTTTTTTTGATAGGGGTCAAACCACTAGAAATAGTTACCATTTTTGGATTTTCCTTAGTACCTAAGTTAATGTCATGCAATGAAGTGTCATGAATGCTAAAAATGTTATGCGTATAGCCAGACGAATGCATGGTGCCATTAGGCGAAACATCAAACAAGTAAGCAAAATCACTATCATTATCATTAGGATGCCCGAAGGCTATATCATTTTCATTACATAAAATTGCATTGTCATCTTCCACAGGCGGAGGGTCTTCTTGGTCGTTCATTAGAATGTGAGTCAGGTCGCAATCTAAGTCTTGCAACTGTTTCTCGATCAACACATCGTTCACAGCTTCCCTTGTGGCTTGGGCCAGGTTTCTCAAGGCTTCCTGAATTGGTGTCTTCTTCTTATCCCCCAAGCTTAAGATAGTGTATATTGAAGTGGTCAGGGTATCAATGGCTTTGTCTACTTCGATCTTTGATGGGTCACTGTCTTACATTTGTTTGGCACATTTTTGTTCTTCTACAGTTGCTTCGTAGCTTTCAGGGATAGTTTTGTATGTACTCATGAATCCTATCTTACGGAAGTGAGGTGATAACCCAAAGATGAATCGGTCAACTTACTCTTTCTTCTGAGGTTCCTTTTAAGGGCTGCCGCGATCGTTAATCACCTCTGAAAGTAGTCATGGACGGTTTCCCCACTCCACTATCTGATAGCTATAAGGTCAAGCATGGATGGTTCTTCTCTTACTTTTCTAGTTTCTATGATGCGTAACTTTTCCTTTGTCAATTAGTGCTATGATGGCTTTGAGGAGATCTTCGCACATCCTAGTCGGATGATCATGACTGACATGATATATGCAAAAATTGGCCCTCTCTTTAGGTTTTGGCGAAACATAGGGTTGGAGATGATCTATCTACTGGTATTTCCTCAGCTTCTTGAAAAGGTTCACAAGAGGAGTATCCCAGGGTGAGATGTCATCTATAGTCATAGGATGAACTACTCGGTTGTGGGTCATGCCATAGGGTAAACCCATAAAATATAGGAGGATTATCCCCTTTGACATGACCACGAAGTCTGGCAGCCGACTCAAATCCTTACTGCGGCGAAACTGTAGAATAACCTCTTGACGGAGTGAATGAGTCCCCCTAGCTACTGTGCGGAGCGTTGGGTTCACTGGTTAAACTGACTGACTGAGCTAAGCCATGATAGTGAGGGAGATGAGTGCAGGGTGAAACTGTCGGTTTTTGTTCCGATTTGAGGGAGTAACTAAAGATCAGTACATGCATGAGATGTAGTATGCATGCGTAAATTACAGCGATGCATGGGGGGTTAATCACAACACATACGAAGCGATCGATTCTGTCCTTATTTCTCCTGTCGAGTCTGAGGGTATTCTTCCTTAGTCTAATCTCACACCGAAATCAGGGTACCTAAAAGGTAAAATTCTATGGCTTTTGATAACAATGGCGTAGGGATATATTGGAAGTTGATGTAGAAGGTTCCCATCGCATCAAGCCTCTTTTGGAGGGAGATGGCAATGAGTGCTCCACCCACTAAGGTGTACCCAATATCCCTAGCGGTCATAGGTATCACCGTCACGTGTGTCACGGAAATAATAGGGCATCCTATCCTAGCGCTAGAAGAAGAGCGCATCTAACTAAAGAGAGAAGGAGATAAGAAGATAGAGTGTGATAATTTTCTCAAATGATGAAAACAATAGCGGGTTGAATCAATTAAATGATTTTCGGTGCTCATCTTAATCTTTTAAGCTTTTAAAACAAACTAACATTTTGCAAGTTAAAAGATCATTTCCCCAGCAGAGTCGCCATTGTGAGGTGTCGATGAAGTGTGGGTCTCCCTTGGCACCTGCGTGAGAGAGGCAGGGCCCACTGGGGGTTTGGTTTGATTTAGGCGTGACAAAACATTCTTTAGTTAAACTTTGTACAATAAGCCAATTTTAATGAATAAAAGAATCGAGACCCAAATATCGATACAATTGATAGAGTCGCCACCCAAGTTGTCTACTTGGGAAAGAGTTTTGGTATGGTTTCCTCTGGACGGGAGACTCATACCTACTGGATCAGAGATTCGGGTATCGGATGAGTCACTTATTTCTCATTTAATTGATTCAAAATTACATTAACCGCGGAAAACCGTTTTAGTTTTCATCATTTAGGGAATTATCACAGAAATCCTATTTCTACACTCTTTCACACTCGTTACATGCGTTTACATATTACAATAAAGCACAAGCAATAAATAGGGGGATAAAAATTACAACCAGGGGAAAATGGGGGAATTGCAAAGGGAACCTATACATTTGTTCTAAGTTATAAAACAAAAATGAAAATCAATTCCCCTGCATTCACAAATGTTAGCACAGTTTATAGCACACCATAAATTAGCACTTCGGCGTATTTTGTTGTGAAAACACTATTTAACTTTTGTGGGTTGATTTACCGGATTATTAGTGAAAATGATCGCATTACAAATGATGAGTTGGGTCGATTTTAACTGATTAATTATGAGTTTGGGAATCTGCCTGGGGCTGGTACCCATACGGGTGAGTGGGACCCATACGGGTACCAGGGAGGACCCGTAAGGGTATGGCGTACCCGTACAGGTCCTATCTGGTCCAGACGGAAGCTTTGTTCAATTCCATTTATAGATTCACAGATTAACAGATTGGTGGCAAGAAAATAAAATAAAGAGGGATTTCCTTCCGTATGAGTATGGCGCACCAAATTGATATCCTTAGAGATATATGGTGCTAACAAGGCTCATACGGGTTAGGACCAGACCCAAAACTAGAAATGAAAATAACAAGTATAATAGAAGTAACAAACAATAATAATAATAATAATAATAATAATAATAATAATAATAATAATAAAAAAAAAAAAAAATAACTGAGATGTGAGTCTCTTTGAAACTCAGGAGCGTTACCTTTGCAGAGTGAATTCACTTTGAGGTAATCCCTTTACTGTTGAGGGAGCCTGGCCAAAGTAGATGAAATAAGACTATGTAGGTGAGTATTTGTGTGGACAGAATCTCCCCTAAATTTTAATAAAAGAAGCTATGAATAAATAAAATGTGGACAAAACCTCAAAGGAAGGGTTTTCTCCCTATTTTATACTTTCTATACCCCGTTATACCTTTTCTAAACCTATAAAAATTACTGGAATTTTAGTATAATTTTTGTACGAAGAATGTCTGTCTAAAATGCGAAGGTAAGACCCCTTTTTATAGGGGAAAGGAGGTCTGAACCGAATAAATCGCGTTCATGACCTACCTTTTCCTGAAATAGGAAAGAAAATCCTTCCAAAAGAGCTTATTTAGGCAACAATGGTACCTGTATGGGTGGGCCCCCACCCGTACGGGTACTAGGGGACTCGTATGGGTCCCCTCCCAGGCGTATGGAGGGAATGACCCGTACCGGTCTGCCAGTGGATCCGTACCACCGAGCAGCACCCGTACGGGTTCCTAAGAGCAGACTAGGTCTCCAAACTTTGGCCAAACTCAACTCTGTAGTAGTAGGAACACCTCTGATAGACAACACCTGAAAGACATTGCATTATATAGCTCTCATCATAGTTTCGTGAGAAGGATCGTTAAAATCTAATGCTCACAAAGTATGGCTGCTCCTATAGATCTGTGTTGAAAATTAGATTTTGAAGTTGTTGTTTAGTTAAGATATTATGCATAAATAATAGAATATAATTATTTGATATGATTATATTAGATTATATATGATTTGAGTAGATAGATATTAGATTTCAAATTTAAGTTTATATTTTGATAATTTTTATTTATGTAAGCCTATAAATAAACATGTATATTCATAATGAAATTGTGCTCATAAATATCATATATTTATATGTGATAGGATACTATATTTATAATATTGTTTTACCACAATTTGTATTCATATTCTATAACAAGTACCGACAGTGGGATCCTATCAATGTGGTGTTTTGTTATTATATATTTATTTCTTAACAGATTATTTATTATTTTAGCTCTATCATTTTTTTATCAAAATTTCTACGATGACTGCGACAATGGAAAACAACAAAATAATAGTTGCTTTTTAAAAAAAAAAAAATTTGTCTAATTGCACTTAAGAAAAAATCTTTACCTGCCCCGGACGTGGTTCAAACCTGAAATCTCTTAATGTCACAAATTCAATTAAGCTAAGGGTCAGTTTGGGATTGCTTTCCCAAACTGCTTATTTTGAAAATTCTATTTTCAAGTTTTTTTTATAAGCAACATATTTGATTTTGGAAAATACAAATCAGACAGTTCCTAATTAATTAGTATGAATGACAAATATGTGTTATTCAAAGCCAAAATATGTAATTCTTTTCAAAGTTTGTGAGAGCAACTTATTTCGACGGCAGCTTAGAGGGTGTTTCTCAAAGCTTATAGTCCGATTATAAGTTAGTTTTAGCTTTTAAGCTCTTAGTTTAAGTGTTTCTGAAAGCTTATTTTTGGCTTATAAAAGGTTTTAAAGCTAAAAGAAAAAAGTTTCAAGTTAAAACTTCTTAAAAAGTCAGTTTATACGCTGGCTGTAGCTTAAAAGCTAAAAAAAATTAAAGCTATGAGAAACACCCCTAAACAATACCAAACTTACCCTCAGACTTCACCGAAAATTGTAAAATAAACACCTCAATAATATATCTTTTTCAGCTGCAGTAGTTTTAGAGTTTCATTCATTTTCTTATGCTTAAAACAACACTTGTTAGTTGTTCTTGTTATCCTTTGTAGGAGGGCATTTAAAGAAAAAAAGAGTTGCTATATTTTAGCAACTTTTAAGCATTTCTTTGAGGCCATGTTAATCAAACGCAAAGAAGAAATGGAATGAAGAAAGCAAAGTACATAAGATTTCTTGAAACAAAAGGGAAGTTTTTCTTGTCAACAGAACGAGAATTTATAGAAAATGTCAGGCTTTTGTACTATTTTGTCGTCCAATGGTTGAGATTTGATGAATACTTAATTAAATATTCTCTCATCAATTCTCAACCAATGGATGAGAAACAGGTACAAATCGCCTGACTTATCCTATAAATTCCCCAACATAAGTGGTGTTTAAGGTTCAACACCTAAAACTCCAAGTTAGTTAGGGTTTCATTTACTCTTTGTTTAAAAAGTTTTATGTTGGATGATTTTAAGGAAATCCACACCAATATATGTATATTTTCAGCGATCTCTTTGTTTGTGCAATAAATAAAAACCATTTCCCTAATAAAACAAACTTGTGTAATAGAAAACATATATGGCGTAAGTTAAAATTGTGTAGTAATCTCATGTGAAATTTATTGTATAACAACTAGACCTTTGGTAGGCAGCAAAAGTAATATACTAAATGTGAAAACAACCAATAACTTTATTTGTTGTGCAGAGTCGGAAGGTATAACTTGAATCTCATGTAGACAAGATACTTAATTTTCATCAATTTTTAATTTCAAACAAATTCTTGATTTTCAAAATCATTCCCGTGTATTCATTCACTTCAACAATTTCTTTTTTTAATCACGCAATCCATATATTTGTTATCCATTTCTAAAATAAACTTCTAGAAACAAAAATTCCATGCCACATCAACTAAAAACAAATACATTTCTTGTTTTTAAAATACATTTATTTTTAAATTAAAAAACGCAAATACATTTCTTTTTAAATTAGCCATTTTATTAAAATACCCTTTCTATGCCATGTAATTCTTCTGTCAAGGAAAACAAGTCTAATTCTAAATGGGATGATCTAAATCCATTCAGTAATATCTCAAGGGAAAGAAAAAAACTAAAAAACAGTTAAAAACCTTACTCTAATAAATATTAGATGAAGGTAAGTTTAAACTCTAAGTTGACATGTCAGATTTTGCTGTGCCATTTTAGGCAAATGCATTTGTAAAGAGGTAGAAAGTCAGATTAGCACGCAATTGAAAGTAAAATTCTGTAGTTTTACACTACCTCGTTTGTGGGCCTTTTATTTTTAACCTTTGTGCGATGGATCCGTGTTTAGGATTTGGATTCTTTAGAGTTGGAAAATGGTAAAATTGTAAAATGATAAAGTTATACATTTCAATCAATCCAATCATCAATTGAGTTTTTTTGAAGAAAGTAAGGGGACATAAATAAAAGAGCGAGGGTGACATTATATCCTCAATAATCCACCGCTTACATAGCTCACCCAGAAGGAGCACACCGGATGAACCACCACGGGGGACGTCGCCCTTCCCCACTCCTCTAAACCCCCCATTCTATATATATAAATATGAAATAATATGGTTCTCAAAACAAGAACCACAAAGTTTGAGTTACATAATAAGAAGTAAGCTCGGGTTTGTAAATAAGTCCGAGACCGAAAGGCAAACACTACGCTTGTAAGAATTAAAAAGAAACCAACACAAGTTAATGCTACCAACAATAATATCTCCATTGTCGATCTCGCCTTCAAAGACATGTTTATTGCGTCTCTTCCATATATTCCAAGATATGATGAACCACAAGGAGGTCCCAAAGTCACGGTAAATACCATGCTTGAAGAAAGAGTGCCATAGCAATAGAAAATTGTATCCCGACTGTGGCATCACCATCGAAATTCTCAGCCATTGTAATGCATCCCTCCACAACCTATGACTCACCTGACATAAGAAAAGACAATGGTGTATAGATTCTGAATCCGCGTAGAATGGGCAAATGTCGTCTACGATTGAATTGCATCCTCGACATAATAAAAACTCGGGTGGGGGAAGCCTACTATGAAACACCAGCCAACCAAAGAACCTTTATCTTGGGAAGCAAATGAGCACTCCAAATAAGTCTAAAGTCTTTCGTGGGTGATGGCCACCGAGATTGTTGATAATATCCATGACAAATGGAAGCAGCCGAATACTCATTGTGAATCCTAATTTCCCAACTAACTTGATCAACGTTGGGCAGAAGACTGGATGTTCCGTGATTCTCAAAGCTTGAAAAAGAGATGCACATGAAGACGAAATCCATGCCTTCAATTCCTTACAACGCTCATGCCCCGTAATTCGCAAGCTTCTCTTCCAAAAGGGATGAGTTTGAGGATGGGTTGCAAATAAGAAATTGCACCCCTCATCAATTATAGAATACTTCCTATTACAAATAGAAAATAAATCTGGGAATAGGGACTTGATTGGAGTGTTAGAACCAACTTGCCCACTACCCACTCTTTCACGCACTAGAGAAGAGAAAAAGTTCCAGGTCCTTTCATTCTTGAAACAACATTTTAAAATCCCACGCCACAAAGGAGAAATAGCTTTAGAGTCTTGGATAAACATCTCATGCAAATTTTGGACTCCGTATCATCGAACACAATAGACAAACCAAAGAGATTCCTCGTTAGGATCTCGTAATTTCCAAATCCATTTAAAAAGCAAGCTGGTGTTAACGAGCTGAAGATCTCGAATGGAAAGGCCTCTTAGATGAATTGGAAGATTAATCGTGGTCTAACTCACTTTGCCCATGTCACTTACCGTGGAGCCACCTCTCCATAAAAAAGTACGCATCAAACGATTTAAAATAGAAATCATAGAAATTGGCATTCTAAAGATAGACAATAAATAAATTGGGAGGGAAGAAAGTACTGACTTAATAAGAATGGTTCTTCTCGCATAAGATAGACAACTTCCCTTCCAATTAGCCAATATGTTCTTGAACTTCACGATCAAAGGGTCCCAAGATGCAATAGTGGGCTGATTAATGCATAGTGGTGCACCCAAATATTTAATCGAAAATTTTTCCACCCGGTAGCCAAATAAATTCACAAATGAAGCAAGAGAATTTTCGATAACATGAACACGTATGAACGCGCTCTTGTGACAATTAATACAAAGACCAAAAATTAACTGAAAACACCTCAAGATGCGTATGAAACTTGGAATAATTGACTCCTCTACCGGAAGAAAGCAAATAATATCGTCCGAAAACTGAAGTATCGAAATGTCCGGTAATGATTCATCAAGTCAAAAATTCGGTAAGACGCCCTCTCTAATATTGTAATCCATGAGTTATTTTAAGCCTTCAACGGCAAGCACAAAAATGAATGACGATAGGGGATCCCCTTGCTTCACGCCTCTCCGAATACGAATCAGTGCTCATGGAGTGCCATTAATCAAAATGGATGTAGTAGAGTTTTTCCTACAATTCGACAACCAGGATATCCACTTTCAGTCAAAACCCATTTTAAAAGGACCGAGTCAATGTTAGTCTAAGAAATACTGTCAAAAGCCTTGTGAAAGTCTAATTTCAAAACCACGCAAGATTTTCATCTAGAGTGTAAATCATGAATAACCTCAGGCGCTAAGAATTAACACTCATGAATGCTTCTACCCTTAATAAATGCAAACTGATTTTTCAAGATTAAAGAAGGGAGAACAACTTGTAAACGAATAGATAGCAGCTTTACAATAATTTTGTAAACCCCATGAATAAGAGAAATTGGTCTGAAATTATTCAAAGAACAAGAACCTAGAACTTTGGATAGCAACACTATAAAAGATGTTTTTATTAAGCCAGACAATAGAGAAGTGGCGTGAAAATAATCGAAAACACAAATAAGTTCTATCTTCAAGTCCTCCTAGAATCTCTTGAAAAAGAAAAAATTAAAACCTTCTGGTCCCGGCGCTATGTTCTCCCTACAAGCGCAAATACAACTCCAAATCTTATCAATCGAGAAAAGGGCGACTAGAGATTCATTCTGTTCAGCGTTAATGGTATTGAATTGCAGCTTACGAAGCGAGAAAGGAATCTTCAGATTAGCCATGAAGAGACGTTCATTAAAGAAGTGAATCGCCCCGAAAATTTCTTCCGGGTAGGTGACAATTTCACCAACGATGTCTAGTTGAGTGATTCGGTTATTATAGAACCGGGTTGACGCAGAGCTGTGAAAAAAAGTAGTGTTGCTATCCCCTAGAAGTGTTCAAGTAACCCGAGATTGTTGGTGTCTCAGTTTTTCAAAACAACCTCGTCTTTCTTGAAGTAAAGATCAATGATTACTAAGCTCGGTGTTTTACACCAAAGTGAGAGGGCGAGGAACATTGTTGGAAGTAAGAGCTAAAATTCTTTCTTCCTTGTTAGAAATTTTACTACTTAAATCCCCAAAATTCTCCATATGCCAAGGCCAAATGACCGACCTGGGTTTGGTCAACTTGAAAAAAATATCCATGTTTGGATGGGATGAACAAATGGACTGCCAAGTTTTTTGAATGAAAGGCAGAAATTCAACATTATCCCATAAAAAATTTATCTATATAAAAGGCCTCGATCCAATGTTTGGAGCAATACATGATCAAAATAAAATAGGTAAATAATCGGACAGAGTAGTGTCCACCGTTGAAATAGACATAGGCGGCCATCTATCCAAAATATCACCTGAAGCGAGTACCTTGTCAATGCGAGAGAAAGATAGCCTATTGTGCCAAGTATAATCGCGACCTTGAAGAGGTAAATCATGTAGTTCACATTCTAAGATGAAGTCTTGAAAAGCAACCATAGATGGAAGAAATCTGACTCCTGCTCTCTCCGATTCATGCAGAACCTCATTGAAATCACCACACATTAAAACCCTTTGTAAGTCGCAAATAATGGGAGTAATTTCTAGCCACATTATGTTCTATCCACATAACTATTTGAAGATAAAAGACTCAATAGATGAAAATCCTGTTGTTGTGTAGAAAATTTAATCACCACCCATTTAGAAGTAACTCAAATTACTGACCCGTTTAAAAGGGCAGAGTTCCATGAAAATAAAATCCCACCAGAAAGACCAATTGACGGAATATAGTAGCAAAATCATTATGACCCCAAAGACGACGGACCACCTAATCGGAGACTCCTTCAATTTTCATCTCTAACATAACAAAAAATTTTAAATTATGATTCCGAATCCATGATAACTCAAATTCCTATTTTTCCCATTATTAATACATCCTCGAAAATTCTAACATAAGAAAGCTAACGACATAAGTAAGGATAAAATACCTAGGCGAGGATTACCAAATCAGTTTACCAAGTTGTCCATAACTGCCATTACAATCGACTCATGATGTTCTTTAAATAATCCTAGCTTGTTTCCCATTTCAATAGTCAACTTCTTTTCAGGAGCTGGAGAAGCCCTCAATTAAGATAAGGTGATAACACGGTTCATGTTTGAGATATCGGGTCCCGATGAAACTGAGTCCACAGGTTGGTGCGATACAATCGCCTGTAGATCTGCTGCTTAACAAACTAGTTCAGCCCCCACATGGGTTCCATTTAATGCCTCATTAGTCTCAGGAATAATGCTTAAATTAGCATCAAAATGTTCTGATACAAGCTGACTTGAAACCCGGATGGTGAGCTGTGCCGCTCCCTAGAACTTCCGCTTGGAGTGATTCATTCGAACTACGAGGTTCGATGGAAGCTTCACTCAAATCATACAAAACATCAAACTCATTATCCTGGCAGTGTTCAAATCCTACACCTTACCTGATATTAGTATGAACCATCACCTCCATAGAACCGATGAAAAGTTTGAAAGATCGGTTAGATGTTCCAAAGGGAACTGAGACAAGGTAAGTGACAATATCAAGATGATCCGATTTGTTGAAGTCATAATCCAAAGAAATAATTCAGCTAAAAGTAATAGCCAATTATCTAATCAGTTTTTCACCAATCAGTATGGGGGATTTCCCATAAAATTGACGTACATGATGCATTCCTTTGGTGTAAAATCAGCTGGTAAGAATTGGACCCTCTTAAAGATATGTTGCATAACCTTCCAATCTCCACCTACAAATTCATTCATGGCATTTATGGAAATAAATGAAACAATAACATTATCATTACCCACAAGTGCAGCAAAAGCATTATCAAAACCCTGATCTTGCAATAATTCAAAAGTGAATCGAATATTTGAAATATTAAACAAAGAGACTAAGCATGACTTATCTTTCTAAGGGGCCACTTCAATAATAAGATCATGGCCCCAATGATGAATTCTCATGACAAGATGGGATTTCTTGCACAATGGAATTGGGATTGGAATTTGAAGCTTCTTTTGAAACTCTAGTGCACATTACTACTCTCGCATATGATCTCTCTCCTCTTGGTGAATCACGAAATTTGATTTTCTATTTCTGAGCCTGGTGAGGAATCAGATTAGGTTTGTAATTCTGAACAAGTCAATGTTGTTTCAAGGAATCAGCCACCCCTACATAGCTCGCCCGAAACTTACACAAGTGAATAATTCCATTAGTCACAGAGTTTAATTTGTATAAAGTTTCATGCACCGGCAATGAACCATCGACGATTAAGAAACCAAAATTTAGATTCCTAGCATTTTTCTTCCTGGCCACGTAGACTCTACCAGTAATACCATATTTCTTGAATACTCTTCTCATCGAATCAGCTCCATACACATTCGGGAAATTTTTGAAGTAAAGTCTGGTTGGTGTGGGTGTTTCGGTTTTTCAATTGGCATGTTGGGATTATCGATGTGGAGGATATGGGGTAGGTTGGTTGACAAGGGGGTGGCGATGATGGGTAGCATTGGGGTGACAATGAAGGTGGTGGCTGGCATCGTGGTAGTGATGACGGCAGCTGATAAGGGTTGGGGGTGCAATTGGGTATCGCCTAGGGTTTCTCTCCTTGGTCTCCAGTTTCTTTAGGAATGCATAGACTTATCATCCATTGAGTTCTAATTATTGAGATTAAGTTTTTGTGGTTTATAAGGCCCACAGTACAATTAAATCTTAGCCATCTAAACTCGATGGATAGTTGAGATTAAAAAAAATTTACAACTTCACCATTTTTCAACATTAGAGTCTCTAAATCCTTAAATCAAATATAAAATGTGTGCCAAATATGTAAATGAATAATGTGTATGGTTATCATGATAAATAGTCAAAATAAATTTATGGTCAAATTCATAAATATTGACTATTAAGATGTCAAATTGATTATAGGAAGAAAGTATAAAGCTATTGAGTGAATTCCATTTTGTCGAAGGGCCAAATGATAATTTGCTAAATAAGGATTTCCATAGATAGGGGTTGGTCCCCAGAAGAACGATCAAATACTTTTCTGACAATGCTTTCCTTCGGTTCATTGATTGGATTTTTGGAAGGCCATTATATGCTAATTTAAGCGACAAACCATTCAAATCAAGATTAAGGAACACTTCCGTTTCAGATTGATATCTTAATGAACTAACATAAATCGACCCATGACTAGTTTGAATTTTGGAAATTTCTTTCATTATGACATAAACTAAACTGGATTACAAAAATTGTATTGAATTGAAGTTATTTCAATGAGACTTTATAATTATGCAGAGCTGGACTGGATTGGAATGAACTAATTTTAAGTCAAATATACTGCCAGTAACAATAAAATTACCCAAATTAATGGTGTGGGAAAATTTCGGATTATGAACAAATACCAAAAATCCTTATTCTATAAACATGTTGTAATGACTATCAACTACAATATAAATGATTTTCTCGAACCAGAATTCATTGGAAGATGAAAGATCTAGTTAACCGAATGTTGCTCATGCACCAATCTTCAGATGTAATCCAGTATGGTAGCTTTGCTAAACTTGTAAAATGGTGAATATGGAAGAAGGACCGGGGCTTATCCCTTGGGGAAACTTCCAATGCTTAAGTTAGAATGAGTGTTGAAAATGGTAGAGTGTAGGTAAAATGTGTGAAATTAGAAGTACCTTTTCCCCTGATCTCCCCTCTATTTATAGGCAGAAATGACTCCTCTAAACGTGGAGTGGACCGTTGTAATTAAAATGGTAGTGGGATCCTGATTTTATAGTAGAAATCAGTCATAGATGCTGAGTTTGTTGCTCCCTTTATTATAAGAACATAAACTTCTCTTTTAGTTGGTTATGTGGTCGAGTCAATGGCTTAAGAATGTAGGAGCCACAAAGGTATCGAGCCGGCCATTCAAGCATGCGCCACACGTCTTGGCTGGCAAGTCAAAATTGAGGGCTTATAATATTCAAATAATGGGATTATGAGCCAAGGGGACATTGAGTATGATGTACACGTGAGCCAAGGGTTCTCCTAATTATCAGAAGTCCCCCCACGAGTGTTTAGCGAAGTCTTTCATGCTTTGTTACAGCTCGAGAGATTATTGCTTGACATTTGTTATTCTTGACACAGCTATAATCCTTGCTTAGTGTGCTGCATCAATCATTGCGTGCCACATGTCTTCTAGAAGCTTCCAAAGGAAGGTGCCTGTTCGTATTTTCAAATTGCCTATAAAATCGCCTATTTTCATAACCATTCTCTTTCTTCTTCTTCCTATATGATTATTGGTGATTTATATTGGTCCTTGTGAGGGTCTTTATAGGGTTAGAGGGGGGTGAATGACCCTTTTTCGCGGAATATAAAGACTTTTAAAAGTCTCAGTATAGCGTGTTTGAATATGATCCGGATGATGGATCCGGATGATGCAGTTATGACAATATACTGCAATAAACGAAAGTTAAAAAAATCAAACACAGAATATTTTTATCCTGGTTCGGCCCCCCCTACTTTAGTCCCTGGAGTTTCCTTCCTCCGAGCTTTTCCACTAGTGGATTCCTTTCCAACTGGCAAGAATCAAGCCTTACAATTTATCTTCGGATGGTAACCCTTTCCGGATGTAGGATATACCACTAGAAGCACCAACTCCTAGCTAAGTCCTTTGAGTCTTTTGTAGGATATACCGCTTAGCCTTCTATCCTGAATCTAAGCTGAGTCCTAGGGGGAGTTCCCACTTAAAGCACCAACTTTAAGTTGTATCCCAATCTCATAACTCACCCAAGTTGGAGATCTTACACTTTGGTTTTTATCAAAGGTTTGGTTTAGAGTTCCATAAGTTTATAGCTTACTTAGGAATCCTTACAACATATTTTAAGTTAACTGGTTCTTAGAGGGATTATATCAATTGATTGAATGAGTATGCTTTGTTAATTTCTTTTGCAAATCAACCAGTCCACCTTCTTAAATGGTGAACAACTCCTTTTATAGGCTTTGATCATAAATGTGGCTATTGTGGGTTATTGAACTTAAAGTAAATCTTTACCCTTGATCAGGTTATAGGTAGCGCTTCCAGAGCCATTGATCAATCCGTTAGACTATAATTTGACCCATTTGAAATCTTGGGATCGAGGCTAAAAAGCGGTTAGTTTTTACTTGGCATTTTGTGATGCACCAACTTTTACACCATTTGCTTTTTGATGTGAGCTCCAAGCGCCTCCTTATTGGTCTAGGTGAAAAAGGTTTTCAGCTTTTTCAGTCTGGTGTCAGTCCTTTTGTCCTTTTTATCTAAAAAAATGCAAGCTGTCACTTTGTCTTTGTCTTGGGGAAAGGATCTTTGACTTTATAGACCAAAAGGTGGAGGGAAAGTTATATTTGAAACTTTTCCCTTTGTCTGATATAGGAGTCTTCCGGATATCTTCAGACTCTATATCTTCAGACTTGCCTTCTTCCGGTGTAGCTTCAATCAGTTCTTTCAGATGCTAGTCTTAACAGTTAATAGTTTATTTCCTTTCGACACTTTAACTGGATAAATCCTTTTATGCTTAGGTACTTGTCTTGACTTGAATGCCTTATTTAGGACTTGGAAATGTCTTAGTATTCCGGATGATATAGCTTCAGTTCTTTGGTGTTTTGGGTCCTGTTGCTTTGGATTATTTGGATTAGTCTTATACCTAGGTTTTGTTTACTTCAAACCTGATCCGGATATTAGTGTTCCGGATCATTGTTTCCAACAATCTCCCCCATTTAACTTGAGTCAACTAAGCATAAGAAAGAGAGGGTTTTATGATCTAAGTATGATTCTTGATACTTAGTCATTTACAATGCTCCCCCATAATTCTAGAATCCTAACTCCCCCAATATTTTTCAATTCTGGCTTCTAATTTTTTTTTAGTATAATAGCAGATTGTACTTTAAAAGCAATTTTCGATAATAAAGAGTTCACTTTATATATACTTATGCTGGTAACAATAGTTAACATCATGAAGTTCGAGATTACAGATACAAAAATAAATATAACAAGATTTTACATTTGATATCATCTAGCTAGCTTAACTATCTCTCTGGATGGTCCGCTCTTCTTTACTCTTAGTTCCTTGCCTTCTCCACTTCATTCCTCCCCATGTTGACTTTGACTTTCCTCCCCCTTTTTTTTTGCATCCTGAGGATCAATGACCATGTAGGTTCGATTATCCTAGGCTTGTTGCCATGAGATCGAGTAAATGGAGTAGTTAGGATGTCCCTTGGCCCTTTCATTAATAATTCAATTGACTATTGGTGGAGTCAGGTAGTAAGGGCAGATTGTCCTCTTGAGTCAATCATAAGACTGCTTGATGATTGGATGAAGGTGTAGAACAAGATCTTGATCTTTGGGGTCAAAGTAAGAAAAAAGTACCTTGAGAAGATTTGTGACCCCTTTTTGCCCAAAGAATCCGGAGTCCTCAATAGTCTGAATGAGGTTGTGGAAGACAGGAAGCAGCTAACTTTTTGAAATGGATGGTCCGAAGGAAGAGGATCCAGAGATGGAGAGATTATTGAGTCTGGTTTATAGGAGAGAAATTTCTTCACCTAAGCCCTTTCGGATATTGTGAATACTTGTGTTTACTATGGCAATTTCTTTGCATACTTCATCTTTGGCTCACTCAATCACTGCATCTCGCTCATTTAACTGTCCACACACATCTTAAGCAATGTTTTTGGCATGGACAGTAAGCTTCTTGGGTAGGTATTCTTCAAAAAACTTTGTTAACTTGTCCAGAATGGATTATTGTTGAGCAGTTAGGTGCGGAAGAGAAGCTTTGTCTTCTTTTTCAGATATGAATTTTGACAAGTTTTCAAACTTGGAGTCCATATAGGCTTTTATTTCTTCTATTTGCTCAGAGGAGGAGGAAGTGATTTTATCTATTATAGTTCCACAGTTGTTAGAAGCCAAGGTATTAGCCTGATTAGCTGTTCTATTTATTATGGAAACATTTTCTTTAAGCTCGTTGAGGGCTGGATTAATCTAGGAGAGAGAGGCTTCTGCTATGCCCTCTCGAGTGGGAAAGTCCATGACTGTTTCTTCAACCCTTTTTAACTGTTACCTTTATGCACTTTTACTACCATATGTCATCCTTGTCTGTTGGCATGGCATTTTTTTAGAATAAATTTCCTTCCAGTGCTTCTCGTCTTCCGGATTTTGTCAAGGATCCGGCTTGATTTTAAAGCTGTCTTCCGGGTTGTCCCTAGATTGGATTTGACATTCCAATAGATTCCCTTAACTTTCCAAGTTGATCTTTACTTAATGGCTTAGTAAAGATATCTGCTCTTTATTTATTGGTTGGGACATACACCAATGCAACATCCTTCTTCATCACATGATCCCGGATGAAATGATGCCGTATATTGACATGCTTCATCCTACTATGGAGCACCGGATTCTTTGACACATCAATAGCACTTTCATTGTCACACATAACATCCCTACATCTGGATTGCACTCCATAATCTTCAAGTTGTTGTTTGATCCATAGGAGTTGAGCAACATAACTTCCCGCTGCCATATACTCTACTTCTGTAGTGGATAAGGGAACTGGAGTTTGCTTTTTACTATACCATGATACTAAGCAATCTCCAAGGAAATGACAGCCTTCGGATGTACTTTTTCTTTAAAGAGTATCTCTACCATAATCAACATTAATAAAACCTTAGAGTGTGAAATCTCCATTACTAGGATACCATAACCCAACTTCAGTGGTTCCTAGGAGGTATCTAAGGATCCTTTTGACTGCCTTAAGATGAGAATCCTTAGGATTGGCTTGATACCTTGCACAATAGCAAACTGCATAGTGTATGTCAGGTCTGCTAGCTGTCAAGTATAGGAGTGAGCCAATCATCCCTCTATAGGGTTTTTGATCAACATCTTCTCCTTCACAATCCTTAGATAGGACTGTATCGGATCCCATTGGAGTGGGCATAGGCTTGCTCTTGTCCATTTCAAACTTCTTCAAGATCTCCTTGGTGTATTTTGATTGGTTAATGAAAATCCCTTCTGGACTTTGCTTGATCTTTAGACCAAGGAAGAAATTGAGCTCTCCTATCATGGACATTTCAAATTCCTTCTGCATTTGAGAGCTGAATTCTTTACACATCTTTGCATCAGTGGCTCCAAATATGATATCATCCACATAAATTTGAACTAGAATGATATCATTTTTATTCTTTTTGATGAATAAGGTAGTGTCTGCTCTACCTCTGATATAACCCTTAGATATAAGCAATGAGGTCAACCTCTCATACCAAGCTCTGGGTGCTTGCTTCAATCCATGGAGAGCCTTCTTCAGCCTGTAGACATGATCAGGATGCTTTGGATCTTCAAATCTGGGTGGTTGCTTAACATAGACTTCTTCTTGAATAACACCATTTATAAATGCACTTTTTACATCCATTTGGTATAGTGTGAACCCCATGAATGATGCAAAAGCACATAGGATCTGGATTGCTTCCAGCCTTGCTACAAGAGCAAAAGTTTCTTCAAAATCAATTCCTTCCTGCTGGTTATAGCCTTGGGCAACTAATCTTGCCTTATTTCTCACCACTACTCTAGATTCATCAAGCTTGTTTCGAAAAACCCACTTGGTGCCAATGATTGATTCTCCTTTAGGAGGTGGTACTAGATCCCAAACATCATTCCTGGTAAATTGATCTAGCTCTTCTAGCATCGCCATCATCCAGCTTTCATCACCTTCAGCATCTTGAAATTTCTTTAGCTCTGTGAGAGAGATAAAGGCAGCATGGCTCATCATCCAGTTGAGCTGACCTCTGGATCTAGCTGGATTATGAACATCATACAGAATATTTTTAATAGAATGATCTCTGTAGGTCTAGATCTCTCTTTGTAGGCCTTCATGTTGAATTGGGACTTGCTCCATTTCAGATTCAACCATTCCTTCTTGGCCTTCATTAAAGTCAATCTCTTGTGGGTTGAGATTAACTTATTGTACCTCTGGATCAAAGGATTTTCCTTCATCTTCCTCTTTGTACTTCTTGATTTGAAATGAATCAGGAATTCCTGCTTCCTTCTTTTCTTCAGATTTTTTAGCTTCCGGAACTTGATATTTTGGAGTGTAGCTTTTCTTTCCTGCAGTGTTAGTCTCATTAAAATCTACATGTATAGACTCTACAATATTTTGGGTTTGTTTATTGAAGACTCTATAAGCCTTACTATGTCTTGAGTAGCCAAGGAAAATTACTTCATCAGATTTAGGATGAAATTTTCCTAGTTGCTCTCTATGATTAAGGATGTAGCATTTACATCTGAATGCTTTGAAAAACCTGATTTTGGGTTTTCTTCCCTTTCAGATTTCATATGGGGTCTTTTTGATGATCTTTCTAATGAGAGCTCTATTCAATATATAACATGTTGTATTTACGGCCTCACCCCAAAAATGTTTTGGCAAACAATTTTCACTAAGCATTGTTCTAGCCATCTCAACTATGGTCCTGTTCTTTCTCTCAACAACTCCATTATGTTGAGGAGTGTGAGGGGCAGAGAAGTTGTGTTCAATGCCCTTGGAGTCACAAAAATTAGCCAAATGCCTCTTTTTGAATTCTCTACCATTATCACTCCGGATGCGTGCCATGCTTATGCCCTGTTCTACTTCTATCTAATTGAAAGTTTTGGAGAATTGGTCAAAAGCTTCATCCTTGCTTGTTAGCAGGAGAACCCAGGTATATTGAGAATAGTCATCCATAATGACCATGATGTATTTCTTCTACCTAAACTCAATGGCTTGATTGGACCAAAGAGATCAATATGTAAGAGCTTAAGTACTCTTTTGGAAGGAATGTATGAGATGGAAGGGAAACTTTACCTATGTTATTTACCTAGTTGGCATGTAGTGCACAGATGATCCTTATTAAAAGCAACCTTAGGCAAACCCACAACCAATTCTTTTTTGGCTAGTTTGGACAGGAGGTTCATCCTTACATGTCCCAACCTCTGGTGCCATAACCATGATTCTTCTTCTTTAGATACCAAGCATATATTCTTCTTATCATTTTTAATGTTTACAGAATAGACATTATTTACTCTAGGTGCATAAAGAACAAGTTGATTGGACTTACTATCATAGATTGAGCAGCCTCCGGAGTCAAATACGACTTTCCTTCCTTTGTCACATAATTTGGCCACACTTAGCAAGTTGAACTTCATTCCATCAACCCGTGAGACTTCTTCAATCTTAAATTCAGATCCAATGGTTCCATGACCAATGACCTGTCCCTTTTGATTGTCTCTAAAGCTTACTTTGCCTCCCTTCTTCCAGGTTAGTGTGACGAAGGCCTTCTCATCACCTGTCATGTGCCTTAAGCATCCAATATCAATATACCATATGTGTTGATCTAATATGGATCTAAGGCATACCTATAAAATAGATCAAGTGGGTTTGGATACCCAATCAGACTTGGGTCCTCTCGGGTTAATAACCATCTCAGGCCAAGGGTAAATATCATAATAAATTTTTTTTAATCTACCTGATTTAATAATATGATTATTTTCCCCACAAAACTTGCACCCTGAAACAGGCATGTTTTGCTTTTGCTTCTCGCTGATCATATCTAGATCCTTTTTCCTATAGTTGCCTTTATACCCAGCTTTTTGCACACTGGTGCATGGTCCGGTGTTAATCTTGAAGCTGGTTGGAGGTGCAACTTCTGCTCCATGGTTTCTTCTTTATTTGATAGGCTGTTGATTGTAAGCTACCTTAGCCTTTCCCTTATGAGCAGTGGTATATCTTTGAGCTTGTGGTTCCCTGCTAGCTCCCTTCATCTTTTGATTGGAGGTCCTTTGAAATCTGTTCTGAGGAGGAGGATTATCTCTTCTTGGAGCCTTTGTTTCTGGCCTCTTCCTGGATGCTTCCTTTAACAGATTGATTTCTCTATCCAGTCCCATTACATTTGCATTTAGGATCTGGACTTGATTCCTTAGGAAGTTTTCCTCCATAACATCAATATGCTTGGTTGCTCTAACCAGGTTTATGTCTTGTGCCATTACTTCAACATCTTCAGCCAATTCCATCACTACTCTTTTAAGAGATTTAATTGCTCTTGTATTTTTCTTCACACCCTTGATTACAATAGATAGAGCTCTAGCAAGATCAAGATTAGAGGCAGAATTAGAATAAGAATTTACCTCAGTGTTTACTATATCTGATTCTGATTCCTCGATTTGCACTATTTCTTGCTTGGAGGTGTCCCTTCCGGAATGCTCTGCTATCGGATCAGTCAAAGCTATGAACGCATAGTTCATAGTCTACTCTTCTTCTGTTGAAGATGAGCTGCTACTTTCTTCACTGTTGCTCCAAGTAGAAACCATTGCCTTCTTTTTGAACTTCTTGGTTCTTTTAAGCTTGGGGCACTTTGTTCTGAAGTGGCCTTTCTCACCATATTCAAAACATGCAGCTTCTTTCTCCTGATCCTTCTTTTTTTTCGGATTCCTTCTAACCTTGTCTTTTTTGGAAGTGCCTTCTCTTGGTTTTCGGGATTCATACCTATTTGATTTCCTTCTATATTTCTTTTGTATGAATCTATTGAGCCTTCTGGTTAGTAGAGGAAGTTGATCTTTTATGCTCCTTGATTTTCTCTTCCTCTCCAGATGAAGCCGATCCGTTAGATTCTGCCTTAAGTGCAATAGCCTTCTTCTTCTCCTTAGGCTTCTTTTCCTGTTGGCTATATCTCTCCAAGGCCAATTCTTGGGTTAGAATATTACTAATGAGTTCATCATAACTGTAAAAATTTAAGTCATGAGCTTCCTCAATGGCAGTCTTTTTATTGTCCCATTCCTTAGTGAGACTATGGACCACTTTCTTGACCATTTCTACTTCTGGAATCTCCTTTCCCAGCCTCTTCATCCATTCACTATATTGGTGTATCTAGTGTTCATGCTGCTAATTGATTCTTGAGGCTCCATCTTGAAGGATTTAAACTTTTGTTAGAGTAGATCATGCTTAGCTTCTCTTACTTTGGTGGTTCCTTCATAGGTTACCTCCAACTTCTCCCAAATCTTTTTTGTAGTCTCACATCCAGATATCCTATTGAATTTAATAGCACTAAGAGCACATGAAGCATGTTAATAGCATTTGCGTTTTTACCTAATTTTTTAAAGTTATTCTCATCCCACATACTTGATGGCTTTCGGGTAGTCATACCCTCTACATCATAAGTAGGCTCATATGGACCATCTTTAATAACTAACCATGCTTGTATACTTTCTGACTGGATGAAGTTCTTCATCCTGTTTTTCTAGAATGTGTAGTGTTCACAGGTGAAGAGTGGAGGAGGGGTAACAGACATACCCTCAGGAAGGAGCTGTGAGTTTTGGAAACTCATTTTGATATATGAATCAAAATATATGGACCTTTAGCTCGAGATTGTTAGATCTCAATTTTGAGCACTGACTTTGATACCACTTATTGGTCCCTATGAGGGTCTTTATGGGGTCAGAGGAGGGTGAATGACCCTTTTTCGTGGAATATGAAGACTTTAAAAAGTCTCAGTGTAGCCTATTTGAATATGATCCGGATGATAGATCCGGATGATGCAGTTATGTCAATATAATGTATTAAATGAAAGTTAAAGAAATCAAACATAGAAGATCTTTGTCCTGGTTCAGCCCCGCCTACTCCAGTCCCCAAAGTTTCCTTACTCTGAGCTTTTCCACTAGTGGATTCCTTTCCAACTGGCAGGAATCAAGCCTTACAATTTGTCTTCGGATTGTAGCCCCTTCCGGATGTAGGATATACCACTAGAAGCACTAACTCCTAGTTGAGTCCTTTGAGTCTTTTGTATGATATACCACTTAGCCTACTACCCTGAATCTAAGCTAAGTCCTGCAGGGAGTTCACACTTAAAGCACCAACTTTAAGTTGTATCCCAATCTCATAACTCACCCAAGTTTGAGATCTTACACTTTGGTTTCTATCAAAGGTTTGGTTTGGAGTTCCGTAAGTTTATAGCTTACTTGGGAATCCTTACAATAGATTTTGAGTTAACTGGTTCTTGGAGAGATTATATTAACTGATTGAATGAGTATGCTTTGTTACTTGGTTTTGTAAATCAACCAGTCCACCTTCTCAAATGATGAAGAGCTCCTTTTATAGGCTTCGATCATAAATGTAGCCATTGTGGGTTGTTGAACTTGAAGTAAATCTTCACCCTTGATCAGGTTATAGGTGTTGCTTCTGGAGCCATTGACCAATCCATTAGACTGTAATTTGACCCATTTGAAATCTTGGCATCGAGGCTGAAAAGTTGTCAGTGATCGTTTTACTTGGCATTTTGTGATGCACCAACTTTTACACCATTTTATTTTTAATGTGAGCTCCACAAGCCTGCTTATTGGTCTAGGTGAAAAAGGTTTTCAGCTTTTTTAGTTCAGTGTTAGTCCTTTTGTCCTTTCTATAAAAAATGCAAGCTGTCATTTTGTCTTTGTCTTGGGGAAAGGATCTTTGACTTCATAGACCAAAATGTGAAGGAAAGTTTTATTTGAAACTTTTCCCTTTGTCTGATATAGGAGTCTTCCGGATACCTTCAGACTATAGATCTTTGAATCTGCCTTCTTTCGGTGTAGCTTCAATCAGTTCTTCCGGATGCTAGTCTTGACAGTTAATAGTTTGTTTCCTTTCCAAACTTTAACTGGATAATTCCTTTTACGCTTAGGTACTTGTCTTGACTTGAATGCCTTGTTTAGGACTTGGAAATGTCTTAGTATTCCAGATGATATAGCTTTAGTTCTTTGGTGTTTTGGGTCCTTTTGCTTTGGATTATCTAGATTAGTCTTATACTTAGGTTTTGCTTACTTCAAACCTGATCCGAATATTAGTGTTCCGGATCATTGTTTCCAACAATTTCAGGCAAACTTATATTAACTCCTGTTCCGGCGAGATTCTTTGTTTCTCAGTTTTCCAATCACAGTGAGAGCTTTTCCTTTCAACCCCGATTACAAGTGTGAGCATGAGATTTTGTAGTCCCTCTCGCGAGCCGATGATGACGTATATTCGATTTTTAATCCTAATATAAAAATTCTTTTTGAATTTTTATTACCGATAAAAAATTCTTTATGAATTTTATTTTCGAAAAAATTTAGTTCGACGTGTCCGATAATGCATCCGGTGGGAGCTCGAACCGATTATTTGCACCCAAAAATTAATTTAGTCCTAAATACCATTAAAATTAAAAAATAACCCTAATTATTCAAAAAATCCACTTAATCTCTTTTGGGTAGATTTGACCCACCTTTTTCACCTTTTTAGGCTAGGCCATGCCTACTTTTTAGACCTGACAGTAGGGGAGAGCATTGGCTAGTTCGATCCAAGAACCGAACCAAACCAAATAAACCTAAAACAAAATAATGACAATATGAGAGACCTAATACCGAACCTAATATAATTCAGTTTGGTCCAGACCAGATCTAAATATTTAGGTTCGGTTCGGTTCAATTCTATAACAAACCAAAATTTTATTCTATTTGACAATAAAAATAAAATGTGAAAAATCCATCCAAAATTCATTAAAGATGTTTCGTATATAGTATATATTATAAACAAAAGTAATAAGTGAAGGAGAAAATGTCACTAGAATTCGATTAACAAATAATGTAAGAATCTCTATTAGTTAAAACCTAGATCATCTCTATGTATGAAGTTCAAGACAAAAAAAAATCAAGAACACTTGTTGGAATTTAAAGGCAATGGATGTTCATAAAGGATGGGTAGAGTGCAAAACAACACTACTAGCTCTCGAAAACATAATTCCAAACCGAACTTATTGTTTTTTTTATCTAGGTTATATTTTATCTATTTATATACAATCTAATTAGGTTCGGTTCTCAGTTTATTAGGTTTTTTTTGAGAGCCGAGAACCGAACCAAACCGAGAACAAAATATGCAAAATATCAGAACCAAATTCCAAACCTAATAAGTTTGGTTTGATTTGGTTAGGTTCAGTTCTCAGGTTCGATACGGTCCATTAGGTTCCTTGCTCTCCCCTACCTGGTAGAGGTTCAAGCCACTAGCGGCTTCAGCGATACCACCGGCGGTATCATCCATGCCGCCGGCGGCCTAACTTCTGCAGGCAGATAGCTTTTTGCCATACTTACTCGATATTTGCCGGATAATCGATAAAAGTCAGCTTTACCCGGATTTTAGCCTATAAAAGGACCCATTTTCAACTGATGAAGGTGTTAGCAACTCCCAACTTGAATTTGAGAGGAAATTTAGTGAGATTTTAGTAGTTTTAGTGGGATAAGGTAAAAAAAGGTAAGAAAAGAGGAATTACCCCATCTTTTCTTGGTTTTTCTTTGTTGAACTCTCTGATATCTAACTTAAAATCATTGTACTTTAGGTTTAAAATTAGTTTAATAGGATTTAGAGACTTGAATCCCTTATTCACTACCCAAATCATAATTTTGAGCTCCCTAGAGGTGTCATTTGGATCACGAAGAGGTGGATTTACAGCCCCGAAGAAAAAATTCTGAGTCTCATAGCTCTTTAGCATTTATTTGTGTTGTTTGTTGTGTTTATTTGCTGTTTTGTGCTTAATTTTGGGTTTTCGGTCATTTTTCGACCGTTAACTACTGTTGCTGCAAGAATTTGAAGCCGCTGGCGGTATCACTCATATCGCTAGAGAAATCAGTGATACTGCTAGAGGCTTCCTTTGTCACCAACAGCTCTATTTTATTCTGGGACCCTTTATTTATGGTACCCAAAATGTTATTTCGTGGGCCTTTGTAAGTGAAATTGCCAGCGGCATCAGTGATACCGCCGGTGGCTTCACACATACCACCGGAGGTATGACATTCTGGACAACTGGTTTATTTTCATTTTATTTTTGACCTAGTTTAATTTCTAAAGCTAGGATGTACAGTGCAACGACGGGAGTCTAGAACTCCCTAAAAATAGTCCTCACCCCATAACATGTGGCATTTTCACTAATAATTCGGTTAAAATAACAAATTGAGTCTAAAATGTAAATAAAATGAGGTTTTCTCACAAACGCCGCTTGAATACCATTTTTAGCCATCCAACCAGGCTCTATAAAATTGTACAATAAATATGCCTTGATCACGCTAACTCGAGTCTTGTTTGGTTCACTAATTATGCATGTTATATGTGATATACCCCGTATACGTGCCTTATTTGTGCTAACTATTTTGTGTAGGTAGATTTAAGATAGATGATTGTTAGGCATTCGAGTATTTTACTTATTGTATAGACAAATGTATAGTATTCGAAAAGCCATGTAATTATTCTTTAATTTCTGCACTTTATTTAGGATGATTGTAATAATTTATTTATCGCTTTAAATGCTTGCTTGATGACTCACTAACACAACATATAAATCAAAAAACACAATAAATAGGGTAGATTAAAACCGAATAAAAAAGAATGAAACTCTTAACTTGGCCAATGCTAAATAGATAGCATCATCCGAACTCAGAATTTGTACTTAAGGTATGGTCTACCACCCTATGGAAAAATCGTACCTAAATTTCCCAATTGAGCTGAACCGGGTGGCGACTCTATTTTAAGTATGGGATTTTGATCTCGTGTCCTTTGAGCATTAAAATATGAAAAACCATTTTCCATCACATCACAATCACCAATATATTCAAGGGATCAGTCCACCGGCCCAGCTTCGCAGCCGTCCGAAATTTGTTTGCTCACAATGGCGACTCTACTGGGGATTAATCTCTTTAAACTTGAAATTTAAAATTTTCTGTAAGTTGAAAAGATTTAGATGATGTATTGAAATCATTGACCAAATTAAAACTTCATTCTTTCTTATGACGTTTTATCCTATGCGTGTAGATTATTTTGCTACATAATTAAGTTAGGGTACCCCCTTTTTATCCGAGAAGCTCACGAAAGTATCACTCATGCCATACTGGAACTGGGGATGCCTAGTGGGTGGATCACTCATTTTGACCAACATGTGAACTCCTGTGATCGCACCTATCTAGGGAGTGGTTGAGTAACATGGAATCAAGGTAAACGAGAACCTTCTACATCAACAACCCAATACCAAGCCTCGTTAGAAAAGCCATCATAGTTGTTTCCCCTTAGGACCTAAAACTGTACATAATAAAATAAATGGGACACACTTCATTGCCATTTATTGGCGTTGAAGTAAACCTCCTTCCAATTTTGAACGGCATTGCATGGGAGTCATAAGGTCGGAAGAGGGACGTTTTGTATGCTATATGCTATGTGCCCATGCATTACCCATGCATTGGCTTCAAGGGCTGAAAATTCAATCAACTTACCTCTACAAATCTCCACTCGTGGAAGAGGTTTAGCAACATTTGTGAGACTTCGTTTGTACCCCCTTTGAGTCACAACATATCGCTATGCATGACAAGGGGTATAAATGTCCCGTTTATATTGGAGGGATAAGACATCGCATCATGACATTGCCCCATTGTATCACAACCACCCTCGCCATCAAATCATGCATCGCTTCTTGAAAACCAAAGTCATCCATACCATTCATGGCATTACACAATCTATGTATGATCTGATCCGTTACTCGCCATCTATCAGCTAGGAGGAGGTGTTTATTTTTGCACCCCAGTTTGGAGAAGGCCTGAGCACTATTTGATTCATCGTTCTCTCACCCTGGTAGTCACCACGAAAGTTGAAGGGGTTTCATATACTGATTCTAGTGGGGAGTCAGATTTAGAGCAGATTCGGTTAAGTCAGAATTCCTCTCATCCAGCCATGTCTTTCTCGAATAATGAGGGAAACATTCCTCCGCCTGAGCATCAGTTAGAACCTACTCCCACCTAAAGGGCATGATTACAACCAACCCCTAGTTTTGACTTCGCTAGTGGTATGGCCTAATTTTTGTATTGTAATGCATTCCAAGATTAGCTTTAGGCCTCCATGCAAGCTACAGTTCAAGCTTCCATGCAAGCTACTATTCAAGCAGCCATTAGGCAAGCCCTAAAGGATAAGAACTCGGACCGAGTTTCTGAATTCGATATGCAAGCTCAGAATGGCTCGGCTTAGAATTTTTTTGCCCCGATAGGGGCAAAATCAGCTCTACCTATTTTCACCCAACACTATCAACTTAGCCTATAGCAAGCCCATTCTAGTTTAGGCAAGCTTCTGCTTTTCTGCAAACCTCAATAACCCCATCGATCATTCCTTATAATCTGAGGCCTTCAGCTTAAAAATATGTTCCGCCCGTGTTGACTCACTAGTATTCGGCTTCCTCTAGCAGATTAGCCTAGCCTCCGTCATCTATTACTCCTCCTCAATTTGTTGTAACTCCTCGGGGAACTACCTACCCCCACAATCCTTTCAGTAGCCAACTAATTACTCATCCTCACTTGGACATACCTCCACCATCTCCACCAATTATGAACCGCGACCAGGTCATGCAGCCTCCGGGCATGACACTCGAAGTAGTAGCTTTTATGCATTAGATGATGGACTCCCAAATCAACGACCAGGTCATGCAATCTCCGGGCGTGACACCCAAGGATGGAACTCTCACTCACCTACCGATCAACGACTAGGTCATATAGCCTCCTGGTGTGACACCCGAGATTCAAGTCTACATCAACCATCTTATAGCTGCCAAGAAACTAGAGTGGGGTGAGGATTGGGTCCCCGATAATTTCACCATGCCTAATATGGCACATTATGATGGGACAGGTGCCCGTGCCTCTCACATCATCATGTATGAGCGGATTATGCAAGTTAAGAAGTTGAGTAATAAGATACTCACCGAGTTGTTCCCATGTTCTCTTCGAGGCCCCGCTCTTAAATAGTACCACACCTTACCCCATCACATTGTCACCGATTGGAAACTTCTCTCTGAGGCATTGAAAGTGCACTATGATTTCAATACCATGAAGGAAACAACCCTCCAACACCTTGAAGGAGTTTGCCAGCTCCCTACTAAAACCTTTAAACAATATTTCAAATGATGGATATCGACCCAAGTTCTGATGAAGTCCAAGCTCAGCCTTAAGTAAATGATTGTTAAGTTGTTAGAAGGGGCACTTCTAGCTCTTTGAAAGGAAATGTAAATCGACTCCTTCTTATCTTATTAGGCTGTTTATGAAAAAGCTGAGAAGATCGAGCGAAAAACTTGAGCACAAGTGAGCCAAAAGGGCAGGAAAGCCTTGGTTTAGAAAGAACAACAATACTCAGATCGTAGCTCTAGCACCTGCCAAAACTAGAGCCCCGACTATAGTACAGGAAATCACTTAAGTCTTTGCTATAGCTCTGACAGTCACTCAAACTCTGCCGATAGTCACCGCAATCCAACCTCCTCATCCTCCTTTTATCTTGGCCAACCCATACAAGTTGCCACTCAGGGTAATCTTTAAGCGCTTAAGGGAGGCTGGTTATATCCAATCACTCCAGGAGTACAAACCACCCAAACCCGAGGATAAGAACAATTTTCGTAATTATTATGTCCAAGTGGGCCATCAAACCAACAATTGTAATAGCCTGCTTTCAACCATCCAGCATCTTGTAAGTGAATTTTGGGAACAAGGTGGGCATGATCCATTTTAGATTACATGAAGCTTCAATCTTTGAGCTACTAACCCAAGAGCAAGGGGATAGTGGTTCGGTTTTGGTTATCGGTTCCGGTATACCATTCAACTCAGTCTTCGATCTGATCAGCCAAGCTATTTCGGGGGTTAATTCAGTTCATGGTATGGAAGTAGATCCAACTCTACCCGAGAAGGAAAACCATAGGATCCAACATTTTATGGCCAAGAGAATAAAACCATGAAAGAGCCACTTTATAGTGTCAATTCCTTTATTCTGAAGGAAGATTACTCCGATGAAGATGATGGAGTAGTTAAAGAAACCAAAGTAGTGAGCACTGAATTGTTTAAAGTTGATGAACCTGTAGCTGTTAAGCCTAATGAACTATTCAAGGTTGATCGGCATGAGCTTTTTAGTGTGGATGGGTATGAATTGGTAGACCCAGATTTGGAGCCCGATGAACCACCCTATATTTTTGAAATACATGCCTCTTAGAGTGTCCTACTCGATAATGTACTTAACATCACTGGGAGTGGCCGCGTGTACCAACTCGAGGACCGTTACTCTATCTGAATAAGGATCCCATCTCGAAGAGGGTAGGTACCTCTACCTGGCCTCCTTCTCTACCTCCACCTATTCTGACAAGCCTTGAGGTCGATCCTCTTATCACTCAACTCAAGAACACCCAAGATCGCTATAGCATCTAGCAGTTGGTCATTGATTCAGATGGGCATCACTGGGGATTGATTAAGCAACTGCTCGATTTGGAAGCCATGCACCTCTGTTGTTGAAATATGCGCCAGGGTTGGGGAGGCTATCCCTTTGAGAAAAATGCTATAGATTGTATTCGATGGGTTTAATTTTCCAATCGAGGGTAAGGACCACAATAAGGCTCTATTTATCCAAATCCAGCTGCTAGATAAGACCATACCCTGTATCATGGTGGATGAGGGCTCTGCCTTGAATCTCTGTCCTCTGAAATTCCTTCCTCACTTGGGATTATCAAAGGAAATGCTTGAGAAATCCAACACTGCAATTTGTGCTAATGATGACTTAAAGCGCAATGTGATTGGGGTCTTCGAAGCTGAAGTTACTACCGGAGGGGTCACAAGCAAAGTACAGTTCACCATCCTTGACATTCCAGTCATATACTCCCTATTGATTGGTCGACCTTGGCTCTATAACTTGGGTACAGTTCCCTCCACCCTCCATCAAAAGGTTAAGTTCATACACGAGAATAGGCTGATAACTATCGAGGCTGACACCACTTCTATTGTGGCTATCGTGGAAGCTGAAGCTAAGTTGGATGAAGGCATCCATATCGTTGTGATTCATAAGGCTGAGAAATCAGCTCCCATTTGGCATGGTTATCTCTATGCTGGTGCGGGAAAACTGATGAAGCGAGCTGGGTTCAAGCTCAGAAGAGGCTGTGGAATGTATGAACACGGAATTATCAAGGCCTTAGAACCAATGCTGGTCTAATAAGTAGGATTAGAGTATAAGCCTAACAACCTACTGTTGTGTTCCCTTTGGCTATTGTCGCATGGTGACCTTTTACAAAATTCAAGGCAAGAAGCCTTACAAGGAAGAACCTTAGCCTGTTGAGCATAATGGGAAGATGTGGCCTGGTTTTGAGATCTCCAAGGATGTCTATGATTTCAAAGCTAGTTGCATGGTTATTTCTACTGAACTCGAACCCACTGAACCTGTTGCACCTTTCAATGTCATTGTTGATAAGGTTAAGGGAAAGGGAAGATGTATCTTGAGGATAAGGCTGGGTGAAGTGATGAAGAACCCATGAATCAGGAAGTTGAAGACGCTCTGGCTACTATGACCAAGGCTTTGACATTTCTGATGAAGAAAAGTTGGAAGGGTGAGAGATTCGGGGAAGAGGACTCCATGAACAAGATCGTGAAGAAGCTCGCCAGGGCCCTGACTGAGAAAGCCAATCTGTCTAAGGAGCCACCACTCACTGCCGATAATAAGATAGATCTGGAATATGACCTGGATGCCATTCTGATGAAGTCTACAGAGGATGCTCCACCTGCTGCTGACATTGCCATTGAAGCCCCTCTACCTATGGAGGAGGATAACATGGATGATATTTCTGATGTATTTGATGTAAACAATATCGCCTATAAGGCTTTCAATTCAATGAATGACTCTCATTTCACTTACTTATTTGATGTTTTACCTAATGGATCCATGCATTCACATAACCATATGCATAATCTTTTTGTCATTAGCGATACTTCTTTAAATGAATAAACCTAAGTATTGGTGACAATCCTAAAATGGTAACCATTCCAACAACTTAACTCCCGACGAAAAAAGTGTGATAATAAAAGTGCTTAAAAGACATGTTAACGCTTCCTCCTTGTTATACGAAGATATGCCTAGGGTTGATCATCACATTGTCGAGCATAGAATTCAAATCGATCCTAAGTTTAGACCTGTCATGCAGAAGCTCTATCGGTTAAGACCAGAATGGGCAGAATAGGTTAAGGCAGAGGTTTTGAAGTTAATTAAGGCTCATTTTGTTGAAGTTATGGAGTATCTGATATGGTTGTCCAACATCATTCTGGTTTTAAAAAAAAGATGGTAGGGTCCATGTTAGTGTTGACTTTTGAGATCTCAATAAAGCTTCACCTAAGGACGACTTCCTGATTCCTCAAATCGATGTCCTAATTGACTGTGCCACCACTGCAGCTATGTACTCATTTATGGATGGATTCTCAGGTTACAATCAGATTTTATTGGATATCATCAATAAGGTTAAGACATCGTTCATTATAGAATGGGGGGTTCATTGCTACAAAGTAATGCCATTTGGGTTAAAGAATGCCGGGGCTACTTATTAGTGTACCGTAACTATTCCCTTATATGACATGATCTATAAAGAGTAGAGGTATATGTAAATGATATGGTCATGAAGTCTGCTACTCGAGAAGTGCACCATACTACTCTAGACAGATTCATGATTCGTATTGAGAAGTATAATCTCCACCTGAATTCGAAGAAGTGTGTGTTTGGGGTTACTTCAAGCAAGTTACTGGGTTACATGGCCAGTCAGAAAGGAATTGAAATAGATCCTAATAAGGCCAAAGCTATCAAGAATGTGCCTCTGCCAAAAATAGAGAAAGAAGTCCGTTCATTTCTAGGCTCATTATAATATATCAGTCGGTTGATTACCCATCTCACCATCATGTGCGAGCCCATCTTCAAACTATTAAGGAAGCAACAACCAGTTTTATGGAATGATCAGTGCCAAGTGGCATTTGACAGAATTAAAGCTTATCTTGTCCACCCACCCAATCTCAAACCCCCCACCCCAGGGAAACCTTTGATCCTATACTTGGCTATTGAAGAGTCCTCTGTAGGGTAATTCTTGTCCAAGAACACAATGATAAATGGGAACATACGATCTACTACTTGAGTAAGAAGTTGTTGAATTATGAAACTCGATACTCGATTGTGGAGAAAACTTGCACCACCATGGTTTTGCACACTAAAAAACTGCGCCACTACTTTCAATCCTACCGAGTTCAAGTCATGGGTATGATTGACCTTATAAAATATATTTGTCAATCCCCTACTCTGGCCGGCAAACTCTCTCAATTGTTGTTGCTTCTCTCCGAGTTTGACATTCAATATGTAACAAAGAAGGTTATTAAGGGGCGCGTCGTGGCAGGATTCTTGGCTAATCAACCTCTTGACTCCAACTATACCAAAAACTTGGACTTTCTTGATAAACAGCTCACAACCATCACCATCCTCTAGCATGTATGGACTATATACATTGATGGTTCTTTAAATAGAAGGGGAGCAGACCTTGGGGTTATCTTAGTCACACCGGATAATGAAATCATCCAGTTGTCCAATTCTTAGAGTTTGCTATTACCAATAACGGGGATGAATATGAAGCCTATCTCTTTGGTCTTGAAGCTCTCCTATAAGTCAGGGCGTGAATGGTGTCTGTAATTAGGGACTCAGCTTTTGTAATCCATTAGGTTATCGGAGATTGGGAAATCAAAAAAGACTCTCTTCGCCCTTACATTGATGTCGTCCACAGGCTATCTGAGAAATTCAACTCTTGTTTGTATCGCCATGTCCCTCAGGATAAGAACTAAATGGCTGACTCTCTTACTGCCCTAGCCTCATTATGGGAAGGACCCCAACAACAACTTATCCATCCGTTGGTTATTTGTCAACTAAGATCCGCTACCATGCTCAGCAGGTTTGGTAGGTCCTCGCCATCTCAACCGAGCTATATTGGTAGTCTGACATCATCCTATTTCTCCAAACTGGACAATATCTTCTAAGTTCCTTTGACTAGTACCGTACCACTCTACGATGGCTCGCTGTCTAATTTTTGATTATCGATAATGATCTATTCAAGCGCACAAGTGATGGTTTACTGCTTCATTGCTTAAGTGAAATAGAGGCTCAAAAGGTGATTGATCAGGTCCATGCCGATGACTGTGGCCCTCATATGAATCATCTCGCTCTCGCAAATAAAATTCAGCGGTTGGGATATTTTTCGCTCACTTTAACGGCCGATTGCATCGCTCAAGTCAAACAGTGCCACCAATGCCAGATTTATGGGGATATGCAACATCTACCACCCACCGAGCACCATCATTTATCTACTCCTTGGCCATTCTCAGTGTGGGGGATAGACATAATTGGTGAAATTCGCCCTTCATCTACTAATGGGCATAGGTTCATTGTGGTAGTAGTGGACTACTTCTTTAAGTGGATAGAGGCCAAATCCTACATCAATATCACCGCTAAGAAGGAGGCCAAATTCATAGAAAATCATGTATTCACTTGGTATGGACTGCCGCACCACATGGTCTCAAATATTGGGGTACAGTTTCAAGGGGCAATCGCTGATCTGATTGAAAAATATGGGATTGAGCACCATAGACATTCTTCATATAGACCACAAGCCAATGGTGCTATTGAGGCAGCCAATAAATTAGTAAAGAAAATCCTCTCTAAAATGATTGCCGGCTATAGGGATTGGGCTGACAAGCTACCTTTTGCTATCTGGAGATACCGCACGATTGTCCGCACCCCGACCGGTCAAACTCCGTTCTCCCTGGTCTATGGAATGGAGGCAGTTTTACCAATTGAAACTCAAGTATGCTCACTAAGGGTTGTGCTAGAAGCCAAACTAAAAGAATCTAAATAGACTAAAGTGAGGTTTAGGCAGATGAACATGATGGATGAGCAGACACCGAGGGCTTTAGAAAATCTCCAGATATATCAGTAGCGTATGGCTCGAGCTTACAATAACAGAGTAAGACACAAGAAATTCCCACTAAAAGCTGGAGATCTAGTCCTTAAGTAGCTGAAACTTTCCACCATCGATGCGAGGAAAATTCAGGCCTAATTAGGAAGGACCGTACGTGATCAAGAAAATGCTCAGTAAAGAAGTAGTCAAGCTTATGGATATGGACGGGAATAAATTTGTGAACCCCGTGAATCAAGAAAGGCTTAAGCATGATCACATCTAATGAAAAGAAATAAATAAAAAAAGTAGCACAAAAAAAATAATAAATCACCTGCCTTTCGGTCCTTTACCAATCGGGGAAAAAATAGGGTGACACCCAACGGTCGGCATTCTGCAAATTGGTCGTGCAAAAGTTAGGGGATATGACAACCCACTACATTAAAAACTTGAAAAGGACGATCTAGGCAAAAATAAGGGTAAGTGAGAAAAGAGAGAGTGCTTTCTAGAAAACCAATCTAGGCTAGTTGGCACTAGGAGTTAAGTCAATGGGAACGGCCATCAACATCATGTACTTTGTTTTACTTCATCTAATAAAAGTAGCTCTTTTGCTGAATCCTTAATGCTTATTTTATGTGAATGTTCGTATCCATACAGTCAAAACAGCTCAAGTAAACAGAATATAGAGTTCATGCTATCTTAAATCAATGCAATAAAAATAATAAATAAAAGACAAATAATTCTGATAGACTGAAAAGAGCAAGGTCTATGCAAAAGTCAGAACAAGTCTGCTGGATTGAAAACCCAAAAAGGGCGGTCCAGGTAAAAATTAAGACAAGGTTTGATAGATTGAAAACCCCTAGGGGCAGTCTATGTAAAAGTTAGAACCAAATAAAAATACAAATAGGGAAATAAAGTTTGATAGGTCTCTCACCACAACTAGCCTATGCAAAAGATAGAACTAATGAAAGCGCATCTCAAGCTGAACTCCCTACATCATCATCATAATATCTCTAGATCCTCCGTGAGGTGGTCGTATGAAAAGGCTCAAATCCCTGCTCAGCTCACTCCCCCTCCAAGCGAGCCTACGATTGCTCAGATCGAGTCGACATACACCTAGTCTTAGCAACCCATCCTCTATAGTGCTCATCAGTTTCAGTGGTCTCCACATGAGCATAGTCTAGAGTCTCAAAGATAGCCTCCCCTGCCCACTTCTCCCGAATATGGCTCACCCATCTGGCCTTATAGATGTCGCTATAGTTCTCAAGTGGCTTAGTCAAAACCCTCTATCACTGGACGTACTGGCAGCGAAGTCGGTATGGAGTATAGAAAGTGATCATCTGTAGACCTAATCGCTGAACACTGGATCCCTAGGACTCCACAACCATGTCTCAGATCTTCCACTATAGACTAACCCGCTGTATATGGGAATCAGCAACCCCCTCAGAATAGATACCCAATCCTCGGCTATCAGCCGGTGAAAATCCCCTCGGCTTGGTCCTCTCTCATTAAGATGCATGGGCAGATACTTCTTAAGGCTGGCGCGTGGTGCTAGGATCAGCTTGAATTTCTCTATAAGCCAAACCTACAAACATTTTTGTATAAGCGTATGAATCGACAATAAACCTGAAATGGTAAGGGGAATACCTGTATTATCAAGAAGTGATCGACAACCAGGGTAGGATCAATGGAAACATCATCCAGGTTCAGCAGCATTTCGGCTAGCCTCACAACTACCGGGGAAGCCCCTGCCGATATAGGCCTAATAAGGGAAATAAACCAAAATAGGGCCACCGAACCCACTCCTTACATGAACTCTGATATGAGCAGCAATGCAACCATGTATGGCCAAGAAACATGAGTCGTAGAGGAACTCCTACACTAATCTAGTAAAGCGCTAAGCTGAAAGCCTGGATGGATAGGCGCTTGAGAAAGGAATAGGTCTACTTAAGCTAAACTCCATAATCCTTTTAGTTGATCCTCCGCACCGAACATAAACTCCGGGATTGCCAAAGGAATGTGTTTGGGGCATGGGATCCTTAGAATAGCATGAAACTCCTCGAATAACGGACATAAATCAAATGAGGAGAAGCGGAACACATGGTCCATTCGATCCCAAAAAGCAAGCACTCTATGAATGAATGCTGGATTGACAGGTCGCAAAGAAATGTACCAAAGCCCCATAACCTGAATTTCTATAGCTCCTTCCAATCTGCATTACCCAGGATTTCCAAGAAGTCATGTAACTACTGATTGTGGGTTGCTATAAATGAATTTGGAAAAATGGCCAAAATTTGGGTTTTTAGAGGTTGAAGCCGCCAACGTTATGGATGAAGCCGCCGGTGGTATGATCAAAGTCATTGGCGGTATGGTTTTGAAGCCGCCGGTGGTATGAGTTGCAGGCGAATTTGTCTATATTATTTAGCAGATTGAGTTTTCTCATACAGATGATAATATCAGTGAAGCCGCTAGCGGCATGATACTGCGTTCTGTGAATTTCAGACGTGTTTTGGCCAATTCAAACCTACACATAACCTGTAAAAAAATTACATAATCTATTTCTAGATGCAATTCAAGCCTAGAATCCAATGTTCAAAAGCCCGAAGGCGCCAATGTACCAAATATTCAAATCCTAAGCCTAAATGACAAAAAAAATCCAAAATCGTCCAAAGCCAAACCACAAATCCAAAACCATACAAACCCCAATGTAATAGAGGTACAAATCAAGCAATCGAACAGAAAAGTAGAAAATGAAAATAAAATCTAAAGTATCCCGCCGCCATTGGTCGGGTGAGATGAGAACACTGACTCATCCATAAGGTAACAACTAATGACATCATCATCCTCCTCTCTCTCCTTAGTCATCGGAACACTACTTAATTGATTGGGCTTGGTGGTAGTGCACCGACTAGCAGTCACCTTCTTCCCTTTGCGATTAGCCCCGACTTGAGGTGTGTGGTCCAAGTTATGCTTGCTCCTCCTCTCCCATACTATAGCATCCAATTGTTGCTCCAGCTCACTGACCTGGCGCCTAAGCTCCTGGTTCACAGATACCTCCTGTTGATATCTCGCTTGGGCCTTGCTGGCATCCAAGAGTGACACTGCCATGAATTCCTATGGAAAACCATGATAATAGCAATCCAAATCATTCATAGCATTAATACATTCATTATTTAAGTTTCAACAACATTTGAGCATGGATTTACCTTGGCAAATAAGGTCTAGGAGACAAGAGTATCCTTGAGGACAAAGGCATTCCCGGTCGGCTGCTCTGCTTGTCTTTGAGTAACTTAAAAATCCAAAAAGAAGGGGCTATCAAAGTTTGATATCAAAAAGTAAAGTTCGCGTGCATAAAAAGAATAGATTCATCTTTTCAAGGCTTACATGTGTAGTATCTGAAGGCATAAAATCCATGGAATGAGCGCTAGGAGTTATGTTCTATATGCTGAAATCACCCTTCAGGCCCAAAAGTAGGAAAGACTCCTCCAAAGCCGTCGAAAGATGCCCTGGCACTATACCGATATCCTCGGGCCTACCCCAGCCTCGCACTTTGCTACTCTCGGGCGTATTCCTTTTCCTAGGGGAACCTTTAAAAACACAAACAACACAAAGGCAAACGTAAGCAACCATTTTTGAATTAAATAAGGCTAAATGTATGAGCAAGCACAGTCTTACATCAAAGTGATAATGCTCCTCATGTGTCATCGATATATCTCCAGCTGTGTTGTCTTCTCCCTCGTGATTGGACTCTATAATCTTCTAGTTATTGCTTGATCTATAGGAGTTGAGCTACACAACTTCCTGCTACCATGTATTCTACTTATGTGGTTAATAAGGCAACTGAAGTTTGCTTCCTACTATACCATGATACCAAGCAATCTCCAAGAAAGTGACAGCCTCTGGATGTACTCTTTCTCTCAAGAGTATATCTGCCATAGTCTGCATCAGTGAAGCCTTTAAGTGTGAACTCTCCATTACTAGGACACCATAACCCAACTTCAGTGGTTCCTAGGAGGTATCTGAGGATCCTCTTTAATACCTTTAGATGTGAATCCTTAGGATTGGCTTGATATCTTGCACAGTAGCAAACGACATAGTGTATATTAGGTCTGCTAGCTGTCAAGTATAGAAGTGATCCAATCATTCCTCTATATAGCTTCTAATCAACCTCTTCTCCTTCACAATCCTTGATAGGACTGTATCTGAACCCATTGGAGTGGACATATGCTTGCTTTTTTCCATTTTAAACTTCTTCAAAATCTCCTTAGTGTACTTGGGTTGGTTTATAAAAATCCCATACGGACTCTACTTGATTTGCAAACCAAGGAAGAAATTAAGTTCTCCCATCATGGACATCTCAAACTCTTTCTGCATTTGAGTGCTGAATTCTTCACACATCTTCTCATTTGTTGCTCCAAAGATGATGTCATCAACATAAATTTGGACTAGAATGATATCATCCTTCTTCTTTTTTAGGAAAAGAGTTGTGTCTGCCTTCCCCCGGATATACTCCTCGGATATGAGAAATGTAGTGAGTCTCTCATACTAAGCTCTTGGTGCTTGCTTTAATTCATAGAGAGCCTTCTTCAGTTTGTACACATGATCCGGATGTTTTGCATCTTCAAATCTAGGTGGTTGCTTGACATAGACTTCTTCTTGGATAACTCCATTTAAGAATGTACTTTTGACATCCATTTGGAATAATGTGAATCCCATGAATGATACAAAAGCACATAGAATCCGGATTGCCTCCAATCTTGCTATAGGGGCAAAAGTTTCTTCAAAGTCAATTCCTTCCTATTGATTGTAGCCTTAGGCAACCAATCTTGCATTGTTTATCTCCACTACTCCAGACTCATCTAGCTTGTTCCTGAATACCCATTTGTCGATGATTGACTTTCCTTTTGGAGGTGTCACTACATCTCACACATCATTCCTAGTGAATTGATCTAGTTCTTCTTACATTGCCATCATCCAGCTTTCATCTCCTTCAGCATCTTGAAATTTTTTTTGCTCTATGAGAGAGACAAAGGTAGCATGGCTCATCATCCTATTGAGTTGTCCTCTTATTCTGATTGGATTTTGGACATTATCCAAAATGGCTACAACCGGATGATCCATGCGAGTCCACATCTCTTAGTAGGTCTTCATGCTGGATTGGGGCTTGTTCCACTTTTGCCTTAACTTCCTCACCTTGATCATCATTGAAGTTTATCTCATGTGGGTTGAGATCATCTTGGGGTACTTCTGGATTAAAGGATATCCCCTCATCTTCTTCTTTGTATTTCTTGATTTGGAAGGAATCTGGAATTCCTTCTTTTCTTCAGAGTTTTCAACTTTGGGAACTAGATCTTCTGGAGTAGAATTTCTTTTGCCTGCATGGTCAGTCTCACCGAAATCTACATGTATTGACTCTACCACAGTTTGAGTTCATTTATTATAGACTCTGTAAGCTTTGCTATGTGTTGAGTAGCCAAGGAAAATCGCTTCATCAGATTTTGGATCAAATTTTCCTAATTGCTCTCTATCATTCAAGATGTAGCATCTACATCCAAAGACTTTGAAGTACCCAATTTTGGGTTTCCTTCCCTTCCAGATTTCATAGGGGGTCTTTTCTAAGGTCTTTCTAATGAGAGCTCTATTTAAAATATAGCATGATGTGTTTACGGCCTCGCCTCAGAAATACTTTGGCAAACAATTTTCACTTAGCACTATTCTAGGCATCTCAACTGTGGTCCTATTTTTCCTCTCAACAAATCCATTTGTTGAGGGGTATGAGGGTCAGAGAAGTTATGTTCAATCCCCTTGGAGTTGCAAAATTCAGCAAAGTTCTTAGTTTTGAACTCACCACCATTAACACTACGGATGCGTGCAATGCTTATGCCCTGTTCTACTTCTATCCAGATGAATATTTTTGAGAATTGGTCAAAGGCCTCATCTTTGCTGGCTAGAAAAGCCACCTAGGTATAGCAAGAATAATCATCCACAATGACCATGGTGTATTCTCTTCTACCCAAACTCAATGGTTTTATTGGACCAAAGAGATCAATGTGTAAGAGTTCAAGAACTCTCTTGAAAGGTATGTATGAGATGGAAGGGAAGCCTTTCTTATGCTGTTTACCTAGTTGGCATGCAGTGTATATGCGATCCTTATCAAAAGCTACCTTAGGCAAACCTGCAACCAATTCCTTTTTGGCTAATTTAGACAGGAAGTTCATGCTAATATGTCCCAACCTCCGGTGCCATATCCATGATTCTTCTGATTTAGACACCAAAAATATATTCTTTTTTATCCTTTTTAATATTAACATAATAAACATTATTTACTCTAGGTGCATAAAGAATGAGTTGATTAGATTTACTATCATAGATTGAGCATCCTCCGGAGTCAAAGGTGACTTCTCTTCCTTTATCACAGAGTTGTGTTACGTTGAGCAATTTGAACTTCAGTCCATCAACTAGGGAGATATCTTCTATTTGTATTTCAAATTAAATGGTTCCATGCCCTATTATCTGTCCTTTTTGATTATCTCCAAAGCTTACTTCCGGATCAAAGTGATAAAGGCCTTCTCATTACTTGTCATGTGCTTGAAGCATCCACTATCAATGTACCATGTGTGTTGATCTTCTAAGGATCTAAGAAATACCTGCAAAACAGATCAAGTGGGTTTGAGTACCCAATCAGATTTGGGTCCTCTCGAGTTATCAACCATTTCAGGCCAAGGATAAATATCATAATAACCATTTTTTAATCTATATAATTTAGTAACATGGTTGTTTTTCCCACAAAACCTACACCCTGAGATGGGTCTGCTTTTCTCTTGCTTCCTTTTGATCTTTTCAAGATCCTCCTTCCCATAGTTCCCATTATATCCAGCTTCTTGTATGCTTATTGTTGGTCCGATGTGTATTAGGAAGCTGGCTGGGGGTGCAACTTCTGCTCCATGATTTCTTCTTTGTTTTGCAGGTTGCTCATTTGATACTACCTTAGCTTTTCCTTTTTGAGCAGCTGTGAATATCTGTACTTGAGGTTGCTTGCTCACTTTTCTTTCCTTTGGGATGCACCGGATTCTCATGATTAGGATTTCTTGGTTCGGGTCTCCCTTGATTTTTCCTTCTTTGTGAAGGATCTAGTTTCCTTTTGGACACCTCCTTCATCAAGGTTAGCTCCCTATCTAGCCCTGTCAAGTTAGCACTTAAGATCTTAACTTGACTTCTCAGGAAAATTTCTTCCACCACATCCATATGATTTGTGGTTATCATCGAGTTGATGTCTTGTGCCATTGCTTTAGCAGCTTCAGCCAATTCCAGAATTTGTCATTGTATAGATTTTATGGCTTTCGTGTTCTTTCTCACATTGTAGATTACTACATTTAAGGCTCTAGCAAGATCAAGATTAGAAACAGAATTAGAATAATAGTTTACCTCAATATTTGTTGTTTCTGATTTTGAATCCCCAAATTGCTTAGTGTCTTGCTTGGATGACTTTCTTCCGGATTGCTCTACTTCCAGATCCATCATTGCCATAAATGCACAATGAGTAGTCTCTTCTTCTTGTATTGAAGATGAACTGCTACTTTCTTCACTATTGCTCAATATGGCCACCATAGCTTTCTTTTTATATTTCTTTTCCCTTCTTAGCTTGGGGCATTTAGTTCTGAAGTGCCCTTTTTCCCCGCATTCAAAGTAGGCAGCATCTTTTTCCAAATCTCACTTTTCTTCCGGAGCCTTTCTTGGCTTATCCCTTCTTGAGGTGCCTTCCTTAGCCCTTCCTGATTCAAATCTTATGGATCCTTTTTCTTCAGGAATTTGTCAAAGTACTTGGCTAGCATAGCCATATCTTCTTCACTGTACTTTGATTCTTTTAGCTACTTTTCTAATCTAGAAGAGGCTGATCCGACAAAATCTGCCTTAAGTACAATCTCCTTCTTCTTTTCTTCTGGCTTTCTTTCTTGTTGGCTGTATCTCTCCAAGGATAATTCTTAAGTTAAGAGATTACCAATGAGCTCATCATAACTATAGAAGTTTAAGTTATGAGCTTCCTCAATGGCAGTCTTCTTGTTGTCCCATTCCTTGGTGAGACTCCGGAGCACCTTTTTTGCCATCTCTATTTCAGAGATTTCTTTTCTGAGCCTTTTCATCTCATTCACTAGACTTGTGTATCTAGTGTGCATACTGCTAATTGACTCTTTTGGCTCTATCTTGAAGGATTCAAGCTTTTGCTGGAGTAGAACAAGCTTGGGTTCTCTCACTTTGTTGGTTCCTTCATAGGTTACTTTCAGGTTCTGCCAAATCTCCTATGCAGTCTAACATTCGGATATCCTGTTAAATTCTGTTGCACTATGAAGCATATTAATAGCATTTGCATTTTCACACAATTTTTAAAAATAATTCTCATCCAATAAACTTGAGGGCTTTCACGTAGTAAGGCCATCAACTTCATGAGTAGGCTCATATGGGCCATCTTTAATGACTAACCATGCTTACATGCTTTGTGCTTAAATGAAGTTCTTCATCCAATTTTTTCAGAACGTGTAGTATTCACAGGTGAAGAGTGGATGACGGGTAATGGACATACCCTCAGGAAGGAGTTGTGAGTTTTTGAAACTCATTTTGATACTTGGATCAAAATTTGGCCTTTAGCTCGAGATTGTTAGATCTCTAGGTTTGAGCACTTGCTCTGATACCACCTGTTGGTCCTTATGAGGGTCTAATCAAGGTTAGAGGGGGGGCTGAATGACCCTTTTTCACAGAGTAAATAGACTTTGAAAAGTCTTAGTGTAGCGTGTTTGATTATGTTCCGGATTGATAGATCTGAATAATGCAAATATGTAATATAGTGCAAAAAGTAAAGAGTTAGAAAATCAAACACAAGGATTTTATCCTGGTTCGGCCCCGCCTACTCCAGCCCCCAAAGTTTCCTTCCTCCGAGCTTTTCCACCAGTGGATTCCTTTCCAACTGGCAGGAATCAAGCCTTACAATTTATCTCCGGATGGTAACCCCTTCCAGATGTAGGATATACAACTAGAAGCACTAACTCCTAGGTGAGTCCTTCTATCTTTAGCAGGATATACCACATAGATTTCTACCCAAACCTAAACTGAGTCCTACAGGGAGATCCCACTCAAAGCACTACTTCAAGCTATATCCTAATCTCACTACTCACCTAAGTAGGAGATCTTTTTACACTTTGGTTTTTCTCAAAGGTTTTGGTTTTGGACTTCCTCAAGTTTATAACTTCACTTGGGAATCCTTACAAACATATTTTAAATGGTTTGGTTCTTGGAGGGATTTATAAACTGATTTCTTTCTAGCAAATTCTCTTGCATATGCTTTCTTGAAATTAACCAGCACCTTCTCAACTTGCGAAGCTTCCCTTTTATAGGCTTCTATCATAAATGTAGTCATTGTAGGTTGTTGATCTGTAGTCAAATCTTTGCCATTGATTAGGTAATATGTGGCTCTTTCAGAACTGTTGATTAATCTGTTAGATAGAGATTTTGACTTGTTTGAATCCTTCGGATTGAGGCTAAAAAGTTATCAGTGATCATTTTCCTTGTATTTTAGTGACTCACCAACTTTTATGCCAGTGTCTTTTTGGTGTGAGTTCCATGCGCCTTTCTTATTGGTCTAGGTGAAAAAGGTAGTTACCTTTTCCTCTTTCCTATGTCAGTTCTTTGTCCTTTCTCTGAAAAGTGATAGATGTCACTTTTGTCTTGCTTTAGGGAAAAGGATCTTTGACTTGCAGACCAAAAAGGATGGAGGGAATTTTAATATTTTGAATTATTCCCTTGGTCTTGATATTAAGGTCTTCCAGATATCTGCAGACTTAATATCTCCGGATCTGTCTTCTTCCGGATGTTTGTTTTTGGGCGGTTTGAAGTTTATTTCCTTTCCAAACTTTAATCGGATGCTTTCTTTGATGCTTAGGCAATTTGTCTTCACTTGACTTGGACTTTGGATGTTTTGGTTTTAGATCCGGATGAAGTGACTTAGGTCTTTTTGTACTTAGGTATTTTGTTTACTTCAAACCTAATCCGAATAATTTGTTGTTCTGGATCATTTTTTCCAACCGTTCTTGATCTTTAGGGTCTTACAAAATTCAACGAATTTCCTGGACCTGAACTGTGTGCCATTATCAGCCACTATTTTCCTTGGGATCTCAAACCTTGTGATAATAAATTTTGAGATAAAATCAATAACTTTTTTTAGGGTGATGGTGTTGATGGCGGCTACTTCCACCCACTTGGTGAAGTGATCAATTGCCATAATTGCAAACTTTCTTTAACCGATGGCTTTTGGTAGTGGCCCGGCTATGTTGATTCCCCATGTTGAGAAAGGCCAGGCGGCTATAAGGGGCTGCTAGTTCGCCTGTGGAATGTGGGTTTTCCAGGCATGCACCTGACATGGGTGGCACCTTTGGATGTAGTCGGTGGCGTCAGCTCTATGGTTTCCCAGTAGTAACTAGTGAGACTTGCCCTTCGTAGTAAGGTGGATACCACCTGGTGAGAGAAATAAATACCCTCATGCAATTCCTCCGGTACGCCTTTGCCCTAGTAGGTCGTTACGCATGTCTGCCAGGTGTCTGTGTATGACTTGCGAAAAAGGGCTTCTCCTCTAAAGGAGTATCTCATGGATTTCCTCATAATCTTTAAGGCCCCATCTATGTCGACTTGAAGTATGCCTTCCCATAGGTAATCAATTAGCGGCTGTCGCCAATCGTTAGTTCCTTTACCGACTTATACAATATTTCATTTTCTTCGCAACTTGGATAGATGAAGACCTCGTACAGGCAACTCAATTTCCTGCAGTCGTCTGGGCTAGTTGCAGCCTTAGCCATCTCATCCGCTCCTTCATTCGTAGCTCGTGATATATGCTCTATTTTCCACTTTACACCTTTCTTTTCCAGATCTTCTACTAGAGATTGCACCATTTGAAAGTACTTGACCATGCTGTCTTCTTTTGTCTAGAAATTTTTATTGATCTGGTTCAACACTAGGCGAGAATCACTTCCGATGATAACCTTGTCAGGTGCAATCTCACTTAGGTGTTCAAAGCCTTTACTAATAGCTTTATACTCTGCCACATTATTTGTCGCTGGGAAGCCAAGTTTGGTGGCGTAGCTAAGTCGTAGTTGGTTAGGCCCTTTGAATAATACCCCTACACCGACGTCATTATTTGAAGAGGTGCCATCCAAATAGATTACCTATGGCTCGGTTTTGATAACCTCTTCTGGTCTTAGGTCAGTGAATTCTACCATAAATTCTGCTAATACTTGCGGTTTGAGTGTCGTTCTTCCTTTGAACCTGACGTCAAACTCTCCAAGCTTAATTCCCTATTTTGATTCTGCCCAATTTTTTAGGGCACTAGAGGACCTTCTTTAACAGGAAACTAGTTCTGATGATAATAGTATGCGCTTGGAAATAGGTATTGAGTCTCGTTAAGTTGGAGATCAAGCTTAGGGTCAATTTTTCAATCTTGGGGTATCGCAGCTTCGCATTTTTTAATACCTTGCTGGTGTAATAAACATGACGTTGTTCGTTATTGCTTTCATTCACCAAGACGGCTTCGGCTGCCTCATCCATTGTTGCAGGATAAAGATATAATGGCTCGCCAAGTTCAGGATGATTGAGCAATATGGGAGGGGCTAGGAACTTCTTTATGTTTTTGAATACTTCTTCGCAACACTTGTCCTACTTGAAGGCTTTGTCTTTCTTGATTGACTTGTAGAAAGGCAAGAATCTTTTCATAGAGAAGGATATCAACCTACCAATGGCATTAATACTGTCATTGAGACATTGTACCTTGTTTAAATTCTGAGGCGGCTGCATGTTGATGACTGCCTCGATTTTCTCTGGGTTGGCTTTGCTACCTATTTCAGATATGAGAAACCCAAAGAACTTGCCACTTTTCACGCTAAAAGTGCACTTCTCTGGATTTAGTTTCAGCCGGTATTTCTATAGCACCTTGAAGGCCTCTCAATTTCAGTCATGTGGGATGCCTCATCGTGACCTTTTATTATCATGTCGTCCACATACACCTCTATGTTTTCTCCTATCTTTCCCTTGAACATTTCATTAACGAGCCATTAGTAGGTGGTTCCTGCATTCTAGAGCCCGAACGGCATGACTGTATAGCAGTACGTTCCTTCATGTGTGGCAAAGAAAGTTTTTTCCTCATCCTTTAAGTCCATCAGGATCTAGTGGTACTCAGCCTTTGCATCTAGCAAGGAGTATACTGCAAATCTGGCCATAGAGTCCATGAGCTGGTTTATGCTTGGCGGTAGGTAGCTATCCTTTGGACATCCCTTGTTCAAGTATGTGAAGCCGATGCACATCCCCTATGAGTCGTTCGGTTTTCTTATCAGCACCACATTGGCCAACCATTCAGTATAGTTGACTTTCTTGATATGCCCTGCCACGAGTAATTTTCCAATTTCTGCTTCAGTAGCCTTCTATCTTTCCGAGGCATGCTTGTGCTTTATCTACTTTATTGGGGTAACCGAAGGGTCAATGTTCAAACTGTGACTCATGACCTTGAGGTGTACACCTTCTATGTCATCTAGGGACTATAAGAAGGTATTTTGTTATTCCTTCAGCACACTTGCAATTGCAGCTTTCACTTCCTATTCCAAATCTTTTGCGACTCGAAGGGTTATGTTTTGCCCCATGGTGAGTACTTCCAGCTCTCCAACTGGCTAAACCCTTTCTCGCTCTTCAGCCTTAGTTAAAATTCCCTTAGTTTGCAATGAGGCAAGGTATGTTTCTTGAGCTTCTTATGGATTAACAACCTACTATCATTCCCTTCTTTGTGGGAATTTACAGAGTAAGGTACTTTATGTATATTACTACCTGATTCCACCAGAAAAGGGCGACCCAATAAGATGTTGTAGTCGACTAAGATATCAACCACCATGAACTCTACTTCTCCTCTCCAGGTTAGGCCTTTATCCCTCACTCCCATCTCAAGAGTGACTTGTCCTATTGATGGGACAGTCTCTCCTCTGAGGCTAATAAAGGGGTTGGGCTAAGTTTTGCTATGGCGGACTTCCAGTTGGAGCAAGGCCGATGACTTGGTTATAAGGTTTACAAACTTCCCATGTCTATCAGCACCCTCTTAACTATATATCCTTCTGTGAGTGTCTCGATGACCAAGGGGTCGACATGGTCTTCTTAACCAAAGAGTGCCTCTGGCAAGCTTTGTAAACTTCTGAGTCACGACCTATTAAATCAACCACTTTGGCCTTCTTATGGGGGGACTCGAATCTTGGCCCTCCAATGATCACCATTACTAAAAAAAATTTAGACTTCTCATCTCTTATTTTGGGTTGTTCCATAGTTGGCTTCCTTTCATTCCTGGTGATTCCCTTCATGAACTTGCTGAATTTTCATTATCAAATCAAGGTGTTCACTTCATCAGCCAACACACTACATCCATCTCTATGTTGGCCTCGGGCCATATAAAACTCGTAATATTTGTCCGGGCCGCACCCCACTGTTTGTCCTTCAGGTATCCTTGGGAAACTCAAGTTTTTCCTCTCACTCCTCTTTTTTATGGCGACCAAGATTTGACTAAGCGGAGCATTTAGTGCTGGCCTATTTGCATTGCCTCATAGCGGGGGCCCATGATCGGTGGGGGGATTTATTGTCTTTCGGGGTCGGCGGTTGTCTCTACGATCCCCAGTTCTTTCATCCTTTTATTTGTGGGATTTGTTCATCTCATCAACCTCCACCATGCTTTTAGCCATCGCGATTATCTGCGTGGTGTCTCATGATCTTCTTGTTATTATCTTCATCCGGAGTTAATCATTCCTCATGCCTCAGATTAAGCTTCTTTGGTCGTGCTAAAGTCCAAATCATCCATGCTGATACATGCCTCATTGAAGCGGTGAATGTAGGATCTGAGAGATTCGTCTGGCTCTTGCACGATCTCATGCAACTGTTGGCTCACATATAAGGTGGGAGTGGAGCCCATGAAGTGTTTGCAAAATACCTCACTTAGCTGGTCCTAGGAGCTAATTAAGTTGGGTTTCAGCTTATTGAACTATTATATGGCTGGCCTAGTAAGTGTTTGCTCGAAATAACAGCAAATATAGGACTCTGGGGTATACACCATCTCCATCATGTTAACATAATGGTGCACATAGATGATAGGATCGTCCCTTCCATTATCCAACTTGGTGAAAATTGGGGCGATTAAGTAGAGGTTCAATTGGACGTTCAAAAATTTTCTTGGTGAAAGAGGAGGGTCGTTTCTCCACCAATGACTCCTGGTATGGTACGACCATGTCTTTGAGTAACTTTTTCAGATGTCGTCTGAATTTGGGGTCATTCTCGGAATTGCTGTCTACTTTTTGCTCCTCTTCTACTAGCACAACTTTCGGCTGGGTTTGAGATGAGGTACCGCCTCCATTTCAGGGAATGGGTTTGCCCATGGTAGGGGCCTCGTCCAGTATGTATACGGCATCTGCATTCTTGTCTGAGGCATTGGTATTCTAGCTAGAAAGTAAGGATTACCACCTAGGGTGTTGAACGCTTAGAGCATCGCCATCATCTGTACCTGCATCGCTGGGTTCGAGGCAGTGCTAACTGTAGGTGTTATCAAGGCTTGCTAGGGCAGAGCGTTCGCCGTTTGGGTTGGGGGCGTTTCCATGGTCACTATGCTTTTGTGATTTCCGTCCGTCAGAAACAGTTCTCTAGCTAAACATTGGTGGCTTAGGTTATCATCGGGGATTCCTTGTATCGCTCTCCTAGTCAAGTAATATTGCTCCGTGAACCCAGTTCGAATAACGTGCTGCTACTCGAGGGGAATGTTATATTGACGAAAGATCAGGAGCATCTGCAGGGGTTGCCGTGTTTGATGCTCCCGGGATACTAGCGTCGTCGGGTAATATGTAGAAGACACCAGTTTCTTAGCAGTGGTCATCATTGATTTCCACCATGATTGTGTTCTTAGGTAGACAAAAATTCTCAGACAGGTTAGTAAATTTGGTCCATGCTCATCGCACGACTGAAAGATCTAGTGAATCAAGTGTTGCTCACACACTGATCTTCAGATGTAATCCTGTATGGTAGCTTTGCTAAACCTGAAAGCTGGTGAATATGGGAGAAGGATCGGGGCTTATCCCCGGGGGGAACCTCCAATGCTTAAGTTAGAATGAGTGTTGAAGATGGCAGAGTGTAGGTAAAATGTGTGAAATTGGAAGTACCTTTTTCCTTGATCTCCCCTCTATTTATAGGTCGGAATGGCTCCTCTAAACGTGGAGTGGATGGTTGTAATTCAAATGTGACTGGGATCCCGATTTTATAGGGGAGAATCAGTGAAAGATGCGGAGTTTGTTGCTCCCTTTATTATAGGAACAGAAACTTCTCTTTTAGTGTGTTATGTGGTCGAGCTAGTGGCTCAAGAATGTAGGAGCCACAAAGGTATCGAGCTGGCCATTCAAGCATGCGCCACATGTCTCGGCTGGCGAGACGAAATAGAGAGCTTACAATATTCGAATAATGGGATTATGAGCCTAGGCGACATTGAGTATGATTTACAAGTGAGTTGAGGGTTCTCCTATGTATCAGAAGAGAAATGTAAAAGATGTATACCAGACGAGTGACAGAAATTTAATTAATGTATACTATATTACTATTCTTATTCGGTGACAAGTCCAATGGCAAATGCGCTCGAGTTCTTATTTACCAGCAAAATAATTGTCAAAGAAAATAAATTTCATCTTGAAAGCTCTAAAAGCATGAATTGTGCACTTCATCAAGTCTTAATGTAATTAAGCAAATAAATGACATTACTGGCGAATCTATTCAACCTAGAAATCATGAATCTCCATTTTTATGTTATATGAGGCTGACATTGCAAGGCTCATCACTTGCACAGTTGCACTATATAATATAATTATTGAAAATAAAAAACATATATAATATAAAGCAACATTAACTCGCTTTTCCTAATCTTCATTGCCATGAATGAAGTGACTTGTTGGAAACTAAGACATTTCCTCTGCCCACACCTTTAAAATGCCCCTGAAGAAAAAGGAAAATCAATTTAGGATTAGTTTTAATTGGGAATTCTAAATGTCCACATGTCATATATGTGCGGGCTCGCGCTAGTACTCATATCGGCCACGTAAATTTCTTGAAAATTATTTGATATACTGTCCAAAGATATGGCGATTTTTTTTTTGCCACAATATATATATATATATATATATATATATATATATATATATATATATATATATATATATATATATATATATATATATATTTACGCGCGCGCCCATAACCTAGCCATATCACTTCTGGGAAAATATATTCGGAATTTATTTCACATTATTACCTTCATACTTTAATTTCAAAAATATATGTAAGCATTTTGAAAACCTAATATCCACACGCTCCAAAACCATATTGAGATATGTCATCAAGATGATATTTATTGTTTAATATGTTTGAAATTTATTTTGAATTATCATTATCTTTTTAAATAAGTTAGATTAGTTTTAATTTGAATAAGTAGATTAGATTTAGTTTAAATTGCTAACCATCTTCATTTGGTGGGATTTTATATTTGTAACTTATATGTGGTTTGATATTAATAGAAATGAAGAAGTTTTATTCCCCAACAATTTTTTTCAATCTCATAGCTGAATTTTTCAGCAAACATATCAATCTTTATTTTCAATCTATTGAACCAAACTCTTAAAAACCCAACAATGGTATCAGAGCCATAGTCGATATTAAGGGTCTCATTATCAAACCAAACAAAACTATCAACAATTTCAATATCTTTTATCAAACCATTTATTCAAATGGCTAGTGTCAATCTATCTTTGAACACTCCAAAAATCTTCAATAGTGAAAATTATCACAGCTGGTCTGTGAGACTGCAGTCATACCTCGAAACATATGATCTTTGGGAATATGTTGTTCAAGATAGGGAAGTATCACCTCTTCCTGCTAATCCTACTCTTGCTCAAATTAAAGCTCACTCCGAAGAAAAATCAAAGATGTCAAAGCAAAAACTCTTATTCAAAATTGTGTTGAATTATATCTCGTCAAACTGCCAAAAATGCTTGTGATAAACTCAAATCAGAGTACCAAGGTAACGGGAGAGTCAAACAAGTTCAAATTCTGAACTAGAAAAAGAAATTTTGAATCGTTATGCATACGGGAAAATGAAACTATCACTTTTTTTTGTAACAAACATGAAACTATCACTAATTATTCTGATAGAAATTCTTCAGCTGTCAAGAGGATCAAATTGCTTGGTGAAGATTTTCCTAACTCAAGAATCATTGAAAAAGTTCTTGTGACCCTCCAGAAAGATTTGAATCAAAAATATCATCTCTTAAAGAATCGAAAGATCTCTCTGTGATTACACTTGCAGGTCTAATGGGTGCATTAGAGGTACAGGAGCAAAGACAGTCTTTCATAGAAATAAGCAAACAACTGAGGGTGCATTTTTTTGCACGAAAAGATAAAAATCAACAATAAATGCATTGTAAGAAGTTTACACATTCAAAAAAATATTATTGGTGGAGAGCTGATACTATTTGTGGAAATTGTAAAGAATTTGACCATGTTACAAAAGTTTGCAAATTTCAAAAGAAATGTCTTGATATTGGTGTAATCAATCAAGTCAATCTTCAAATTGAAGAAGAAGAGTTGTCCGATGAAGACATTTTCAAAATCTTTATCTTGATGATAAAGGAGAGTGTTGAGATATGTCATCAAGATGAGATTTGTTTTTTAATATATTTGAAATTTATTTCGAATTATCATTATGTTCTTCAAATAAGTTAGATTAGTTTTAATTTGAATAAATTGATTAGATTTAGTTTAAATTGTTAGCTATCCTTATCTGATGGGATTTCATATTTTTAACTTGTGTATGAATATGCGATTTGATGTTAATAAAAATAAAGAAATTTTATTCCCAACAATTTTCTTTATTCTTATAGTTGAATTTTTCAACAAACTTATCGATTACCATTTTCAATCTACTAAACCAAACTCTTAAAAACCCAACCGACCATCCCACATCCCCTACCAACTTCCATGATAAATCACTGTCAGCTCGTATTGCTTTCCCTTTTATACAGACTATATTGTCCACGTGTTGCTCACCGCAATCATTTTAAATGTGGATGAACCTTCCCTAGAGATAAATAAAATTCTGGACAGTTACAAAAAAAAGTAGTAGGCACAAACTTTTTCTCAGTCTCTTAAAAAAACTATCTTCTTTTCTCTCCAATGTGAAACATAATAATGCACCACTTTTCATTTTTTTAAGTTGAGAAAGTGCTTTTGTGATGCAGAAGACTTGGGATTTGTTTCGATTTACTCATGAGTCATATTGCTAAGAGAAAATCGGCTACCACCTCTCTTTTGATCATGTTGGACAAGCCATCTGAATGTGGGGCTTTTATACAGAGAGCTGAGTTTTTTTAGGTGGGAAAATGACCACTAATATACATTTTGTTATATGCAACAATTTAAGCCTCAAATTCCTTTAGTACATACGTGTATTGATGATCATTTATCGAGATGACCGAGTGATTTATTATGGAAAAATTACCACCATAATTTTCTAAAAGTGGGTCACCAACCGCTAATGATGTCCCACTTGGCCAACATCTTACTTCTATTCGGGATTTTATAGTAAATATCTGGCTTTTTACACATTTCTCTCATCCAAGGGATGAAAATTTATTATAGACTATTTAATTGGAGTAAGAAAATAATTAATTAACTAATAATAAATTCTTAACCATTAGATTGAAAAATGGTGTAAAAAGTCAGCTGATAAATATAAATTCCCCTTTCCTTCTGCGAGACAAAGTCATACAGATTATTTTACTGGCAAAAATATCTCAACCTGCCATTCCTCCACTCATTTGTTTTCCTTTTGCCCCTTTTTTACTAGATTATAAATTTCCAATATTGATTTCAGAAAGCCACTATGTTTGTTGGATCTAAAGTTCGCCTACCACTATCGTATAATAATCGGTAGAATCATATTATAACTAAGCTAATTTCAATTAGCATGTGTATAATGAACTTGATCATATTGACCACCTTAGCTAAACTCCCGTGATTTTGGATTAGAGTTAGAGAAGTCCACAAGCAGATTCATCTCTCAATTGCATTCAAAACCTGAGAAGGTTCAGCTCAATAAAGTAACTAATAAAAAAGAATAACTAGTATCAAAGTTTAACATATGGTGAAAGTATACTGAAACCATGAAAACAGAAACAGTGAACTTCAATTATAAGGTGAAAATAGAAACAGTGAACTTTAATTGTAAAATTTACAAGTATCTTCATTGAGATAATCTTGTTCGAGACTTAGTCACAGTTGAGGCTCCTCACCCTTCCCAACAAAGTGTATTTAGTAGGATCCGAACACTGTTCTCCGCCAACTTACTCAGTTGGCAACGTGTTGGTATATATTATTAACTTTTGAACAACTTATAAGATAGAAGTTTAAACAAGTTATAAATTAGTTTTGCTGCTTATGCTTAAACTTATATACACTTAGAATTTGACAAAGTAAAAGACAAATATACCTCTAATTTATTGTATATATAGTCTTCCTTCCATAAGCAATAGGCTAAAATTCAACCGTAATTAGAAACACCTCAAACAAAAAAAGTTGACAAGCAAGCTAAAATGTAGCATTGGAAGCAAATGACTAAAGTAGAAAAAAAGGAAAGAAAAATGTGGGGCTGGATTTGAGTAGGCAAGGGAAGAAAAGTTATGCACAAAACATTTTGCATTTTGCTTGTTATTTTATAGATGCTTTCCCAGTATATCTTCTCTAGTTTTCAAACAATATTTTATTGTAATTAGTATGCGTAGCAAAAACGCATACCTTGATTTTTCTCTAAATTGAATATCTAAAAAAGTTATCACTAATGCTTAGTAAAAGGAAATCGGGAGAAACCGTCTTAGTTACATCATTTTCTTAGCCATACTGCTGCTGCTGTCTTTTTGTATGGAACATACAAATTACCAGGGCCGTCTCGGAAAATTCGGGTCCTGAGCAAGAAAATATAATCGGGGCCCTTATAAAATAAATATATGTTAAAAAAATTCAACGATCAAATTTATACTTTACTAATAAACAACCAAAATTTATCAAACTTTGCATGTACTTATATTTTTTTAGATTACGATATTATCATTTGAAATCCGGTTATTCGACTATCTTTTAAAGCAAATTTCAATCGATTTTTCACAAGAAATTTTATCTCAAATTACATTCTTTATTTTATTGATATATATTTGAAAGATATAAGAAGACAATGACTTTATTTAACTTAAGGTATTAGAATCTCGAAAATATCAATTAAACTAATATTTGTTATTTTTGAAATATATGACTTTAATCTCGAAAATATATATTGAATCAATTAAATTAGCATTTACTGTTTTTGAAATACAAAATTATCTGTTAAATTTTTATACTCAATAGATTTTAACTTTTGCATTATAAATTGTAATTAAAGAAATAAAATAAAATTTAAATATCAAAATTAATTGTTTGTGAGAAAAGTAGCATGTTTGATAAATCAATCAAACCTTTAAACTAATACCAATTGAAAGGTGGCAAACACTTGACGTAGTGGTTGAGCCTTGAAGCCGTGTTCCTAGAGATCATAGGTTTGAGTCCACATTCGGGCGAGGTGGGATAAGCCTTTTCTTTATTGTTATTGTAAGCCCATATGAGGTAAATTTTAAAAAAACTAATAACAATTGAAAAAAAATTATAATAAATAATTATTAAGTACCATGTCTGTGAGGTGTTGATGACGTGTGGGTCTGCCTTGGCGCCTGTGTGAGAGGCGGGGCTACTGGGGTTGGTTGGATTTATGCGTGATAAAACATTTTTAGTTCAAGTTTGCACAATAAGCCAATTTTAATGAATAAAAGAATCGAAACACAAATCTCGATACAAATGATAGAGTCGCCACCCAAGTTGTCTACTTGGAAAAGAGTTTTGGTACGGTTCCCTCTGGGCGGGAGACTCATACCTATTGGATCAGAGATTCGGGTATCGGATGAGTCACTTATTTCTCATTTAGTTGATTCAAAATTACATTCACCGCGTAAAATCGATTTTGTTTTCATCATTTGGGGAATTATCACAGAAATCCTATTTCTACACTCTTTCATACTCGTTATATGCATTTACAAATCACAATAAAGCACAAGCAATAAATGGGGGAATAAAAATTACAACCGGGGGAAAAATGGGGGAATTGCAAGAGAACATATACATTTATTATAAGTTATAAAACAAAATAAAAATAAATTCCTCTGCATCCACAAAGATTAGCACAGTTTATAGCACATCATAAGTCAGCATTTCATTTGGAAAAATGTGATTATGTTAGCGTGGCTGTTTTGTGATAGATAGTGCCCGGGCGGCTTCTAGGATTGGAGCGAAATGACGGGTCTTCAACGTATTTTGTTGTAAAAACACATTTTAGCTTTTATGGGTTGATTTACCAAATTATTAGTGAAAGTGATTACATGGCATATGGTGAGTTGATTGATTTTAACCGATTGAAAGTGAATTCTGGATTCTGCTTGGAGCTAGTATCCGTATGGGTGGGTGGGACCCGTACGGCTACCAGGGCGGACCGGTACGGGTATGGTGTACCCGTATGGGTCCTGTCTGGTCCAGGCAGAAACTTTGTTCAGATTAACTTGTTGATTAATAGATTAATGGCAGAAAAATAAAATAAAAAGGGATTTCCCTTTGTATGAGTATGGCACATCGATCTAATATCTCGAAGATACAAGGTGCCAACAAGGCTCATATGGGTTAGGACTAGACCCGAAACAATAAATAGAAAGAGCAGATATAATAGAAGAGGCAGAGAATAACAATAATAAAACAACTGAAATGTGAGTCTCTTTGAAACTTAGGATCGTTACCTTTGGGGCGTGAATCCACTTTAAGGCGATCCTTTTACAGTTGAGAGAGTCTGGTCAAAGTAGACAGTGAAATAGGACTATTTAGGTGAGTATTTGTGTGGACAGAACCTCCCCTAAATCCTAATACACGAAGTTAGGAATGAATAAAATGTGGACAAAACCTCAACGAATAGGTGTTCTCCCTATTTTATACCTCTTATACCTCCAGCATACCTTTTCTATACCTATAGAAATTGCAAGACGTTGGAAACAATGATCCAGAACAACAAATAATCCGGATCAGGTTTGAAGTAAACAAAACACCAAAGTACAAAAAACCTAAGCCTTTTAATCCGGACATATAACCAAAGCATCCAAAGTCCAAGACAAGTGAAGACAATTACCTAAGCATAAATGGAAGCATCCGGTTAAAGTTTGGAAAGGAAACAAACTTTAAACCGCCCAAAAACAACATCCGGAAGAACTAATTGTACTAGCGTCCGGAAGAAGACAGATCCGGAGATATTAAGTCTGAAGACATCCGGAAGAATTAAATATCTAGACAAAGGGAATAATTCAAAAATTACATTCCCTCCATCTTTTTTGTCTGCAAGTCAAAGATCCTTTTTCCTAAAGCAAGACAAAAATGACAGGTAGCACTTTTCAGAAAAAAGACAAAAGAGTGACACAGGAAAGAGAAAAAGGTAACAACCTTTTTCTCTTAGACCAATGATAAAGGCGCGTGGAACTCAGACTGAAAAGGTAATGGCGTAAAAGTTGGTGAGCCACTAAAATACAAGGAAAACGACCACTAACAACTTTTCAGCCTCAATCCCAAGGATTCAAACGAGGTCAAAATCTCTGTCTAATGGATTGATCAACGGTTTTGGAGGCGCCACATATTACCTAATCAATGGTGAAGATTTAATTACAGCTCAACTACCCATAATTGCTACATTTATGACGAAAGCCGATAAAAGGGAAGGTTCACAAGTTGAGAGGGTGCTGGTTGATTTTGAAAAAGCCTTAACAAGAGAATTTGCTAAAAGCAATCAGTAAACACATCCCTCCAAGAATTAATCAACTTCCAAATCTGTTTGTAAGGATTCCCAAGTGAAGTTATAAACTTGAGGAAGTCCAAAACCAAAACCTTTGAGAAAAACCAAAGTGTAAAAGATCTCCTACTTGGGTGAGTAGTGAGATTGTGATATAGCTTGAAGTAGGTGCTATGAGTGGGATCTCCCTATAGGACTCAACTTAGGTTTGGGTAGAAATCTAAGTGGTATATCCTACTAAAGACAAAAGGACTCAGCTAGGAGTTGGTGCTTCTAGTGGTATATCCTACATCTCTGAAGGGGTTACGATCCGGAGATAAATTGTAAGGCTTGATTCCTGTCAGTTGGAAAGGAATCCACTAGCGGAAAAGCTCAGAGGAAGGAAATTTCGGGGACTGGAGTAGGCGGGGCCGAACCAGGATAGAATACTTGTGTTTGAATTCCTTACACTTTATTTTTTTACATTACTATTTTCATTACTGCATCATCTGGATCCATCCTCCGGATCATATTCAAACACGCTACACAAATACTTTTTAAAGCCTTATTAGTTCCTGAAAAAGGGTCATTCACACCCTATCTGACCTTATTTAGACCCTCATAGGGACCAACAAGTGGTATCAGAGCAAGTGCTCAAAACTAGAGATCTGACAATCTCGCGCTAAAGGTCCAAATTTTGATCTAAGTATCAAAATGAGTTTCCAAAACTCACAACTCCTTCCTGTGGGTATGTCCATTACCCGTCCTCTGCTCTTCACCGGTGAACACTACACGTTCTAGAAAAATCGGATGAAGAACTTCATTCAAGCACAAAGCATGCAAGCATGGTTGGTCATTAAAGATGGCCCATATGAGCCTACTCACTAAGTAGAGGGTATCACTACCCGAAAGCCCTCAAATTTATGGGATAAGAATGATTTTAAAAAGTTACGTGAAAACGCAAATGCTATTAACATGCTTCATTGTGCTCTTAGTGCAACATAATTTAACAGGATATTCGAATGTCAGACTGCACAAGAAATTTGGCAGAAGCTGGAAGTAACCTATGAAGGAACCAACAAAGTTAGAGAAGCCAAGCTTGATTTACTCCAGCAAAAGCTTGAAACCTTCATGATGGAGCCAAAAGAGTCAATCAGTAGCATGAACACTAGATACACCAATCTAGTAAATGAGATGAAAAGGCTCGAAAAGGAAATCTCTAAAATAGTGATGGTAAAGAAAGTGCTCCGGAGTCTCACCAAGGAATGGGACAACAAAAAGACTGCCATTGAGGAAGCTCATGACTTAAACTTCTATAGCTATGATGAACTCATTGGTAATCTTTTGACTCAGGAATTATCCTTGGAGGGATATAGCCAGCAAGAGAAAAAGTTGGAAGAAAAGAAGAAGGCCATTGCACTTAAGGCAGACTCTGCCGGATCTGCCTCTTCCAGATCAGAGAAAGCACCAAAAGAATCAAAGTACAGTGAAGAAGATATGGCTATGCTGGTCAAGTACTTTGACAAATTCCTAAAGAAAAAGGATAGAAGGAGATCCAGAAGATTTGAATCAAGAAAGCCTAAGGAAGGCACCTCAAGAAGGGATAAGCCAAGAAAGGCTCCGGAAGAAAAGAAAGATCTGAAAAAAGATGCTGCCTGCTTTGAATGCGGAGAAAAAGGGCACTTTAGAACCAAATGCCCCAAGCTTAAAAGAGAAAAGAAATATAAAAAGAAAGCTATAGTGGCCACATGGAGTAACAGTGAAGAACGCAGTAGCTCATCCTTAATAGAAGAAGAGGAGATTGCTCATTGCGTGTTCATGGTGCTAATGGATCCTGAAGCAGAGCAATCTGGAAGAAAGTCATCCAAGTAAGATACCGAGCAAATTGGGGATTCAGAATCAGAGACAATTAATACTGAGGTAAACTCTCATTTTAATTCTATTTCTACCCTTGATCTTGCTAGATCCTTAAAGGTGGAAATCCACAATGTGAGAAAGAATACCAAACCATAAAATCCATATAACGATAAGTTTTGGAGCTAGCTAAAGATTCTGAAGCAATGTCATAAGACATCAATCTAATGAGAACCATAAAGCATATGGATGTAGTGGAAGAAAATTTCCTGAGAAGCCAAGTTCAGATCTAAAGTGCTAAATTGATAGGGCTGGATAGGGAGCTAACCCTTATGAAGGAGGCATTTAGAAGGAAAGCAAATCCTTCACAAAGAAGAAAAAATCAAGGGAGACTAGGACTAAGAAATTCTAATCAAAAGAATCTAGTGCATACAAATCTCAAGGAAAGAAAAGTGAACAAGTAACCTCAAGCACAGAGATTCACAGCTGCTCCAAAAGGAAATGCTAAGGCTGTATCAAATGAGAAACCTACTAAGCAAAGAAAGAATTACAAGCAGAAGTTGCACCTCCAACCAGCTTCCGGATACATTTCGAACATACTAGTATACAAGAAGCTGGATATGTTGGAAACTATAGAAAGGAGGATCTAAAGAAGATCCAAAAGAAGTAGGAGGAAAGCAGACCCATCTCAGGGTGCAGGTTTTGGGGGAAAAACAACCATGTTACTAAATTATTTAGATTAAAAAATGGTTATTATGATATCTATCCTTAGTCTGAAATGGTTGATAACTTGAGAGGACCCAAATCTGATTGGGTACCCAAACCCACTTGATATGTTTTGCAGGTATGCCTTAGATCCACAGAAGATCAACATACATGGTACATTGATAGTGGATGCTCAAGGCACATGACTGGTGATGAGAAAGCCTACATCAATTTAATCCAAAAGAGAGGTGGAAAAGTAAGTTTTAGAGACAATAAAAAAGGACAGATCATTAGCCATAGAACCATTAGATCTGAAATACAAATAGAAGATGTCTCCCTAGTTGATGGACTGAAGTTCAACTTACTAAGTGTAGCACGACTCTGTGATAAAGGAAGAAAAGTCATCTTTTGACTCCGGAGGATGCTCAATCTATGATAGTAAGTCTAATCAACTTATTCTTCATACACCTAGAGTAAATAATGTTTATTGTGTTTATATTAAAAATGATAAAAAGAACATATGGTTGGTATCTAAAGAAGAAGAATTATGGCTATGGCACCGCAGGTTGGGACATGTAAGCATGAACTTCCTGTCCAAATTAGCCAAAAAGGAATTGGTAGTGGGTTTTCCTAAGGTAGCTTTTGATAAGGATCATATATGCACTGCATGTCTATTAGGTAAATAGTATAAGAAGAGCTTCCCTTCCATCTCATACATACCTTCCAAGAGAGTTCTTGAACTCTTGCACATTGATCTCTTTGGTCCAATAGAACCATTGAGTTTGGGTAGAAGAGAATACACCATGGTCATTGTGGATGATTATTCTCGCTATACCTGGGTGGCTTTGCTTGCTAGCAAAGATGAAGCCTTTGACCAATTTTCAAAAATATTCATCCGGATAGAAATAGAACAGGGCATAAGCATTGTATGCATCTGGAGTGATAATGGTGGTGAGTTTAAAAATAAGAACTTTACTGAATTTTGTGACTCCAAGGGCATTGTACATAAATTCTCTGCCCCTCAAAACCCTTAATAAAATGAAGTTGTTGAAAGGAAAAACAGGACAATAGTTGAGTTGGCTAGAACAATGCTAAGTGAAAATTGTTTGCCAAAGTATTTCTGGGGTGAGATCGTAAACACAACATGCTACATTTTGAATAGAGCTCTCATTAGAAAGACCTTCTAAAAGACCCCTTATGAAATCTTGAAGGGAAGGAAACCCTAAATTTGGTATTTCAAAGCCTTTGGATGTAAATGCTACATCTTGAATGGTAGAGAGGAAAATTTGATCCTAAATATGATGAAGCGATTTTCCTTGGCTACTCAACATATAGCAAAGCTTACAAAGTCTATAACAAATGATCTTAAACTATGGTAGAGTCAATACATTTAGATTTCGATGAGACTAACTATGCAGGCAAGAGAAGTTCTACTCCGGAAGATCTAATTCCGGAAGCTAAAAACTCTAGAGAGAAGAAGGAAGTTCAGATTCCAGATTCCTTCCAAATTAAGAAATACAAAGAAAAAGATGAGGGGATATCCTTTGATCCAGAAGTACTACAAGCTAATCTCAACCCATATGAGATAAACTTCAATGATGATCAAGGAGAGGAAGTTTAGGCAGAAGTGGAACAAGCCCTAAACCAGCATGAAGACCTACCAAGAGAAGTCCAGACTTATAGGGATCATTCGATTACAACCATTTTAGATAATGTCTAAAATCCAGTCAGAACCAGAGGACAACTCAATAGGATGATGAGCCATACTGCCTTTGTCTCTCTCATTGAGCCAAAGAAATTTCAAGACGCTAAAGGAGATGAAAGCTGGATGATGGCTATCCAACAAGATCTAGATCAATTCACTAGAAATGATGTTTGGGATCTAGTGTCACCACCAAAAGGAAAGTCAATCATTGGCACAAAATGGGTGTTTCGAAACAAGCTAGATGAATCTGGAGTAGTGGTGAGAAATAAGACAAGATTTGTTGCCCACGGATACAATCAATAGGAAGGGATTGATTTTGAAGAAACATTTACCCCTATAGCAAGATTGGAGGCAATCCATATCCTATATGCTTTTGCATCATTCATGAGGTGCACATTGTTTCAAATGGATGTCAAAAGTGCATTCCTAAATGGAGTTATCTAGGAAGAAGTCTATGTGAAGCAGCCACCTGGATTTGAAGACCCAAAGCATCCGTATCATGTATACAAATTAAAGAAGGCTCTCTATGGATTAAAGCAAGCACCAAGAGATTGGTATGAGAGACTCACTACATTCCTCATATCCAAGGGATATATCCGGGGCAAGGCAGATACAACTCTTTTCATCAAGAGGAAGAAGGATGATATCATTCTTATCTAAATCTATGTTGATGACATCATTTTTGGAGCAACAAATGAAAAGATGTTTGAAGAATTCAGCACTCAAATGCAGAAGGAATTTGAGATGTCCATGATGGGAGAACTTAACTTCTTCCTTGGTTTACAAATCAAGTAAAGTCCAGATGGAGTTTTTATAAACCAATCCAAGTACACCAAGGAGATTCTTAAGAAGTTTGAAATGGACAAAAGCAAGCCAATGTCCACTCCAATGGGGGTCAGATACAGTCCTATCCAATGATTGTAAAGTCTTATTCCTATGGATCAAGCAACAATTGGAAGATTATGGAGTCCAATCCGGATGTGTTGAAGTGATGCAAGACAACAAAAGTGCCATTAATATGTCAAAGAATCCAATACTCCATAGTAGAATGAAACACATTAACATCGGGCATCATTTCATCTGGGATCATGTGATGAAGAAGGATGTTGTATTGGTGTACATCCCAACCAATGAGCAAAGAGCAGATATCTTTACCAAGCCATTGAGTAAAGATTAATCCAACAAGCTAAAGGAGTCAATTGGAATGTCTAATCCAATTTAAAGGAAAATCTAGAAGACAATTTGGATTAGTCTAAAGTCCTATGAGTCAAAGAATCCGAAAAAGAAGAAGAAATTGTGTTGACTCTGAATTCGGATCAAAGACTGCCAGCTCAGCAGACAAAAAGGATAAATGGCAATGAAGGCGTTGAAAAGTAACTGTACAAGTTTTGAATTTCAAACGTCTATTGGCTGTTTCACATGCGGTAAAATTAAATGGTCATTTCAAAGATAAACCTTTCCCATTCTCCTATTTTAATGCCATTTACTTCTCTCATAAATTCCGTCTGCCATGTTATCAATCCAGTGAGCTTTAACTACATCCGGATTACCATTATACTCTCACTTTGGAAAAGTCTATATAAACCCCCAAACTTCTCCTTCTTCCTCACGTGAGCAACTTACTACTTTTACTCTGTAAAAATCCGAACTCAAAACCCTAAGTTCACTAACTTCTTTAAACATCTCAAATGGCAGCCATAATTTTGAACAACAAAATCCAAATGCTTCCTCAAAAGAACATCTTTGAAGAATCTGCTCTCAAGGATGAAGACTTCACACGCATAAACCCAAAACCCACTAACTCAGTTGTTCCCACTAACTACTTGGGAGATAATTTTCTATTTGAAACAGACCCCTACTCAAAACTTATAGAAGATCAACATCTGGGTGATTTACTCAAGATAAATTGCCCATCTTATCTGGACTTGGTGCACAAATTTTATAACAATCTGAGAGCTCACTCCTACTATGATGCTCTCAGAACTAAGGATCAGGGAAAGGTAATTACCATTACACCGGAATTCTCTGAAAAACACCTCAACATGAAGAATGATGGGGTTCAACTTAGAAATAATGGGGATGAACTACTTGTAAAGTATCATCCTAAGATGTGGCTGCATCCGAATTCTTTTGGCAACAAATTCTCAACCTACTTTCCGAAAGTACGAAGATTCCCCCAACATGCTCTTGCAAAGCTGATCCTTATCTGGAAGGGCTCTCTAACCACTATATCCTTATTTCAACACTGTATGCTTCAACACTAGGTAAAGAGCAGAGTGGTGAACTTGCCAGTACTAATCATCCACTATCTAAGACAGCATAGGAACTCCTACAGTGCCCTAATTATCAGAATCATCATGGCTAATGAAGTAAATATGGCCTGATTCTAAGCAGCCCATGGAAAATAAATTTTGGAAAAGAATTTCAAGAAGCTGAATTTTGGAGAGACATGGAATGAGGAGAAAGCCAAGAAGCTAAGGGATGAGAAAAAGAGCCGGCCCAGGAAGGCAGCAGATCCGGTTGAAGATGCCTACATTCCAAAAAGGGCCATAACCACTAAACCCAAAGCACAACAACAATTAGCTTTGGTTTTGGAAGAAGAGGTTGATGAGGATACCCAAACCCTCACTCGACTATTGAAAAAGAGCCCAGAAAAGCCTAAGCCATGGGGGAGGCTGATAAAAGCAGCAAATAAGAAGAGAAAAATTACAAACATCCCAGAGGTGATAATTAAGGATGAGGGGACAGAGGAAGAAGATCCGGTACCCAAAAGGAGGCAATTCACTAGAAAGGTTGCACATTTAATGAGTCAGTGGTAGCCCAGAAAAGTAAAACCAAGAAGCCTGCCGGAATAGTAATTGAGGAGGGAGCGGCAAAGAGGGCTGAAGAGGCAGAATTGGCTAAGGCCAGACAAACTAAGGGCAAGCATGTGCCTAGATCTAATAAGGAAGTCACTCCGGATGACTCTCAATATAAATAAATAAGGGAAGCTATCAAGGATAATAACAGAATTAGTAAGCTTAATACAGAAGGATAAGGAGGTTCTTCCAGTGCCCAGGCTATCCTTATTGATCCAATAGATATGGCAACCATTGCCCAAGATCCATAAGCTGATCTTTTTTCCTTCATGCCCAGAACCGGACCACTTTCGAAAAATCTACTTAATTTGGAAGGAGAGATCAACAATGAAGTAAGACCTAAAGAGGCAAGTGGAGAGGGTGTTGAGGATATTACCAACACGCCTGAGGGAGTGATTAAAAGTCCTAAAAAGGCATTTTAAGGGATGACTGAGGACATTTCCAGTCATCCGAGGGTTGTGGAGGTGGTAGAAAGAAGAGAAGAAGTGAGCACTTAGAATCAAACGCCAATAAATGAGGTAATCCCTGACTCAACTTCTTTTGATATTAATACTGATGATACTGCTATTGTTAAAACAACAAAGACGAATAAGGGCAACTTAGATACTGAGACTCCAAACATATCTAAGGACAACCAACCCATCCCGAAACACATCATTCCGGAGGAGGGACATGGTTTGAGACCTAACAAGAACACTTCTAAATTGGACTCTAAAGGCGAGGCCATTTCGGAGGGAATTTTGGAAGAAGGGAATAAGAAGAAGAGGAGGAGTCTTCTATATAAGAAGAGACGAGTAACAAAGACTCATCCGGATCAGATGAAACTGGAAGTAGCTTTGGATCTAAAACCTCCTCCTTCGATAGCCCAATCAAAAAGCCAACTATCAATGTAAATCACTCAAGAGTCAAAAAGATCACGACAATGCTGAAAATACTACAAGATGCTACATATGAAGAAAGAGGAAAGCTATATTAAATAGAGCCTCCGAAGTATCTATAAGCAACTCAAGTCTGTGGAGAAAGTGTTGAAGCAAAAATCCCTAACTCCAGACTTGAAAGCAGAATTAAGAGAGATAAAGGGAGTGTGATGAAGATTAAGCAGAAAGTGGAGGATTTTCCCACTGCAGAGTTGGTAGCAGAAGTGTCACTTGCCAAGGTCACTCCTATTCTAAATGAGCTAAAAACAAGTATAGCAGCAGCAAACTGTTCTGTTGATCAGCATAACACTAGAGCCACAAACAATTGTGCCATCATCTTGGATAAAATCACATTCTCCTCCTTGGAACTGTCTACTGATATCAAAGAGTGTATGGATTCCAAGTTTATAAAATTGTCAAAATTCATTACCGAAAAAGAAGAGAAATCTACACTCCCCAGCCTCAATGAAAAGCAACAGGCTATATTAAACAAGCTGACAAAATTTATTGAGGAAGATATGCCCAAGCTATTTGCCAAACAAATGGAAAATATTACACAGGAAGTTGAGGGCCAAATGAATGGGCAGGATACAATCATAAATAATGTCAAGGATGAACTTCACAAAGACCTCATGACTGTAAATACCAGTATCCATAACTATCACAGAGACATGGGGAAGGAAGTTGAGAAAGTGCTATCTAATATGTCTAATCTATCAATATCCAGATCTTCCTCATCTTCTGTTCCAGAAAGTCAACTCTTCCCGGTGCTTCAGGATCTCATTCAACATATTAGGGATACTGGCTTCTTTAGCCATAAAGGGATTACTACCCTTATCAAGGCACTCTTCCCCTACTTTAATAAGAAGGATCGCGAACATGTTATACAAATTCATCCTTACCTCATAAAGTCTTACACCCAACTCCAGAGAGTCTTCCAGCCCCTACATCTAGCTCCAGCCACTGTGGATACCATCATAGATTGTAAAAGGGAAGGAAATGTGAATTATTCTATCTACTCCAAGGCTTGGCAGCAAAACTGAGATGGTAAAACCTATATGGTAATCGACCACCAAGCTGATGCAAATAAAAGGGGGGAGAATAATAAGGGGGAAGACCAAGCTCATGTAGAAAAGGAGAAGTAAGGCAAAGGAAAGGAGAAGAAGGGAGAAGCATCTGAAAAGAAATAATTTTTTAATAGATTAGCTATTTTGTTCCACTGTAAAATATGTACTTGATGTTAACTATTATTAACAACAGAAGTATATATAGTGAAAAATTATTACAAAAAATTGCTTCTAAAGTACAATCTGCAATTATATTAGAAAAACCTTAGAAGCTAGAATTGAAAAATGTTGGGGGAGTTTTGGGATGCTAAAATTATAGGGGAGTAAAAATTGTAAATGACTAAGTATCAAGAATGATACTTAGATTATAAAAACCCCTTTCCTTATGCTTAGAAATCTTAGGTTTTTGTTTTATTAAATAGGGGAGATTGTTGGAAACGATGATCCGGAACAACAAATAATCCGGATCAAGTTTGAAGTAAACAAAACACCTAAGTACAAAAAGACCTAACTCTTTTAATCCGAACATATAACTAAAATATCCGAAGTCCAAGACAAGTGAATATAATTACCTAAGCATAAATGGAAGCATCCGGTTAAAGTTTGGAAAGGAAATAAACTTTAAACCGTCCAAAAACAGCATCCGAAAGAATTGATTGCACTAGCATCTGGAAGAAGACAGATCCGGAGATATTAAGTCTGAAGATATCCGAAAGACTTAAATATCTAGACAAAGGGAATAATTCAAAAATTACATTCCCTCCATCTTTTTGGTCTACAAGTCAAAGATCCTTTTCTCTAAAGCAAGATAAAAATGACAGGTAGCACTTTTCAGAAAGAGAACAAAAGACTGACATAGAAAAGAGAAAAAGGTCTAGACCGATGAGGAAGGCGCGTGGAATTCACACCAAAAAGGTAATGGCGTAAAAGTTGGTGAGTCACTAAAATACAAGGAAAACGATCACTTACAACTTTTCATCCTCAATCCCAAGGATTCAAACGGGTCAAAACATTTATCTAACTAATTGATCAACGGTTTTGGAGGCGCCATATATTACCTAATCAACGGTGAAGATTTAATTACAGCTCAACAACCCACAACTACTACATTTATGATGGAAGCCTATAAAAGGGAAGGTTCACAAGTTGAGAAGGTGCTGGTTGATTTTGAAAAAGCATTAACAAGAGAATTTGCTAAAAGCAATCAGTAAATACATCCCTCCAAGAATTAATCAAATTCCAAATCTATTTGTAAGGATTCCCAAGAGAAGTTATAAACTTGAGGAAGTCCAAAACCAAAATCTTTGAGAAAAACCAAAGTGTAAAAGATCTCCAACTTGGGTGAGTAGTGAGATTGGGATATAGCTTGAAGTAGGTGCTTTGAGTGGGATCTCCCTGTAGGACTCAGCTTAGGTTTGCGTAGAAATCTAAGTAGTATATCCTGCTAAAGATAAAAGGACTCAGCTAGGAGTTGGTGCTTCTAGTGGTATATCCTACATTCGAAAGGGGTTACCATCCGGAGACAAATTATATGGCTTGATTCCTGCCAGTTGGAAAAGAATCCACTAGTGGAAAAGCTCAAAGGAAGGAAACTCCAGGGACTGGAGTAGGCGGGGCCAAACCAGGATAAGATACTTGTGTTCGAATTCCTTACTCTTTATTTATTTGCATTACTATTTTCATTACTGCATCATCTGGATCCATCCTCCAGATCATATTCAAACACACTACACAAAGACTTTTTAAAGTCTTATTAATTCCGCAAAAAAGGTCTTTCACCCCCCTTCGGACCTTATTTAGACCCTCACAGGGATCAACACTAGAACCTTAGTATAATTTCTCTATAGTATATAATTTTTATATAAGTTGTGTATGTTATGAAATGAGGGGAAAAGGCCCTATTTTTAGGGTGAGAGTTAGGTCTGAATGCAATAAACCACATTCAAGACCTGCCTTTTCCTAAAAAAGGTAAGAGATTACTTCTAAAAGACGCTGATTAGGCAATCCGAGGACCCATAGGATGGGGCCCCACCTATAGGGGTACTAGGGAACCCCTACGGGTCCTCTCCAAGCGTACAGAAGGTAATCACCTGTAAGGGGCTGACAGTGGATCTATACCACTGGACAGAACCTATACGGGTGCTTAAGGGCAGAGTAGGTCTCTAGACTTAGGCCAAATTCAACTCTACAGTAGTAGGAACACCTTTGATGGACAATACCTGCAAGATATTACATCATATAGCTCTCATCATCATTTCATGAGAAGGATCATTAAAATCCAGTGCTCACATACTGCCCCTCATAGGATCATTGCAGATACAAATATGTATGATCTCACGATGTGAGCAAGGGTTTAGAAATTATACCTAAGGTGATTATATGGGTGAGTTCCCTTCTTGAAGCTAATCCTTTCCTGGGGGGTCCCTTTTTTGAGGCGGACGATTTTCCTTTGCTGATGTATCCCTTTCCTAAGGTAGATGACTTTCCTTTGCTAATACGTATCCCTTTCCTGAGGTAGATGACTTTCCTTCGCTGATGCATATCCCATTCTTGAGGTGGATGGCTTTCCTTTGCTATTGTGCATCCCTAGTGACTCTACTGGGGAAGGTGTGTGTATCTCTTTCTTAAGGCAGGTCGACTCTCCTAGCTAATGATATATCCCTTTCTTAAGGCAGATCGACTTTTCTGACTAGTGTATCCCTTCCTAAGGCAGATCGACTTTCTTGCTACTGATGGTGTATCCCTTTCCTAAGGTGAATTGACTTTCCTGACTGATGATGTATGCCTTTCTTAAGGCGGATCAATTTTCTTGACCGGTGTATCCCTTTCTTAAGGCATATGACTATCCTAGTTGATATTGCATCCATTTCCTAAGGCGGATGATTCTCCTGCTGATGGTGTATCCCTTTCTTAAGGCGGATCAACTTTCTTGACTGATGGTGTAATCCTTTCTTAAGGCGAACTGACTTTCCTAACCCGTGTATCCCTTTCTTAAGGCGGATGACTCTCTTAGTTGATATTCCATCCCTTTCCTAAGGCGGATGATTCTCCTGCTGATGGTGTATCCCTTTCCTAAGGCAAATCAACTTTTATGACTGATGGTGTATCTCTTTCTTAAGTTTGATGACTCTCGTGACTGGGGAATTTGAATAACCAGAAAAGAGATAACAATCAAACATCGAGTAAGTCATTGTCCAAATAGACACGTCTATATTCTTAATTGACTTTTATGAAAACAAAAATATTTTTGCCCCTTCAATTAAGAATAAAGCTGTGTGGATGGGGGTTAACCCATGAAATAAACTGAAAACTAAGTGCGAGAAATGCCGGGTTTGGCCCGATTGTTGTTGGTTCCACTATTAGGGAATGCCTCTAGGGTGGCTGCCCCTAGGGTTTTTTATGATGATTGATTCTACCGCTGGAGGATGGGGGGATGCCCCTGGATTGGTGGGGAGATTTCCCTTGATCGATTCCACTGCTGGGAGACAGGAGGGATGCCCCTAGATTGGCTAATTTTACTACTGGAGAATGGGGGTACTCCCCCTAGCTGATTCCACTACTGGAAGATAGGGGGTATGCACCTAGATTGGTAGGGAAATTCCCCTTAGTTGATTCCACTACTAGGAGATAGGGGGATGCCCCTAAATTGGTTGATTCCACCACTATGGAATGGGGGTACGCCCCTTGGCTAATTCCACTCCTGGGAGATAGGGGGTATGTCCCTGGATTGGTGGGGAAATGCCCCTTGGTTGATTCCACTACTGGGAGTAAAGTGATATCCTTTAGTGGAACTTCTTCTCCTGGGGAAGTCCGTCCTAATAAGATTTTGGGAGGAATTCTTGTGCTAGGATGGTCCTGTACATAAATTTTTCCTGGTTAGTGATCAATTTGAAAATGGCTTTCCTTGATTCTTAATTGACTTTTGTGAAAACAAAAATATTTTTGCCCCTTCAATCAAGGATCAAGGTGATCATAGGGCTTGCCCCAAATATAACTGAAATATAGGGTTGAGGCGGAGTGAGGTTGGCCCCAAACTTGGACTAGATGAATTTCTGGTGTTTTTTAAAATACTTGTTCAAAAATTTGCCTCTAAATGGTAAGAGAGGGCCCATAGAGGTGGGCTAGGACCCTTTTAGGTGGAATCCTTAGGTGTGGGGACCCATACAGGTTGGGTGGGACCCAAACAGGTCCCTGACGGGGGTTTCAAATGCTGATCAGACCCCTTATATCCTGCCTTATACAAAATCTTCCCCTTTTGCATTTTCTGGCAATTTTCCCTTTTTAATTGATCATAATGTACAAAAAGATCCCAAAGACTGGCCGTTTCTCCCTTAGACTAAAGGATTTACCCCTGGTGGATGATTCGGGGCTTCGAGAATGCCCAATTTTTGTCAGGTATGCCTTTCGTGAAGGAGACTCATTTCTAGGGCTCACTCCTGTCTCCAAAGTGCCTTTGATCCCTTCCTCTAACAACCATGCCTCTAAACTCTAGGTATTTTCCATAATTCCCCATTTTCCATTTTTGATTTCTTTGAGAATTTCTCAATTTTTGGCATGATTTAGGGTGTTTTAGACCTTGGGATAGAGCCTGATGCATGTAACTTTAGCCTAGGATGCTTTTAGGACAGTTATGGATGAACTTTGGTTGAGATTGGATGAATTTGGATTTTTTAGGAGATTTCGCGTGATGCTACTATTTACAGGGGACCCGTATGGGTCCCATTCATGGTACTGGATTTACTTGAGGACCCGTATAGGTGGGACGGACCCATACGGGTCCTGTTCTCAGGGAAAGAATGTTTATAACTTGCATTTCTACAATCCTGTTCTACTTTTCAACCTTTCCACTATGTTATAACCTTGTTGAGCTGTAATTATGTCTTTGTAGTTTCAATACAAGACTGTGGGGTCCCTAAGCTTCTACAGGAAATGGTACAAGGGCATTCATACCGCGGGGATATCGAGTTGCTGGGCAGCATCGATTCCTTTGGCTATAGTGACATTATTGAGGCCATTCCTTAGGCTCAAAAGACACTGGCCTTCGGGGCCATTTCAGCCTTAGCAGAGAGATGGTCAAAGATGACCTATACCTTCCATCTACCGATTAGGGAGGTTATTGTCACTCCCTCAAATGTGTGCACTGCAATAGGATTGGAGTGGAGCTGCAATATTATTCACTTCAACATTTATGCTGACCAGTGGCATTTCCGACCTATGATGAAGGCCTACATTACTAGATTACTTGGGCTCATCCATGCAGGACAAACAAGCTCAAGTATGGGGATTAACATTCTTATTGGATTGGGTAGCCAAGTCCTATTGCAGCTAATAGGAGGGACCAGTACACCCAATCTTTCTTGCTGACATTCCTTACTACCATATTTTTCCCAGTTTACTCGAGCAACCTCAATTATGGTTTGCTAGCCACTGTGGAGGATCTTGCTACTGTGCTAGACAAGAACTAGTGTCGGGCCATTCTAGTGCAGCTATATTATGGATTGGATATCGGAGTCAGGGGTGAGCAGTCCGAGCTCAAGATCTACCACTTGATAATACTAGTAAACCACGAACTGATCTTTTGTACTTTTACCTTTCATTCAAATTGTGTTGTAGCTAATCTTTATTTTCTTTTGCAAATTTGGGCCTTTGAGCACCGATTCATCCCTAGGCCGGGTTTGCCCATACAGCCTGATATACCATATATTATATCTAGATAGATGGGGCTCTGGCAGGGCCAGCCCTTGACTACAGCGCAGTATCGAGAGTTCCTGCGGCATCTGCCCTCAGATTGAGTAAACTTCTTCCCTACTAAACCTGCATTTCACATTTCAACAAACCATTACTCGAAACTATATTTACGAGGTTGCGATACTCATAGTGCATTTGTTTTATGCAGGTCCTCTGAGACCCTTGGGAGAGACTGGATATGTATAGGGTTATTGATCGGATACAGGCTGGCATGGATGATCATTGCTTCATCTTGGAGTCACGACTCTCCTTCGAGTGGTATTTCGGTAAGTGGGTCTGGGAGGGGAGGACCAGTGCTATGGTAGAGAGACTGATTCCTCCCCCGATCCTAGCGGGCATCTTCTAGCCTCATCTCATGCCAGGGACTGACCAGGGGCTATACTTATTAGGCGAGGGGGCTCCCGTGCTATCGGTAGAGGTCTCTTATGCTGAGTTTATTGATTCCTCACTTCTTCCTCCTTGCGAGAGGATTCACCATGAGGATGAGCCCCTTCAGTTTCACTAGAGTGACAGTGAGGATGATGATGAGGATGAACCGAGGGGAGATCGCAGAGGGCCATCAATAGTTTGGGGTACTAGAGGCTCGGCTAGGTTTGACACCCCTTTTTCTTAGGTATTTTCTTAACTTAACCCTTGTGAATATCTTGCTATTTCTTGAAATTGATTGGTATTCTAAGCATGGTCCTTTAATGCTATAGCCCTCCGCTTCCATGCAAAAGAGGCATGCTGCTGCTGCTGCCCCTGAGCCGCCAATGAAGCGGTCTCGCACTTCTGGGTCCATGAGAGAGGGGATTCTCCGAGCTGAGCTAGATACTTTCTTCTGGTTCCTCAATCATTCGAGGAAGCGAGTTGTCAAAGAGCTCGAGGAGTCGGTCTAGCCTATCAGTTTCACTCCATCCAGCTCTACCCATATAAGGAATCCCTTGCTTTACTCATTACTCTGATCGCTTAGAATGTCCTATCCTGATATGACCCTTTCCTTTTAGGTGACCATCTCTGAGGCCAAGATAATTGCCAGGGGCTACTTTTCAATGCTGGACCTGCTACTGGCCCGGGATGTACTAGTTTCAGTAAGTTTCTTTTTTCTACAAAATTTAATAAACTATGCATGATGCATGCTATGGCATGTATATATGTGTATTGATCTTATGATTTCCATTACAGACTCTATTGGCTGTGGAGCGTAGCAAGTCCACTCAGGACTTGAATGCTTTCGAGGAGAGAGCCAGGTTCTTGGAGGAGCAGTTGCGGGCAGCTACCGTTGATGCTGATCAGGCCAGGGCCGAGACTGCTCGAGCTAGGGCTGAGATTGAGATTCTAAGGGGCCATTTGGTGAGGATGACTGAGGATAGGCATACGCTGGTTCCTTCTAAAGATGAGTCCGAGGATGATCTTTCTGCATACCGAGTGACTTAGAGGGGTGGAGATCCATCTACTGAGGGGGCTGATGCTGCTAAGGCTGCTGTAGGGACCTCAGAGAATAGGGTCCCCACCCAGCCAATTGCTGATACTAGTGAGGCTGAGGATCATATGACTATAGATATAGATTATCTACTAGTGGATACACAAGATCAGATTCCACAGGGTCACCAGGGACAGGATCCCTGGTGGCTTAGAATAACTGTTGATACTTTAGGGCCCTTAAACTTTGGATTGATACTTTTGAGATTTAACTTTCATGCATGTGGATTTTCTCTAACTGAGACCATTGAGTGTTGCTGCTTTGCTAACCGATATTTTATCTAGTGATTTTATAGTGAGGGGACCGAGTGGTGTTCTAATTTTTGTATAGGTAATTCGATGTGAGTTGCCTATCAAACATTAATTTTTCTTTCTTTTTTTTCCTAATTTTGGCTTAACTGTCCTTGACAGCTTTGTCCAGCGGATTGTTTCTTTTTAGCTTTAACTTTTTCCTAGACCGCCCTTTCGGGTTTTCAACCTAGCAAGCTTTTTTGTTACTTTTCACCTTAATTTTTGCCGAGACTGCCCTTTTAGGTTTTCAATCTCGCATGCCTTTTTTTTATTTTTTTTCTTTCTTTTGTTCCATCTTAACTTTTTCCTAATTTTGCATGAATTGTCCTTGGCGGCTCAACCCAGCAGACCTTTTCAGAATTTACATATGCGTGTTTTCTTTAGAACTCTTATTTCTGTTGGATTACATGTATAATGAAAGAAATAACAATGATGCTCAACATGTAGAGAAAATTGATGTTCACACACCTGCGATTATTTCACCTAAAGACATGCATTCACAAGACCAAGATTCTTAGCAAAATCATAACATGTTTACTGATGAGATTAATTTGAGTATATAGGCAATGGTAAAAATTTCCAATGGTTAACCCCTACTGCCTACTGGTCTTTTACAGATTTTCCAGAAGGCAACTGATATTTTTCTCTCGATGCCCTAACTTTTGCCTAAGCCGCCCTTTTCGGGTTTTTAGATTAGTGGGCTTTATTTACGATGGAGTGCCCTAATTTTTGCCTGGTCGGTTTGCGGAATTAGTGGGCCCACCCTAATTTTTTCCCGAGCAGTATAGGACAGCTCCCCGGGTGATTTATTCTTTATTTCTTTTATTCTTTGTGCTGCTTTTTTATGATTTAATTATTTTGACCTAGACATGATAACACTTAAGCCTATCTTGATTTACTGGATTCACGAACTCATTTCCATCCATATCTATAAGATTGATTCCTCCTTTGCCAAGGACTTTCTTTATTATAAAAAATCCTTCCCAACTAGGCTTGAACTTGCCCCTAGCGTTAGTGTTGACCTGGCATAGCTGCTCGAGAACAAGATCACCCACTTTGAAAGGTTCTTTTGGTTATCTGACTCTGTTATTGTAAGCTCGAGCCATACGCTGCTGATACATCTGTAGGTGGTTAAGTGCTTTGAGCTACTTTTCATCTATTGTGTTCAACTGTTCATAACTAGTTTTTGCCCAGTCTGACTCTTTTAACTGAGCTTCAAGTGCCACTCTTAGGGATCTTACTTCTGTTTCAATCGGTAACACGACTTCCATTCCATATATGAAGGAGAAAGGTGTCTAACCGGTGGGAGTTCTTATACTGGTTCTATACCCCCAAATTGCAAATGGAAGTTTATCAGCCCAGTCCTTGTAGGTGGCTATCATTTTGGACAAAATCTTATCGATTTATTAATGATCAGCTTCCCTTTAGCGCTTCTAAAGGATTTTGGACATCTTTTGTGACCCAATATGTGCTTTCTATTATTTCATAACCAGAGCCAGCCTAAAGTTGATGCTCTCATGGGTCTTCTTTCTGGGCGACGTGTACCCTTGTACCATTTTTCCCTGTTCTTGAAGAAAGATGAACTAAGACTTATTGTTATCATATTTGCTAAGCACATTTATTATCTCTCTTTTATTTGGTGATAGGTTTTAACCATTGGATGTTTATACCATTGCGATGTATTCAAAGTCAACTTCATTAATGAATATGATGATATTTTAAAAATGTTGTTGTTATGAGTGCATGGTGTAATTAGAATGAAATTGTTAAACCAAGCACGAGTTTGGACTGGCTCAGTGGATGACTCAGTAGTGCTTAAGTTTTGATCATAACAATTAAGGGAGTTAGTATATTCAAGGGTAGAATTTCGAGTCTCCGTTGACCTAGCTATTTAGTTTAACTCTGAGTGGTTTATGGGCTGAGTACTTACTTAGTGGCTGACTTAGTAATATTCACTCAGCACTTGATATTTAGATTTTGTTTCAGCTATGTGCATTTTTGTTTTATCTTTTAGTTGAGTTACTTTAAGTCTGTCAATGCTGCTAACTTTACCTTTTAAGGTAAAAAGGTATATTTGCTTTTAGTGTTGCTTTTTGCAGGAACATCAATGAGACGAAGAAAAAAAAGAATTAATGCCTTGACAAGACATAGAATTATGAAGAAAATGACAAAGTCTTCCAATGCAAAGCTGCAACAGGTCAATTGCCACTTTGGGTAATTCTGCAGATCTACCAACCTTGTATCATGCACTTTGCAACATGTCAGAAAATAAGAGGAAATGGGATGAAAACACGTGGCAAGCCAGTGCGAGTTCTCTCTAATGGAAGACTGGCATCAAACAACAAAAATTTCAAATTGGAGCTCGAATTTCAATCTAACGGATTGAAATGTATTTCACAATGGTGCAGTTCTATCTCTTAATGGCTCTATTTGAAGAAGTAATGGGTAGATTGCTGAGCTGTCAATTTCAGAAGATGCCAAGACAAGTTCAACGGCTATTTTCTCAAATTCAAATATAAAAGGAGCAAGAAGGCAAGTGTTAGAACTTGGTGATTACAACTGAATTTCCTAGAAGCAAAGACTCTATCAAATTACAAGCTTTAAAGGAATTCTAGCAAGAAAAGCACAACTCAGCGAGAATCTTCTTAGAATAAGAGAGAATAGATTAGATTAATCAATTGTCATATAAGATCATTTGTAATTGGATCAACGTGTTTATAAGTTGAATCCAGCTTCTGTTTAAAACTTTTATTGAGTTGCTGATAGAAGAGGGTATTCTAGTCAGCGGGTGAGCGATTGCAGTTTGGAGGGTACTTACTATAATTGGGGAATTTGTGAAAGGCTTCTTCGCCTAGGGTAAAGGAGTTGAGATTAGTGGATTAAAGCCAAGACACTTTCTTGAGACTGGATGTAAGCATAGGTTTCCAAACCAGTATAGAATTTATGTGTTCTTTACTTAATCACATTTTCCAGCAATTTCACTCAGCCAGCTGATCTCACTCAGCGGAGGTATAATTATTGCAAAAAAGTCTTATAAGTTATTAAGTGAGTCATTCACCCCCCTTTGAATCAGTGACTGTATGCATAGGGATAAATAAGTGGTATCAGAGCAGTTCTCATTTCATAGATTTCACAATCTTTGAGATAAAGACCATGGCGTACAAAGGAGAATCTAGTGGAAGGGCTCAAGCTTATATTCTGCCTGAAGGCATGTCAGTTACCAGGCCTCTAATTTTCAATGGAGAGCATTATACTTACTGGAAGAATAGAATGACTAATTTCATTCAGTCACAGAGTATGTATGCTTGGATGGCCATTGTAGAAAGGCCATATGTTCCATCACATGTGAAGAATGGAGTTACTGTTGATAAGTACTCTACTGAATGGGATAATAATGATTTGGCCAGACTTAAAGCGGATGCAGCTGCTATTAACTATCTTCATTATGCTCTTGATGATACTGAGTTTAATCATATTTCAGGATGCGAGACAGCCAAAGAGATTTGGAAGAAGTTGGAAGTAAATTATGAAGGCACTAACAAGGTGAAAGAGTCCAAGATCAATATCCTTATGAGGGATTATGAGTGGTTTCACATTAAGCCCAAGGAGGATATATCTAACATGAACACCAGGTTTATGAATATAGTCAATGAGATAAAAAGACTTGGTAAGACCTTCATAGAAGAAGAGACTATCAAGATGATTTTTAGACGCTTGACTCAAGATTAGGAAGCCAAGAAGAGTGCTATTGAAGAAGCTCACGATTTAAAGACCTACAAGTTTGACGAGCAGATTGGAACTCTGCTAACTCATGAGATGTCCTTGAAACAATATGAAGATGAGTCTAAGAAGCATAGGTCCAAAGAGAAAGAGAGCTCAAGTAGAGCTGTTGTCCTGAAAACTGATGATGATGAAGAAGAAGAAGATTCCTCTGAGGAAGGATATCCAGAGGATAAAAAAGAAGAAATAGTTCTAATGGCCAAGAATTTCAGAAGATATCTGGGTAAAGAGAAGAACTTTCAAATGTTCAGAAAGACAACCAAGTATAAGAAGGGAGCAGTTGATAGACCATGAAAGGAATTCAACAAAGAGCATAACAAAGACATCAAATGCTTTAAAGGTGGTGAGAAGGGGTATATTCAGTCAAGCTATCCTAAAGCTAAGAAAGACAAGTTCAAGAAGAAGAAGAGTAAGAAAGCCCTTGCTGCTACCTAGAGTGACTCAGAACAAGAGTCATTATCCTATAATGAAGAGGCACATAATTTTGCCAATGTGTGTCTCTTGGCTAAGGATGATCGAGTCCACTCAGAGTCAGCTGACCAATCAACCACTTCCGCTGTCAGACAATCAGCTGACTGTGAGCGGACAACGACCCGCGCGGCTGTGGAAGGGGATGGACTCGGTCGGGCCGGCCCATTTTTGGTGTGTCGGGGAGATGAGTGTGATGTGGTTGAAAAGAAAATGATTTTGCATATTGTAATGCTTAAAAGATACGAGATCGAAATCCCGTACTTAGAATAGAGTCACCACCCGGTTCAGCTCAACCGGGAAATTTTCGGTACGATTTTCCCACCGGGTGGTTGGACCATACCTTAAGTAGAGATTCCGAGTTCGGATGATGTTATGTACTTTCCATTAGGCCAAGTTAAGATACTTCATTCTTTCTTAATCGGTTTAATCCACCCTATTTATTTGTATTTTCAGTTATTTTGTGGTTTTCGCATTTATCAAGCAATTAAAGCGGTAAATAAAATATTTACAATCGTAAAAGAAAAGTAAGTGCGGAAAGTAGAATTATTACAAGGTTTTCAAGTCCTGTACATTTTCTACGTAACAAATAAAATACCCGAATGTCCGATATGCACCTACCTGCAGAGGATAGTTGACACGAATATGGCATATCTTATTTATAATATCATAAAGCCCGATTGAATGGCTAAAATGAGGTTCGAATGGCGTTTGAGAGGAAATTCCATTTTTGTCCAAATTTCAGATTCGATTGTTGCTTTAATCGGATTACAAATGAATATACCACTTGTTGTGGGGCGGGTCTATTTTCAGGAGGTTTCGAACCTCCATCGTTGCACTATAGGTCCTAGCTTTAGAAAATAAATTAATTTGGAAATAAACGAAAACAATACTGCTATCCGGAAAGCCATATCGCCGATGGCATCTGATGCCGCCGATGACATAGTTGATGTCGCTAGCGGCATGGATGATGCCGCCGGCGACATAGATTATGTCACAGGCGACATCAGCATGCAGATGGGCACAAGGCTTTCTGAGTACCGTAAAGAAAGGGTTCCGCGAGAAAGCGAGGTCTCCGGGGAATGTAATGCTAACGGCGGTACCAACGATGTCTCTCGTAACATGGGTGATACAGCCGGCCTCATCGCATGTCCCCGGTGACTCCAATTCCTTGCTACAGCAGCAGTTTGCAGTCAAAGCGTCCGAAAACTCAAAAATGAACACAAATCAACAAAAGTTAGTGCAAAACAATAATAATAATGCCAAAGAGCTATGAGACTCAGGATTTTCACCTCGGGGTAGTGAATCCAACTCTTCGTGAACTAAACAATAACACCTCCGGGGAGCTTGCAACGATAATTTGATTGTTAATTTAAAGGTTTTAGGTCTCTAAATTCTATCCAGTTGATTTAACCCAAAGACCCACTGATTTAAGCTCACAATCAGAGAGTTCGAAGAAGAAAAATCGGGAAAAAATGGATTAGAATCCTTTTTTCCTGCCTTTTCTAGTTCTTATCTCACTAAAATCTATTCTCTCGATTTTAGTCTCTTAATTGCCCAATTTTAGCTCCTTCCCATCTATAATTTCAGTTCCCCCCACTATTGCAGTTTTTTTGTGCCTTTTATAGGCAAATTGGGGTATTTTTCTAGTCCTTTTCGACTTATTCCGCCGAAAGTAGCCGAAAGGCTGTCTGTGGAGGGACCCATTTTGGTCCATGCCGCCGGCGACATGATTATGTCGCCGGCGACATGGCTGATGCCGCCGGCGACATGGATGATGTCAGTGGCGACATCATTCTCCAGCATACCGACAACCAACGGGTCAAAAAGCCTAAAAAGTCGGGAAAAGTGGTTTATTAGTGGGTGGAAAGGTATCTTTTTGAATTTTTATTATATTTTAATGGGTATTATTTAATTTGGGTATGAATTATCGGTTCAAACTCCTACCGGACGCGTTATCGGCCATGCCGAACCGGATTCTACCAATTATAAAATTCACAAGGAATATTATTTTGGTAATAAAAATTCTAAAGAGAACTTTTATTTTAAGGTATTAAAATTGGTTACACGTCATCATCGTCTCGCGAGAGGGACTGCAAAATCCCGTGTTCACAGGCTGCCCCTCGGGGGATCATTGCTGCCATAGGTCAGTATGATCACAAGAACGAGCAAGGGATAGGAATGATGCCTGTGGGATGACCGGTTTGTCCCTTGGTCGGACTTACGCTTTGTTGATTGTTTGTCCCTTGGTCGGACTTACGCTTTGTCGATCGTTTGCCCCTTGGTCGGACTTACGCTTTGCTGATCTTTTATCCCTTAGTCGGACTTATGCTTTGTCGATCGTTTGTCCCTTGGTCGGACTTGCGCTTTGTCGATCGTTCGTCCCTTAGTCGGACTTACGCTTTGTCGATCGTTCGTCCCTTGGTCGAACTTACGCTTTGTCAATTGTTCGTCCCTTGGTCGGACTTACGCTTTGTCGATTGTTCGTCCCTTGGTCGGACTTACGCTTTGGCGACTATTCGTCCCTTAGTCGGACTACGCTTTATCGATCGTTTGTCCCTTGGTCGGACTCTCGCTTTGTCGACTGTTCATCCCTTGGTCGGACTCACGCTTTGTCGGCTGTTTGTCCCTTGGTCGGACTTACAGTTCGTTTGCCCCTTGGTCGGACTTACAGTTCATTTGCCCCTTGGTCGGACTTACGCTTTGTCGACTGTTCGTCCCTTGGTCGGACTTACGCTCTGTCGACTGTTCGTCCCTTGGTCGGACTTACGCTTTATCTACTGTTCGTCCCTTGGTCGGACTTATGCTTTGTTGATCGTTCATCCCTTGGTCGGACTCACGCTTTATCGATCGTTGTCGGTTATTCGTCCCTTGGTCGGACCCACACTTTGTCGGCTGTTTGTCCCTTGGTCGAACTCACGCTTTATCGACTGTTCGTCCCTTAGTCGGACTCACGCTTTGTCAACTGTTTGTCCCTTGGTCGGACTCACGCTTTGTCGATTGTTTGTCTCTTGGTCGGACTTGCACTTTATTGGTTGTTTGTCCCTTGGTCGGACTTATGCTTTATATAGTGTTTGCCCCTTGGTCGGGCTTGAGCTTTGTGGAGAATTTGCCCCTTGGTCGGGCTTGTACTTTGGAGAATTTGCCTTTAGTCGGGCTTGTGCTTTGGAGAATTTACCTTTGGTCGGGCTTGTGACTTTGTATAGTGATTGTTCTTTGGTCGGACTTGTGTTTGGTATAGTGATTGTCCTTCGGTTGGACTCATTTTGAAGAGCTCGCCCTTCGATTGGGCTCATTTTGAAGAGATCGCCCTTTGGTTGGGCTCACTTTGAAGAGATCGCCCTTTGGTTGGGCTCACTTTGAAGAGATCGCCCGTCGATTGGGCTCATTTTGAAGGGATCGCCCTTTGGTTGGGCTTACTTTGAAGAGACCGCCCTCCGATTGGGCTTTTGTATTTCGGTATAGTGATTGTCCTTTGGTCGGACTTTCGCTTTGAATAGGGAGGTTTGCCCCTTGGTCGGGCTTTCGCTTTGAATTGAGAGGTTTGCCCCTTGGTCGGCTTTCGCTTTGAATCGAGAGGTTTGCCCCTTGGTCGGGCTTCGGCTTTGAATAGAGAGGTTTGCCCCTTGGTCGGGCTTCGGCTTTGAATAGAGAGGTTTGCCCTTTGGTCGGGCTTGTCACTTCATATAGTGATTGTTGCCCCTTGGTCGGGCTTTTGCTTTGAATAGAGAGGTTTGCCCCTTGATCGGGCTTTGGCTTTGAATAGAGAGGTTTGCCCTTTGGTCGGGCTTGTCACTTCATATAGTGATTGTTGCCCCTTGGTCGGGCTTTTGCTTTGAATAGAGAGGTTTGCCCCTTGATCGGGCTTGTCACTTCATATAGTGATTGTCCTTTGGTCGGACTTTTCACTTTAAAGAGATCGCCCTTTGGTTGGGCTCGTATTTGGTATAGTGATTGTCTTTCGGTTGGACTTTCACTTTGCAGAGATTACCCTTCGCTTGGTATAGTGATTCTCCTTCGGTTGGAATTTCACTTTGCAGAGATTGCCCTACGGTTGGGCTTGTTCTGAAGAGATTGCCCTTCTGTTGGGCTTTCGTTTTGAAGAGATCGCCCTTTGGTTGGGCTCACTTTGAAGAGATCGCCCGTCGATTGGGCTTGTGTTTGGTATACTGATTGTCCTTCGGTTGGACTTTCACTTTGCAGAGATTATCCTTCGGTTGGACTTTCACTTTGCAGAGATTGCCCTATGGTTGGCTTGTTCTGAAGAGATTGCCCTTCTGTTGGGCTTTCGTTTTGAAGAGATCACCCTTTGTTTGGGGTCACTTTGAGGAGATCACCCGTCGATTGGGCTTGCGTATTTTGGTATAGTGATTGTCCTATGGCCGAACTTTCACTTCAATGAGACCGCCCTTCGGTTGGGCTTTCGTTTTGAAGAGATTGCCCTTCGGTTGGGTTCAATTGGGCTTTTGGTCTGAAGAGATCGCCCTTCGGATGGGCTTTCATTCTAAAGTGATGGCCCTTCGATTGGGCTTTCGTTCTAAAGAGATTGCCCTTCGGTTGGGCTCGTGTTTTGAAGAGATTGCCCTTTGATTGGGCTCATGTTTTGAAGAGATTGCCCTTCGGTTGGGCTCGTGTTTTAAAGAGATTGCCCTTCAGTTGGGCTCGCGTTTTGAAGAGATCGCCCTTCGGTTGGGCTTTTATTTTGAAGAGATCGCCCTTCGGTTGGGCTTTCATTTTAAAGAGATTGGCCTTCGGTTGGGCTTTAGGTCTGAAGTGATGGCCCTTCGGTTGGGCTTTCAGTCTAAAGAGATCGCCCTTCGGTTGGGTTTTCGGTCTGAAGTGATGGCCCTTTGGTTGGGCTTTCGGTCTAAAGAGATTGCCCTCCTGTCGGGCTCATGTTTTGAAGAGATTGCCCTTCGGTTGGGCTCGTGTTTTGAAGAGATTGCCCTTCGATTGGGCTCGCGTTTTGAAGAGATTGCCCTTCGGTTGGGCTTTCATTTTGAAGAGATTGCCCTTCGTTAGGCTTTGTGTTTTGAAGAGATCGCCCTTCGGTTGGGCTTTCATTTTGAAGAGATTGCCCTTCGGTTGGGCTCGCGTTTTGAAGAGATCACCCTTCGGTTGGGCTTTCATTTTGAAGAGATTGCCCTTCGGTTGGGCTTTGTGTTTTGAAGAGATTGCCCTTCGGTTGGGCTCGTGTTTTGAAGAGATTGCCCTTCGGTTGGGCTCGTGTTTTGAAGAGATTGCCCTTTGGTTGGGCTCGCATTTTGAAGAGATCGCCCTTCGGTTGGGCTTTCTTTTTGAAGAGATTGCCCTTCGGTTGGGCTCTGTGTTTTGAAGAGATTGCCCTTCGATTGGGCTCGTGTTTTGAAGAGATTGCCCTTCGGTTAGGCTCGCGTTTTGAAGAGATCGCCCTTCGGTTGGGCTTTCATTTTGAAGAGATTGCCCTTCATTTGGGCTTTGTGTTTTGAAGAGATCGCCCTTCGGTTGGGCTTTCATTTTGAAGAGATTGCCCTTCGGTTAGGCTTTATGTTTTGAAGAGATTGCCCTTCGGTTGGGCTCGCATTTTGAAGAGATCACCCTTCGGTTGGGCTTTCATTTTGAAGAGATTGCCCTTCGGTTGGGCTTTGTGTTTTGAAGAGATTGCCCTTCGGTTGGGCTCGTGTTTTGAAGAGATTGCCCTTTGGTTGGGCTCATGTTTTGAAGAGATTGCCCTTCGGTTGGGCTCGTGTTTTGAAGAGATTGCCCTTCGGTTGGGCTCGCGTTTTGAAGAGATCGCCCTTCGGTTGGGCTTTCTTTTTGAAGAGATTGCCCTTCGGTTGGGCTCTGTGTTTTGAAGAGATTGCCCTTCGGTTGGGCTCATGTTTTGAAGAGATTGCCCTTATGTTGGGCTCGCGTTTTGAAGAGATTGCCCTTCGGTTGGGCTCTCATTTTGAAGAGATCGCCCTTCGGTTGGGCTTTCATTCAGAAGTGTTTGCCCTTCTGTTGGGCTTTCGTTCTAAAGTGTTTGCCCTTCTGTTGGGCTTTCGTTCTAAAGAGATTGCCCTTCGGTTAGGCTTTCATTCTGAAGAGATTACCCTCCGGTTTGGCTTTTGTATTTTGGTATAGTGATTGTCCTTTGGCCGGACTTTCACTTCGATGAGACCGCCCTTCAATTGGGCTTGTTTTGAAATTCTGGTTCGGAGGGGTAACATCGCCGGCGACATGAATGATATCACCGGCGGTATGGGTGCCACGTGGCAGCTTTGACTGGTCAGATAATTTCAAAATTTGAACTAAATGAAGCGATGTCGCCGGCGATATGACTGATATCGCTGGCGGCATGGGTTGATGTCGCCGGTATTATGAATGCCATGTGGCAGCTTTGACTGGTCAGATAATTTCAAAATTTGAACTAAGTGAGGCGATGTCGCCGGCGACATTACTGATATCGCCGGCGTCATGGGTTCATATCGCTGGCGATATGGACCAACAGTTTCAGATAAATCAAAACTCCTCGAATTCCGCGCGGCAGTTTATAAAAGGGAATGAGACTTCCCTTCTTTCTCAATATTCAGAAACCGCATCCCCCTCACTTCTCTCCCAAAGCTCTTTGATTTCTAACTTTGTTTTTTCTAATTATGAAGAGGATTAGCAAGGCTTTCAGGGGCAAATCCAAGGCTAGGGAGATCCTGCCCGATTCTTCCGTCGAGGGATTGAAAATCCTTTCTGTTCCTGCTACATACGGCCTGAAGGAGACGGCCAAAATGTATGGCTCTGGCATTAACTCCCCTATCACCAATCTGACTCCGGAGAAGGAGAAACACCTCTGTTATATCCAGGTAATCACAGGGGGGATGGGTACCATCGGTGAGTGGTGGCACCACATCTCAGAGAGCGATCCCGAGCTTGCGCTTGCAATTAATGAGACAGGGTTTGGGGAGTTGGCCCGGATCATGCCCATGTTAATGCCTAAGCTTCCCCATTCTTCAGTAACGGCCCTGACTGAAAGGTGGTCCGAGACCACTCATACCTTCCATTTCTCCTTTGTGGAAGTCACAATTACCCCTTCTGATGTGGTAGCCATGACCGGCCTTCCTTGGATGGATGAGGTTATACATTTTGACGTCTGCATGGACAAGTACCATGTTAAGAGGCCCGTGGTGAGGCGGGTAAAGGAGTTGTTCGATCTGAAGCCCGTTTCTGGGCGGCTGTCTTATGGTGAGTTGTACCATCATTGGACCCGGGTGGATGTGGTGCCCGAGGAGGAGAGGGAGGCATGTGTCCGTTCCTTTGTGATCTCATTACTCACCGTGCTGTTCTTCCCAATCTCGGGGAGTAAGATCAACTACATGCTTATAACCGCGGTGGAAGATGTGCCGGGAATCAGGAGGAAGAATTGGCTGAGGGCCATCTTGGCCCAGTTGTACCACGGGCTGGACGTGGGAGCCCGAAAGAAGGAGAAAGCCCTTCGCCTTTGCCACCTGCTACTCCAGGTATAAATTTTTTTGAAACATTTCCCTCGATAACATGTGTTCTTATTTATTGTTTGACGTCCTTTGAATTGATCGGTCGTTATTTGTGCAGGCCTGGGCTTTCGAGCATCAAATCCTCCCGCCGGTGGAGGTTAAGAAGATTGTGCCACCGGGTTCTCATTTTCTTGCTCGCTGGTGCGGGGGTATCGGGGGGAAGGCAAAGTATCCTACGCAGTATAGGGAGGTCCTAAGAAGCGCGCGGTTGAGTTCGGTATGCGATTTTATTTTTTTTTTATTTATTATATATTTTTTTATTATTTTTTTAGTCTTTGGACTTTTGTTGGTTGTTTTGATGTAGCTCATCTTGGACCCGTTCGATGGGGTGGAGAACTTGGCTGAGGTTGCCCGGGTCCGGCAGGAGGTGGATGACCGCCGGTTTGTGATCGAGTGCCCCCTGTCCCAGCAGTGGTATCTGGGCGAGTGTGTCCGGGGTTGGAGGTCCCTTTCGGTTGCTGCTAGACCCGTGCCTGCCGATCCTCCGCGAGGCTTGTGGTGGCCTCATTTGGTGATTTCTGCCGAGGCCGACAAAGTAGATTATATTGAAGGGAATGGCCGGGTGATCCCTAGCGTTCCTGGCCTCTACGAGCAGCTTTTTCAGCGTCTACTCCCCGTGTGTCCTCGCATCCACGGCAACGATACAATTGAGTATCACAACGAGCAACGATTAGAGGACGAAAAGAGGCGCCTCAGAGGCATTGTGGACGTTGATGAGGAGGATGATGATGAGGATGAAGCGCTGGAAGGGGACGTTGCGGTCGACCCTGAGGGGGAGGACGAGGTAGGTGCGGGTGTAGCTGGCGGGAGCGTGCCGATGTCCCAAGGGGAGCAACGTTCTTTCGAGGTATGATTGTGTTTGTGTGTATGATTTTGAAGTCGTTTAGGGACATTGTTGACGTGTGAGTTTCACGTTCTGGAGGAACCTGCGAGAAAGAGGGGCCGGGATAACCAAAGTGAGACCCGACATTATAGCGCACCGGAGGGCATTAACTTCGTGGAGGGGAGATTAGTCAATCCGTTGGAAACCACCTTCCTATTGATGAACTCCCGAGGCGAATTCTCTCATAGGAATGTTGGCTTGAGCCGGTAAGCCCCGATTTTCATGCCTGAAAATACTACCTACGTAAGACCTAATAATTATTTTCTTATTAAGTCTTAGAAGCGGGTGTTTAAGGATTTGCTTTTTTGGATTTTCTAGGTGGCGCGGAGTCATGTGGAGCAACTTGCGGAGAACAATTTTGTTCTCCGGGATACCCTTATTGGGCAATCGCTCCTCGTTCAGGTATTTTATGCACATGTTAAGATGGGATGGATGTTATGCATGACATGCAAGGCTGATATTTTCTCCGGTTTGCAGGATTTTTTAGCCCTTTCCTTGTCTGATGCTAACGCAGCCCGGCGGCAGTATGAGGAGGAGACTGCAGCTTTACAGCGCCGCGTGAGCGATCTCGAGGGTCAGCTGGAGGCCACCGCTCAAGAACAGAGAAGTAAACAAAACCAGGACCGTGCGCACCCTGGGGGGACCAGTCGTAGGGGGTCAAGAAGTCTGCCGGCCGACGTGCGTTTACCACGGCTGAGGAGTCCAGTAGTGTTCCCATGATGGCGGGAAGAGAGGAAGACGATGTTGAAGATTGGCTCGCAAGTCCTGATGACGTTTCATCCCGCCCAGCCGGTAGTGGCGGGCATGCTTAGTTTTACTTTTCATTTTGTTTTGCCTTCGAGTCCTTGGTTTGTACCTCCGATACATTGGGGTTTTGATAATTCGATTTTGTCATGGGCTAGATGATTTGGTACAATTTGAGCAATTTGCGCCTTCGGGCTTTTATTTTGAATACAAAGATGGATTGCTGTTTGATAAGTCATTGGAAATGCTGCATAGGATTGTTTACAGGTTTTGTACAGGTCTGAAATGGCAGAAATGCTTCTGATGCCGCCCAGAAAATTAACTTCATGCCACTGGCGGCATCAGCCATATCGCCCAAATTGATCCCATATCGCCGGCGGCATCAAATACATTGCCGGCGGTATCATGATATCGCCGGCGGTATCGCTCTCATCGCCGGCGGCTTCAATCTTCCAGCAACCTATTTTCGGCCATTTCGTCCGTTTCTGTCATTGCAACCCATAACCAAAAGCTGTGGGGTTTTCTGCAGAGCCTGGGGAACACAGATTTTGGGCTCCAATTTGACCCCATGGTTTGCATGGACTATCCTTTCGGGTTTTGGCCCTAACAGATTTATTCCGACCTTTGAGCGCATAGTGTCTTCGATTAAGCTTACTTGTGATGTTTCCATCCTTCGATCGCCAGGCATTCACATAATCACAAACACAGATGTTTCAATAAGAAAGACACTTTTATCGAGTGAATCTAATTTGAGTACAAGATGTTGGCAATCATTTCCATTAATGGGACCCCTGGTGTTAACCAGCCTTTACAGGTTTTCAAGTTCACATCTTATTGTTTTTCTCTCGTGCCCTAATTTTCGTATGAACCGCCCTTTTCGGGTTTTCAGTTCAACAGGCGTTATTGACTTATCCCCTAATTTTTGTACAGCCGGTTTGCAGGGTACCGACCATCGGGTGTAAACCTAATTTTTGCCCAGTCAATAGAAGACCGACAGGCGGGCGATTATTGTATATTTTTTTTTTAGTGTGCCGCTTTTTCTGATTTATTTCTTTTGTTTAGACCTGATAATGCTTAAGCTTGTCTTGGTCGACTAGATCGATGAACTCGCTTCTTGCCTACGCTCATAACTTTAACAGCCTCGCTTATTTGGTGCCATTTCCGATCATATGACGGCCTCTTCAATCAGATCTGAACTTAACCTTAGTATCGGAAGGTCTCAAACTTTTTAGTGCTGGGTCTATGACTCTTGGAAAGGGCATTGGGTATCTGATTTGTTATTGTGCGCATAGTTGTGCTTTTGCAGATTCTCCAAGTTCCTTGGTGCCCGTTCGATTTTCACCTGGATCACCCAGTTTATTCTGACCTTCAAAGTTACGTCGGGAGTTTTCGGCTGACCTTATTGCAAGCCGTTTAGTTTGCGGGAGTTTTTGGTGCTTACTCCAAAGCTTCATCGATTGGTTTGATCATTGTCCTGATCGCTATTTTGATTGCTCCTTCAATTCTTAGTCTGCAGAGCCCTTCTTGTGTAGGCCTGAATTCGTATTCTGTATTAGTGGTGATGGGTTATGAACAAGTGATGTTCGGCTTAAGGACCTTTTGTTTGGTGCCTTTGTAGTGGTTGTTTGCCTTGTTGGTTCATTTGGTAAGGCGATTGTGACATTGGTTGCGCGATCGTCTTTGTGGCTTGTGGGATGAAGGTGCTTGCCTTTAGACTTGGTGTTCTAGGAAGTGGTTGCCCCCGACCTTGTTAGCTGAAGGGTTTGACGGGGTTGATTTGTACCGGGTGAAGATATGTTTCTCTCCAATTTTGGTCGTGTCCTTGGTGGTGATGTGGCGGTGATGTTGGTCTGGGATTTGGCTACGACGTTTGTTTTGATGGAGGTTAGGCTCTGTTGGGTGTAAGCCTTGATTCTCTAGACCGATTGATGTTTCTTTGGTGGCTTGAAGGTGCACCGTTGTAGGGCCGTTGAGTTAATTCTGGAATAGACCCATGGTGTTCCAACAATCCGATTATTGCACTGAGCGAAAGCATTATCATGGTCTTTAAGCACTTTATTATCTCTCATGTATTTGACAGGGTTTAAATTATTGGATTTGATTACTACATAATGTACTCAATTTAATTTCATTCAATAAAAATATCTTGAATACTGAAAGCGTCGTACAAGTGCTCATGTGAAGACGTTGATCGAAGGATATAGACATAACATAAGTAAGAAAAATGGAAGTTGCTCATGGAGCTAAAAAGTTTGAACTCTAAGGATTGCAAATCGGGATTCTTCATCCTCATCGTCAGAGCGCAACTTTCCCCCACCATTTGAGTAGATGGCCTTGATGAGATCTTGAGGAGCTTTCCGTTGTTTGGAAAAGCCTGGATTAATCGTCCGTGTCCGATTGCCAGACTCTGGTAAGGGGTAGGATACCCTTTCAGGGTCGGTAATCTTCTTTTCATCCACCAGTTATTGGATGGTACGGACCAAAGCTTTGCACTGGTTGGTGTTGTGACCCGACAACACGTGATATCTGCAAAAGACTTTTCCTTCTTCTCTCATGGGGGGATTGAGCTCGTGAAGAGGTTTAAGAATCCCAGCTTCCTTTAACCCGGTGAAGATTACATTAAGTGGCAGTTTCCATGGATTGGTTCTATACTTAAGACCGTCATTTGGCCGAATAATGGCAGCTGGTGCCAATTTCTGATAGGTCTCTTGATCCACCATGATTTGAGGTGGGGGTGTGGATGATTCAGTGTTTTGAAAGAACTGGTCTTTCTCTGATTGGACCCTTCCCTCTTTCTGATAGCAGTCTACTGTCATCAATTGATGCGAGAAGTCTTCAACTTTGTGTTGCATGACTTGGTCGTATTGAGGAAGCATCGGGGTAGCGGGGATCTTAAATTGTGATGGGGTGACCAAAGTTGGTGGTAAGGCGTTAAAGAATGGTGGAAGAATTGGACTCTGGGCTCCTTCTCTTTGTCCAGGGTAAGCGGTTGGCGGTGGTTGCCAGAGTGTATCGCTATCAGGTGTTAGGCCCGGAGATCGCATGACCTGGTCGAAGTCCTGACTTCCTAGGGCCTTCTTGACAGACACACACACTAGCTCCTCGATGATGTTTCGAAACTGATCAGAGTTCAGAAACTGAATGATAGCTGCGGTGATCTCTGATCCAAGAGATGTTATGTGAGTTGTTGCCCCTACGTTTGGGGGAAGACTAGCCTGTCCTCTGGATGAGGTACGGTTGTTATTGTGAGGAAGAGACATGGCTGGTTGTGAAGGTCTTGGTTCAAGAGGAAGGCTGTTTAGGATCACGAGCCGTGGATCAGACCATGAATGGGTTGTAAATGGTATGGATGGTATGTATGTATGTCTTTTTTGGAAGTGGTGCGTGATATGTATGGCTGTACATAGATGTGGTTAGAGATAATGTGTTGGCTTATCCCTTCAACATACGTGGGACGTTTGTATCTCACGTAGCGATATGTGGTGATGCAATAGAGGCACAAGAGAAGTCCTACGTATGATGCTAAACCTCTTCCACGGGTGGAAGTGATAAGGATAAGTTGATTCATTTTTTGGCTCTTAAAGCCGATGCATGGGGGTGTATGATCATAAAGCACATAGCATGCAAATCGGCCCTGTTCCAACCTTATGGCTCCTGCGTAACACCTCTTTGGTAGGATGGAGTTTGGCTACTTCACCGGTAATGGCGAAAGAAGCGCGTCCCAATTATTTTATTCGTTTTGGGTAATCCTAAGGGGAATGATGTGTTAAGGCTTTTTTCTAACGCAGCTTTGGTGAAGGGTTGTTGATGTAGAAGGTTCCCGATTACCTTGATTCCACGTTTGCTCAATCACTACCCGAATGGGCGAGGTCATAGGAGTTTACACGTTGGTTAAAACGAGTGATCCACCTACTAGGCATCCTCAATTCCAACAGGGCATGAGTGATACTTTGTGAGCTTCTCGGGTGAAATCGGGTACCTAAAATCACCGAACTATCTACACGCGTGAGGACAAGACGTCATAAGAAAAGAATGAAGTTTTAATTTGGCCATTGATTTCAATACATCATCAAAATCTTTTAAACTATGAAGGAAGATTCAAGTTTAAAGAAATTCCCCAGCAGAGTCACCACTGTGAGCGGACGACGACCCGCACGGCTGCGGAAGGGGACGGACCCGGTCGGGCCGGCCCGTTTTTGGTGTATCGGGGAGATGAGTGTGATGTGGTTGAAAAGAAAATAATTTTGCATATTGTATTGCTTAAAAGATACGAGATCGAAATCCCGTACTTAGAATAGAGTCGCCACCCGGTTTAGCTCAACCGGGAAATTTTCGGTACGATTTTCCCACCGGGTGGTTGGACCATACCTTAAGTAGAGATTCCGAGTTTGGATGATGTTATCTACTTTTCATTAGGCCAAGTTAGGATACTTCATTCTTTCTTAATCGGTTTAATCCACCCTATTTATTTGTATTTTCAGTTATTTTGTGGTTTTTGCATTTATCAAGCAATTGAAGCGGTAAATAAAATATTTACAATCGTAAAAGAAAAGTAAGTGCGGAAAGTAGAATTATTACAAGGTTTTCAAGTCCAGTACATTTTCTATGTAACAAATAAAATACCCGAATGTCCGATATACACCTACCTGCAGAGGATAGTTGACACGAATATGGCATATCTTATTTATAATATCATAAAGCCCGATTGAATGGCTAAAATGAGGTTCGAATGGCGTTTGAGGGGAAATTCCATTTTTGTCCAAATTTCAAATTCGATTGTTGCTTTAATCGGATTACAAATGAATATACCACTTGTTGTGGGGCGGGTCTGTTTTCAGGAGGTTTCAAACCTCCATCATTGCACTATAGGTCCTAGCTTTAGAAAATAAATTAATTTGGAAATAAACGAAAACAATACTGCTGTCCGGAAAGCCATGTCACCGATGGCATCTGATGCCGCCGACGACATAGTTGATGTCGCTGGCGGCATGGATGATGCCGCCGGCGACATAGATTATGTCACAGGCGACATCAGTATGCAGATGGGCACAGGGCTTTCTGAGTACCGTAAAGAAAGGGCTTCGCGAGAAAGCGGGGTCTCCGGGGAATGTGATGCTAACGGCGGTACGAACGATGTCTCTCGCGACATGGGTGATACAGCCGGCCTCATTGCATGTCCCCAGCGACTCCAATTCCTTGCTACAGCAGCGGTTTGCAGTCAAAGCGACCGAAAACTCAAAAATGAACACAAATCAACAAAAGTTAGTGCAAAACAATAATAATAATGCCAAAGAGCTATGAGACTCAGGATTTTCACCTCGGGGTAGTGAATCCAACTCTTCGTGAACTGAACAATAACACCTCCAGGGAGCTTGCAACGATAATTTGATTGTTAATTTAAAGGTTTTAGGTCTCTAAATTCTATCCAGTTGATTTAACCCAAAGACCCACTGATTTAAGCTCACAATCAGAGAGTTCGAAGAAGAAAAATTGGGAAAAAATGGATTAGAATCCTTTTTTCCTGCCTTTTCTAGTTCTTATCTCACTAAAATCTATTCTCTCGATTTTAGTCTCTTAATTGCCCAATTTTAGCTCCTTCCCATCTATAATTTCAGTTCCCTCCACTATTGCAGTTTTTGGGTGCCTTTTATAGGCAAATTGGGGTATTTTTCTAGTCCTTTTCGACTTATTCCGCCGAAAGTGGCCGAAAGGCTGTCTGTGGAGGGACCCATTTTTGTCCATGCCGCCGGCGGTATGGTGATGCCGCCGGCGGCATGGATGATGTCAGTGGCGACATCATTCTCCAGCATACCGACAACCAACGGGTCAAAAAGCCTAAAAAGTCGGGAAAAGCGGTTTATTAGTGGGTGGAAAGGTATCTTTTTGAATTTTAATTATATTTTAATGGGTATTATTTAATTTGGGTGTGAATTATCGGTTCAAACTCCTACCGGACGCGTTATCGGCCACGCCGAACTGGATTCTACTAATTATAAAATTCACAAGGAATATTATTTTGGTAATAAAAATTCTAAAGAGAACTTTTATTTTGTGGTATTAAAATCGGGTACACGTCATCATCGTCTCGCGAGAGGGACTATAAAATCACGTGCTCACACTGACTAAAGCCAAGATAAAGGAAATCACTCTGAGGTAAATTTTGAACCCCCTTTATCTTCACATGAGCTAGCCGCAGTACTTAATGATGTTATTAATATGAATAAGAAGTCAACCAAATACATCAGAGTACTTCAGAGGAGGTGCGATGATATAGAAGATGTTAACTCTTCTACATCACTTGACATCCTATACCTAAGGAAAAAGTTGAGTACCAAAATGGATATAACAGCAAACTCACTAAGAGATTGGATGAGCTAGCTGCTGAATTAACAGCTTTGAAAAAGGTGAGTGTCCCTCCTCAACCTAGCAGGAATACTCAGAGTAACCGCACTCACCACTCTGAGAAGGTTTATCAAAAGAGTAAAGTAAGCATGCCTAATCCAAAGGCCGCCTGTAGTTTTTGTGGTAAACAGGACATGCAACAGTCATGTGTAGGCATAAAAATGGTTACTATGATAAGTATGATTGGTCAAGGATGACCACCACTAACAAGGGAGGACCTAGCCAGAAAAAGGCATAGGTACCTAAGAAAATTTGACTATTTTATAGGTGAGCCTAAGATCCACTGATGATAGCAGAATGTGGTATTTGGATAGTGGAGAGGCATATGACAGGTGATGAAAAGCAATTCATCACATTGGAGCAAAAAGGAAATGGAAGTGTCAGTTTTGGAGACAACAAGAAAGGAAAGAATGTTAGCAATGGCACAGTGGAAGTCAAGCCTTTAATTGATAATGTGTCTCTGGTGAAAGGCCTAAAGTTCAACTTGCTAAGCATTTCTTAGTTGTGTGACAAAGGCAGAAAGGTGATATTTTACTCAGCGGGCTACTCAGTCATATAAACATTATCTGATGATATACGCTAAGTTTCTAAGGAGGAAAACTCATGGTTGTGGCAAAGAAGGTTAGGACATATCAATATTATCAATCTATCCAAATTAGCCAGAAATGAACTTATTGAGGGATTACCCAATCTAGCCTTGGATAAAGATAGACTCTACTCAGCATGCCAACTTGGGAAATAACTTAGGAAGACCTTTAAATCCATAGCTATTATATCTTCTTCTCGTCCCCTTGATTTTCTACACATGGATTTGTTTGGGCCATTGTGCCAATAAGTCTAGGTGGATGAAATACACCCTTGTAGTTGTAGATGATCTGACCAGGTTCACTTGGATTGTCTTGCTAGCTAGCAAAGATGAAACATTTGAATCATTCTCTAGGTTGGATACCCGAATTATGAATGAAAAAGACCTTAAAATTAATAGAATCCGTAGTGACCATGGAAGGGAATTCAAAAACAGGCAGTTTGAGGAATTTTATTCCAGGCATGGTATTGACCATAATTTTTTTTTCCTCTCATACACCTCAGTAGAATGGGATTTTTAAGATAAAGAATCGCACTATTGCGAAGATGGGTCATTCTATGCTGAGTGATAACAATCTACTAAAGTATTTCTGGGGAGAGGCTGTTAACACAACTTGTTACATTCTAAACAAGGTTTTAATTCACCTAGTTTTGAATAAAACTCCTTATGAACTTTGGAAGGGACGCAAGCCCAAGGTTGGTCATCTTAAGGCCTTTGGTTGTAGATGCTTTATATTAAACACTAAAGACCAATTGGCTAAATTTGACCCTAAGGCTGATAAAGGAATCTTTCTGGGTTACTCAATACACAGTAGGGCATACAGAGTGTATGTCAAGAGGACTGGCATCTTAGAGGAGTCCATGCATGTAGATTTTGATGAAACTAATAATGTAGGTAAACAAGCCAGTGATGATGAAAGAGAAAACGAACAAGTCAGCGTATCAGTCAGTCAGCCCATCGTTATTCCTAATCCAGTATAAGAGAAAGAAGAAAATGAAGAAGTTGACTTGGACCAATCAATCAACTTTGGTGATGATGGGGATGCTCATCCAATGACAGTAGCTCAGCGAGCTGATCTACCTAAAGAAGTTAGAGTAAGGAGAGATCACCTAGTTGACAAGATTCTTGATAGTGTACAAAATCCAGTGCTGACTAGAGGTCATCTGAATAGAATGATGAGCCATTTAGCATTTGTATCATTGACTGGACCAAATAAGTTTGAAGATGCTGAGTTTGATGACAACTGGATGATTGTAATGCAAGAAGAGTTAGACCAATTCCGAAGAAATGAAGTTTGGGATTTGGTGGAAAAACCCAAAGGGAAGTCAATCATAGGCACCAGATGGGTTTTCAAGAACAAAGCCAAACTAGTTGCTCAAGACTATAATCAACAAGAAGACATTGAATATGGAGAAACATTTGTACCAGTAGCAAGACTTGAAGCAATAAGAATTCTTTGTGCTTTTGCATCCCATGTGAACTTTAAGTTATTTCAAATGGATGTGAAGAGTGCATTTTTTAATAGTTATATTCAAGAAGAAGTCTATGTCAGATAGCCCCCAAGCTTCGAATACCCTAAATATCCAAATCATGTCTTCAAGCTGAAAAATGCTCTATATGGACTGAAATAGGCTCCAAGAACTTGGTATGAAAGACTGACTAACTTTTTTTATCAGCAAAGTTTATGTCAGAGGAAAAGCAGATACAACTCTATTTATCAAGAAGAGGCATCAAGATGTATTGCTAGTCCAAATCTATGTGGATGACATCATTTTTGGAGCAAATGATGAAAAGCTATGCAAAGAGTTTAGCCAGCAGATGAAGAAAGAATTTGAAATGTCTATGATGGGAGAGCTTAATTTCTTTCCTAGTTTGCAAATCAAGCAAGGTGATGATGGGATCTTCATTATCCAAACTAAGTATGCTAAGGAAGTTCTCAAGAAGTTTGACATGGATAATGCCAAGCCAATGTCACCACCCATGGCCACTGATACTATTCTGAGTAAAGATGAGGAAGGTAAACCTGTAGGGAGTAAGCTCTATCGAGGAATTATTGGTTCTCTACTTTACTTAACTACTAGTAGGCCTGACATTCAATATGTTGTATGCTATTATGCAAGATATCAAGCTGACCCTAGAGAATCTCACTTAGCTGTTAAGAGAATTCTCAGGTATTTGCTAGGCTCTATTGATGCAGGTTTGTGGTATCCAAGTAATGAAGACTTCAATCTGAGATGATACATAGATGGTGACTATGGAAGAGACAAACTTGAAAGGAAAAGCACCACAGGAGGTTGCCATTTCCTTGGTGATTGTCTAGTAACATGGTATAGCAAGAAGCAGAATTCTGTGGCTTTAAGTATAGTTAAGGTTGATTACATTAATGCACAAAATTGTGCAGAACAACTACTATGGATCAAGCAGCAACTGGAGGATTATGGTATAAAGTTAAATTGTCCTAAAGTCATGTGTGACAACAAGAGTGCAATTGACCTATCCAAGAATCCAGTTCAACATGGCAGGATGAAGCATGTCAATATCAGACAACACTTCATAAGGATCATGTGCTAAAAGGAGAAGTTATGCTAATATATATTCCAACTAAAGAACAACGAGCTGACATATTCACAAAGCCTATTGGAAAGGATCAATTCAACATACTCAGACGACTGATCGGAATGTCCAATCCAATTTTAAGAAATATAACTCACTCTGACCTATTCTAGAGCTGACCAAATTAGGGCACACTTTGAGCTTCAGCAAATAAGGTTAAGTATTTCTTTTGCCGCTTGAATTTTGGACACGTCATTAATTGTCACCGGTTATCTTTCAAATTTAAACTTGATAAAAACGGTTGCAAGTTATGAAATGATCCATATACAGAGCAGTTATCCCATGTTTCTCGCGTCCATTAACCCTTCGGTATACGTAATGCAATCTAACCGTTGAATCTTAAGACCATGGATTATGAGTCATACACATAGCTTTGCAGGTTTATTCAAAGAGTTTTTGGCCATTTAAGGAGAAATTCAGAGAAAGGAATGGTTACTTTACCAAAATTCTTTCTCTATAATTTCCTTCCAATATCCCTAAATTCTCTATCTCTTTCTCAATGCAAATTTGCAATGGCGAGCACATCATGGAGGAAAACTGGTCTTTTGTGAGAAACAAGAAGGATACTCACTGGGTTACTACCACAGATCATATGGCTTAGTTGGCTATCAGCATGGACAAGATAGAAGAAATTAGAATTCTAGCAGGAACGAAGTATACCCCTACTCCTTGGTGTTTCATGGAGAAGATGGAGGTAGATAGACCCACCATAGTAGATATGTTAAGTTTCTTCAATAATGAAAGATTTGGAAAGTGGGCGCATCAGCACCACTTAAGAGGTTTCTTTGAACTCCCAAATGGATGCTGTGAGGAGATAGTGGATAGATTCTATAGTAGAATTCATATGGTGGAAGGTCAGAAGGACCTGTTTGGGACCACTATGATGGGGAGAAAGGTGTATGTTACCCCCAAGCTTATCGCTCGTCTACTGGGAATAAAGGAAAGAGTTTAAAGCTGCGAGTCAACAACGATGAAGATCATGTCGATATTCCTATCGATTATGAAGTTCCCTATGACTACAAGGTAGGTGAACTGATTGCTTCCATGTTCAAAAAAGAAGGAAAACAAGCACATGAGTTAGTGACAAAAGTATTGATGCCCAAGACAGGCTCTACAAGAAGTTGTTCTAAGTTTAAGCAAGTGTTTGTTTATGCACTTACCCATGGCATGAGCATCAACTGGCCCATGGCCATTCTCCACAGATTCCTGAAGGTTATTAAGCATAAGGTATATGGACAACTAGTCATGGAGATTCGTAGGGCCTATAAGTTTGACATGGAAGGATGGGCTATCAAGAGCAACATTCATATGAAAGTAATTGAGTCTAGAATCCTTACCAATGCTCACTTTTATGGACTCAGAGCAAATGAGAGGCCATCCAACACTAAGTATATAAAGCTGAAGAGAGGGGAAGTCAGAGTTAAGGACCCCAAGGCTATCATGGCCTATTCAGCCCCAAGAGTAGGACCTGACCTTGGATGCCTTTGTGGCAAGTGAGCTGGAAAGAATAACTAAACTCGGGGCTGAGAGAGGAAAAGACATGTTAGAGAAGTAATTTGTGAAGAAGGAGGTCAGGAAGGACTCTAAAAAGGAAAAGAAAGGGAGCTCAACGAGCTCAGTTCTAGCTATGGTTCTAAAGAAGACAAGATCTTCTAAGGAAGTCAGAGAAGATAAGAGGAGAGAGCTGGCTCCTAAGGAAATTGAAGAAGAGAAGAGGGTTGAGGAAGAGCTAAGGGAAGAAATGTCACTGAAGAGAGAAAAGAAGAGAAAGGCAGATGCTGCTTAGCTAGATATGGTAACTATAAAGGGAAAGGAAGCTACATCAGCTCCTATTCCCCAAGTAGGTCAGCCAAAGAAAAAGCTAAGGGTGAAGAAGTTAACAGGAGTTGCCCAAGATGTTGAAGAGGCTGAGAAAGTTAAAGCTACTGAGAAGGAAAGAATCATAATGAAGCAGGAGGAGATTGAAGCCACTATAAGGAGAAAGGCCGAGGAAGCAGCAGCAGCAGCTAAGGCTAAGGAAAAGGCTAGCACAGAGCAAATCTTGTAAAAGGCTATAGCTAGCTTGGTTGAGAAGGAAGTGCCAAAAGTTGTTGATGAAGCAATTGGAGCTCTAGATGGAATAGATAATTAAGAAGAGATAGAGGAGGAAGATGATGTGGTTGAAGTAGAAGCTGTAGAATTTGATGCACTGAACTCTTACCTGCATATCACTTTGACTGCTAAGGAAGTAAAGGAGGCTAGAAAGGAGAGAAAAAGGGGTTTATTGAAGAGAATGAAAGTTGTGATAGATGAGGATGAAGGACATTTGGAGGACAAGGAGGAAGAGGAAGTGATAGCTGAGCACAAAGCTCAGCTAGCTAAGGCTTCTCTAACTCAGGTCAACGAGTCCGTTGTTGAAGGTGCCATAGAGAAGGAGAAGGAACCTGAAGATTTCTTTACTTTCCCAAACACATCCACTGAAACACCAATCTTACCTACACCAATCTCAGCCTTACCCCTACTAGATAACCAAACACCATCCACATCCAGTTCAAGCCAAATCAACCAACCCTCTTATTGAAATAACCCAGACTCTGACCAGATTATCCCATATCTTTCCCCTGTAGGATCTCTAGCGTGAGAAGTATCATATTTGGAAGGACCTCAACCAGTCAGAGGACCTCCAATCATTGAGGAGATTCCTAAACATCAACAATAAAAACCACAACCACAACCCCAATTCAATCTAAATGCTGCATTATTGGAAGATATAAGGAGGTTGGGAAGAGAAAGGTTTCTAGGACTGAGGACTGATGCAGAGATTGATGCTGAGATAGGAAAATCATTAATGTCTGAGGAAGTTCTAAGGAAGATTGCAAAGGTTGTTGAGCCAGTGTAAGGTTTTATGGAGGTTGTTGAGGGGATGAAGGCCCATTTTAGATCAGTACCTACCCAATTTTCTTTGGTCAAGGCAATTGTATCCCACACATTGCCCTTGTTATCTATTACAGGTAGGCAGGTAGCTAGTTTGAAGATGGAAGATGCAGAGCTCAAGAAGCAGATGTCTAAAATCTATGAGAGCAATTACAAAGTACTCAATGATGAAAGGGATGCAATTCAATGAATGATAAATTTAATCCCTTACTTGAGGCTATGTTGAAGGTGGTAGATGGTTATAGCATTCTAAATAAGGAAAATGATGAGAACATAACTCGATTGAATGTAGTTGTAGATGGATTGGATGCTCTTATCACAGTGGTAACTAAGCATCATGGGTTACACATTGAGCTGGGAAAAGTGAAAGAGGAGATGTTAGAAGGAGTCAAGAACTTAGAAGGAGCTATGCTTAATGCCTTCAAGAGGATTAACTTTTCAGATGCTCTGAGTAGTGATATTATGATGACAGATGCTGAACTGGAGTCTAATCTTCATCAGAAACTTGGTCACATCAGAGACCAAATCAAGCAAGACCAAGCTCATGTCCTTTATGATGGTGAAGCCCTGGATAAGATACATAATGAAGTTGCTACAAATATCAGGAGCATTCCAATGCCAGAGCACATTCACAAAGAGAACAATCAGGTTAAAGCAATAGCATGTCTCAGCCAGATATCCAAAGAAGGTTTAAATGCTTAATATTAGGTCAATATGTCTATATCCCATGCTTTGGTAGGATTATTCGCCTTTTGTAGAGAATAAGAAGCTATATCGCAAGAAATCTATGAGCTGCTTGTGCAGAATTTTTCATCAACTGTCTATGGTCAGCTAGAAACTTTTTAAGAGTCTCTGAGCTCATTTGATCATCAAACTCAAGCCATTTTGGATGCAATGGCAATGGGGGAGAAGGATCGCGAGAAGTGGGAAAAGGAAGAAAGGGAAAGAGATCAGAGGATTGCTGAATTTTCTTACGACCTATCTAAGGATCTAGAGCACATTCAGAGAGAATATACTAAGACCAGGAAGAGGAAAGGCAAGGAGATAGCGTTGCCCAAAGAAAAGAAGACCAGATGGGATCAACAAGTTTATGAGGAGAGAAGAGCTAACTTGGGAGCTCCACCTATGCCAAGAGATTAGAATAGAATCTTTGTAATCTATTATACTTAGTTGTAAAACTAAGTATAGACTAACTCTCTGTTATCTGTACTTAAGTTATTATCTGCTAAAAAGATTACAATTTCTATTCTAAGTTAAGATCTTCTTAACTTCATATATTTTCTACCATATATATATTTCTACAAAAGATCAGAGCATATGCATATATATATATATATATATATATATATATTTATATATATGCTTTGATCTTTTGCAGAAATATATGAGAAGTATTGAGGGATGCTGAACTCAGAAGATTCAAGAATTGTGGGGGAGTTAGCATTCACTCTGAGCGGATTGAAGATGCTGAATAAAAGTCATATCAAGCCTGAGTATAAGGTAACTCTGATCTAAATTTCTTACTGATTTAATTCTCGCTCAAGTTAATTGCCATTGATCAAAATAGGGGAGATTATTGAACTAAGCACAAGTTTGGATAGACTCAGTGGATGACTCAGTAGTACTTAAGTTTTGATCATAACAATTAAGTTTAGTATGAGATAACTAAATCAATAATGATGTTAAAATAAATAGTCTATGGTTTAAGGGAGTTATTAAATTCAAGGGTAGAATTTCGAGTCTCTGCTGACCTAGCTATTTACTTTAACTCTGAGTGGTTTCTAGGCTGAGTACTTACTTAGTTGTTGACTTAGTAATATTCATTCAGCACTTGATATTTAGATTTTGTTTCAACTGTGTGTGTTTTTGTTTTATCTTTCGATTGAGTTAATTTAAGCCTATCAATGTTGCTGACTGTACCTTTTAAGGTAAAAAGGTATCTTTGCTTTTAATGATGCTTTTTGCAGGAACATTAATAAGACACAAAAAGAATTAATGCCTTGATAAGACACAGAATTATGAAGAAAATGACAAAGTCTTCCAATGCAAAGCTGCAACAGGTCAATTGCCACTTTGGGTAATTCTGCAGATCCACCAACCTTGTATCGCACACTCTGCAACATGTCAGAAAACCCGAGGGAATGAGATGAAGACACGTGGCAAGTCAGTGCGAGTTCTCTCTAATGGAAGACTGGCATCAAATGACAAAAATTTCAAATTGGAGCTTGAATTTCAATCTAACGGATTGAAATGTATTTCACAATGGTGCAATCTCTTAACAGATGGATTTGAAGAAGCAATGGTTGAATTGCTGAGTTGTCAATTTCAAAAGATTCCAAGACAAGTTCAATGACTACTTTCACAAATTCAACTATAAAAGGAGCAAGAAGGCAAGCATTAGAACTTGGTGATTACTCGTGAATTTCCTAGAAGCAAAGACTCTGTCGAATTACAAGCTCTAAAGGAATTCTAGCAAGAAAAGCACAACTCAACAAGAATTTGCTTAGAACAAGAGAGAATAGATTTGATCAATCAATTATAATATTAGATCATTTGTAACTGGATCAATGTGTTTATAAGTTGAATCCAGCTTATGTTTAATACTCTTATTGAGTTGCTGATAGAAGAGGGTATTCTAGTCAGCGGGCAAGCGATTGCAATTTTGAGGGTACTTGCTGTAATTAGGGAATTTATGGAAGGCTTCTCCGCCTAGGGTAAAGGAGTTGAGATTAGTGGATTAAAGCTGAGGTACTCTCTTGGGACTGGATGTAAGCACAAGTTGTTGAACTAGCATAAAACCTCTGTGTTCTTTACTTAATCAAATTTTCCAGCAATTTCACTCAGCCAGCTGACCTCACTCAGCGGAGGCATAATTATCGTGAAAAAGTCTTATAAGTTATTAAGTGAGTCATATAAGGACCAACAAAAATACTCGAGTGAAATGTCAATGAGAGATGCATCAATTAATCCCTGACATGCTAAAAAGTACTGAAGTTACAACTTATGCATGATATGCCTTATAAGCGGCATTATTTGCATAAAAAATATTTTCAATATTAAAAATTACATTATTTAAATTATCCTCCACAGGCAGAGCACCTTGTTGATCGGCTCTAGCAATACTGACAGTTGAACTGGTAGCTCTGGTGTACAGGTTACCATGTGCTTTTTTGGCTACTGCTCTTACTAAGTTTTTGACAGCCTTACTGATAGGATTTTCCTTCTCACTTCCCTTCCAATTCTTCCTTATAAGTACTACTAGTGCCTTGGTGATGGACTCGATTGCTTCCTTCATTTTATATTCTTCAGCATTCCCACATGCTTCCATAGAAATTGAGGTTTCAATCATGTAGCCTTTCTTGAAATTGTATACATCGTTGAAGATCTCAAAACCAGGGACTCTTTTGCCCCTTACCTCAACAGGTTCTTCCTCTCCCATGAATATCTTTTGCTTGATCTCAGTCCCTATCATGAAGTAGGACTGGGGTTTAGATTTTTTAGCACCTGGGGGATTCTCCAAACAAAGTCTAAATAGCCATAGAAGAAGCAAAATGGGTTCCAGCATTCCCTACGGATTCTTTCTAAGCCCATTACCTTTCACATAACCTTGTTTCATCATGATCTTTTCAATTTTAAGGGATATGTACCTCCTAATCTAAAACTTTGTACCCTGGTGAGCTATAGCCACCCTAGATTCCTTTTCTTTGGCCTCTATAGCTGCTATAATAGATGGTTCGTCAATTTCAATAGTCACTAGCTTGTCATTGTGGATAAGCTTAACTTTCTGATGGAATGTGGAAGGGACGACTCTCAATGCATGGAGCCAAGGTCGACCCAACAATAATGAGTAGGTAATAGGAATGTTGAGGACAGTGAATAAGACTTTAGATTTTACTCCCCTAATTGTAACTTCAGCTTCGAACACCCCAATGACACTCCTCTTTGTGTGATCATATGCACTTATAACAGTATTGGATTTCTCCAGCATGGATTCATCTAGCCCTAAGTGAGGAACGATCTTAGCAGGGTAGAGATTGAGGGCTAAACCATCATCCACCATTACACATAGGATAGAACGATCAAAGATTTTCACCTTAATGAAAAGTGCCTTGTTATGCTTGTTCCCTTCGGCCTGGAGGTCTGATGGATAAAACTTAATAGTTTCAACCTGATTGGGAGGAGATCCCCCAATTACTGAAAACACTTCAACCAAAGTGGTGGAAGGCGTAGCCTCCATGCTTAATAACTTTTCTATTAGACCCTTACGATGATCTTCAGAGTTAATGAGAAGCTACCAAATGTTATACTTAGCAGAGCTAACTTGCAACTGCTGGATGAGGGGAGTGATCTTTGAATCTTTATTTTCATTGTCAACTGAGGTTTGAATTTCAGTAGCATGCGTGAAGATCAGGCCTTGATTAGTATTTGGAATGACCCGGAAATCTACATCTCTGCCCCTTCTTCTTTTTAAGAAAGGATCAGGAGGAATCCTTCCACTTCGGGTAATATAAAATACTCCATTTTTCATATAACTTCTCCCTTCGGAAGTTTCCACCAATAAGGCTGGTCCTTCGAGCTCATCAGTCTCACATAAGCATCGAATATTAATTGGTGCTGGTTGAACCAACATAGCTTTCTCATCATGAATTCCTTCTAATTCGAATGCATCAATGTCAATAGGGATTGGTTCATTAGGTAAAGCCATTATTGAGTGAACCATAGGATTAGCTTGCGAGATCATATTAAAGACATGGTAGGAGGGTAACCTTGGCTCAACAGCTGCAACTTGCTTCTCAAAATTTGGCAGGGGGTTATTCATGGTGGTAGGCTAAAGCTCAAGTTTATGTAACTTCTTTTCCCTAATTAAACCATGAATAACCTCAAGTAGATCTCTATTGGCACAAGTGTGATGACCCTTACTGACGTGATAAGCGCAAAACTGATCCATGTCTTCAGGTTTGATACTCTGAAGAAGGTTGAGTGCCCTTAACTTAGTGAAGATGGCAGGCAGAGATGCCTTTCAAAGGGAAATGCCTTCTTCGATGGTGCAGACTGTAGCCACTTCTTCTTGTACTACTGCTGCTTTAGGATCAGAGCCAAACTTTGACTTATAATCCTGGCGTAGGGCTGAAGGGTCATTCTTTTTGAACCAAGGTTTGGCCGGCACACTCGCCTTCTCCAATTCCTTGGTTCTTTCCCATTTTTTAGCTTTTTCAAAGACCTCAATATAGCTAGAGAATTTATCCATACCAAGGACCTTACAATAAAAAGGCAGGGCACCATCCATCCGCTTTACAATCATCTTAAGGAGACTTAGCCTATCTTTCAACAAAACTTGAGTGGCCATCCATCTTTCGAAATAGCGCTTGAATTTCTCATTCGGAGCCTGCTTGATTGCCACCAAATTTTGTATGGTAGTTTTAATGGTGGCATCGAAACCATATTGCTTAATGAATGCTTCAGATAAAGGTTTCCAATTTTTGGTCTCCTCATTTGATAGAGTATTGTACCATTCGATAGCAGGACCTTCCAGGGTGCAAGGGAACAATTCAGGTAGGACCTTATCACTTAACTTTCTGATTCTCATGACCCTTTGATAGGTGGTGATATAAGATTAACGTGGACCAGTTCCCTTATACTTCCCTATGCTAGGCATACTAAAGTTTTTAATGACCCAGTCCTCCTCTCTAGCGGTTTGGACTGATAGTGATGACGGCTGAGAGCCGGGATTGGTACCAAGTAATTTCTAAAGAAGATCATGCAATTCCAAGGACAGGGATGACTCCTCTGATTGAGTAGCTACACCCAAGTGTAAACCTACTGACTGAGGAAAGGTTGTCCCCTTAGGTGTGACCACAAAATTAGGGGTTGGGCTAGATGCCCTAAACTGGAATGGAGGCGGTACAACCCCTGACTAGGCTGAGTGAACTGACTGACAGCTTATGGAACCATTGTATCCACTAACTGGAATGACTAGCTAACTGAACTAAATGGACCTACAGAACCCAACTGACCAAACTGACTGGAAGAATCCCCGTGAGTCTGCACTGGTGGCAACTAAAATTGAGTGAATGGATTATGCATAACCCTCGATACTCGCTCACTAATCACCGCATTCACTACTAGAGCACTAACAGGTGCACTATAAGGAGCATTGACCATTCTCTCTGCAGCCATGATTGCCCTAATGGAGGCTAACATCTTATCATTCATTCGGTCTAAGAACTAATCACTTCCCAAGTATTATGAGGTGGCACTTGCGATCTTCGACCAAACCTCAGCGCTCAATGCATTTGCCTCCTCAACAATAGCAACATTCTAAACCTTAACATCAATCTGGCCCTCTGGAGTTAGGATACGAGACATTTCCTCAGGATGGTAGACAGAAAGATCAACCAGACTAAACTAACTGCTGGACAAAATACCCGCAGATAAAAGCGGAGTAACCATTAACTAAGCTAGATGAGGAGGGGAAGGAGGAGGGGCCTGGATTTGAATCAAACAGACCTGAGAACGTCACCAAGTTTTAACCCTTTGAGCTTTAGCTGAGGTGATAACCAAAAGATCAGTACATGCATGGGATCTGTTATGTATGCATAAATTACAATGATGCATGGCTGGGTCAAATACAGGGGAATGTAACACAACATATGCGAAGCGATTGATTTCATCCTTATTTCTCCTGCCAAGTCTGAGGGTATTCTTCCTTAGTCTAATGTCTCGCAAAAATAGGGTACCTAGAAGGTTAAATTCTAAGGCTTTTGATAAGAATGGCATAGGGACATATTGGAAGTTTGATGTAGAAGGTTTCCATCGCATCAAGCCTCTTTTAGAGGGAGATAGCACTGAGTGCTCCACCCACTAGAGTGTCCCCAATTCCTGGCGGGCATGGGTAACACTATCGTGAGTGTAGCAGAAATAATAGGGCATCTTAAGCTAGCGCAAGAAGAAGAGCGCATCTAACTAAAGAGAGAAGGAGATGAGAAGATAGAGTGTGATAATTTTCCCAAATGATGAAAAAGAAAACGGGCTAAATCAAGTAGATGATTTTTTGTGCTCATCTTAATCTTTTAAGCCTTTAAAACAAACTAAAATTTTACAAGTAAAAAAGATTATAGTCCCCAGCAGAGTTGCCACTGTGAGGTGTCGATGAAGTGTGGGTCTCCCTTGGAGCCTTTATGAGAGGCGGGGCCCACTAAGGGTTGGCTGGATTTATGTGTGACAAAACATTTATAGTTCAAGTTTGCAAAATAAGCCAATTTTGATAAATAAAAGAATCAAGACCAAAATCTCGATACAAATGATAGAGTCGCCACCCAAGTTATCTACTTGGGAAAGAGTTTTGGTACGGTTCCCTCTAGGCAGGAGACTCATACCTATTAGATCAGAGATTCAGGTATCGAATGAGTCACTAATTTCTCATTTACTTGATTCAAAATTACATTCACCGCGTAAAACTATTTTTGTTTTCATCATTTGGGGAATTGTCGCAGAAATCCTATTTCTACACTCTTTCACACTCATTGCATGCATTTACAAATTATAATAAAGCACAAGCAATAAATGGGGGAATAAAAATTACAACGGGGGGAAAATGGGGGAATTGCAAGAGAACCTATACATTTGTTCTAAGTTATAAAACAAAATAAAAATAAATTTCCCTGCATCCACAAAGATTAGCACAGCTTATAGCACATCATAAGTCAGCATTTCATCAGGAAAAATGTGATTATGTTAGCGTGGCGGTTTTGCGATCGATAATGCCCAGGCGGCTTCTAGGATCAGAGAGAAATGACGGGTCTTCAATGTATTTTATTGTAAAAACACATTTTATCTTTTGTGGGTTAATTTACCAAATTATTAGTGAAAGTGATAGCATGACATATGGTGAGTTTATTGATTTTAACCGATTAAAATTGAATTCTAGATTCTACTTGGAGCTGGTACCCGTACAGGTGGATGGGACCCATATTGCTACCAGAGAGGACCAATACGGGTATGGTGTACCCATATGGGTCCTATCTGGTCCAGGCAGAAACTTTGTTCAGGTTAACTTGCAGATTAATAGATTAATGGAAGAAAAATAAAATAAAAAGGGATTTCCCTCTGTATGAGTATGGCGCACCGATCTAATATCTTAAAGATACAAGGTACCAACAAGGCTCATACGGGTTAGGGCAAGACCCAAAACAAGAAATAGAAAGAGCAGATATAATAGAAGAGGCAGAGAATAACAATAATAAAACAACTGAAATGTGAGTCGCTTTGAAACTCAGAAGCATTACCTTTGTGGCGTGAATCCACTTTCAGGCGATCCCTTTATTGTTGAGAGAGTCCAGCCAAAGTAGACGGTGAAATAGGACTATTTAGGTGAGTATTTGTGTGGACTTAACCTCCCCTAAATACTAATAAACGAAGTTAGGAATGAATAAAATGTGGACTAAACCTCAAGGAATAGGTTTTCTCCCTATTTTATTCCTCCACTATACATTTTCTATACCTACAGAAATTGTTAGAACCTTACTATAATTTCTCTATAGTATATTTTTGATATGAGTTGTGTTATGAAATGTGGGGAAAAGACCCTATTTATAGGGTGATAGTAAGATCTGAATGCAACAAACCGCATTCAAGACCTTCCTTTTCCCGAAAAAGGTAAGAGATTACTTTCGAAAGAGGCTGATTAGGCAATCAAAGGACTAGTACGGGTACTAGGGGACCCGTACGGGTCCTTTCCAAGCATACGAAGGTAATCACCTGTATAGGTGTGACAGTGGATCTGTACCACTAAACAAAACCCGTACGGGTACCTAAGGGCAGATTAGGTCTCCGAAGTTCAACCAAACTCAACTCTGCAGTAGTAGGAACACCTCTAATGGACAACACCTGCAAGATATTGCATCATATAGCTCTCATCATCGTTTCGTGAGAAGGATCGTTAAAATCCAGTGCTCATAATGTCTAATATTTTAATTAAGAAATTATTATATCTAAATGTTAGGGAAAAAGGAGATTTAAAATAAAGGGGGCCCCGGGAATTGAAAACTAATACCAATTGAAAAAAAATCATAATAAATAATAGGGAAATTGTCAAAAATATATGGCCTAAGTTTCATATTTACTAAATAAACTTTTTATGTTTACTTTGCACTCTCTGACCAATTTTAAGTTTTCATTATTCTCTCATACGTTCCACTACCATTCAGGCTACTATTTATGCACAATTCATTTTTTTTATTTTTCATCTTATTTTGACATTATCTTTCAAACTGTTCATTTTTTTGACATGTTGCTTTAGAGTTTTTTGTTTGTCTCATTTTTATCTTCGAAACGTCATCCATTGTGATATACTTTTTCAAAAAAAATTTGGTTATTCGATATCTGGTAAGTAACTGGTAGATAACTAGTGGGAATCGTATTTTCATATGTTTGAATTTCTTTTTTGATTCAGCAGAATCTGGTAAGTATTTGGTAAGTATCTAGTAAGTAATTGGTATATAACTAGTAAGAATCTTATTTTCATATGTTTTTAATTCAACGGAATCTGGTAGGTATCTGGTAAGTAACTAATAGGAATCATATTTTCATATGTTTTTAATTTCTGTTTTTAATTCAACAAAATCTATAGGTATCTGGTAAAGTAACTAGTAGGAATCGTATTTTCATATATTTTTAATTTCTGATTTTAATTCAACATAATCTGGAAGGTATCTGGTAAGTAACTGGTAGGTAACTGGTAAGAATCATATTTTCATATGTTTTTAATTTCTATTTTTAATTCAACAGAATCTGGTAGGTATCTGGTAAATAACTGGTAGGAACCGTATTTTCATATGTTTTTAATTTCTATTTTTAATTCAACAGAATCTGGTAGGTATCTAGTAAGTAACTGGTAGGTAACTGGTGAGAATCGTATTTTCATATCTTTTTAATTTCTATTTTTAATTCAACAGAATCTGGTAGGTATCTGGTAAGTATATGTTTTTAACTCAACAGTTGAAAAAAGTTTTTGAATGTATCTGGTAGGTATATGGTAAGTACGTAGTAGGATGTGAGTAAATTCATGAAATAATGTAGAAAGTTTTTACAAACATAAACTTAGTGGATTGAACAAACTTCCAATGAAATATAAGGTTCATACCAGGTTCATACCAGATATCAACCAGTTTCTTACCAGATATTGAACATTTGTAAAAAAAATTTTGAGTGAATATGTAGGAATCTGGTAAGTACCTGGTAGAATTCTAGTAAATTTATAAAATATGGTAGAAATATGTTACAAACATAAACTTGACGGATTGAACAAATTTCCAATGAAATATAAGATTTCTACCAGGTTTGTACTAGATATCTACCACTTACCTACCAGCTTGATGAATATTGATAATTTAGAAAACTATCAGTTTCTTACCAGGTAAATTCCAGATAACTACCAGATACATAAAAAATGAAAATGCAAAATCAAATACAAATCTGATAAAAAAAAAATCAATATCTTTGATTGTTATTGAAAGATTGGTCAAAGAAGGGTTCCTTGAGGTAACCTTCACAGAAAGAGAAAGGGTCTGCCTTCGCCGGAGATGGAGGCTGCAAGACAGAAAAGGGGCGTCAAAGTGACCAGCCGTGTGAACAGTGTAACCCCTCTGATGCTTAAGTCAGCAACGGTAATAAAGAGGAGGCAAGTAAGTAAGTGAGTTCTAGGGTTTATAATGTGATACCTGAGTATGGGGGTGACCCCATATTTATAGTGAATGGTGTCCTTGTTTCGTCAGGAGTGTTTTTCCTCTATTGGCGGTAAGAAGTCCTTGATAGCTAAGGATCCTACTTAGGCGTGATTTCCTCTATAAGAGTTTTCTTCTTGTTTATCCAATTACGAAAGGATAATCTTGCTATTTATCTATTTAGGAACAGGAGTTATGATGTGACTCTATCTCCCATTTAGGCTTGTGAGACCTCTTCACTCGGCTGACCGGATGATGATCCGGCTGCTAGGCTGACTGGTGACATGGCACCTTGATGGTCTTCCATCCGATATCTGTAAAATACTGAGTCAACAGAAGTCCCCCCCAAGTGATTTGTTAAATCCTTTAGGATTTGTTCCGTCCATGTGGGTAACCTGTAGACCCTTCATCTTCTATCCTGGATCCACATACCGGGTGAACACTTGGCTCCAAGTCTCCATCTTCACCTATAGCCAGCTCATGATAGCTAACTTATCATTAACTTTTTCTTGAGGAGCGTGCAAGCCATGGATTGAGTGACACGTGGCTGTGATTAACGGTTGAATTTGAAGAGTTATCTTTTCATAACTCCTTTAAATAGCTTGTTTCCGCCCACTTTGCAATTTTTACACTTCATTTTCCCTGCAATATTTCTATTTCTTTCTTAAGCAATTTGAAGGTTTCCGGCAATCATTTCTGAACAAGTTCAAAGTCTATACTTTTCTTCTAACTCTGGTGAGTCTTTAATCCTTTTGCTCTTTATTTTTGCCTTTTACAAATTGTGTTCATGTATAGTGAATTTTTGCCATGTTTATATTTCGTGAAATGCACTTTGAATCCTGGAATTCTGTCTTACTAGTCTTTGTAATTTGCACTTTGCTTTGATTCTCGTTTCGCTAATTGCCTGGACCTCTTTTTATTTGCCCATTTTTTTGCTGCCCTTTTTTCTAGAAATTTGTGTGCATATTCATCACTATTCCTTGTTTTAGCATCCTTAGATCTTTAAATTTACTAGAAATGAGGAATTAGTATGATGCCTCTTCATCCGAAAGTAGTTATGATAGTGAGGAGTCTCATAAACATGCACGCAAGGTGGCTGAACTACTGTCTAGGTTGTGCCCCCCTTTAAATGTTGATAAGTCTAATTATCGTCCTACCCCTAGGGTTAAACGTATCGCTAGGAGGAGAATGACTAACTCAGATGCGTCCTATCGGGTCCATTTAGCTGATGATGTAAGCGTAAAGCATATGAGCAATGTGAGCCTCTAGGCGGATTCCTCTAAGGTAATGGAGGACGTGGATAATTATAGGGATGAGGAAGGCGCTCACCTGGTTGAGGAAGCGGGAACGAGTGGCCAAGAGGAGGCCAGAGAGGAGGAGGATGTTGGAGAGGAGAGGAATATGACTCCTCAGGTGGATGATATGATCTTGTGCATCCATGAGGACCACATAGAAAAGGAGGCCTTGATGTATCCATGGCTCAGGGACTGTTATGTTTTATTGTGAAGTATGGATCAACAAGTGAATGCTCCTCCCACCGGTTATTTCAGTATGTATCTTGACGTCATCAGAGGCGGCTTCAGGTATCCGATTCTAACTTCTATTATTGACCTTTTGGAGTTATGGGGTTTGTGTTCTACTGAGCTTCATCCTAATGCATGGGTGGTGGTGATGGGCCATCATTAGCTATGCTTGGACTTGGGGTTGACTTTTGATGCCACCTTCTTTCACAAGATTTGTTCTATCAAGCGAAATAAGGACAACGATCACTACCAATTTGTATGGAAGAAAGGTATGTACCGCTTCACCAATCGGCCTTCCTCTGTGCATCATTACAAGGAGTTTTGGTTTTACATCAGTGTCAATGACGAGTATCCTTCTTTTCTAACAAACTGGTCAATCTCAAATCCTTCTAAGAAGAAAGTCAGAGCAAATGACCCCGATCCCAAGCTGCAAGTGTTTCGATCACTGGAGCAGGGGAGGTGGAGTTTTAATTTAACCACTTGGGCATCCATCTTTGGTTATCATTTGCTCACGCGGGGGCCGAGTGGAATAATATACCTTCCTGGACTGATTCCTGCTACTAGTATACTTTCCTTCTTACTTTTACTTTTTTTTGTATTTTCAAGTAGCCATGTCTGACATAGAATCTGCTAATGCTCTTCTAGAGGCAAAGAAGTCACAGAGGAAGAACAATCGCACTCACGTGGTAGCCGTGAGTGGGGGCAAGAGAAAGTCCACCCAGCTTCCCGATTCTAGCAAGAGGCCGACTATGACCCTATTGGACACATCTGGAGAGAGACTTGGCTAGGGCCTGAAAGGAAGCAGCAAAGGCCAAGGAGCTTTTTATAATGACCACAGATAAATATAGAGACTGCAGCTATCTTTATGGTGACTTGGTCTTCCAGGCATGCCAGCGTGTCCACCCAGATCTCTCTTAGTCTGATATAGACGAGCCAGAGTTCCCTTCTTATAATGATCTAGCTACTCCTAAGGTGACTCAAGTAGGGGTCAAGAAGGATCCTGTAGACCGAGAAGGTTCGGGGAATAGTGAGGCCCCGAGATATGAATCCTGCGACCGGTGAGGTTGGCCAGGATGCTGAGAATGTTGTTGGCGAGAGTCTCGATGTCGGGTTAAAAGATCTTCCTCCTCCAGCTGAGTGACTGCTTTTTTCTTTTTTCCTTCACATGTGTATCTATATTGGCCTCTGGGTCTTGTAATATTCGTACAATTGCCCCGTTGTGGCATTTTATGGTATATTTTATTTTCATTTGTATGTTCGTCGGTTGACTTTACTTGCTTTTTCTTTGAATATTTCTGCTATGCTTGTTTGCCTCCCTGATCCATTAGGACGAATAAATGTTTACATTTTGTCATAAGGATGGTTGCTGTAGATTTTCTTAAGCATATTGCACTCGGTCTCGGAGACGAGTGGTTTGACTTAGGATTTTTTATTATATATTGTATGTCATGCATTCTTTCATTTGGATGAGATGTCTTAGATAATTTTTCCGTAAGCCATATTTTTGCTTAGGTCTTTTAACATGCCTAAGGGCTCAAGTGTGGCCTAAGTCTTACTAAATATGCCTACGGGGTTTCGAATGGCCTAGGACTTTTTATTTGCCATATGGCTTCTTGGGCCTAGGACTTTTGTTATGCCTACGGTCTTACAAGTTTAGCCTAGGACTTTCAATATACCTGAGAGCTCAAGTGTGGTCTAGGAATTTTTATTACGCCTGAGGGCTTAAGTGGCCTAGGACTTTTTATAGAACCGGGTGCGTGTAGCTAGTCTAACGCCGACTCTACGGTCGGGTGAAGTGCTAAGAGAGTTTCATCAGAACTTCTAAGATGCATAGATGTGTAAGAAAAATTTAATCTTTATTTATTATAAAACTAGAAAAATTACAATGTTCGAGCTTATACTGTGATGCCGGATAAAAGTCCGCTTAGAGAGTGCTACTTCGTTAAAAACCTCGCCATAGAAAAAACCCAGTGGGAAAAAGCCTATGGTGAGGGAAAAAGAGTGCGAACACTTGGCCCCTAAGGTTTTGTTGCTACATAATACTTCCTAAGGCTAGCTATGTTCCAGGTCCTGGGGAGTTCTTTTCCATCCATTCTGCTGAGTTGGTAGGTGGCGGGTCCTACGACCTGAGTGATTTTATACGGTCCTTCCCAGTTGGCTCCTAGCTTGCCCTTACCTTTATTGCTCTGTGATGGTGCGGTGTCCCTGAGTACTAGATCATCTTTGAGTCTTAATTCTTTAACCTTCTTGTCATGGTATTTGGCGATTCTGGACTTGTAAGTGGCCATCAGGATGTAAGCACTGTCTCGACGCTCCTCCAAACTGTCCAAGTTGTGTCTCAAGTTGATGTCATTTTCCTCTTCCGTATAATAGACCACTCGGTTTCAGGGGGCATCAATCTCCATAGGTACAACTGCTTCCACTCTATGGATTAAGGAAAACAGAGTTTCTCCAGTTGGCCGGCATAGAGTCATTCTGTACTACCAGAGAACATTATTCAACTCTTCTAGCCGTGCACCTTTCTTTCCTTCCAGCCGCTTCCCCAATCTTTCTCCAAGTGTCTTATTGGTTCTTTCCATCTGTCCATTCGTATGTTGGTGTGCTATGGATGCAAACTGATTTCGAATCTTCAGACCTTCACAAAATTTATAGAATTTCTCAGAGATGAACTATGACCCGTTGTTTGAGACAATTTTGTTTAGCACACCGAAACGGATGATGATGTGATCCAAAATGAAGTCAATCACTTTCTAAGGAGTGATGGTACTAATGGCCACCACTTCCACCCATTTTAAGAAGTGATCAATTGGCACAATGATAAATTTCTTTTATCTAATGGCTTTTGGCATTGGTCCATCAATGTCAATTCCCTAAGTGGCGAATGGCCACCGGCCACCCGGTCAGTAGAGGCTTTTGCATTGCATGCGAGATGTGTGACTTTTCTGCATGGATTTGGCATTGGTGATAGGATTGCACATAATCAGTTAAGTCTGCTTCCATAGTTGGCCAATAGTATCCTAGGAGCTTAGCTCATCAAGTAATGGTGGAGATCGCTTAGTGGGAGCCGCAATTTCCCTCGTGTATCTCTTGGATTACGCACTTTCATTCTTCTAGGGTAATGCATTTTAGCAGAGCATCTGAGTAGGAGCATTTGTACAATGTCCCATTCATGACTAAGTACCTTGATCATTTTCTCATGATTCTGGACCCCTCAACCTTATCTTCTGGAAGGACATCGTTAGCTAAGTAGTCAATCAATGGTTGCATCCATTCATGAATTTGTTTTTGAAGTGCGCAGCTAAAACATAAATAGTGCAAAGAGGTGTAAGGTTTTCCACACTTGTAAGATTTCTAGCTTATTTACTTTTTTACTCATGTTATAATTCCATAAATGGCTGAAAGTGTAGAATTGATGTTCTTTGGTTCCATATATGGATTACTATAGTCAAATAGCTCTTTTATTGAGAGGGTAACTTGTTAGCAAGTTTTGAGATTGAACCTGACAATATGTAATCATCTATGTTGATATCATTGAATCAGGTTGGCATGGTGTAAGTGGTGCTTGGAATTAAATCATGTTGATGACTCTTAAAGTACCTTATAAAATAAAACACCCAATTGATACAAACTTTTCAATCTAACTTGTGTAGGTAACTTCCTTTTTCTTCTAGTTTCTATTATTGATGTAATTACCATGTATCTTATAAAATTTTCTAAAATTTTGATTTTTCAAATTAGTTATGCTTCTACTTTTTATGTGGGAAATTCATTTTGTTGTTTTAGGATAAACTGAAGTACTAGCTTTTGGCCTGAAGCTGAGACTGATAAACTGAAAACTATGATGACTGCATTGAAGTCATGTATAATCCTAAAACAACAGATTGGTGAGTATTTATGTTGAACTTTGGTGGAGGGATAATACCCAATTAACTTAACTAAACAAACTTTATTTGTATATTAACTAAATGCACTTACTCCATACAATAATTATTGCACACACTCTCAATACTGGACACTCACACTCTCTCTTAACTGACGCATGCTCACTCTCTTTGTAATCATCTTTCTCTTACACACACTATTCGCAATAGCTCATTACCTATTTATACTAAATTATGTTGGCTATATAGCATATATTAGCCATAAATTGATGGCGGTGGCGGTCCTTTCTAGAAACTAATAAGTAACATATTTTCTAGATCATTTTGTCTATATTTTTCTTTTGATCTCTATAACCATCTAAGTTGTAGGTGCCGCTCTTTAAATAATTTATAGGTTTATGTTGTGTGACTTGTTTGCTCCCTCTTTGCTTTCTTGATCATTATATTTTAAGTGCTTAGTTTTTCATTCTAATCAAGATGCAGTTTTAGATTTTCCTTGCTCATCTTCCTCATAATTTTTATTCTCCTAGGAATACAGAAAATGCAATATGAGATGATATTGAACAGAACTTTGCAGAGTACATGTTTTTAGTTGTCAACCCAAATACCGCCACCTCAATCATACTTCTTGTTAGTGAGTTTGTAAATTCCTCAGTATTTAGATTATTATATATAATGTGTTTGGTGATATAATTCGAAAAGGTGATCTCAATTTTTGTTTCCTTTTAATTAACTTGTATGATGAACGATTGAATGCTGCTGCTTAAAGTGGTCAAAAGATGGCAATGCATGAATACAATCTGCTATAATTATTTATGTACGCAATAGAATAAGTGCATTTAAATTGTTGAATGTAGACTTTTTCTGAATTTGAAATTGAGTGTTCTCAAAGGCTCACATTACCTTTAGACCTTATTTGTTCATACTTGTGGCTATTGGATATTCTTATTTTAGTTTATCATACTATTTATTGAAATTGAGTGCATAGTAGGTTGCAATTGCTACTTTAATGAGTTGTCTATGCCACTGCAAATGCGCTGTTTTTTATATATAAATATCAATTTATAGCACCATTTAAGTTGATGTAATTGAAGTGTATGGACCGTTTATTGAGTCATATACTTTGAAACTTGGCAATTTTTATCTTGTTCAAATGTAATTTTCCACTAAACGATATTCCACCTTGTAAATGTTCATGTGAGTTTTGCAGCCTTTGCATAGGGATGCGATGCATCCTACAACCTCTTTGTCCCTTACATCATAGAGGTAGTCAGTGATAACACAGAAGAATGCTTTACAAGTATAATGTTTGGACCTTCTCCTGGTGTATTTACATTTGATATGCTTCAGCCTCACTTCTATAACCTACTATCACATCAGAGGTATGTATCTACTTTATTCACCTTTTACTATTGCATTTTGTTTTTTTCTTGCTTTGATAGGTCCGCAAACTAGAATATCCTATCTCTATGCACCTCATCATCTATATTGCATCAAATATAGATATGGGCTTTGGTATGTATAACAATATTGACCATAACACACTAAAACTGGTAAAACGAGATCATTTTAGGCTTAGTCACCAATTTTTACTGTAATTGGTTGGTTAAAGTTTGGATCAGATAGTCAAACTAAAATTCATATAATAATTGTACTGTTTTTTTCGTTGTGTTTCCATAGGAGAATTGATGTTGGAACTTTGTAGGTTTATTTTGCACTAAATAAGCTGATAAAGTATGAATTTTTTTAACACCTGCTCTGAGACAGGTGGTCATATCCCTTTCTTGACTTGTCTTCTTCATTTGCTCCCTTGTGGTACAACTTCTTAGTCATCTAGTTACAGAATCATTGATTTCATACATATACTAACACCTGACTTTTAAAATGATATGAAGGTACTTGTTAATTTTAGCTCATTTTGTCCTTTGGTTTCAGCCGTTGTTCCTAATATTTTATGAAATCCTTTATGATTGGTAAGTGATGAATCTGCATTACTTTGTTTCCATTATGATTGATGCTTGTTCAAGTTCTCTTTAGCAGTGTTGAATCACTATTTTTCACAGTACAGTTGTTCAATATGCATTATTGTGAAGCAACTATTATATGATGAGACACATATATCACTGTAGCTCCATTCAATCCAAATAATATGTGATAATGTATTAATTTGTGACAAGACTTTTCCTTTTCAATTACAACAAAAAGTTGTAACAAATAAAATAAATGTGACAAGCATACTATTATCACAAAAAATTATATTTGTGTAACAACATTTTACCGTTACATTTGAAAATACTTTTTGTTATGGAGTTATATGTGACGACCGCGTGACAACTTTTTATTGTCACGTGTTTTATGTGACAATTTTTTACTGTTTTGTGACAACTTTTGTTGTCACAAATTGTTTGATTTCTTGTAGTGATGATTCCTCATTCACCAACACAGGAAGCAGTCAAGGATTAAGTCACAAAAATACAGTACTTTTATAATTAGACAATGCAACACGAACAATTCTATTAAAAAAGAAATTGAAAAATCCACCTCTCGACCGCGGTTCACAACACAAACATAACCAAGTTGAAAAGGAACAACTCTTTCAAGAAGAAAATTAAATGTGCTAGTGTCTCTGTCCATGTCAAGCTAAAGTGACGAGAAAAAGACAACAAACATTATTGTTGTGAGCTTCTTTAGCCATCTAAAGTGGATGAGTAGAAAAATCTAAATTGAATGGAGTAACTACTAATGTGTATGTGATACACTTTTCTTGCATAATCATCCTCTTAATTCTTTTCTATCAGCTATATCACCGTAAATCAGAGTCATATTATAGACATGAAACTAGCAAACACTTCAGATTGGGAAGTGGAACTATACTAGCATTACACATAGAACCTAGTAACTATTAGAGTAAACTTCAAAAAAGTACCTTGTGGTTTTACTCATTTGCAAAATGGGGTCTAAGGAATTCTTTTTGCAAAATGGGGTCTGTGTTTTCAAAAAATTTGTAAAAAGGGGCCTTTGACTTCGAAATAGTGGTGTTACATTGAATATTTTAAATAATTTAACATTCTAATAATTTAACCTTATTATTTTAAAAAAATACATCAGAATTTGAGTAATTTTTAAAGATTTTTTTATTTTTTTTTAATTTTTTATAGTTTGTTATCATAATTTAATTAAAAAAATATTTGCACTAGTTAAAAATTTTTAAAATTTTTCATTTATGTGTATTATATTTTTAATAACCATTCCGCAAAAATTCAGATAAAAACGAACAAGATTACCCATTTTTGTGACATAATTTAATATTGAAGATCATTTATTTGTAAATTTTTTGAAACCACAGACCCCGTTTTGTAAAAAAAAATTCCTCAGACCCCATTTTCCAAATGAGTGAAACCACAAGGTACTTTTTTGAAGTTTACCCTAACTATTATGCACTTGTAAAATTTTAAGAGGAAACATTCATTGATGACTAAATTGAATAACATGTAAATGTGAGATACTAAATTTCCATTGAGGCATAAAAATCTGGTACTTTAAAAATAACATTACATTTCGTCAAAAATTAAATATGAATGGCTTTAATTAGCTCTTTCAGATAATATAAATAAGTATTATTCGTAGCTCAAAATTAATTACTCTATGACAATAAATTTCATACATGTGAACTCTTAAAACAAAATAAATATATAAAAGTTCCATACGTCGGCTCTGTATGAAAAACAGAGAGATGAACAAATTAACCAGAATTAGGGTTGGACTCTCAACTAATGTGATGAACAAATTAGCTAACCAAATGGAAATGAGACTATCAAGTAAATCTTCCATTTGTTTCTAAAAAGCTTACCTGAAAGGAATGAGGCTGAGAATCGCACAGACTGAAGCTAGACGGTGAGAGGTAGAAGATTGCGTTAAAGTGTGGGCATGGAATTGTTACTACATTTGTTGGCGCTATGTCTCAATCGTCCATGGCGGCTTGCGTAGTCTTTGAAAGTAAAGAGAAGACTGAGAGTGAGTTTTTGCCAACAACACCGAGATGAGATGGTTATTGGGTTCAGGAGAAGAAAGATGAAGAGAGAAGGATGAATAGATGGCAGCTAGGGTTAAAGAGAAAAAGAATAAAAGAAGAGATGAATTTTGGATTAGAAAAATACGACTTATATAATGAAGCAATTTTGGGCAAATCAAAACCAAAATTGTAGGTTGTAGTGGGGAATTCATAATTCGCCACTATACAGATTATCAATTGTGGCGAAACAATAATTTTGCCACTACTATTTTATGTTAGTGGCGAACTATATGGTTTCCCCACTATACAATGGATCAACTGTGGCGAAAAAAAAAATTCCCCACTCTTGAGATACCATTGTGGCGAAGTTATTGTTTGCCACTAATACACTATTTTTAATGGCGAATGTAATTTCGCCACTAAATTTTCCCCACTAAAAATCCATTTTCTTGTAGTGGCAGTTGGAAATGTAAATGCAAGTATTGAGAAACTTGCGGTATATGCCTCGTAGCCTCAGCAATTGCAAAATTGCAATGAAACGGCTGGCTTTTATTAACCTCATTGTGAAGTTCTGGCTTTTTAGATACAAGGCTCAAATAATCATTTTGTTTTCTTCTTAAGAGAGCCAAGAAATGTCGTTGACTTGCTATGTTGTTTGTGCACCTTACAAACTTATTTTTTAGTTCCTATTCATAAATAGTAAATGTAATAAATTTCAAGTTAACTTACTACTCCCTCTTGTTCTTTTGACTAAAGTGTTTACTAAAAACCAATTAAATATTTATCATATCATTTAAACGACTAATTATGTTGTGGAAATGACTAGCAAATTTAAAACTATTGTTAAAACCAAACAAAAGAGAACACCAACAATTTAACGAGGTTCGGTCAATTTTGCCTATGTCCCCGAACACTACTGTTGAACCAAACACGAGTTTGGACTGACTCAGTGAATGACTCAGTTGTGCTTAAGTTTTGATCATAACAATTAAGTTAAGAATGAAATAATTAAATCAATAATGATGTTAAAATAAATAGTCTATGGTTGTACGGAAGTTAGTAAATTTAAGAGTAGAATTTCAAGTCTCCGCTGACCTAGCTATTTAGTTTAACTCTGATTTGTTTCTGGGCTGAGTATCCACTTAGTCGCTGACTTTGTAATATTCACTCAGCGCTTGATATTTAGATTTTGTTTCAGCTGTGTGCTTTACGCTTTATCTTTCAGTTGAGTTACTTTATGTCTGTCAACGCTGCTGACCTTACCTTTTAAAGTAAAAAGGTATCTTTGCTTTTAGTGTTGCTTTTTGCAGAAACATTAATGAGACAAAGACAAAAAGAATTAATGCCTTGACAAGACTCAAAATTATGAAGAAAATGACAAAGTCTTACTATGCAAAGCTGCAACATGTCAATTGCCACTTTGGGCAATTTTGTAGATCTTCTAACCTTGTATTGCACACTCTGCAACATGTCAGAATACTAGAGGAAATGGGATGAAGACACGTGGCAAGTCAGCAAGATTTCTCTCTAATGGAAGACTGGCATCACACGACAAAGAATTCAAATTGAAGCTCGAATTTTAATCTAACGGATTGAAATGTATTTCACAACGGTGCAATTCTATCTCTTAATGGATCGATTTGAAGAAGCAATGGGTGAATTACTGAGCTGTCAACTTCAGAAGATGCCAAGATAAGTTCAACGACTACTTTCTCAATCCAACTATAAAAGGAGCAAGAAGGCAAGCGTTAGAACTTGGTGATTACATATGAATTTATCAAGAGACTAAACTCTGTCAAAATCCAAGCTTTAAAGAAGTTCAAGCAAGAAAGCACAACTCAGCTAGAATCTGCTTTAGAACAAGAGAGAATATATTAGATCAATCAATTGTGATATTAGATCATTTGTAATTGGATTAACGTTTTTATAAGTGGAGTCCAGCTCTTGTTTAGACTCTTTGTGAGTTGTTGATAGAATAGGGTATTCTAGTCAGCGGGTGAGCGATTGCTGTTTGGAGGGTACTTACTGTAATTGGGAAAATTGTGAAAGGCTTCTTCGCCTAAGGTAAAGGAGTTGAGATTAGTGGATTAAAGCAGACACTCTCTCGGGACTGGATGTAAGCACAGGTTGTCGAACTAGTATAAAAATCTCATTGTTCTTCCTTTTCAGCATTTTCCTGTATTTCACTCAGCGGAGCAAGCTATTATAGCGAAAAAGATTCACTATTTCTTGAGTGAGTCATTCACCCCCTGAGTCAGTGAGTGTACGCATAGGGACCAACAACTACCAAATTAATATTTCACTGAAAGAAATATTACAAATAGAGAAGAGAAAGAAGAACAAAGCCTTAAGAATTGGAAGACATTTGATTTTGGGATGAGACTAATAGATGCAAAAATGGGGTATTTATACAAAAATTTGTCATCTTCCACCAATATTTAGCCACCCAATTAATTGAGCAACCACCCTTTTAATTAGCCTCCAATTTAGTTAAGCCAACTTTTTGACTTAGTTATGAGTGACTTTGTTACCAATTCTACAAATCTCCACCTTGACAAAGTCTACATCTTCAATCTCTTGTCTTGTGTAGTGTATTTCAATGGAATCTTCAATTTTCAATAGCATTCAACAAGTCCAAATAACATTGGAACTTGACCAAGCTTACAACATTTACCAAAATATCAACTTGATTCTCCATGGTCAGAATTTCAACTCCACCTTCTTTGAGAACCTCTCGTATAAAGTGGTAACGACCAGGGCCGGCCCTGAGGGGTGGCTAGCATGTGCCACCTCCTAGGGCCTATAGTCGGAAGGGGACTCAAAATATATTTTCATTTAAAGTTTTAGTAGTTATTATTAAAAAATAAAAGTAAATATAAATAAATGTTAGATCAATTAGTAGAGCAATATTTAAACTTGTAAGAGGTCAAGAGTCTAAATCCTACCTTTCGCAAAAAGTATGTATTTATTGCAATATTTTGTTTGAGGGCCCCATTTTACTAATTTTAATATTATTTTACCTAGGGCCTTCAAATTTCCAAGGCCAGGCCTGGTAACGAACATCGATATGCTTCATCCTTGAATAATGATCTTGATTCTTAGCCAGCACAATAGCTCTCTGACTATCACAATACACCTTCGCGTGCTTATGCCGAATCCCTAATTCATCAAGCAACTCTTAAAGCCAAATTGCCTCTTTACTGCCTCCATATCTGCTATATACTTTGCCTCTATTGCAGACAAAGCGTTAACTGTAAAGTAGACTTCCAACACACTAGTCCTTTTACCAAAGTGAACACATAACCAGTACTTGATCGATGTTTATCCATATCACCATATTTATCTTGTTGATACACTAAACCAACTTGTCTGAAGCACATTTGCAACAATTTGACTGCTTCCAATACCTCGTCATTAGAAGCTAATGTTGCAGTTCCAATAACAGTAGTACCCTGGTAATAATACAACCTATTATTCTTCTGAACTCCCTCTAACACCACCAATGCACCAGATGTTAGGAAATAAGGATCCAAAACACAAACAATCTGGATCAAGTTTGAAGTAAACAAAAGACCTAAGTGTGAACAGACCTAAGTCAGTAATTCGGACTCATATCCAAAGCATCCAAAGTCCAAGACAAATTCAAGACAATTACCTAAGCATAAATGACAGCATCTGGTTAAAGTTTGGAATGGAAACAAACTTTGAACTGTCCAAAACAACATCCGGAAAAATTGATTGCAAAAGCATTTGAAAGAAGACACGTCCGGATATATTAAGTTTGAGGACATCCGGAAGACTTAATATTTCAAACAAAGGGAATGATTCAAAAATTCCATTCCCTCCATTCCTTTGGTCTCCAAGTCAAAGATCCTTTTCCCTAAAGCAACACAAAAGTGACAGTTAGCACTTTTTAGGAAAAGGACATAGGACTGACCCTAGACAAAGAAAAAGGTAACAATCTTTTTCACATAGACCAATAAGAAGGCGCGTGGTGCTCACACCAAAAAGCTACCGGTATAAAATTTGGTGTATAACTAAAATACAAGAAAAATGATCACTGACAACTTTTCAGCCTCAATCCCAAGGATTCAAACCTGTCAAGATCTCTGTCTAACGGATTGATCAACAACTCTAGAAGCTCCACATCTTACCTGATCAACGGTGAAGATTTAGTTACAGCTTACCAACCCAAAACAACTACATTTATGATCAAAGCCTATAAAAGGGAAGCTTCACATGTTGAGAAGGTGCTGGTTGACTTGAGAAAGCAATTAACAAGAGAATTTGCTAAAGCAATCAGAAAACACATCACTCTAAGAATAAATTATTTCCAAATCAGTTGTAAGGGTTCCCAAGTGAGTTATAAACTTGAGGAAGTCCAAAATTAAAAATCCTTGTGAAAACAAAGTGTAAAGATCTCCAACTTGGGTGAGTTGTGAGATTGAGATACAGCTTAAATTAGTTGCTTTGAGTGGGATCTCCCTGTAGAACTCAGCTTAGTTTTAGGTAGAAATCTATATAGTATATCCTACTAAAGACAAGAGGACTCAGCTAGTAGGTGGTGGTTCTAGTGGTGTATTCTAATCCGGAATGGGGTACCATCCGGAGACAAACTATAAGGCTTGATTTCTACCAGTTGGAAAGAAATCACACTAGTGGAAAAGCTCAAAGGAAGGAACCTTTGGGGACTGGACGTAGGCAGGGCCGAACCAATATAAATCTCTTGTGTTTGAATTTTCTTTACTCTGTATTTAATTTATTGCAATTTATATTATTTGCATCATCCGGATCCAAAATATTTGGAAAATTCAAACACGCTACACAAGACTTTTTGAAAGTCTATTATTTCCGCGAAAAAGGTCATTCACCCACCTCTGATCTTATTAACATAAGCACAGGGACCAATAAGTTGTATTAGAGCGAGTGCTCAGACTAAAGATCTAACAATCTCGATCTAAAGGTCAATATATTTTGATTCAAGAATCAAAATGAGTTTATAAAACTCACAGCTCCTTCCAGAGGGTATGTCTATTACCCGACCTCCACTCTTCACCGGTGAACACTACACTATCTGGAAAAATCGGATGTAGAGTTTCATTCAGGCTCAAAGCATGATGGCATGGATGGCCATTAAAGATGGTCAATATGAGCCTACTCAGAAGGTAGATGGTTTAACCACCCGCAAGCCCACGAGCTTATGGGATGAGAATGATTATAAAAGATTGTGTGAAAATGCAAATGCTATTAACATGCTTCATTGTGCTCTTAGTTCAGTGGAATTCAACAGAATATCCGGATGTGAGACTATATAAGAGATTTGGAAAAAGCTAAAAGTGATCTATGAAGGAACAAATAAGGTCAAGGAAGCCAAAATAGATCTACTTCAGCAAAAAATTGAATCCTTCAAGATGGAGCCCAAAGAATCTATCAGCAGCATGAATACTAGATACACCAATCTAGTAAATGTATTGAAGAGGCTAGGGAAGGAAATTTCAGAGGTTAACATGGTCAAGAAAATACTCCAGAGTCTCACCAAGGAATGAGACAATAAGAAGAATACCATTAAGGAAGGTCATGACTTAAACTTCTACAGTTATGATGAGATCATTGGAAATCTCTTGACTCAAGAATTGTCCCTGGAAAGATATAGCCAACAAGAAAGAAGGCCAGAAGAAAAGAAGATAAAAAATTGCACTTAAGGCAAAATCCACCGGATCAGATTCATCCAGATAAGAAAAGCAACTCAAGGAGTCTAAAAGTAACAAAGAGCAAATGGCTCTGCTCACCAAACAATTTGGTAGATTTTTGCAAAAGAAAGAAAGAATGAATTCCATAAAATATGAATCCAGAAGAACAAGTGAAGGCACATCTAGAAGAGACAGGCCTAGAAAGAATCTAGAATAAAAGAGGGATTTGGAAAAGGAATCTGCCTGCTTTGAATGTGGGGAGAAAGGCCACTTCAGAACCAAGTACGCTAAGCTTAAAAGAACCAAGAAGCATAAGAAGAAGGCAATGGTGGCCACCTAGAGCAATACTGAGGAGAGCAGCAGCTCAACTTCAACAGAAGAAGAAGAGGAGACTGCTAACTGTGCATTTATGGCATAAACTAATCCGAGAGCAGAGCAATCCAGAAGAAATATGTCTAAGTAAGATACATTGCAAATCAAAGAATCAGAATCAGAAACAACCAGTACTAAGGTAAACTCTCACTCTAATCCTGTTTCTAACCTTGAACTTGCTAGAGCTTTAGCTATTGTAATCAAGAATGTGTGGAAGAACACAAAAGCCATCAAATCCCTAAGAAGACAAGTGATGGAGCTTGCTGAAGATGGTGAAGCATTGGCACAAGATGTCAATTTGATAAGAGCCACCAAGCACATTGATGTGGTTGAAGAAAACTTCCTGAGAAATCAAGTGTAGATATTAAGTGCTAACTTGATGGGGCTAGAAAGTGAGCTAACTCTGATGAAGGAAGCATCTAGAAGGAGATTAGGTCCTTCACAACCAAGAAGGAATCTAAGGCAGAATACACAAAGAAATCAACATCAAGCTACCAAAGGAAATCCAAAGCCTTCCAACCAGAAAGTGAAGGAGGTTAGCAGGCAACCACAAGCCCAAAGATATACTGCTGCTTAAAAAGGAAAAGCTAAGGTCGTGTACAATCAACAACCTGCCAAACAAAAAAGAAATTATGCAGCAGAAGTTGTACCCCCAACCAGATTTCGGATACACAACGAACCATCTACAAGTGTACAAGAAGTTGGATATAGAGGGAACTATGGGAAGCAGGATCTTCAAAAGATCGAAAAGAAGCAGGAGCAGAATAGACCCATCTTAGAGTGCAGGTTTTGTGGAAGAAACAATCATATTACTAAATTATGTAATCCTTGGCCTAAAATGGTTGATAACCCGAGAGGACCCAAATCTGATTAGGTACCCAAACCCACTTGATCTATTTTGCAGGTATGCCTTAGATCCATAGTAGATCAACACACTTGGTACATTAATAGTGGATGTTCAAGGCACATGACAGGTGATAAGAAGGCCTTCATCACATCAACCCGAAAGAAAGGAGGCAAAGTAAGCTTTGGAGATAATCAAAAGGGTCAGATAATTGGACACGGAACCATTGGATCTGAATTAAAGATAGAAGATGTCTCACTGGTTGATGGACTGAAGTTCAACCTGCTAAGTGTAGCCCAACTCTGTGACAAAGGAAGAAAAGTCACCTTTGATTCCGGAGGTTGTTCAATCTATGATAGTAAGTCTAATCAACTCATTCTTTATGCACCTAGAGTAAACAATGTCTATTCTATTAACATTGGAAATGAGAAAAAGAGTATCTGCTTGGTGTCTAAAGAAGAAGAATCATGGCTATGTCACTGGAGGTGGGGACATGTTAGCATAAACCTCCTATCCAAATTATCCAAAAAGGAATTGGTTGTGGGTTTGCCTAAGGTTGCTTTTGATAAGGATCATTTATGTACTACATGTCAATTAGGTAAATAGCATAAGAAAAGTTTCCCTTCCATCTCTTACATTCCTTCCAAACGAGTACTTGAGCTCTTGCATATTGATCTCTTTGGTCCAATCAAACCATTGAGTTTAGGTAGAAGAGAATACACCATGGTCATTATGGTTGATTACTCTCGCTATACCTGGGTTCTCTTGCTAGCAATCAAAGCTAAAGCCTTTGACCAATTCTCAAAAGCATTCATCCAGATAGAAGTAAAACAAGGCATAACCATTGCACGCATCCGAAGTGATAATGGTGGCGAGTTAAAAAATAAGCACTTTGCTGAATGTTATGATTCCAAGGGGATTGAATATAACTTCTCTGCCCCTCATACTCCTCAACAGAATGGGGTAGTCGAGAGAAAAAATAGGACCAAAGTTGAGATGATTAGAACAATGCTAAATGAGAATTATTTGCCAAAATATTTCTGGGGTGAGGCCGTAAATACAATATGTTATATTTTAAATAGAGCTCTCATTAGAAAGGCCGTAGAAAAGACCCCCTATAATATCTAGAAGGGAAGAAAACCCAAAATTGGGTATTTCAAGGCATTTGGATGTAAGTGTCACATCCTGAATGATAGAGAGCAATTAGGAAAATTTGATCCCAAATTTGATGAAGCAATTTTCCTTGGCTACTCGACAAATAGCAAGGCTTACAAAGTCTTTAACAAACAAACCCAAACTATGGTAGAGTCAATGCATGTAGATTTTGATGAGACTAACCATGAAGGGAAAAGAAGTCCCTCTCCAGAAGATCCACTTCCGGAAGCTGAAAATTGTAGAGAAAAGAGTGAAGCCAAAGTTCCTAATTCTTTCCAAATCAAGAAGTACAAAGAAGAAGATGAAGGAATATCTTTTAATCCAGAAGTGCAATAAGTTGATCTCAACCCACATGAGATAGACTTTGATGAAGGCCAAGAAGGAGAAGTTGTGGCAGAAATGGAACAAGCCCCAACTCAACATGAAGATCTACCAAGGGAAGTCCGGACTCGTAGAGATCATCCAATTACAGCCATTTTGGACAATGTCTAAAATCCAGTCAGAACTAAAGGATAACTCAACAGGATGATGAGCTATGCTACTTTTGTCTCTCTCATTGAGTTAAAGAAATTTTAGCATGATGAAGGAGATGAAAGCTGGATGATGGCAATATAAAAGGAACTAGATCAATTCACTAGGAATAATGTATGGGATCTAGCGCATCTCCAAAGGGAAAGTCAATCATTAGCACCAAATGGGTATTCCAGAATAAGCTAGATGAATCCAGAGTAGTGATGAGAAATAAGGCAAGATTGGTTGCCCAAGACTATAATCAATAAGAAGCGATTAACTTTGAAGAAACATTTTCCCCTGTAGCAAGACTGGAGGCAATCTAGATTCTATGTGCTTTTGTATCATTCATGGGATTCACATTATCCTAAATGGATGTCAAAAGTGCATTTCTCATTGGAGTTATCCAGGAAGAAGTCTATGTGAAGCAGCCACCTGCATTTGAAGACTCAAAGCATCCGGATCATGTCTATAAACTGAAGAAAGCCCTCTATAGATTAAAGCAGGCACCAAGAGCTTGGTATGAGAGACTCACTACATTTCTCATATCTAAGGGATATATCCAAGGTAAAGTAAATACAACTCTTTTCATCAAGAAAAAGAAGGATGATATCATTCTAGTCCAAATATATGTGGATGACATCATATTTAGGGCAACAAATGAGAAGATGTGTGAGGAATTCAGCTCTCAGATGCAGAAGGAACTTGAGATGTCCGTGATGTGGGAACTAAATTTCTTCCTTGGTTTGCAAATTAAGCAAAGTCCAGAAGGAATTTTCATTAATCAATCCAAGTACACCAAGGAAATCTTGAAAAATTTTGAAATGGACAAGACCAAGCAAATGTCTACACCAATGGGATCATATATAGTCCTATCCAAGGATTATGAAGGAGAAGATATTGATCAGAAGCTATACAAAGGAATGATTGGATCACTTCTATGCTTGACTACTAGTAGGCCTAATATACACTATGCAGTCTACTACTGTGCAAGATATCAATCCAATCCTGAGGACTCTTATCTTAAGGCAGTTAAGAGGATCCTTATATATCTTTTAGGAACCACTAAAGTTGGGTTATGGTATCCTAGTAATGGAGATTTCACACTTCAAGGATTCACTGATGCAGACTATGGCAGAGACACTCTTGAGAGAAAGAGTACATCCGTAGGTTGCCATTTCCTTAGAGATTGCTTAGTATCATGGTACAATAAGAACCAAGCTTCAGTTGCTTTATCTACTATAGAAGCAGAATATATGGCAGCTGGAAGTTGTGTAGCTCAACTCCTTTGGATCAAGCAACAACTAGAAGATTATGGAGTCCAATTCGGATGTGTGGATGTAATGTATGACAATAAAAGTGCCATTGATGTGTCAAAGAATCCAGTACTTCATAGCAGGATGAAACATGTTAATATAAGGCATCACTTCATCCGAGATCATGTGATGAAAAAGGATATTACATTGGTGTGCATTCCAACCATTGAACAAAGAGCAGATATCTTTACTAAGCCATTGAGTAAAGATCAATTTGGTAAGCTAAGGGTTGGGATGTTAAATCCGATTTGAAGAAAATCCGGAAGATAGTCCAGAGTTATTTCAGATCCTTGACAAGACAAGGAATCCAAAAGAGAAGAAGAATTGAAGAAAGATCAACTCCGGAGGGAATATGGCCACATCAGCAGTTAGAAAGGACACATGGCAGTAAAGGTGCTAAAAAGTAACTGTTACTTTTTGAATTTCAAACAATTAGTGGGTGCTACACGCGCGTAAAAATTAAAAGGTTGTTTCAATAATAAACCGTTCCCATTCTCTGGTTAAATGCCATTTATCTCTCTCTTAAATATTTAACAACCATCATCAACATAGTTAAACTTAGCAAAATCTGGACTACCAAATTACCCTCACTATGGAAATTTTATATAAACGCCCCAAAAATCCCTTTCTTCCTCATGCAAGTAATTATCTACTGTTACTCTGCAAAAATTAGAACTTTGAACCCTAAATTACCAAATTTCTTCCAAACCTTCAAATGGCACCCACAAAATCTCAACCCAAAGTCATCCTTCCCTCAAAGAACATATTCAAGATGGAGGACCTTGTTGACTCTGAGTTCATTCCAGTAAAGAAAACTGCCTCAGATATAGTCGTTCCTTCAGATTTTTTAAGAGACAACTATTATTCTCAATTAACCCATTCAACTAGCTTCTCAGGGATCAGGGATTAGAAATCGTCCTCACTATGCATAACCCCACCTATCCGGTGTTTATAAAGAAGTTTTATGATAACCTTAGGGCTCACAACTATTATGACGCCCTCCGGACCATTGTGGATGGAAAGGTAATAACTCTAACTCCGAAGTTCTTTGTCACTCATCTCAAAATGAAGAATGATGGAGTAATATTGAGATCAGATGGAGATGAACAGAAAGTTAAGTGTGAACCATTGGAGTGGCTGCCACAAAGGTATTTTGGAGACAAATGATCCATTTATTGGCCAGAAGTCCCAAGATTTTTGCAATTTGTGCTAGCAAAGTTTGTGCTCATTCGGAAGGGATCCTTCACAATAGTCTCCTCATTTCAACACTGTGTTATCCAGCACTGGACTAATAGCACAATAGCCAACATGCCAGTGCTTCTGATTCATTTCATTAGGCAGCATAAATATAGCCATGGAGGACTCATTACCAAGATTTTGGTGGAAAATGGAATTGATGTCTCCAAGGAAGAACCCGTGGATGGGAAGGATATTCTGGAGAAAAACTTCAAAAGCCTATAATTTGGAGAAAAGTGGGATGAACAAAAGGCAATTAGAAAAAGGGATGAGAAGAAACAGAAAAACAAGGCTAGGAAGGGCAAAGCTGAGAATGAACCAGAAGCTAAGAAACCAAGAATGACCAAGGCTAGAGCTTATTAATGGCCAAATCTCCAGCCATAAAGCCAAGAGGAAGACTAATTAAAGCCGCTGATAAGCTAAAGAAACCAGTATATGCGCTTGAACCAAGAGAAATTATTGCAGTAGCTGCTGCTGCAATTAGAGAAGTATACAAGAAGGGGCAGAAAAGAAGCATAAGAGATATACTAACAGAGGAGCATGGGTCTGATAGTGAAAAGACCAAAGATAGGGAATCAGCCCCCAAAAGGCAACTCCGAAAGAGGGGATTAACATTTAAAGAAGATTTGAAGGCAGAGAAAGCAAGGGCCAAACTCCAAATCAAGAAACCTACTACTGACATAACGATCAGGGAACCAACTCCCAAAATTGTCACTCCAACTAAACCAGGGAAAGGAAATGAAATTGTATTATTCACCTAAAGGCCAACACCTGAAGATAATATATTTTCGGAAGATACTCAATTTGATAAAATGATGTCTACTATGCGAGATAGTCAAAACATCAATCTTTTGACCAACGAGTGACCCGAAGGCTCATCCAGTGCAGCAGAATCAAATAGCCCACCCATCCTAATAGCACTAAAGGATCTGGAGCTTCTTAAAGAAGGCAAGTACCAAGATTTCAAGCTAGATTAGGGCCCCTTCCTGATAACTTGCTGAATGCCAATCCAGAAGTGGTAGAGCTGGACAGCCCTAAAGAGGAAATTGGAGGGAATTGTGAGGATAATTCTGCCATTCCAGGACAAGAAATGATCGTGGTTGCAAGTCCTTTACAAGTATTAGGAGCAGAGACTGAGGACAGTACCGTCTACCGGATGGAGAAGTACTGGAGTCTAATGAGGAAGCTAATATTAATCTTCAAACCAACAATCAGGTAATCATTCTTCCACCTATCCCTTCTGCTAATGATACTCCGACTGGTGATGCCATTAAGATAAAGGATAACTTGGGTGCAGACACCCAAACTGCATCCGGGGATAACAAGTCTAACCTGGAACATAAAGTTCTGGAGGAGGGACACAGTCTGAGGGGAATAGTTGGAAGAGGAAAAGTAAGAAGAAGAAAGAAATCCTCCGAAGAACAAACATCCGGATCTAATGACACTAGTAGCAACTCCGGATCAGAAACCCCACTTGTAAGCCCAATCAAAATACCAACTTCAAGTGTCAACCCAACCAGAGCCAAAAAGATCTCCATTGCACTCAAAATACTCCAAGAAGCTACTCATGAGGAACATGAGGAAAGCTACATTAAGTAGAGCGTCCGAAACATATGCAAACACCTAAAATTAGTGGAGAAAGTACTGCTTGTGCAATTTTCTTCTCTGGATGTAAAAGATGAAATCAGGGAACTAAAGGGGAGTGTTAATAAAATTGAGGAGAAAGTGGAAGATTTTCCCACTGCTGATTTGGTAGCAGAGGTATCATTAGCCAAAGTTACTCCAGTCCTAAATGAACTAAAAAGAATTATTGCAGCAGCAAGTAGATCCATAGACCAAACCGATATAATGGCTACTAGCAATTGCACAACAGTCATGGACAAGATCAATTCCTCTTCTATAGATCTGTCCACAGAGCTTAAGGAGTACATTAATAACAAGTTTGAAAGCTTGGAAAAATTCATTCTGGGAGCTGTTAAAGAAGGTGGAAAGGATACTGCTTCTGCACTTAAACTGCTAAATGAGGAGTGGAAGCCATTCATCCAGAAAAAATGACTTGATTAAAGCTCTTCAAAAGGCTTTCCACAAGGATCTCACTAAGCTCAACACCAGTATCCACAATGTTCAAAGAGATATCTGCCAAGATATTGAAGCTTTAAAGTCAAGCACAACTAATCTATCACTCTCCTCATCTGGATCTTCCTCCTCAACCTAGGACAGTCTTTTCATTCCAGTTGTCAATGATCTTGTCAAACACATAGGCGATACCGAATTATTCGGGTATAAGTGCAGTTTAACTCTCCTCAAGTGCATGTTTCCATATTTTGATAAAGATGATCAAGCCCATGCACTAAGGATGATTCCGAACATGATAAAATCCTATAAAGAGCTCAGGGCATTTCTAAAGCCCTATCAACTCCTTCCGACCACTGTTGAAACAATATTTGAGAAGCGCTCCTAAGGAAATGTAGACTATTCTATCTACTCAGAAGCGTGGCAGAAGAGCTGGGTCAAGAGCTAATATGATTGACCTCCAATCAGATGAAAACAATAAGGGGGAGAAGAGCACAACCAACAAAGGAGGCGAGGATATGAAAATAGATAGGTAAATGGGTATTTAGCTATTGATATCATGTAAAACTCTTGTAATAGCTAGCTTTGAAAATTTTCACTTATATGTACTCTGTATCTGGAATCCCGAACTTCATTGATGTTAACCATTGTTAATAGTAGAAGTATATATAGTGGAACACATTTACATAAAAATGCTTCTAAGCACAATCTGTAATTGTACTTAAAAAATAGAGAAGCCAAAAATGCAAAAATATTGGGGGAGTAAGGATGCTTAGATTATAGGGGAGTAAATGTGTAAATGACTAAGTATAAAAAATCATACTTAGATCATATTCCGTTTTTGCTTAAATGTGCTTAGGTTTTTGTTTCCATCAAATGGGGGAGACTGTTTGGAAACAAGGATCCAGAACACAAACAATCTGGATCAAGTTTGAAGTAAACAAAAGACTTAAGTATGAAACGACCTAAGTCACTAATCCGGACTCATATACAAAGCATCCAAAGTCCAAGAAAAATCCAATACAATTACCTAAGCATAAATGAAAGCATCCGGTTAAAGCTTGGAAAGGAAACAAACTTTGAACCATCCAAAACAACATTCGAAAAAACTAATTGCAGAAGCATCCGGAAGAAGACACGTCTGGATATATTAAGTCTCAAGACATGTGGAAGACTTAATATTTCAGACAAAGGGAATGATTCAAAAATTTCATTCCCTCCATTCTTTTGGTCTCCAAGTCAAAAATCCTTTTCCCTAAAGTAAGACAAAAGTGACAGTTAGAAGTTTTTTAAAAAAGGACAAAGGACTGACACCGGAAAGAGAAAAAGGTAACAACATTTTTCACCTAGACCAATAAGAAGGCGCGTGGAGCTCACACCAAAAAGCTACTGGTATAAAAGTTGGTGTATCCCTAAAATACAAGGAAAGCGATCACTGACAACTTTTTAACCTCAATCCTAAGGATTCAAACGGGTCAAAATCTCTATCTAACGGATTGATCAATGGCTCTAGAAGCTCCATGTCTTACCTGATCAATGGTGAAGATTTAGTTATAGCTCATCAACCCACAACAGCTATATTTATGATCAAAGCCTATAAAAGGGAAGCTTCACATGTTGAGAAGTTGTTGGTTGACTTGATAAAGCAATTAACAAGAGAATTTGCTAAAGCAATTAGAAAACATATCACTCCAAGAATAAATTATTTCCAACTTAGTTATAAGGATTCCCAAGTGAGTTATAAACTTGAGGAAGTCCAAAACCAAAATCCTTGAGAAAACAAAGTGTAAAGATCTTCTACTTGGGTGAGTTATGGGATTGGGATATAGCTTAAAGTAGGTGCTTTGAGTAGGATCTCCCTATTGGACTCAGCTTAGTTTTGGGAAGAAATCTAAGTGGTATATCCTTCTAAAGATAAGAGGAATCAGCTAGGAGTTGGTGCTTCTAGTGGCATATCCTACATCCGAAAGGGGTACCATCCGGAGACAAACTATAAGGCTTGATTTCTGCCAGTTGAAAAGAAATCACATTAGTGGAAAAACTCAAAGGAAGGAACCATTGGGGACTGGACGTAGGCGGGGTTGAACCAGTATAAATCTCTTGTGTTCGAATTTTCTTTGCTCTATCTTTAATTTATTATAATTTATATTATTTGCATAATTCGGATCCAAAATATCTGGAACATTCAAAAACGCTACACAAGACTTTTTGAAAGACTGTTATTTTTGTGAAAAGGGTCATTCACCCCCCTCTAACCTTATTAACATAAGCACAGGGACCAACACTAGAGAGTATCTTCATAATTCCACCTTCTGCTTGTACGATGAAAACTTCTACTTCTAAGGCTCCCACATAAATGAGATTCATTGATAAATCTGGTACATAGTGAACTTCCTTCAATGTTCTGATTGATCTATCTTGATTCTTCAACAATATGGAATCAATCCTATCTGTGATAATAGGGATATCATTTGCTGCATACACTACTCCATCTTCTAGTTCTTTGAAATTATAAAGCTGCTCTCAATTAGGATACATATGATAACTTCATCCATAATCAAGAATCCAAACACTGGAAAAGCTGGTAGAACTTGATACAACAAGTGAACAATCTGAGTCCATATCATACTCAGCCACCGCAACAGTCTTTCCTTTGTCAGATTGGCCTCTCTACTTCAACTTTCAGGACATTCATTTTTCAAATGCCCTTTTTCTCTACAAAAGGTGCATTTATCTTTGCTTAACTTAGACTTTTCATTTGATCGTCCCTTCTTTCCTTTCGCATGGCTCCCTAGTCGTCCTCTGACAATCAAAGCTTCAGTCTCCCCATTTGAGCTATCCAATTTATCCTTCCTCCTCAGTTCATAGCTATACATAGCTCCACAGACTTCACTGAGAGTTACATCAGCCTTCCCATGAAGTAGAGTCATTTCTAGGAACTCAAACTCCTCTGAAGGATCCCAACAACATGAAGGCGCATCTAGGTTCAATAAATCAGCAACTAACTGATGAAAACTCGTGATGTGATCATTCATTGTGGTACTAGGAGCGAACAACCGAAACAGTCTTTTCTTCATATAAAGCTTATTTCGAATGCTCTTCTTTAAGAACTTCTCCTCCAATGACACCATTAATATATTAGCTGAAGTCTCTTTGAAAAATGCATACTTATACTCTCTAGATAAGCACGACCGAATTATACCATAAGCCAATCAATTGGGGGTACTCCAGTCTCCTTCTCTTCATCTAGTTTCTCTTTTTCAAGTGCAATGTTCAGACCCTATTCAAATAGGGCGTCCTGAAATGCACTTTTCCACATGCCAAAATGACTGCTACCATTAAACATTTCCACCATCACTCTCGAATTTACTCCAGTAACTCTCTGAAAAATACTTTAAGTATTTAATGTGGATGCCTTCATTGCAAATGGATTCTCCAATTCAGCCAAACCGTAAAATCGCAAATATTAATATTACTTAAGTGTGCTAGAAAATTTCCCAGGTAATTGGTCGAGTCACAAACGGTTTCAGTTAAACACCAATTTCCTTAGGCTCTTATCTCTTGATGACATAATGTTTCCGTTTACTCGGGACTATACTATTATTATTGTAGATTTTAACAAAAGATTGTTATAACAATAATTTTAAATTTGCTAAATGCCAATTAGACTACAGGATCGGAAGTAGGAAAAACTTTCTGATGTGCCGGCGTAGTACACCTACGGTGCACAGAACATACTAATTTCTCCTTAAACCAACGCTTTGATACCAATTATTGTGAAATGACTAGCAAATTCAAAACTAATGCCAAAACAAAACAAAAGAGAACACCAACAATTTAACGAGGTTCGACCAATTTTTCCTACGTCCCCATACACTACCAAATTAATATTTCACTCAAAGAAATATTACAAATAGAGAAGAGAAAGAAGAACAAAGCCTTAAGAATTGAAAGACATTTGATTTTGGGATGAAATTAATGGATGCACAAATGGGGTATTTATACAAAAATTTATCACCTTCCACCAATATTTTACCACCCAATTAATTAAGCAACCACCCTTTTAATTAGTCTCTAATTTAGTTTAGCCAACTTATTGACTTAGTCCATGAGTGATTTTGTCACCAATTTTACAAATTCATCTTTTATACTCTATAAAGAAAATTTTCTTTCTTCGTAATGATCCACTTATATTTTCATCAATACTTAATCTCTTTCCAAATTAATACAAGGTGGATTTGAATTTTATAATGTTCAAACTCTTTAAAGTTGTACATTTCAGTTAATCTTAACCATCCATTGAGTTTTAATGATCCAAATTTTATTGTACTGTGGACCCTACAAACCACTAAAACTGAATTTGGACCATTAAAACTCAATGGATTATTGAGATTGATTGAAATGTATAACTTTAGAGAGTTTGAACTTTAGAAAATCCAAATCCAAGGTAGAAAATGATTAGTACAAAAAAGGGGAGAGTAATAATTAAATTTTCACTAGGTTTCTCCGTTTTCATTAATTATCACTTATTTGTATCTCTATCACCTTAAAGTTTTAATTTATGCGTTCCCAGTTGTTGTTAAAGTTCATGGAGTTGGAAACTATTTAAAACCATTTATATGATTCTTAAATTTAGTTTCCCTTAAATTGTTAATTCTACGTTCTCTTGAATATATAAAAAAAACTAAAATGAACTTATTGGAGTATATATTTATAGTTGAACTAAACTGCTTATTTTTGGTAAAGTAAACTTTAAAAAAGTATTTTGTGGTTTCATTCATTTTTAAAATGGGGTATGTAGATTTTTTTTTTCGAAAAGAGGGTCTGTGGTTTTGCACTGTTAGCAAATAAGGGTTTTTTTCTCTAGGGTAAACTTTAAAAAAGTACTATATAGTTTCACTCATTTACAAAACGGGGTCTGAGAAATTTTTTTTTTCAAAAGGGGGTCTGGGGTTTCACACCGTTAGCAAATAAGGATTTTTTCCCTAACACCGTAAAAAACTGCTGACGTGGCATGGGTATTTTGGGTAAGTCCACATTTTACTCCTTTTCACCGTTCATATTGATGAACCCTGATTCCCAAATTCAAATTTCAACAAATTTGGCTTTCTTTATCTCTCTTCAATGGCTTCTTCTTCAAGAGAGAACATTATAGAGGTGTCCGAAAGAGGCCACGTGGTCATTATACCGTCAACATACGCGACCCTTGGAAGAAGACTCGTGTTTGGTTGGGTAAAGTTGACACACCAAAAGAAGCAGCTCTCGCTTGAGTTACAATAGCGCTGCTCTTTTCGAGGAATCAAAGCCAAAACTAATTTACCTGCTCTGGCCACCGCACTTACCCTTGACCACAACTCCTTATCTGATTCTCACCATCGCTGGTCCTCCTTTGACGGCTGTGAGCACGGGGCTTTTCGGTGACTCTCGGAACGATGATGACTTTTTGCTCTAACCTACTTATAGTCTAGTTATTCCATTATTTTAGAATCGAATCGCGTTTGGCAAGTACTTTGTTGACGATTTTGAAACCTTTGACCGCGCTTAAAAATAATCAAATCACATTTAAATATAAACCTTTGTACTTTCTCGCGTGCAGTAATTTGTTTTTCCGTTTTCCTTAAAACCCAATCATTTTTAGCAAGTCCCGGTATTTTTGTTGGATTCTTGACTCTTTGAGGTTTCCGGAATATCAAGAATCGCTAAAATTGGATAACCGTGGTGGAAGTTATGAAAATTTGAAGTTAAAAGTCCGTTGATATTAAAATACAAAAAATATAATAAAATGAAAAAAAATGATAATGCTTTTTCTCGCCGGAGCCACCGCCGGCGGCGCTACCACCGGAGCGGTTAACCGCGCCACTAACGCGGCTAACCGCTCCGGCGGTATGGTGATCGTTGCCGTGGCAATGGTCACCGTGTGGCCATCATGGCCTCATTTTTTTAGGCCATGATGAGGCCACATTTTAACCGTGCCTTTTGACAGGTTAAAATTGTGGCTGGCACGGTTACCGTGCCATGGGCACGATGACCGTTGCCATGGCAGCGGTAACCGGGATAGCGGCAACGATCAAAATATGACCGTTGCACGGGCTGTCCTGCTCGTCGCAACTCCTACACTTTCTCTCTTTTAACCGGATTAGATCGATTTTTTCAGCAAATTTTAACAATTTGAAGGACTAATTGAGCTATTTGGGTTGGGAAAAGTCTACATAAACTCAATAATTTGCCAGGTTTCAGGACTTTTCGCAAAAATTGAAAGAAACTTAAATTTGCTAGAATCCTAAGTTCTAAAGTGAGAAAGCAAGAGAAAGAGGTAGAAATCCGGGTTAATATACATTAATCTGGATTCTTAATCGTTCTTGAGCCTAATCACTTAGGTAAAACGCTTAAATCACCTAGAAATCTTAAGTTTAAAGTGATTTAAATAGGTTTTTAGTGATTTTCGTCTCAAATATTACCTAAATCGTCGCTATTTCTCGTCACTATTTCGTCAGATTTTCGTCACAAATCCGTCACAAAGCTTGCCAAACGACCGGTTCGAGTCTTAAAATTTGGATTCACGGCCTCTAGGTAACAAAACTGAGTTCCATTTTATTTACTTAATTTATTTAGTTTATTTTGCTGCCATATTGGTTGTTTTTGTGCTTATTTTCTGTTCTCCTTCGGTATCTTTACAAACACTTTCACCGGTGTTTTTGGGTTCTTCTTTTATCCCAAAGTCAAAAAATTAAAGTTATTGAGTTGTTTTAAGTCCAGATCTACTAAAATATTGTAGGGATCGACTTGAAATCCCAATAATCTTAAGTTTTCGGGTGTAAAAATATCAATTTCTCATCCGTTTAGCATTTTTTCGGTCTAACCGCTCCGGTGGACATTTGACCGCTCCGGCGACACGGTCACCGTTGCAACGGCAGCGGTCAAATGCCCACTCCAACGGTCAGAATGGAAAAAATGCCAAAACGTCCCCGTTTTGTGTTTTTGGCACTTTTTTTTTATCGTTTTCTTGCATTTTGACCCCGATTTTCACCCGAAAAATTTCTAACAAAAAATATTTCAAATTCTATAAGTATTTAAAATTAATTTTAATTTGCTTTTTGAATTTTATTTGTCATTTATTTGGTTTAGCACTTATCTAAATGGCTAAAAATCATGTTTTCACTAAATAAATCTAAATAAGTATTTTTACAACATTAAAAAATCCCAAAATAATTTCAGTAATTTTTTATTATTATTTTAGGGTGTTTAGTTGATTTAAAAAATATTTTGAGTTGTTTAAACATTTAATAAATACCCGAAAATTGTGTTTTGTTCTCGAAAAATAAAAAAAAAGCTACGTTCCTTTGTTTGATTATATTTATTGTTGTTATTTATTATTGCATCGTTTATGATTGGTAGTATATATTTTATCTCGCTTGGAGTCGGGTCCGAGTTCGTAAGCTCGGTTAAAACCCGGTTTCGCCCTTTTCTTTATTTATCGGTTTATTTATTTTCTAGCATTAGAAAAATGTATAGGTATTTGTAAAGCTATGTAATAATTTATTTCTTGCATTATTTACCGCTTTTGTGTGATGTATGGCATATAAATCGAAAACTCCAAACATTAATTGGATTTAAATCGCATAAGAACTGAAGTCGCGTTTATTAAAATGTAAACGGTTTGATTTAAAAATTTAAAAGTAAGCAACATCATCCAAACTTGGAATCTTTATTTTAAGGTACGGTCCAACCACGAGGGGGGAATATTATACCCAAATTCCCGGTGGAGCTTAACCGGGTTGCGACTTTATCTTAAAATACGGGATTTCAAGTCTCGTATCCCTTAACATGCAAATTGAACTTAAATTCAACATTAATATCAATTTCATCAATCAATTGTTTTACCACACTAAAATAAGGATCGTCCCTTAGCATGCTTCACAGCGCTCGTTGTTTTCTCACCCCCCATGCTACGCATCTCACGCGGTCCTCAAGGGAGAGAAAAAGGTCGCTAGCTCACAGTGGCGACTTTGCTGGGGATTTTCTGTTAACTTAAAATTTGAAAATAGCTCTCATTTTTTAAATTTGGTTAAAGGATTTTGATGATGTGCTTAAATCGTTTTTAAATCAACGCTTTATTTCTTATGCCTTTTGAATCCACCGATTAGCTAAGTTTTAAGGTGCCATTTTATCACCCTCGTGAAGCTCACTTGTATACCTCATGCCCACCAGGAATTGGGGATATTTATGGGTGGAACACTCGTTATAACCAACGTGTAATTCTCGTGGTCGTACTCACTTGAGGAGTGGTTGAGTTGCTCGAAATCAAGGCAAATGAGACCCTTTTACAGTGTCATCCCACGACACCAGCAGTTTGAGACTATGAATCGCGATAACTATAGCAATAGCAACTTCCCTTTAGACTCACTAAAAAAATTTAGATTTAGATCTCATACTCTCTTGCCGTTACTTAGCGCTAGAGTTAACCCCAGATTCCAAATTGGCATTGCACGGGAGTCATAAGGTTGGGAGACATTTATTCGCTTTCGTGTGCTACTTGTGTTGTGGTCATGCATACGCACTTCATGCATTACCTCTACTCCCCCCTCGCTTGAAGGGGGAATTTAACAAAATGTCTGAGATCTTTTGAGTCCCAATGCCCTGTATCTAGTTCGCTAGGCAAGGCGAGGAATTCGCATGTCTCCCGTATTTTGGGGTTAAGCTTTGTATCATAAGCTCTTCTATTCTCTACCTCTCTAAACCACCCATATATGTGGCATTCATCACTCAGATTATTATGTAATCATCCATTTCATTCATGGTTTGATTTGAGCTGATCATCTTCCGATTTCTCAAGTTAGGTCAAGACATCCTCGTCACCGTAGTCATCTTTGGCTCCGTCTTCATTGCCATTTGGTTTGCCGACCAGTGAGTTCAGCGTCAGAATTAGTTCTTCCTACCATGACTGATCCGCTTTGAATGATATGCCTCATGAGAGTACTCCTTCCCCTTCTCCCTTCCCACCTCATCAGAGTTAGGGTCGGGGTCAGTCTCAGATGGGTGTAGAGTTAGCCAATGCTATAGCTCAATTTCTTCAATCTGATCTCTTCAGAAATGACATCCAAGATCAGGTTCGATCGGCTCTTAGAGAAGAAAGGAATATTCAAGGACCATCAGGGTCATTTTCTCAAGCTCAGGGATAGTATGGGATCATTCAGAATAGGGCAGTTCAAGATGGTTCAGGTTAGAATAGTTTGGATCAGATTTCATCAGTTCAAGCTCTGCTTATCTTTCAATCGGTACCACCCATCCGACCTATCCATCAAAGTCACTTTCAGTTTGGTCAGAGTTCCTCTCAACCTCCCTTGTCCTTTGCTCCACCAACCTTTGGCTTTCCTCCTCCAAACCCGAGGCCTTCCCCTCTAGCTCCTGCTTTGCTCGCTTTCTCAGGGGGTTTTTATGAGCCGATGACCCCCGATCCCCCGCCCGAATGGTCAGCTTTAATGGTCTTTAGCGTGGGGTGGAGGAACAACGTGCACTATGAAGTGGGCCAAGGGATGATCCTTATTTTTGCATGATGAAAATGAATAATGAAAGCAATGTTGAAGTTGAAATTTAGTCCGACTAATGGGTTAAGAGATACGAGACTTAGAATCCCGTATTTTAAAATAGAGTCGCCACCCGATTAAGCTCCATCGGGAAATTGGGTATGATATTTCCACCAGGTGGTTGGACCGTACCTTAAAACGGAGATTCTAGGTTCGGATGATGTTGCTTACTTTTCAATTTTTTATCAAGCTGATTATATTTTGATAAGCGTGAACTTAGTTCTTATGCAATTTAATCCAATTATTGTTTGGTGTTTTCAGTTTATATGTCATGCATCACACGAAAAGCAATAAATAAACAAAGCAAGAAAATAAAATTATTACAAGGTTTTATGAATACCTATACATTTTTCTAATTCAAGAAAATAAATAAAGCGATAAATAAATAAATGAGTGAAACCGGGGTCTTAACTGGGCTTACCAACTCAGATCCTGCTCCAAACAAGGCAATATATATATATATAAGAGTAATCACAAATAAAGCATGGATAAATAAATGTGGAAAATAAACACAAAGCATGAAGAAAACGATATTTTTGGATTTTTCGGGACAAAAACAAAATTTTCGGGCGTTAATTAATTATCTAACAACCTAAAAAGGGTGAAATAAATTAAGTAAACATCCTAAAATAAGATTTAATGTGTTCAAAATATTTTTAGTATTTTTAGTTGGTGGAAAACAAATTATTTAGATTTATTTAGCAAAAACGCTATTTTTAAGCCATTAAAATGCATATTAAATCAAATAAAAATAAATTAAATCTAAAAATAGTATAAAATAAAGAAAAACAAATTTCAGATCAGCCATAAGTTTTTGGAAATTTTTTTGGGTTGAAATCGGGACTAAACTCATTAAAACGACGAAAATCGGGTCAAAAACAACCGAAACGGACAGTAACCAACAGAATAAAAAAAACAGGGACCGTTTGGACATTTTTTTCTAGTAGGCCGACTTAGTGAGGTAGTAGGCTGACTCAGCAACATGGTAGGCTGCCTCAACGAAGTGGCCTAGATGGCGATCAGTCGGCCTTCGTCCTACAGAAGTGGCCTGTCGGAAAAAGTGTCTAAATAAGCCGGAATCGACCTTTGTGTGCCTGAAAACCCGAGATTACTAAAATTTCAAGTCATTTTTGACCTGCTACGGTAGATTCAGACTTAAAATGTTTAAATAACTTTGGTTTTTCAGTTTGGGGGAAAAGAACTCAAAAAGTCCGACAAAACGACGATTGGCCGCTTGAGCGTCCCGTAGGCCGACTGGACGAAGCGATAGGCCGACTCAATGAAGCGGCCTAGGTGACGTTCAGTCGGCCTAACGTTCGCCAGAACAGTCAGTCGAATTTTGACAGAGAATCACAAAAAGGACGATTAAAGGGGACCAAACACCCGGAAAATAACCGAAAACACAACGGTAATAACAAAAATAAATAATAAAAGAAATAAATTGGAACTCAGAAAGTTACCCAAGGGCTGTGAATCCACTTTCGAGACTCGAACCGGACGTTTGGCAAGCTTTGTGACGGGTTTGAGATGAAAACCCAACGAAACAACTGATTTAGCAAAGGATTTAGTGATTTGTGAAGAAAAAGTCCCTAAATCCTATTTAAACCAATTTTTACCTAATATTTCTAATAGATTTTAGTGTTTAAGCTACAAGATTAAGCCTAAGAACAACTAAGAATCAATATTAGAGAGGATTAAACCCGGATTCTAGCTTTTCTTGAGCTTTCTCTCTCTAGTTCTTCCCTTTCTCTCTCTTGTTCTTGTATTTTTTTACTAAAATTCCAGCCAAAGAAAGAGGTCCAAAAGTCCTCCAAATTTTATTTTTGAGTCGTATTTATAGCCCTTTCAAGTTTAAAATATCCAAATTAATCCTCCAAATGTCAATATTTGACGGAAAAGACCCAAAACCCGACTTTTTTGGCCAAGAAAAACCCGGAAAAATCTAAATAAAGGAACCCTACACAAAAATCGCGCCATATACGTGTTCGGGCCAAGGCCGCATCAGGTGATGTGGTAGGCCACGTTAGCCATGCGGCCTACCACGTGGCTGAGGCGGCCTGCCGCATGGACCACATGGCCTGGCCTTCCGTCGGCGGCACCGGCCGCCACCGACAGATCGGGGTACCCTAGGAAAAAAAAGCAAACAGGGCCCAGCTCGCCGGGCCTGAAATGCGAACAAATTACACTATGGGCTTTCAAACGGGGTGATTCTTGACATTTCGAAAAGCTCAGGGAACCAAGAATCCAACGATGCAAACGAGACTCGCTGAAAATGTCCGGATTTTTAAGGAAAAAAAATTGCGGAATAATTAACTACGCGCGAGGGGGAAAAGAAGGTGATTAATAACTTAAAAGCGATCTAATTATTATTATAATCGGGGTCAAAAGATCTCAAAATTCTCAACAAAGAACTTGCCAAACGTGATTCAATTCTAAAATAATGGAACAACTAAACTGTAAAAGGTTAGAGTAAAAAGTCATCATTGTTCCGAGGGTCACCAAAAAGTCCGTGCTCACAGGCTGACCCTCCTGAGACTATCATTTGAATGGTAAATGTGATCTCACGAAAGAGCGAGGGATAGGAGGTCATACCTAACTTGCGGATTCTTTAATCGGATGTCTACTGGGATTGCCATAAACAGTCCTATCAAAAACAAAATTGAATTAGAGATTGATTAGGTATTACCTTCGTTGCCCCAAACGGTTCTGGGATAGATTGCTGGTTGCTTTGGGAAAAAAGAGGAATAGGAATTAGTTGTCTACTGGTGGTATGGGAACGCACCATCAATGGACCTATCAAGGATTAGAGATTGAATTGGTTGTCTACTGGTGGTTTGGGGACACACCATCAACGGACCTATCAAGGATTTGAGATTGAATTGGTTGTCCACTAGTGGTTTAGGGACTCACCATCAATGGACCTATCGAGGATTAGAGGTTGAATTGGTTGTCTACTGGTGGTCTGGGAACATACCATCAATGAACCTATCAAGGATTTGAGATTGAATTGGTTGTCTGCTGGTGGTTTGGGGACGTATCATCAACGGACCTATCGAGGATTAGAGATTAAATTGGTTGTCTACTAGTGGTTTGGGAACTCACCAACAACACACCTATCGAGGATTAGAGATTGAATCGGTTGTCTACTGGTGGTTTGGGAACACACCATCAACGGACCTATCGAGGATTAGAGATTGAATTGGTTGTCTACTGGTGGTTTGGGTATGCACCATCAACGAACCTATCAAGGATTAGAGATTGAATTGGTTGTCTACTGGTGGTTTGCGAACTCACCATCAACGGACCTATCGAGGATTAGAGATTGAATCGATTATCTACTAGTGGTTTGGGAACACACCATCAATGGACCTATGGAGGATTAGAGATTGAATTGGTTGTCTGCTGGTGGTTTGGGAACTCACCATCAACGGACCTATCGAGGATTAGAGATTGAATTGGTTGTCTACTGGTGGTTTGGGAACTCACCATCAATGGACCTATTAAGGATTAGAGATTGAATTGGTTATCTACTGGTGGTTTGGGAACTCACCATCAACGGACCTATTGAGGATTAGAGATTGAATTGGTTATCTACTGGTGGTTTGGGAACTCACCATCAACGGACCTATTGAGGATTAGAGATTGAATCGATTATCTACTAGTGGTTTGGGAACACACCATCAACGGACCTATGGAGGATTAGAGATTGAATCGATTATCTACTGGTGGTTTGGGAACTCACCATCAACGGACCTATCGAGGATTAGAGATTGAATTGGTTGTCTACTGGTGGTTTGGGAACTCACCATCAACGGACCTTTCGAGGATTAGAGATTGAATCGATTATCTACTGGTGGTTTGGGAACACACTATCAACGGACCTATGGAGGATTAGAGATTGAATTGGTTGTCTACTGGTGGTTTGGGAACTCACCATCAATGGACCTATCGAGGATTAGAGATTGAATCGGTCATATCGGAGACAGCGGGAATGTCGAGAATGCCAAGGGCTTCACTGAGGAATGCTGAGAACTTCTAGCGAGGTCGGACTGGGATTTACTTGGCTTAAATCTCATGCCGGGAATATCAAAGGTAATCCCCGGACTAGAATGCATACCAAGAATTTATCTGGAAGGTGCCGAGCACTTCTAATGAGGTTGGACTGGGATTTACTGAAAAGTGCCTGACGAGGCCTGTTGGACCAAACGCATTGTGCCTGCCACAGGAATTTTGAGATATTAGGGAGAGATATGACCTGTGCTTTTGTTGCTTAATTGATTTTGCCAAGATAAAAAACTTTGCCCCTTCAATTAAGCGACATAAAAGGAAGAATGAAACTGAAATAAAGTTGAGATTTCCGAGAGTCTAGAGAGATTGTCGAGGTCGAGCGCTGAGTTTGGCTGATATGCCCCTGGGTATTTGCATTAAGGTGCCCCTAGGTATTTTCATTGAGGTGCCCTTGGATATTTGCATTGAGGTGCCGCTAGATATTTGCATTGAGGTGCCCCTGGGTATTTGCATTGAGGTGCCCCTAGGAGAAGCTTCTGATTTCTGATTTTAGGATACATCGGGTTGGTCGTTCTTCTGAATTGCCCCATGGTGTGCCTATCAAGAAGGCTTTCAAGCATTAGTAAGCTATGTAAATTGCATTTTTATTGCTTAATTGATTTTGTGGACTAAAAATTTTTGCCCCTTCAATTAAGCAATAGAAACGGGAGAAAAAGAAATAAGAGTTGAGATTTCCGGGAGGCCGGAGAAATTGCCAATGTTGATCATTGAGGCTAGCTGATGTGCCCCTGGGAGAAATTTTATCTTCAAATGTAGGACAGAAGATAATTCTGAGATGACCCTGACACAGGTTCTTGCTTGGAGGTCGAGTGCATAGCCCGATGATATTTTTCCTTACATTATTTCCTGTGGAATTAAGCATAGAATAATAGACATGAATAATATGCATGAATGAATGAATGCATGAGAAACTCGAACTGGTCATCTTCAAGCTGACTGATTAACTTGCTTGATTGACTTTGCTCAATCTGGGGAAAGATCGACTTGCTTAAAAAGGGAAGATACATGGAATTATTTTGCGGTACGGATAAGACAAGAATGTCCTTAGAGGAGGGTTTTGCATAGATTAGGTGAGAATGCCCCTGGTGGAGAACTAGGGAAGCTGCGGTGAATCAACTGCAAATTGATTACTGGATCAGGCATGATGGAGACAAAGGGGTGCACGAAGCAGAGCTCAAGATTCTGGATAACGAACGACCGGGCGATACCACTATCAATGAATTCTACCAAGGATGGCTCCATAGGATTAGGATATTGTGAAATCAAGATGCTCGACTGTAGTCAAGAATTGAGTGGACACGGGCGGAGGATGAATCTAAGTCCTTTGAATTTATTAGACCGGTGAACATATTCATGCATTCTGTTGCTGATGGTGATGATATAGATATCTCGATGTGGTCGATGGCAGTCATTCATCTTCGGTTTTGGTTATCTTAATATATTTTTTTTGCATAGACCTAGATATTGTGTCGGGCCCATCAGACTTGCTCATATTTTGCTTTTGAGTTCTAATTTTTTTGCCTGGGCTGCCTTTTTCGGGTTTTCGATCCAGAGAACTATCCTGACTTTTGCATAGACCTTGATTCTTTTCAGTCCATCAGGATTTTTGCCTTTTATCTTTATCTTTCTTTTCTTTTGAGGAATTGGGTTGACTGCACAGAACCCTATGTTTGACTCATCTGTTGCATTTCGCCTTTTGGGCCCAATAAATTCATTCAAGCACAAACATAAAGAATTTAGTAAAAGTGACATTTTCGTTAAATGAAGTAAGTTTGAGTACCTAATGATGATAACCATTTCTATTGACCCAAACTCTAGTGTTAACTAGCCTATGAAGGTTTTCTAGTCAACATACTCTCATGACTCACTTTACCCTGACTTTTTCCTAGGCCGTCCTTTTCGGGTTTTCAGCCTAGCGGGTCATTTCACACCCTAACTTTTGCCTGAATGGTTTGTAGAATACCGATCAATGGGGTACACCCTAATTTTTGCCTGAGCAGTAGAGGGCCACTAATCGGGTGATTGATTTATATATGCTTTTTATGTGCTGCTTTTCTGGATTTGATTCTTTTGGTTAGACATTATAACACTTCAACCTAATTTGATTGATAGGGTTTACGAACTCATTACCATTGATAATCATGCCCTTTGGATCGGACGTATTTCTAAATACACAAAGTCCTACCCAGTCTGGTTGGAATTCCCCCCTTAGGTCAGTGTTGGCAGGCTTTGCTTGCTTCGAAATCAGATCGTTGGCCTTTGGCGATGCCTCTAACGCTTGACTCGGTTATTGTTTAGCCTCGCTATGCGCTTTTGTTATATCTGGAGACCGCTTAAGCTGCTGAGGCTGTGCCTCAGTCCATGGGGGTCCCTTTGACATTGGGTTCAATATGACTCTCAGTTTTAGTTGTCCCACTAGCTCGTGGGCAGTGCGGTGAAGATTTGCGGGGCTCAGATCCAAATTTTTGATCAATCAGGGGTTGCCCCATGGGATTGAAATCCATTATCCGAAATGACATAATGAGGTAGGCTGTACTGAGGGAAGATGTGTTTCTCAATGAACTTGGCCATCTTCTCGGTGATAATGTTGATGAAAAGGGTCGACTTCCCCTTACGCTGATAAGGGTCGAATCTTGTCGATCATCGGTAGCTGCACAATCAGTTCGCATATAGTCGCGAGGCCGACGATGGACCGATTAACATATTGGATCTATCCAAGGAATGACTGAGCTTCTTTTACTATTTTAGTCATGGAGATGAGATGCTCGGGAATCCAATGACAAACCCTAGGAGTTTAGGCATGACTAGGTGAAAGCATTATCATGATCTTTAAGCACTTGTTATCTCTCATTTTCTTCCAAAGGTATTAGAGAGTGGTTGCCATTTTAGATTATCATCTGTTCTCAAACTTATTTTAGTTAAAGAAACGTTATGAATATTGAACACATTATGCTTATGAAAAAAATGATTGCATGGACCCATCGAGCGAAACATCAAACAGATAAGCAAAACTGAGAGTCTTAAATTAAAGTGCCTTAGAGGCAGAATTGTTCACATCAAAACACTACAAACATAAAGAAAGAAAATTACATCATAGAAAAATCATCCTCCACAGGCGAAAGGTCTTAATTGGTAGAGTCGGTAGGCTAATCATCCTTGGTAGCTTCCATTAGGGTGTCACTCAGGATGATGCCCAAAACCTTTGTATGCTTAACTGATAACTTTTCTCCTTCATCCGCTAGAGACATTGCGGTATTCTTATCAGAGTCGCCGACAGAAATGGCTTCCATAACTGGGTCGGGTGAATCAGAAAAGACCATTGCCAACACAAAATCCTCAGATAGACCTGAATTGATGGCGCTCACTTCATCATCAGAGCCTAGCGATGGCTTGTCCTCAGTTTCGGTCTTCCTCGCAGGCTTATCCATTTTTCTTTCTCTTACCAAGCGCCAAATAGCCATACCTAAAGGCCTACATTAATCTGTTGTGTGTCCCTTTTGAACATGATAGTGATAAAAGTTCCCTTTCTCCTTGGGCATAGGAGGACGGTACTCATGAAGAGGGCTAACCAGGCCTTTCTCTCGTAATTTGGCAAATATGATATAGAGAGGGAGCTTCCATGGAGACACGAATGCCCTCTGACCAGGAGCCCGAGCGGGTGTGGTTTGCACTGCAGAAACACTCTCTTGATCGATAACTTGAACTGTGGGTGCCTTTTCCCCAATTGGGGCCGGAGCAAATTCCAAGGATTGAGAGTTATTGGCCTTGAGCCAGGGTTTGCCACTCGGCTTGCTAGCCCTTTCCTTTTCTTCCCGGCGCTCGATCTTTTCAGCTTTTTCAAAAACCATTTAATAGGACTCAAAAGAGTCGGTCTCCATCTCTTTCCAAAAGAATGGGAGAGTCCCATCAAGCAATTTCGGGATCATTTCTTTAAGGCTGAGCTTTTGCTTCAAGAGGACCTGAGTGGCCATCCATCGATTGTAATAAGATTTGAAGGCTTCACCTAGCTTTTGCTTGACTGCCTCAAGATGTTGAATGGTAGTCTCCATTGTAGAATTAAATCCACAGAAGGCAACCAAAGCTTCAGATAGGAGTCTCCAATCCAGGATTGTGGACTCCGGAAGAGTATTGTACCACTCGAGAGCAGGGCCTAAAAGGGTACACGGGAATAATTCGGACAGTACCTTATCCCCAATCTTTTGGACTCGCATGATTCACTCATACATAATTATATGGGACTTAGGGGGGCCTTTGCCTGAATAAGAATCCATTTGGGGCATTGAGAAGCTTTAAAGCACCGAATCATCACTTCTTACTACTTCCCTATCCTCGCTCCGGCTTAGAAATTGCCTGAAGAAAGCTACCATTTCGGGCGTCACTCCTGAAGGTTGTATGACTTGGTCACATGAAGATGACCCGAACTAAAAGGGCAAAGGCGACGGGGTCTTGATCTGGGGCCGAGAAAAAGGATTATGTGGGTAAGTGACCATGTGGGGAGTGACCACAAAGCTAGGGGGTGAGGTTATGAAAACATTCAGCTGTGCCGGAGGAACTACAAAGCCACTCGATGGGACTGTCATCTGAGGAGTAAATCCCCCTGAGAAAGTGGGGAGAATAGGAGATTGGGGAACAGGCCTCAAGTGTATAGGGGGATAAAAACCGAAGGTTGGTGGAGCAGATGATAAGGGCAGCTGAGAAGAGCTCTATCCAAACTAAAATTGGCTTCATTGGAAAGGACGAACTAGAGGGAGCGGTGGTACCAAAAACTGATTCTAAACTGGTGGAGACTGAATTGTCTCCCCTAGAGCTTGAAAAATAGGCCCCGCTGACCTCTGAGACTCTCTTTCCACCCTGAGAGTGGATCTAACCTGCTCTTTAATAGTGGCCCGAAATATATCCGATTGCAGGAACATAGCCATAGCATTTGCCAATTCGGATCCCAACTGAGATTGGCCTTGGATTTGTCCCTGATGAGGGGGAGAAGTAGAAGGGGAAGGAGTGCTCTCATGAGGTGCATCATTCAAACGTGGATGAGACATGGTCGGAAGAGCAGATTCTGATATTGAATGACAAACTAAACGGTGGCCGAATTGCAACCAAAGAGAACTTCGGCTGTGAGGATGCCTTGACCTAACTAAATAAACCGAAAGATGATCAGCCCGAATAGAACCACGAATGAGATAACATAAATATTCAAGTGATGAATGTTATACATACGGGTGGTTTAGAGAGGCAGAGAGTAGAAGAGCCTATGATGCGAAGCTTATCCCCAAAATATGTGAGATGTATGAATTCCTTGCTATGCCTAGCAAGCTAGGTACAGGTCATCGGGACTCAAACGATCTCAGGCATTTTGTTAAATTCCCCCTTTTGAACGAGGGGAGAGTAGAGGTAAGCGAAAATCAAAAATAAAGGTCGGCCATAGGCGGCCTATGCATGAGCTTTGCATGAATGAGCATAACACAAGTAGCACACGAAAGTAAATAAACCTCTTCCAACCTTATGACTCTCGTGTATTGCTAATTTGTAGTCTGTGGGTAACTCTAGCGCTAGGAAATGGCAAGCGAGTATGCGACCTAAATCTATACTGTTCCGATAAGCCTAAAGGGAAGTTGCTATGGCTAGTAATATTGTGGTTCATAGTCTCAAACTACTGGTGTCATGAAACGACACTGTAGAAGGGTCTCATTTACCTTGATTTCGTGTAACTCAACCACTCCTCAAATGAGTGTAGCAGCGAGAATTACACGTTGGTTGAAACGAGTGTTCCACCCACCAATATCCCCAATTCCTGGCGGGCATGAGGTATACAAGTGAGCTTCACGGGGGTGATAAAATGGCACTTTAAAACTTTGAATCTAACTAAGCGGTGGATAAAAAGGTATAAGAAATAAAGCGTTGATTTAAAAATGATTTAGGCACATCATCAAGATCCTTTAACCAAAGGTTGAAAAATGGGGGTGATTTTCAAGTTTTAAGTTAAAGGAAAATTCCCCAGCAGAGTCGCCACTGTGAGCCGATGACCCCTGATCCCCCCGCCCACACAGTATGCTTTAGTGCTCTTCGGCGTGGGGCGGAGGAACAACGTGCGCTGTGAAGCGAGCTAAGGGATGATCCTTATTTTAGCGTGATGAAAATGAATAATGAAAGCGATGTTGAAGTTAAAATTTAGTCCGATTAATGGGTTAAGGGATACGAGACTTAGAATCCCATATTTTAAAATAGAGTCGCCACCCGGTTAAGCTCCATCAAGAAATTGGGTACGATATTTCCACCGGGTGGTTAGACCGTACCTTAAAATAGAGATTCTAGGTTCGGATGATGTTGCTTACTTTTCAATTTTTTTATCAAGCAGATTATATTTTGATAAGCGTGAACTTAGTTCTTATGCGATTTAATCCAATTATTTTTTGGCGTTTTTAGTTTATATGCCATGCATCACACGTAAAGCAATAAATAAACAAAGTAAGAAAACAAAATTATTACAAGGCTTTAGGAATACCTATACATTTTTCTAATGCAAGAAAATAAATAAGGCGATAAATAAATAAATGAGTGAAACCGGGTCTTAACTGGGCTTACCGACTCGGATCCGGCTCCAAACGAGGCAATAGATATATAAGAGTAATCACAAATAAAGCATGGATAAATAAATGTGGAAAATAAACACAAAGCATGAAGAAAACGATATTTTTGGATTTTTCGGGACAAAAGCATAATTTTCGGGCATTAATTAATTATCTAACAACCTAAAAAGGGTGAAATAAATTAACTAAACATCCTTAAATAAGATTTAATATGTTCAGAATATTTCATGTATTTTTAGTTCGTGGAAAACAAATTATTTAGATTTATTTAGCAAAAACGTTATTTTTAAGCCATTAAAATGCATATTAAATCAAATAAAAATGAATTAAATCTAAAAATAGTATAAAATAAATAAAAACAAATTTCAGATCAGCCATAACTTTTTGGAAATTTTTTTTTGGGTTGAAATCGAGACTGAAAACGCATTAAAATGACGAAAATCGGGTTAAAAACAACCGACACGGACCATAAACAACAGAATAAAACAAACAGGGACCGTTTGGACATTTTTTACCAGTAGGCCGACTCAGTGAGGCGGTAGGTTGACTTAGTGAGGTGGTAGGCTGACTCAGTGAGGCGGTAGGCCCACTCAGCAACATGGTAGGCCGCCTCAATGAAGTGGCCTAGATGGTGCTCAGTCGGCCTTCGTCCCTCTGAAGTGGTCTGTCGGAAAAAGTGTCTAAATAAGCCGGAATCGACATTTTTGTGCCTGAAAACCTGAGATTACTAAAATTTCAAGTCGTTTTCTACCCGTTATGGTAGATTCGGACTTAAAATGTTTAAATAACTTTGGTTTTTCAGTTTCGGGGAAAAGAACCCAAAAAGTCCAAGAAAACGACGATTGGCCGCTTGAGCGACCCGTAGGCTGACTCAATAAAGTGGCCTAGGTGACGTTCAGTAGGCCTGACGTTTGCCAGAATAATCAGCCGGATTTTGACAGAGAATCATAAAAAGAGGAATAAAGGGGACCAAACACCCGGAAAAATAACTGAAAACATAGCGGTAATAACAAAAATAAATAATAAAAGAAATAGATTGGAACTTAGAAAGTTACCCAAGGGCCGTGAATCCACTCTCGAGACTGAAACCGGACGTTTGGCAAGCTTTTTGACGGGTTTGAGATGAAAACCTGATGAAACAACCAATTTAGCAAAGGATTTAGTGATTTGTGAGGAAAAAGTCCCTAAATCCTATTTAAACCAATTTTTACCTAAGATTTCTAATAGATTTTAGTGTTTAAGCTACAAGATTAAGCCTGAGAACAACTAAGAATCAAGATTAGAGAGGATTAAACCCGGATTCTAGCTTTTCTTAAGCTTTCACTGTCTAGTTCTTCCCTTTCTCTCTATTGTTTGCGTATTTTTTTTCTAAAATTCCAGCCAAAGAAAGAGGTCCAAAAGCCCTCCAAATCTGATTTTTGAGGGGTATTTATAGCCCTTTCAAGTGTAAAATATCCAAATTAATCCTCTGAATGTCAATATTTGACGGCAAAACTCGGATTTTTGGGCCAAGAAAAACCCGAAAAAATCTAAGTAAAGGAACCCCGCGCAAAAATCGCTCCTGACGCGGCCTAGCCCCAGGCCACGTCACATGGAGCGGCCAGATCTAGGCTGCATCATGTGGCAGGCCGCGTCAGCCACCCAGCCTACTGCGTGGCTGAGGCGGCCTACTGCATGGTCCACTCGGCCTGGCGCGTGGACCACATGGCCTGGCCTTCCGTCGGTGACATCGGCTGCCGCCGACAGATCGGGGTGCCTTAGAAAAAAAATTGCAAACGGGGCCCGGCTCGTCGAGCCTGAAACGCTAACAAATTACACTATGGGCATTCGAACTGGGCGATTCTTGACATTCCGAAAAGCTCGGGGTACCAAGAATCCAACAATGCAAACGAGACTCGCTGAAAATGTCCGGATTTTTAAGGAAAAAAAATCATGGAACAATTAACTGCGCGCAAGGGGAAAATAAGGTTATTAATATCTTAAAAGCGATCTAATTATTATTATAATCGGGGTCAAAAGATCTCAAAATTATCAACAAAGAACTTGCCAAACGTTCTAAAATAATAGAACAACTAGACCATAAAAGGTTAGAGCAAAAAGTCATCATCGTTCCGAAGGTCACCGAAAAGCCCGTGCTCACAGTTTTACTCCATAGATGATTGTACCTTCAAGTGGTTTTACCCTTCCTCCGGCACCCCGAACGTTGTTTTCGCCCTCTCCACCTAGTTTCATGATCTCCCCAAGGGGGACCATTTATCCCCCACATCCTTTCGCTCCTAACTTACAAATTCATCCCCAGGTTGAGATTCCAACTCCTCCGCCATTTCACTTCGGGGCATCCTTAGTGCTCAACGACCAGGTCACACAACCTCCGAGTGTGACACCATGCGACCAGGTCACATAGCCTCCAGGCATGACACCCGAAATGGCAGATTTCTTCAGGCAATTTATGAATAAGAGAGAAGATAAGGAAGAGGTAAGAGATGATGATTGGGGTACCCAAGAATTTGTCAATGCCCCGAATGGAAGCTTATTCAGGTGAGGGACCTCCCAAGTCCAACATAGTGATGTATGAGCGGATCATACGTATCCAGAAGATTGGGGACAAAGTTCTGGCTAAGTTATTCCCGTGTACCCTATTAGGACCTGCTCTCAAGTGGTAGAATATGCTCCCGTAGTCAACAATCCTAGATTGGAAACACCTATCTGAAGCTTTAATTGCCCACTACGGTTTCAATCCCACAATGGAAACCACCATTTAGCATCTTTGTGAGCACGGGATTTTGCAGTCCCTTTGGCAAGACGATGATGATGTATACCCGATTTTATTCCTCGTAATAAAAATTCTTTTCAGAATTTTTTATGAAATTCTCTATGAATTTTATTTTTAGAGAAATCTAGTTCGACGTGTCCTGTAACACATCTGGGGGTAGCTCAGATGGATGATTTGCACCTAAAAATAATTTAGTCCTAAATACCCATTGAAATATCCTTAAAATTCAAAAAGATGTCTATTGACCTGCTTTTGACCCCTTTTGGAAGCTTTTTGGGCTTGTGGGCCTGTTGGTAGTCAGCTAGCAGGAAGTTGATGCTACCGGCGGCATCACCCATTCCTTCGACGGTATTGTTCATGCCACTGGAGGCATGGCCTAAATCAGGCTCTACACAGACAGCTTCTACTTCTTCCTTTGACTAGCTCTTTTTTGTAATTTCAGTGAAACTGGCTAAAATACATTGGAGACCACCCTTTTTTACCTATAAAAATAGGCATTAGGGTTTCTAAGAAGAGGGATAACTAAAATCTAGAATTTGAGAGGTTTTAGAGTGAGAAAATCTCTTCTAGTGAGATAAAAAGTAGAAAAGGTAAGAAAATGGATTTTAGTCAACTTTTCTTGGTTTTTCTTCTTTGATTCTCTTAATTAAAGCTTAAAATCCATAGACTTTAGGTTAAAATCAACTTAATAGGAATTTGGAGACATAAATCTTTAAATTTACTACTCAAATCATCATCCCGAGCTCCCTAGAGGTGTCACACAGATCACGTAGATTTACGGGCCTGAGGTAAAAATTCTGAGTCTCATAGCACTTTGGCTTTCATTTTGCTTATTTATTGTGTTTTAGTTGTTATTTGTGCCTAGTTTTGGGTTTTGGGCACTTTTCGGGCAAAACGGCTACTGCAAGAAACTGAATCCGCCGGAGGCACTTGAAACCACAGGCGGTATCAACCATGCCACTAGCAGCATCGTTGCTGCTGCCAGTGGCCTCACTTGCCCCCAGTGGCCCCATTTTCTTGTAGGACCCTTTCTTTATGGTATCCAGGAAGTCATGCAACCTACCTGTGTAGTTGATACCGCCAGTGGCATCATTGATGCCGCCGGTGATCTCAATCATGCTGCCGGCAGCATGACCTTCTAGACAGCAGTTTTGTTTTGTTTAATTTTTCGGCCTAGTTTAAATTTCCAAAGCTAGGGCATACAGTGCAATGGTGAAGGTCCAGGACCTTCTGAAAACAGACCCCACCCTATACCATGTGGCATCTTCACTAATAATCTCGTTAAAATAAAAATCGAGTCTAAAATATGAATATAACGGGATTCTCTCACAAACGCCGTTTAAATCTCATATCCTTTAACACCTAAATTGGACTTAAAATTCAACATCAACATTAGTGCTTTTATCACACTAAAATAAGGGTCAATCCTTTGGCATGCTTCACAGCGCCTGGTACATTTCCACCCCCTGTGCTATGCATCTCACTCGGTCCTTGCGGGCAGGAAAAAGGTCATCCGTTCACAGTGGTGACTCTGCTGGGGAGTGATCTCTTTAAACTTAAACTTAAATTTTTTAATAAGTTTAAAGGAATTTGATGATGTGTTGAAATCATTGGCCAAATTAAAACTTCATTCTTTTTTATAACATTTTATCCTTAAATACACGCATATAGATAGTTCGATAATTTTTAGATGCCCCATTTTACCCGAGAAGCTCGCGAAAGTATCACTCATGCCCTGTTTGGAATTGAGGATGCCTTGCTGGTGGATCACTTACTTTAACCAACACATAAACTCCTACAATCGAACCTATTTGGGGAGTGGTTGAGTAACTTGGAATCAAGGTAAACGAGAACCTTCTACATCAATAACCTTATACCAAAACTACGCTAGAAAAAGCCTTAGCACTTCATAGGATTACCAAAATAATGAAAATGATTGGGACGCACTTTTTTCACCACTACCGGCGAAGAAGCCAAACTCCATCCTTCTAAAGAGGGGTCACGCGGGAGTCATAAGGTTGGAAGTGGGATGTTTTTGTGAGCTATATGCTATGTGCTCATGCATCACCCATGCATCGGCTTTAAGAGCCAAAGTAAACTAACTTACCCTTACTACTTCCACTCACGGAAGAAGTTTAAACAACATGCATAGGACTTCTTTTGTACCTCCGTTTTGTCACCACATATCACTATGCGTGGCACGAAGAACAAATGTCCCACGTATGTTGAAGGGATAAGCCATCGCATCATCGTTAACCACATTTACATGCAGCCATACATGCCATGCATCGATTAGTGCATATGACCATTTACCCATCCATAGTATCACATAACCCATGCATGGTCTAATTCGCTACATGCCGTTTCAGCTAGGAGGAGGTGGAATTATTGTCATACCCCAATTTGGAAAAGGCCAGAACACCGTCTGATTCATCATTCTCTCACCCCAGTTGTTACCACAAAATTCGAGGGGGTTTCGTATCCCAAATCTAGCGGGGAGTCAGATTCAGATCAGGTTCAGTTGGTTCAGGATTTCTTCCAGTTAGCTATGTCTTTTTCGAGCAATGGTGAAAACCCTCCTCCGCTCGAGGAGCAAGTTGAACCAAATCCCACCTTGGGAGTAGCATCTCAGCCCCCTCATGGTTTTGACTTTACCAGTGTTATGGCCCAATTTCTAAATTCAGATGCATTCCAAGCTTCTATCCAGAACACTGTCCAAGCAGCTGTTAAGCAAGCCCTCAATGATAGAAATTCTAACCAGGTTTCTGAGTCCGATATGCAAGCCCAGAATGGTTTGGTACAGGTGTTGATCGGTCCGGTAGGGATGAGACCCATTGCGCCAGTTTTTAAACCAATTCCCTCGACTCAGCCTATAGCAAGCCCATTTTAGTTTGGGGCAAACCTCTGCTGCTCCATCAATTGTTCCTTTCAACCCGAGACCTTTTGCTCAAAGCTTGGTTTCTCTAATGTTCATACATCAGTTGTCAGACTCTTCCAGCAGGTTAATCCAGCCATCGTCCTTTACTCTTCCTCAATTCATCGTAACTCCCAAGGGTACTGCCTACCCTTAAAACCCCTTTCAGCAGCTAGACGGTCCCTCGTCCTCCACCATCTCCTCCAGCCAACAACTAGGTCACATAGCCTCCAGGCGTGATACCTGAAATAGCTGCTTTTATTTGCCAAATGATGGCCTCTTCGCTCAATGACCAGGTCACGCATCCTCTGGGTGCCGCAACTCTCTCTCAGCCGATCAACGACCAAGTCATGCAACCTCCAAGCATGACACCAGAAATTTAAGCCTACATCAACCATCTCATGGCTGCCAAGGAACTTGAGAGGAGTGAAGAGTGGGTCTCTGACAACTTCACCATGCCAAATAAGGCTTATTATGATGGTTCTGGTGCAACTGCTTCCCATATTATAATGTATAAAAGAATTATGCGTGTAAAGAAATTAAGTGATAAAGTGCTTGCTGAAATGTTTCCTTATTCCCTTTGGGGCCTTGCTCTTGAATGGTATCATACCTTACCTCAGCACATTGTCACAGACTGGAAACTTCTTTCCGAAGCTCTGAACGTGCACTATGGCTTTAACACTATGATGGAGACCACCCTCCAACATCTTGAGGGAGTCTGCCAAATGCCTAATGAAACATTCAAACAGTACTTTAACCGATGTATGTCAACTCAGGTTTGAATGAAATCCAAGCTAAGCCTCAAAGAGATGATTGTGAAACTCCTAGAGGGATCTCTTCCCCTTTTCCATAAAGAGATAGCTACTGATTCATTCCTCTCCTACAAGGTTATGTTTAATAAAGCCAAGAAAATTGAGTGCGAGGTAGAGCTAAAAAAAGATGAAAAAGTAAGAAAGTCGTGGTTTAGAAAGAATAATGATGCTCAGCCCTGGGCTCCGGCACCTGCTAAACATAAAGACCTAATGGCAGTTCAGGTAATTTCTTAAACCCTTGCTGCACCCCTGGTAGTCACTCCAACTCTGCCGATAGTTGCTGTAGTTCAGCCTCCTCATCCTCCTTTTATTTTTTGCTAATCCGTACAAGTTGCCCCTTTGGGTTATCTTTCAGTGTTTAAGGGAAGCGGGTTTCATCCAGTCCCTTCAAGAGTACAAACCACCCAAATCTGAAGATAAGAAGAATTTCTGTAACTACCATATTTAGGTGGGACACCAAACCAACAATTGTAAAGCCTTGCTTTCAGCTATTCAGCATTTGTTTAGTGAAGGAAAGATTGTTGAACCTGTTAAGGTCCCAAGCACCATGAATAACCCCCTGCCTAATTTTGGGAACAAGGTAGGAATGATCCAGTCTGGCTTGTCTGAAGCCACAATCTTTGAACTAATCACCCAGGGTCTGGGTAGCAGTAATTTTATTTTGGTTATCGGGTCCGGTCTCTCATCCAACTCTGTCTTTGATCTGATTAATCAAGCCAACCCGAGAGTTAATTCAGTTCAAGGTGTGGATGTTGAACCTAAGAAAGAAAGCCATAGAACTCAGCCGTTTGTGGCTAAGCGAATGAAAATTGAGAAAAATCCGCTATTCAGCGTAGATTCCTTTGTTTTAAAGGAAGACTATTATGATAAAGATGAGGGAGTAGTCGAGGAAGCCAAGGCCATAAGTGCCAAATTATTCAAGGTTGAGTCACCCTCTAATGAGAAGCCAAAAGAACTATTCAGGGTTGATCAAAGCAAACTTTTCAGCGTGGATGGGTATGAGTTGCAGAACCCAGATTCATATTCTAAAGTGCAGCAATATCTATTGGAAACACTAGCCACTAAGAGTATCTTGCTAGATAATATTCTCAACATTACTTGAAGTGGCCATGTGTATCGTCTTGAAGACCGATATCTCCGCTTGAACAAAGACTCAATCCCTAACAGGGTAGGAACCACCGCAAGGCCCCCTTCTCCACCTCCGGCTACTCTGACCAGTCTCGAGGTTGATCCTCTCATTACTTAGCTAAAAAATATGCAAGCTCGATACAGTATCTGGCAGCTGGTAATAGACTATAACGGGCATCGTATGGGATTAATTAAGCGTCTCCTCGATTTGGAAGCTAATCTAACTACTTTGACTGTTGAGATGTGCGCTGTGGTTGGAGAAGGTATCTGCCCGAGGAAGGAACCACATATTGTGTTTGACCATTTTGATCTCTCGCTTGAAGGAAAGGATCATAATAGGGCCTAGTTCATCTTTATCTAGATCCTCGATAAGGTTATCCCCTGTGTCATGGTGGATGATGGCTCTACCCTAAATTTGTGCCCTATGAAAGTCCTTCCTCACCTGGGACTATCGGAAGAAATGCTTGTGAAATCCAGTACTATTATTAGAGCTTATGATGATTCAAAGCGTAGTGTAATTAGGGCCTTTGAGACGGAAGTCACTGTGGAATGTGTTATGAGAAATGTGTGCTTCGCTGTACTTGACATTCCTGTTACTTACTCTCTGTTGCTCGGTCGACCATATTTCCATGCCTTGGGTGCAGTTCCCTTCATGCTCCACCAGAAAATCAAGCTCATTTACGATGACAAATTGGTAACTATCCAGGCCGACCCCGCTTCCGTTGTGGCTGTTATAGAACCTGAGGCTAGATTGGAAGGAGGTCTTCAAATTGTTATAGTTAGTAAGGCTGAGAAATCTCCTCCCCTTTGGTACAGTTATCTTCATGCCAATATGGGTAAACTAATGAAGAAGTCTGGTTATAAGCCTGGTAGAGGCGGCAGAATGTATGAGCAAGGAATTGTCGAGGCTTTGGAGCCAAAGGTATTGGTCTGCTAAGCTAGATTGGTGTATAAGCCTAGAAAGCGTATCACCGTGTTCCTTCCTGCTACTATATTTGAATCTAAGGCAAGAGACCTTACAAAGGAGAACCTGAACCGGTCGAGCATGATGGAAAATATGGCCTAGCTTTGAGATCTTTAAAGATGTCTATGATTTTGAGGCTGGTTGTATGGTTTTTTCTATTGAACCCGGACCCACTTAGCCTATTACACCAATCAATGTTATTTCTGATAAGGCTAAGGAAAAAGGTAAGATGTATCACGAGGATGAGTCTGGGGGAAGTAATGAAGAATCTGTCGATCTAGAGATTGAAGATGTTGTTGCAAACATGACCAAAGCTATGACATTGCTAATGAAGAAAGGTTGGAGGGGTGAGAGTACCGGGGAAGGTATTGCCATGACAGAGATAGTAAGGAAGCTCGCTAGGGCACTCACCGAGAAAGTCAACCTATCCAGGGAACCATCGGTCACCGCTGCCCAGAAGGCTACTCTAGAACATATCCTAGATGCCATTCTGACAGACACTACAGAGGGTGCTCCTCCTGTTGTTGTTGCTACTGAAGCCCCTCCGCCTGTGGAGGAGGATATCGATGATGTAATTCTTAACATTTCTAATGTATTTGACGCAAATAATGTCGCCTACAAGGCTTTTAATGCGATGAATGACTCTTCTTTTGCTTACTTGTTTAATATTTTTCCTGATGGATCCATACATTCACATAACAATACGCATAACGTTTTGGCATTAGCGATACATCTTTAAGTGAAATAAACCTAAGTACAAATTATAATCCTAAAATGGTAACCATTTCCAAAGATTTAACTCCTGAGGAAAAATGTGAGATCATAAAAGTACTTAAAGATCATGTTAACGCTTTTGCCTAGTCATATGAAGATATGCCTGGGGTTGATCGATAAATTGCAAAACACAGAATACCCACCGATCCTAAATTCAGGCCGGTCAAGCAGAAGCACCATCGTTTAAGACCAGAATGGGCAGATCAGGCTAAGGTGGATGTTTTGATGTTGATTGAAGCTCGATTCATCGAAGTTGTGGAATATCTGACTTGGTTGTCCAATATAGTTATGGTTCCAAAAAAAGATGGTAGGGTCCGGGTTTGTGTTGATTTTTGAGATCTCAATAAAGCTTTATCGAAAGACAATTTCCCGTTTTTGCACATCGATGTCCTGAATGGGGGGTGTATTGCTATAAGGTAATGACATTCGGGTTAAAAAATGCATGAGCCACTTATCAGTGCACCATAACTGCCCCATTGCATGACATGATCTATAAAGAAGTGGAGGTGTATGTGGATGATATGATTGTAAAGTCTGCCACTCGAGAAGAGCACCTTGCTATTCTCGATAGATTCATGACTCATATTGAAAAGTACAATCTCCACCTAAATCCAAAGAAGTGGGTGTTTGGGGTTACCTAAGGCAAATTGTTAGGGCATGTGGTTAGTCAGAAAGGAATTAAGATGGATCCGGACAAGGCCAAAGCCATTAGGGACATGCCTCCACCGAAGACAGAGAAGGAAGTCTGATCGTTTCTTGGGCCCTTACAGTATGTCAGTCAGTTTATTGACCACCTCACTACCATATGTGAACCTATCTTTAAACTGTTGAGAAAGAAACAACCAGTGGTATGGAATGATCAGTGCCAAGTGGGTTTTGACAGAATCAAAGCTTATCTTATAAACCAACCCGTTTTGAAACCTCCCATCCAAGGGAAACCACTAATCCTTTACCTTGCTATTGAGGAGTCTTCTATGGGAGCAATGCTTGTCCAGGAACATGATGATGAATGGGAACACGCTATCTACTACTTGAGTAAGAAGTTGTTGGATTATGAAACCCGGTATTCGATTGTGGAAAAGACTTGCACCACCATGGTTTGGCTCACTAAGAAGTTGAGACATTAATTCCAATCTTATAGGGTCCAAGCCGTGGCCAAGATTAACCCAATGAAGTATCTTTATCAATCCCCCACTCTAGCTGATAAATTGTCCAATGGTTGCTTCTCCTATCCAAGTTCAACATTGAGTATGTGTCCTAAAAGGCCATTAAGGGGTGGGCAGTAGCTAAATTTCTGGCTAATCAACCCCTTGACTCTGATTATGTAGAAAACTTGGAGTTTCCTGATGAGCAGCTTGCCTTTATTACAATCCTTGAGCATGTCTGGACTATGTACTTCGACAGTGTTGTAAACCGATGGGGAGCAAGCCTTGGAGTTATTATAGTCACCCCGGACAATAAAATCATTCCATTGTCTAAACGCTTGGATTTTGTTGTTACAAACAATAGGGCTGAGTATAAAGCATGTCTATTTGGTCTTGTGACTCTCCTCCAGGATGGGGCCTGCAGGGTATCTATCATCGGCGATTCGGCTCTTATCATCCATCAGGTTGTCGGAGATTGGGAAATTAAAGAAGAATCTCTCTGTCCTTATGTCGAGGATGTACGCGAATTATCTGAAAAGTTCACCTCATGCATATACCGCTATGTTCCTTGGGATGAGAATCAAATGGCTGACTCTCTAGCCACCCTGGCTTCCTTATGGCAAGGACCCCAACAACAACCTATCTGACCTTTAGTTCTGTTATCCATTAAGACCCCCTACCATGCTCAGTTAGTTTGAACGGTCCTCGCCCACTCATCCAAACCTTATTGGTATTCTAACATTGTCTAGTTTCTCTAAACCGACCAATATCCTCCGGACTCTTCTGACTCGAACCGTACCACCCTTAGGCAGCTCGCTATCTAGTTGTTATTGTAGATAATGATCTGTTTAAGCAAACCCACGACGGTCTACTGCTCTGTTGCTTAATTAAATCCGAGGCTCATAACATAATTGACTAAGTCCATGCTGGTGATTGTGGCCCTCATATGAACGATCTTGCTCTGATAAAGAAAATTCAGCGGTTAGGATATTTTTGGCTCACCCTCATGGCCGATTGCATCGCCTAAGTCAAAAAGGTGCCACCAATGCCAGGTTTACGGAGATATGCAACAACTACGCACTGAACTCCATCATTTATCTACTCCTTGGCCATTCTCGGCGTGGGGAATAGACATAATTCGTGAAATTCACCCTTCTTCAATAGATGGGCATAGATTCATTATGGTAGCAGTAGATTACTTCTCAAAATGGGTAGACGATGAATCCTACACCAATGTCACCGCCAAGAAGATGGCTAAGTTCATAGAGAAGCATATTTTCACTCGGTATGGACTTCCACATCATATAGTCTCAGACAATGGGGTACAATTTCAAGGAGAAACCGCTGATCTAATTGAGATATATGGGATTGAACACTATAGATCTTCTCTATATAGACCACAAGCTAATGCAGCTGACGAGGCAGCTACTAAATCGGTAAAGAAGATCCTTTCTAAGATGATAACCGATTACAGGGATTGGGCGGATAAGCTACCTTTTGCTATTTAAGGATATCGCACCAGCATCCGTACCCCGACTAGCCAAACTCCGTTCTCCCTAGTCTACGGAATGAAAGTGGCTTTGCCAGTTGAAACCCAGGTAACCCCTTTGAGAGTCGCTCTAGGGGCTAAGCTGAAAGAATCTGAATGGACTCAGGCGAGGTTTGAATAGCTAAACATGATGGATGAATAGAGGTTAAGAGCTCTTGATAACCTCTAAATGTACTAATAGTGCATGGCTCAATCCTACAACAGTCGGGTAAGACACGAGAACTTTCCCCCTGAAAGCTGGTGATCTGGTCCTGAAACAACTGAAATCTTCTACCACTGATGCGAGGGGAAAATTTAGGCCAAAACTGGGAAGGACCCTATGTGATAAAGAATATGCTTAGTAAAGGGGTGGTTAAGCTTATGGACATGGATGGGAATGAGTTTGTGAACCCCATAAACTAAGATAGGCTTAAGCGTTATCATATCTAATTCAAAAGAAATAAATCAAGAAAAGCAGCACGCAAAAAATAGATAAAACAAATCACCCACCTTTCAGTCTTTTACTAATCAGGCAAAAACTAGGGTGACAATAAACGGTCGGTATTCTGCAAACTAGTAGTGCAAAAATTAGGGGATGAGACAAACTCGCTAGATTGAAAACCTAAAAAGGGTGATCTAGGCAAAAATTAAGGCATGTGAGCAAAGAGAGAGTGCCTTCTAGAAAACCGATCTAGGCTAGTTGGCACTAGGAGTTAAATCAATGGAAATGTTAATCAAACATCATGTACTTTGTTTTACTTTAATTAATGAAAGTATCTCTTTTGTTGAATTCTGAATTCTTATGCTTATGTGAATGTTGTATCCATACAATTAAAATAGCTGAAGTAAGCCTAATGCAGAGTTCACGTTATTCCAAATCAAATACATAATAAATAAAAATAATTTGGAGGGATTGAAAAGAGCAAGGTCTATGCAAATGTCAGAATAAGTCTGCTGGATTGAAAACCCAAAAAGGGCGGTCTAGGCAAAAATTAAGACAATGTTTGATAGATTGAAAACCCTATGGGGTAGTCTATGCAAAAGTTAGAACCAAATAATGTTGGTCCCCGTGAGAGTATTTATAAGGGCAGAGGGGGGTGAATGGCCTTTTTCGCGGAATTTATAGACTTAAAAAAATCTTAGTGTAGTGTGTTTGATTAATGATCTGAAAGATGGTTCCGGATGATGAATATAATCTGGAGAATGAATATGGATGATGCAAATAAGTGAAATATAGTAAAAGCAAAAGTGAATCAAATGAAAGCTTTTATACTGGTTAGGCCCGCCTACGTCCAGTCCCCGGAATTTCCTTCTTTTGAGCTTATCCACTAGAGGACTCCTTTTAAACTGGTAGGAATCAAGCCTTACAGATTTGTCTCCGGATGGCAGCCCCTTTCAGAAGTAGGATACACTACTAGAAGCACCAACTCCTAGCTGAGTCCTCTTATCTTTAGTAGGATATACCACTTAGCCTTCTACCTTGAATCTAAGCTGAGTCCTACAGGGAGATCTCACTCAAAGCACCTACTTCAAGCTATATCCCAATCTCCCAATTCACCCAAGTTGGAGATTCTTACTCTTTGGTTTATAATGAAGGGTTGGTTTTTGGAGTTCCTCAAGTTTGTAGTTTCACTTGGGAATCCTTACAAACAGATTTTGAATCAAAGGTTCTAGGAGGGATTATCTTGACTGATTGAATGTGTGTTGCTTTGTTACTTGCATTTGTAAGTCAATCATTTAACCTTCTCATTTGGTGAAGAGCTCTTTTTATATGCTTTGATCATAAATGTAGCCGTTTGTGGTTGGTAAGCTTTCATTCAATCTTCACCCTTGATTAGGTTATGATGTGGAGCTTTCGAATTTGTTGATCAGTCCGTTAGACTGTATTTTGATCCGTTTGAATTCTTGGGATTGATGCTGGAAAGTTGTCAGTGATCATTTTGTTTGTCATTTTGTGATACACCAACTTTCATACCAATTGTCATATAGCATGAGCTCCACGCGCGCCTTTATTGGTCTAGGAGAAAAAGTAGGTTGCTTTTCTCTATCCAGTGTCAGACCCTTTTGACTTTTCTCTGAACTGTACAAGCTGTCTTTTTGTCTTTGTCTTGGGAAAGGGATCTTTGACTTTTATAGATCAAAGAGGCAAAAGGAAATGAAATGTATGTTTCAGTCTTTCCCTAGTTTTCTGATAAAGGTCTTCCCGGATGTCTTTTGGACCTATATGATCCGGATCTTTCTTCTGGAGATAGCTTCAATCAGTTCTTCTAGATGCAAGTCTTGGGGGACAGAAGTTTGTTTCCTTTCCAAACTTTTTTTGAATGATTTCCTCCATTGCTTAGGTTTCTGATTTTGTCCAATAAGTGTTCTTAGCTTTGTTCGGATGCTTCCATTTAGATTTAAGAAAATTACTTACATTCGTTTTTGTTTCTTTCAAACTTGATCCGGATGGATTTTAAATTTTATTATCCGAATCATTGTTTTCCAACAATCTCCCCCATTTGATGGAAACAAAAACTTAAGACATTTAACTTTTAAGGTACTCCCCCATGAGTTTAGTATCCAGGCTACCCCTTAATTTTATGACTTCTGCTTCTAAGTTTGTTGTAGTACAATTATAGATTGTACTTTAGAAGCGTTTGTTTTGATAGTTAAGAAATTTTCCCTTTATATATACTTTTGCTGTTAACAATGGTTAACATCATGAAGTTCAGTGTTATAAGATACAAAAGTACATATAAAGAGAATCTAGCTATTACAATTTTATCTAGCTAGCTTAACTATCTCTCTGGATGGATCACTTTTTCGGACTTGTAGTGTTTTTCCTTTCCCCTTTCCATCTCCTTGTTGACTTTGATCTTCTTCCTCCCCCTTTTTGCTTCCATCAAGGGGGTCAATGACCATATAGGTACATTTATCCCAAGATTTCTGCCAGGCAGAGGAGTAGATAGAGTAGTCTTTATTACCTTTGGCTCGCACATCAGTGATCTGATTTACGATAGGCAAAGTCAAGTAGTAAGGACGAAAGGCCCTCCAAAGCTGATTATATGATTGTGAGACTTGAGGGAGAATGTGCAGAATCTGCTCTTGGTCCTTGAGATCAAAGTAAGGGAACATGGCCTTGGTGAGTATAGTCAAACCTTTTTGGCTCATAAACCTTGAATCCCCTATAGCCAAAACCAGATCGTGTAGGATAGGAATAAGCTAGCATTCTGGAGTATCCAGAGAAGAGGAGGATCCGGAGATGGATAATTTGTTTATTCTGATTTAAAGAGTGGTGATTTCATAATTGGGGCCCTTCCGGATGTTGTGGAGAGACTCCGTCTGATCTTTAATCTATTTGAAGACGGTTTTCTTCCACTCAGTTATTGCCTGTTCAATGCTGGAGTTCCTTACTTGCATCTCATCACCCATATCATCAAGGATCTTCTCTTTTAGTTGGGGGATGGTTTTGTCTATGAAATTTGCAAGCATTTCTTAAGTGACTTGCTGATCAGTTTCCATATTCAGTAAAGTCGGTTTTAAATTCCTATCCTCTATGAATTTTGACAAGTTTTCAAACTTGGTGTCAATGTAGTCCTTGAGTTCTATGGATAGGTCAGTGGTAGAGGAGGACATTCTTTCGAGCATTATTGCATAGTTATCAAAGGCCAAGGTATTGGCTTGACTGGCATTGCGATTGGATTGAGAGATGCTTTCCTTTATCTCATTCAAGAGAGGCTTAATCTCAAAGAGGGAATCTGCCGCCAGAGTTCATGACTTGTTGCTCAATTTTGGGGAGGCACTTCAACCTTTCTTTGATTTCACCTAAATCCTTGTGGACCTCTTGATTCTACTTTTACATGATTAATTCCTTCTCCACAGCTTTGAGATGGGTGCAGATGGTCAGGAAGCTCTTCTTGATAAAACCCTCTTCATAATGCTCAAGAGTTTCCTCCTGAAGAAGTTTGAGAGCGACACTGACTTTGGATTCTTTGGAGTTTTCATCAGGGAGAGTCACTAATTTTGTGTGAGGAAGGCAGTGTGGGGAGGTTCCAGATGAGCTGGATTCATCTTCGGAGCTTGAACTACTTCCGAAGGGGCTACCATCTTTCGAATGTGAGCCTCCAATTGCTTCTTCTTCTCCACACTTGCTCATATCTCTTTCCTCTGGAGAAGCCTCGCCCTCAGGATCCAATTCAAAAGTGTGTCCCTTGGAACTCAGAATTTCTCCCTCCTCTAGAGCTATTGCATCCAGGTTTGGCACTATATCCTTATCTACATTATGAGAGATTGTAGCTAAGTTATGCTTTTCATTTTCAGAAGAGAGATGAAGAAGATTGAGGGTTACCTTAATGGTTTATAGCATTTGATCCTCATCCCTTCTTTCTTCTTCCGGCCTTTCCTCTGGATGGTTGGAACTATCCTCAACCACCCCTACAGTTGCCCTTTCAGGACTTTCTTTTTCTTCTTCAGGCATGTTGATACCAGCCTTCTCCAAAGCCTTTTCAGGACTTTCAAGATTAATGACTGCATTGCTGGGTCCAAGCAGATTCTTTGGAAGCGATTCTATTCTTTTAGTAAATAGTAATTCATGTGCTTCCAAAATCTTTGATAGAGTTTCCAAGTCCTTTAGATGTACAAGAATTATGGGAGCTTGAGATGATTCACTAGGTCCTTTGATTGTTTTCCCCTAATTTATTTCATTATTTTCTTTGATAGCGGCCTGAATTTTGGCATATGGCTCATCATCTTGTCCTATGAATTCTGTTGAATTCTGTTGCATCATGCTAGACTGTGCTTTCTCTGAGGCGGCTCTCTCCCCATACTGCCTTGCTTCCTCATTAAGTATGATCCCAGCAAGCCTCTTGCCTTCACTAGCTCTCTTTTCTTGAGCAGCCAGAGCTTTATCAAATGTTAGCCCTTTTCTCTAGAGCTGCTTTTGAGGAGTAGCCTCATCCTCTGTTTCCTCATCATCAGCCTCTTCCTCCATTTTAGCCAAAGTTCTCTTGACTTTCCTTCTTCCAGTCTCAATTGCCTTTGTATCGATTTTAGGAAGACCCGCAGTAAGCCCATGCTGTCCTTTCTTGGCTGTGTCTTTGATCAGTCTGCCCCTGGGTTTTGGCTATTCTGAGTTTAGAATTTGAGTGAGGGGCATAGTGTCCTCATCAATCTCTTCTGGAACCATTTCCATTTGCCTTTTGGCCTTGGTTTTTATGGTTCTAGGCCTTTTGGGAATGGGGGCCTCCACTTCCGGATCAACTGCTTTTCTGGATTTAATTTTGTGCTTATCCCTTTTTAGCTTTGCCTTCTCTTCGTCCCATTCTTCATTAAAGCGGAGGTTTAGGAAATTCTTTTCCAAGATGGGCTTTCCATAGATCCCTTCAAATTTGGTTAGATCCACTTCTGTCGCTTAGAGGATTCTTGTAATCAAGGCACCATGTGAGTTTACATGGGTCTTGAGATAATGGATGATCAAGACTGGCCAGTTTACTTCCACACTACTAACCTAGTGCTGTAGAATGTAGTGTGAGAGCGTAGAGACTGTAGTTAATGACCCCTTCCTTATTAGGATAAGCTTTGCCAGAGCATGCTACAGGAATCTGGGCATTCTAGGGAAGTACGTTGAGAATTTATCGCCAAAGTAGTTCTGGTGAAGCTATAGCTTGGATTCATACTCAACTCCAGTCTCATCCCTATCTTTCCTCAACAGCACTCCGGAGTTCTTCATGTTTAGATTCTTTTCAAAGAATTCTGGAGTTAGAAGGATGGTTTTCCCTTGTACCTCAGTGCGTAGGGTATCAAAATGATTGTGCGCACTTAGATTTGAGAAGAACTCTTTCACCAGCTTGGGAGAGGTTGGGCAATTTATTTTGAGAAGGTCACCCAGATTTTGATCTTCTACTAGGGTGAAGAAAGGTGGAGTTTTGAATAGATAGCCATCTCCTAGATGATCAGTAGGGATGACTAAATTGGAAGTTTTGAGATTTAAGGGTTCAAAATCTTCATCTTTCAAGTCAAATACTTAGAAGAGGTTCTTGCTTGGTAAGATTTTGAGGGTGTTTGAGGTGTTTTTGGCTGCCATTTTTTAGTATTTGAGAGATGGTGTTTTAGGTTTGAATTTTTGCAGAGTAATAGTGAGATTGTTGCTCGTGTGAGGAAAAGAAGGTATTTTGTGGGCTTTTATATAGACTTTTTAAAGTGAGGGTATAATTGTAATCCGAACTCCGGTGGTTTTGACTGGATTGATAACATGGCAGTCGTATTTTTTGGAGAGAGGTGAATTCAGTTTAACCGGTGAATATGAACAATTTATTTTTGAATTAACTGTTGTATTTACCGTGCTTGTAATAGCCAATGGACTTTTGAAATTCAAAAAGTAACAGTTACCTTTATGGGCTTTTACTACCATATGTCATTGTTGCCGATTGACGGGCAATCTTCTGGAATATACCTTTCCAACTCTTCTTTTCTTCTGGAGTGAGAATTTTATCTTAAGATCTAGCTTGGTTAGATGCTATCTTCCAGAGTTTTTCTAGATTGGATTTGACATCCCAATTGATTCTCTCAGTTTCCCAAATTGATCTTTACTTAAAGGTTTAGTAAAGATATCAGCTCTTTGTTGGTTTGTTGGGACATATACCAGTGCAACATCCTTTTTCATCATATAATCCTGAATGAAGTGATGCCTTATGTTGACATGCTTCATCCTACTATGAAGCACCGAATTCTTTGACACATCAATAGCACTTTTGTTGTCACATAATACATCCACACATCCGGATTGCACTCCATAATCTTCAAGTTGTTGTTTGATCCATAAGAGTTGAGCAACATAGCTTCCAGCTACCATATGTTCTGCTTCTGTGGTGGATTAGGCAACTGAAGTTTATTTCTTGCTATACCATGAGACAAAGCAGTCCCCAAGGAAATGACATCCTCCGTATTTACTTTTTCTCTCAAGAATATCTCTGCCATAGTCTGCATTTATGAACCCCTGGAGAGTAAAGTTTCCATTACTAGGATACCATAACAAAACTTCAGTGGTTCCTAGGAGATATCTAAGTATCCTTTTGACAGCCTTGAGATGAGAATCATTGGGATTAGCTTGATATCTTGCACAGTAGCATACTGCATAGTGTATGCCAGGTCTGCTGGCTGTTAAGTATAGGAGTGAGCCAATCATTCCCTTATACAGCTTTTAATCGATATCTTCTCCTTCACAGTCCCTGGATAAAACTATGTTTGAACTCATTAGAGAACACATTGGTTTGCTGCTGTCCAGTTCAAACTTTTTCAGGATCTCCTTGGTGTATTTTGATTGATTTATGAAAATCCCATCTGGACTTGGTTTGATTTGTAGACCAAGGAAGAAGTTGAGTTCTCCCATCATGGATATCTCAAATTCCTTCTGCATTTGAGAGCTGAATTCTTTGCACATCTTTTCATCAGTGGCGCTAAAAATGATATCATCCACATAGATCTGGACTAGAATAATATCATTTTTCTTCTTCTTGATGAAGAGTGTGGTATCTGCCTTGCCTCTAGTATATTCCTTGGATATAAGGAATGAGGTTAATCTTTCATACCAGGCTCTTCGTGCCTGCTTTAATCCATAGAGAGCTTTCTTTAGTCCGTAGACATGATCCGGATGCTTCGGATCTTCAAATCCAGGTGGTTGCTTGACATATACTTTTTCATGAATGACACCATTTAGAAATGCACTTTTGACATCCATTTGGTATAATGTTAACCCCATGAATGATGCAAAAGCACATAGGATCTAAATTGCTTCCAGTCTTGCTACATGAGCGAATGATTCTTCAAAATCGATTCCTTCTTGCCGATTGTAGCCTTAAGTGACTAGTCTTGCCTTATTTCTTACTACTGTTCTAGATTCATCAAGTTTATTCCGGAACACCCATTTAGTGCCTATAATTGACTTTCCTTTAGGAGAGGGCACAAGATCCCATACATCATTCCTGGTGAATTGATCTAGCTCTTCCTGCATCAGCTTCTTAGAATTTCTTTGGCTCTATGAGAGAGACAAAAGTGGCATGGCTCATCATCCGGTTGAGCTAATCTCTAGTTCTAACTGGATTGTAAACATTATCTAGAATATTCTCTATGGAATGATCTCTGTGGGTCCGGATCTCCCTTTCTAGGCCTTCTTGTTGAATTTGAACTTGTTCCACTTTATTTTCATCTACTCTTTCATTAAAGTCAAATCCTTGCTGATTAAGATTGACTTGTTGTTTTTCTGGATCAAAAGACATTCCTTCATCTTCTTCTTTGTACCTCTTGATTTGAACTAAGTCAGGATTTCCTCTTTTCTTCTTTCTTCAGATCATTTAGCTTTCGAAACTTGATCTTCCGGAATGTAGCTTTTCTTTCCTGCATTGTTAGTCTTATCAAAATCTACATGTATAGATTCTACTACAATTTGGGTTCGTTTATTGAAGACTATATAAGCCTTACTATGTATTGAGTAGCAGAGGAAAATTGCTCCATCAGATTTAGGATCAAGTTTTCCTAATTGCTCTCTATCATTGAGGATGTAGCATTTACATCCAAATGCTTTGAAGTATCCAATATTTGGTTTCCAGATTTCATATGGGGTCTTTTTCGTAGTTTTTCTAATGAGAGCTCTATTTAAGATGTAGCATGCTGTGTTTACAGCCTCATCCTAGAAATATTTTGGCAAATGATTTTCACTTAGCATCGTTCTAGCCATTTCTACTATAGTCCTATTCTTTCTCTCAACCATTCCATTCAATTGAGGAGTGTGAGGGGCAGAGAAGTTGTGTTCAATGCCCTTGGAGTCGAAAAAATTAGCAAAATGCTTATTTTTGAATTCTCCACCATTATCGCTCCGGATTCGTGCAATGTGTATGCCCTGTTCTACTTCTATCTGAATGAATGTTTTGGAGAATTGGTTAAATGCTTCGTCCTTGCTTGTTAGCAGGAGAACCCAGGTATATCGAGAATAGTCATCTATAATGACCATGGCGTATTCTCTTCTACCTAAGCTTAGTGGCTTAATTGGACCAAAGAGATCAATGTGTAAGAGCTCAAGTACTCTTTTGGAAGGAATGTATGATATGGAAGGGAAACTTTTCTTATGTTGTTTACCTAGTTGACATGCGGTGCATAGATGATCCTTATCAAAAGCAACCTTAGGCAAACCCTCAACTAATTCCTTTTTGGCTAATTTGGACAGGAGGTTCATGCTTACATGTCGCAACCTCCGGTGCCATAGCCATGATCTTCTTCTTTAGACATTAGGCATATATTCTTTTTATCATTTTTAATGTTTACAGAATAGACATTATTTACTCTAGGTGCATAAAGAATAAGTTGATTGGACTTACTAAATTGAGTAGCCTCCGGAGTCAAATGTGACTTTTCTTTCTCTGTGTGAGCCACTCTTAGTAGGTTGAATTGTAGTCCATCAACTAGTGAGACATCTTCAATCTTTAATCCAGATCCAATAGTTCTATGACTAATGATCTGACCCTTTTGATTGTCTCCAAAGCTCACTTTGCCTCCCTTCTCCCGAGTTAATGTGATGAAGGCCTTCTCATCACCTGTCATGTGCCTTAAGCATCCACCATTAATGTACCAAGTGTGCTGATCTATTATGGATTTTAGGCATACCTGAAAAATAGATCAAGTGGTTTTGGGTACCCAATCAGATTTGGGTCCTCTCGGGTTAATAACCATCTCAGGCCAAGGATAATCATCGTAATAGCCATTTTTTAATCTATATGATTTAATTATATGATTATTTTTCCCACAAAACTTGCACCTTAAAATAGGTATGTTTTGCTTTTGCTTCTTGCTGATCTTCTCTAGATCCTCCCTTCCGTAGTTGCCTTTATACCCAGCTTCGTGCACACTAGTGGATGGTCCGGTATAATTTCGGAAGTTGGTTGGAGGTGCAATTTCAGCTCTGTAATTTTTTCTTTGCTTAATAGGTAGTTGGTTATAAGCTACCTTAGCCTTTGCCTTCTGAGCAGCTATAAATCTTTAAGCATGTGGCTGTCTTCTGACTTCATTTGTCCTTTGATTTGAGTTCCTTTGAATCCTGTTCTAAGGAGGAGGGGGATTATCTCTTCTTGGATTCTTTGTTTTAGGTTTCTTTCTGGATGCTTCCTTTAATAGATTGACTTCCTTATCCAGTCCCATTACATTTGCATTCAGAATCTGGACTTGATTTCTCAGAAAGTTTTCTTCTACTACATCAATATGTATGGTTGCTCTAACCAAATTGATGTCTTGTACCATCACCTCAAAATCTTCAGCCAATTCTAGTATCGCTCTTTTTAGAGACTTGATGGCTTTCGCGTTCTTCTTCACTCCCTTGATAACAATAGAAAGAGCTTTTGCAAGATCAAGAGGTAGAATTAGAGCAAGTGTTTACCTCAGTGTTTGCTGAATCTGATTTTGATTCTTTAATTTGCATTGTTTCTTGCCTCAAGGCGTTCCTTCTTGGTTGCTCTACTTCTCGTTCAGTTAGTGCCATGAATGCATAGTTGGCAGTTTCCTCTTCTTCTATTGAAGATGAGCTACTGCTTTCTTCATTGTTACTCCATGTAGCAACCATTGCCTTCTTTTTGAATTTCTTAGCTTTCTTGAGCTTGGGACATTTTGTTCTGAAGTGGCCTTTTTTGCCACATTCAAAACAGGCGGTGTCTTTCTCTGGATCTTTCTTTTCTTCTGGATACCTTCTGTGCTTACCTCTTCCGGAGGTGCCTTCTCATGGTCTCCGGGATTCATACCTTTTTTATTTCCTTTTATCCTTCTTTTGTATGAATCAATTTAGCCTTTTGGTCAATAGAGCGAGTTGATCTTTAGTACTCATTGACTCATCTATTTGCTCTTCCTCTCCGGATGAGCCTAATCCGGTGGATTCTGCCTTAAGAGCAATGGGCTTCTTCGCTCCTCAGGTTTCTTTTCTTATTGGCTGTATCTCTCTAAGGACAATTCTTGAGTTAGAAGATTACCAATGAGTTCATCATAACTGTAAAAATTTAAGTCATGAGCTTCCTCAATAGCAGTCTTTTTATTGTCCCATTGCTTGGTGAGACTCTGGAGCACTTTCTTGACCATTTCTACTTCTGGAATCTCCTTCCCTAGCCTCTTCATTTCATTTACTAGATTTGTGTATCTAGTGTTCATGCTGTTGATTGATTCTTTAGGCTCTATTTTGAAAGATTCAAACTTTTATTGGAGTAGATCAAGTTTGGCCTCTCTTACTTTGGTAGTTCCTTCATAGGTTACTTCCAGCTTCTCTCATATCTCTTTTGCAGTCTCACATCCGGATATCTTATTGAATTCTACTGCACTAAGAGCACAATGAAGCATGTTAATAGCATTTGCGTTTTCTTGCAATTTTTAAAGTCATTATCATACCACATGCTTGATGGCTTTCGGGTAGTCATACCCTCTACTTCGTAAGTAGGTTCATACGGGGCCATCTTTAATAACTAACCATGCTTGCATAATTTTATGACTAGATGAAGTTCTTCATCCGGTTTTCTCAAAATGTGTAGTGCTCACCGGTGAAGAGTGGAGGACGGGTAATAGACATACCCTCGGGGAAGGAGTTGCGAGTTGTGGAAACTCGTTTTGATTTATGAATTAAAATATGTGGATCTTTAGCTTGAGACTGTTAGATCTCTAGTTTGAGCACTTGCTCTGATACCAGTTGTTGGTCCCTATGAGAGCATTTATAAGGGCAGAGGGGGGTGAATGGCCATTTTTTGCAGAATTATAGACTTAAAAAATTCTTAGTGTAGCGTGTTTGATTATGATCCAGAAGATGGTTCTAAATGATGAATATAATCCGGAGAATGAATCCGGATGATGCAAATGAGTGAAATATATTAAAAGCAAAAGTAAATCAAACACAAGTGTTTTATACTGGTTTGGCCCAGCATACGTCCAGTCCCCGGAGTTTCTTTCTTCCGGGCTTATCCACTAGTGGACTCCTTTTCAACTGATAGGAATCAAGCCTTACAGATTTGTCTCCAGATAGTGACCCCTTCTGGAAGTAGGATATACCACTAGAAGTACCAACTCCTAGCTGAGTCCTCTTATCTTTAGTAGGATATACCACTTAGCCTTCTACCTTGAATCTAGGCTGAGTCCTATAGGGAGATCTCACTCAAAGCACCTACTTCAAGCTATATCCCAATCTCCCAACTCACCCAAGTTGGAGATTCTTACTCTTTGGTTTATAACAAAGGGTTGGTTTTTGGAGTTCCTCAAGTTTATAGTTTCACTTGGGAATCTTTACAAATAGATTTTGGATCAAAGGTTCTTGGAGGGATTATGTTGACTGATTGAATGTGTGTTGCTTTATTACTTGCTTTTGTAAGTCAATGAGTTAACCTTCTCATTTCGTGAAGAGCTCCTTTTATAGGCTTTGATCATAAATGTAGCCATTTGTGGTTGGTAAGCTTTCATTCAATCTTCACCCTTGATCTAGTTGTGATGTGGAGCTTCCAAATCTGTTGATCAGTCCGTTAGACTATTTTTTGATCTGTTTGAATTCTTAGGATTGATGCTGGAAAGTTGTCAGTGATTGTTTTGTTTGTCCTTTTGTGATACACCAACTTTCATACTAATTGTCATATACTGTGAGCTCCACGCATGCCTTTATTGGTCTAGGAGAAAAAGCAGGTTGCCTTTCTCTGTCCGGTGTTAGACCCTTTTGACTTTTCTCTGAATCGTGCAAGCTATCTTTTTGTCTTTGTCTTGGGAAAGGGATCTTTGACTTTTGTAGACCAAAGAGGCAAAAGGAAAGGTATGTTTCAGTCTTTCCTCGGTTTTTAGATATAGGGCTTCCCGGATGTCTTTTGGACCTATATGCTCCAGTTCTTTCCTCCAGAGATAGCTTCAATCAGTTCTTTTGGATGCAAGTCTTGGGGGACAGAAGTTTGTTTCCTTTCCAAACTTTGTCCGGATGATTTCCTCCATTGCTTAGGTTTCTGATTTTGTCCAATAAGTGTTCTTATCTTTGTCCGGATGCTTCCATTTGGATTTAAGAGAATTACTTACATTCCTTTTTGTTTCTTTCAAACTTGATCCGGATGGATTTTAGATTTTATTATCTGGATCATGTTTTCCAATAAATAAAAGACATAAAATAAAATAAAGTTCGGTAGGTCTGTCACCCTAACCAGCCTATGCAAAAGATAGAACTAAAAGAAAGTGCATCTCGAGCCGAACTCCCTACATCACTATCACAATATTGAGAAATCCTCCTCAATGTGGTAGTGGAAAAGGACTCATGCCCCTGCTCCACTTGCTCTCCCTCAAAGCGAGCCCATGATCACTCGGGTCGAGTCATCATGCGTCTAATCTCGGCGAGCCATCCTCTGTAGTAAGTATCGGTCTCAAGGGTCTCCACGTGGTCATAGTCCAGAGTCTCGAATATGGCCTCCCTAGCCCACTTCTCCTGGATATGGTTCACCCATTTGGCTTTATAGACCCTGACTTGGTTATGTGGTAGCTTGATTGGGACTCTCTATCGCTTACCGTACTGACGACGCAACCGATAGAGGGTATAGAATGAAGATCTCTCTAGACCTATCAGCTAAACGCAGGATCCCTAGGACTCCACAACCACATCTCGGATCCTCCACCATGGGCTAACCCACTAAATCTGTGAATCTGTGAATCCCCTTAGAATGGGCATCCAGCTATCAAATGTCAGTTAATCAAAATTGGCTCGCATAAGCCCTCTCTCCCTTAGGTGAACGAGTAAGTACTTCTTCGGGTTTCCTCGTGGTGCCTCCTTCAGCTTCAACTTCTCCATCAGCCATACCTGTAAACCAATTTTAGATAAGGGCAAGAAGAAGTGTGTAATTTGCAGAATTAGGAGATAATGAATACCTATAGTAATATGAGGTGATCACCGATAAGGGTTGGATCGGTAGAAGCAGCACTAGTATTTGGCAAGACTTCGGCTAGCCCCACAGCTATAGGAGAAGGCCCTATCTACATGGGCCTAATAAATAAGATCAGCCTGAGTGAAGCAACTAGACCCACTCCACACATAAACTCTCCCATAAGTAGCAGTGTCACCATGGACGGATGAGATCTAAGTGCCCCTCGGCACCACTCCATAACTGCACTAAGCTGAAAGTCGGGTTTATCAGGTAGTTAGGATAGAAATGGGTCTACTCAATCCAGATTCCATAACCCCCATGGAATGTCGTCCATATCAAAATGAAACTCCGAAAGTGCCAAGGGCACGTGCGAGGGACATGGAACCCCTAGTATGGCGTGGAACTCTTGAAGCAAGGGCCATAGCTCAAAAGACGAGAATCAAAATACATGGGTCATCCGATCCCAAAAAGCCAATGCTACGTAAAGGAATTCAAGACTTACGTGCCACGCCGTGATATACCAAAAGCCCCATAACCCAAAATTTTCTAACTTCTTCTAGTCCACGTTCACCAGGCTTTGCAGAAAGCCCCGTAGCTGTTGGTTGTGGCTCGCCATAGCAGAATTTAAGAAATGGCTGAATTTGGATTTCTGGGTAGTTGATGCCATAGGCGACATTGGTGATGCTGTCGGCGGTATGTATGGAAATCGAATGCCGCCGATAGTATGGGTTGTGGGCAGCTATGTCTATATTATTTAATGGGGTGATGTGGGTAGCGGCATCAGTGATAACACCGATGGCATGGAAGTATTTTCTAGCAATATTAGAACTATTTTTATAAGTTCAGACCTGTGCAAAAACCTATAAACAACCCTGTAATCTATTTCCAAAACCTGTACGATCACGAATCCACGTTTTATTCAAAAGAAAAGCCCGAAGGTGCAAACCATTCAAATATCCCAACACTAAGCCTAAATAAAACCAAAATCACATGACATCCAAAATCCAAAACCAATCAAACCCTAATGTATCAAGGGCGTACAAACTAGAACCAAAATCCAGAAAAAAATAAAAGCAGAAAGAAAAAGCATGAATCTAAGAATGCCCGCCACTGCCGGTCGAGCAGGATGAAACATCTTCATCGCCCAGAATCTAATTGTTGACCTCATCCTCTTCCCTATCTTCTATCATTAGGATGCTACTTGACTAAATAGGCAAGGCAGAAGGACGACGACCGACCACCATTTTCACTCCTCTACGGTTTGCCTCACCGGAGTGTGCACGGTCCATATTTTTCTTGCTCCTTCTCTCATGAACGATGGCATCTAGTTGGTTCTCTAGCTCACCCACATGGTGCCAAAGCATCGCATTCTCTTCCTTATACCTCCGTCGGGCCGTATCGACATCCGACAGATAAAGGGCTAGGAAATCCTGTAGATAAAAAGAACAACAATAACCCATATCATTCATAACATCCATACATGCATTTCATTTCATCTTAACATGTCATCAATAGGGAATGTACCTGAACAAGCAGAGATTGGCTAATGAGCGTATCCCTGAGAGCGAAGGCATTTTCGGCCAACTGCTCTGGCTCGATCTGAGCAACCTAAAAAATCCAAAGGGTAGTTAAAAGAAGTCCATTAAAAGGGTTATCATAGGAATATTTTCACATTTGTGCAAGCCTTATATAAGTGGTGTTTTCTGGTATGAAGTTCAGCGTGTGGCTGCTTGAGCCTATATCTCTAGACCAAAAATTGCCCCCCGAGTTCATTAATAGGAATTGGGTCTCTAAAGGATTTAAGAGGTGCCCCTCCACGAACGCGACACCTTCAGGCACACCATGGTATCGTGTCCCGTTATCGCCGGCCCGGCCTCTCTTCCTAGAAGGTTCCTCAAAAGTGCAAAAAGCAAACATAAGCAACCATTTTCTAGCCTAAACAATTGACATACATACTTGTACATAAACACAATCATACCTCAAAAGAGTAATACTCCCCATAAGACATCGGCACGCTCCTACCAGCCGCGCCTTCATCTACCTCACCATATCCCTCGGGTTTGCCGTTACCTTCTTCACCCTCTTTCTCCTCTTCCTCCTCATTATCACTCACTATACCAAGCCACCTTTTCTCCTCCTCCCTCCTCTTTTCATTATGGTAATCAATCATGTCATTCTTATGGATTCGACGGCAAATAGGGAGTAGGCGTTGTTGGTGCTGCTTATATAAACCTAAAATGCTAGGAATGACCCAACTGTTCCCCTCCAAGTAGACAACTTTATTCGCTGCAGAAGTGACCACCAGGTGCAGCCACCATAAGCTTGTAGGAGGATCCGCAGGCACTGGCCTGGCAGGAGTACCAATAAACCTCTAATCACGAATGTGCTCCTCTAAATACCACTCTAGGGATAGGGGCACGAACCAGTGACCGTCCACCTCCTTTCGGACCCTAGCCATCTCCATCAGGTTTTCCACCCCATTAAAAGGATCGCGGTTAAGCTGACCAAACAACTAAGTGAACAATCAATGTAAGCATAACATAAATTCATAAATTCATTTTGTCTTCTAATGTTTTATTTAAGTGTGAAACATGAATTAAGGTTGAAAGGTCGCATACCGAGCTCCGTCGTAGGCTCCTCAAAGACTCTCGAAAGCTCATGGATACTTGCTCTTCCCCCCAATGCCACCACACCACTGTGCAAGGAAGTGAGAACCTGATGGCACAATGACTATGAATTGGACTGGTGGGAGGATCTGGTGTTCAAAAGCCCAGGCCTGCACAAGTAAGCAATTAATCAGTCTAAAACATCCAAAATAAGGAAAGTGTACAAATCAAGCAAAGGGAATCAATCAAATGCTTTTGAGAAGGGTACACCTGTAAAAGTAAATGGCTATGTCAAAGGGCTTTCCCTTTCTTCCTTGAACCCACGTCCAGTCTGCGGTAAAGCTGTGCCAAGATGGCTCTGGGCCAGTTCTTCTTGTTGATGCTAGCCACGTCCTCAATAGCAGATATCGGTCCATAATTAATTTTGCTACCTGAAACTTGATAGAACAGCACAGTGAGCAGCAAAAGCACAAAAGAATGGATGCAAGCATCCCGATCCTCCTCGGGAACCACACTAACTCCTACCCAATGCTTGTACAGCTCTCAACATCATAATCGCTCTGAGACAGGCCTCAAGCTGAATAACTCAGTCACCTGCCTCACCACAGGCCTCTCAGTATGATACTTATCCATGTATACATCAAAGTGGATGACCTCGTCCTTCTATGGGAGCCCGGTCATAGCCACCACGTTAGAAGGTATGATGGTCACCTTCCCGAATAAGAAGTGAAAGGTGTGAGTGGTTTCAGACCACTTTTTCGTTAAAGCAGTCATGACCGAATGGGAAAACTTCTACATTAGAAGGGGAATAATACGGGCTAGATCTCCCAAGCCTGTGTCGTTGATGGCCACCGCAAGTTTGGGATCTTTATCCGCAATATGGTACCACCATTCACCAATTGTCCCCATACCTCCGGTATAGGTCAGCCCATCCGACTGTAAAAATCAAAAGCTAATCAAATAAGTCTTAGTTTATTTTATCATCCCTTTTATCTGTTGGAAAGTTGCTGATGTCGCTTCTGCAAGTAGAGATGCCACCGGCGACATCAGCCATATCGTTGGCAGTATGGTTGATATCGCTATCGACATTGCTATAAGCAGCAGTGACATCACATTTCCTCAGGCCTTTTCAAAAGGCCTAATACCATGGGCAACATCGCTTGTGCCGCCGGCGACATCAATTCCTGCGGGTAGAGCCAGTTTTGCCCTAAAAATCCCACCAAATCATCCTAAAATCACCAAATCGCAATTAAACAAATCCGAAGCATAAAAATAGTAAAAATCAAACCTAAAGCATACAATACCAGTTTCTAATCAATCAATTTTGTGTTTATAACCCCTATCATGGCAAAATTTTGAGCCTAAGGCCGAAATTGAAACTTAACCTAAAAAAGAAAATTCGAGTTTTGTAGGATTACATGGATATAGCATAGATGTTTCTCCTTCTTAGGAGTCAAATCAGTAATGGGAAATTGATTATATAACCGTACATCTTATCGGTCGCCTTCAAGCCCTACCCAACAGGAACTGGGCAAAGTTTCAGCCCTTCAATGGAAGAATTAGGTAAATAATCCCTAGCCTTGGCAATTGATTCTCCTTTAAGAGCCCTAGAAATCCTCTTCATAGTTGAAATCGAAAGGAAAGCAAAGGGTTTGAGTTTTGGGAAGGAGAGAAGTAGAGAGAAAGGATTACAGTTTTTATTTGCAGAATGAAGAAAGAGAGAGTTTTACTCTTTTAAATCCCCTACGTGGAATTCGACGAGTTTTAATTTATCTGAAATTGTATGTCCCTGCCGCCTCTAGCATCAGTTCAAACTACCAGCGACATCACCTTCCCCAGTTTGAATTTTAAATTCCTTTGACCAGTAAAAGATGCCATGTGGCATCCATACCGCCAGCGGCATCAATCCAAATCCTCGGTGGCATCAATCAAGCCGCTTGCAACATCAACTTCTCCTCTACATCCCTTGGTAGATCTAGTGGAATCCCGGCTCCAGCCCTGACATCCCAGGACTTCTGAGACCCTTATACTTTTAATTATTATGTTTTTACTATTGATCGAAGGGGCAAAAATATTTTTGTTTCACAAAATTGATCAAGGAGTAAAAACGTTATCTAAAAACTAGTCTAATCCTTTACTTGTTGCTTATTGTAGAAATGACACTTGTCGATCCTCGAACCCCAAGTTCGCTTGGCAAATCTACAAAGCATAATTCCAACTAAGGGGCAACCTCTCTGCGAAGCATAAGTCCAACCAAGGGGCAACCAATCCATAAAGCGTGAGTCCAACCAAGGGGCAACCTCTTCGCGAAGCTCAAGTCCGACCAAGGGGCAACCAATCCACAAAGCATAAGTCCGACCAAGGGGCAAAATCTCCACAAAGCATAAGTTCGACCAAGGGGAACCTCTCCGCAAAGCTCAACTCTGACAAAGGGGCAACTAATCTACAAAGCATAAGTCTGACCAAGGGGCAACCAATTTGCAAAGCATAAGTTCGACCAAGGGGCAAACCTCTCCGTGAAGCTCAAGTCCGACCAAGGGGCAACAAAATCTTAAAGCTCAAGCCCGACCAAGGGGTAAACCAGTCATCCATCAAGTACCATTCTTAACCCTTGCTCTTTCATGCGATCATACTGACATGTGGCAGTAGTGATCCCCCGAGGGGTAGCCTGTGAGCACGGGATTTTGTAATCCCTCTCGCAAGATGATGATGATGTATACCCGATTTTATTCCTCGTAATAAAAATTCTTTTTGGAATTTTTTATAAAATTCTCTACGAATTTTATTTTCAGAGAAATACAGTTTGACGTGTCTTGTAAAGCATCCAGGGGTAGATCAGATGGATGATTTGCACCCAAAAATAATTTAGTCCTAAATACCCATTGAAATATCCTTAAAATTCAAAAAGATGCCTTTTGACAGGCTTTTGACCCCTTTTGTCAGCTTTTTGGGCTTGTGGGCCCGCTGGCAGGAAGCTGATACCACCAGCGGCATCGCTCATACTACCGGCAGTATTGTTCATGCCACCAATGGCATGGCCTAAATCAGGCTTTGAACAGACAGCTTCTGCTTCTTCCTTTGACTAGCTCTTTTTTGCCATTTCGGTAAAACTGGCTAAAATACATTGGAGACCACCCTTTTTTGCCTATAAAAACATGCATTAGGCTTTCTAAGAAGAGGGATAACTGAAATCTAGAATTTGAGAGGTTTTAGAGTGATAAAATCTCTTCTAGTGAGACAAAGAGCAGAAAAGGTAAGAAAAGGGATTTTAGTCCACTTTTCTTGGTTTTCTTCCTTGATTCTCTTAGTTAAAGCTTAAAATTAGTAGACTTTAGGTTAAAATCAACTTAATAGGAATTTAAAGACATAAATATTTAAATTTACTACCCAAATCATCATCCTGAGCTCCTCGGAGGTGTCATACGGATCACGAAGAGGTGGATTCACAGCCTCAATGTAAAAATTCTGAGTCTCATAGCTCTTTGGCTTTCATTTTGCTTGTTTATTGTGTTTTAGTTATTGTTTGTGCCTAGTTTTGGGTTTTGGTCACTTTACGGCCAAAACGGCTGCTGCAAGAAACTAAAGCCGCCAAGGCACTTAAAGCCGCAAGCGGTATCAACCATGCCGCCAGCGGCATCATTGATACCGCCAGTGGCCTCACTTGCCCCCAGTGGCCCCATTTTCTTGCAGGTTACCTTTCTTTATGGTATCTAGGAAGTCATACAACCTGCCTGTGTATTTAATACCGCTAGCGGCATCATTGATGCCGTCGGCGATCTCTATCATGCCGCCGACGGCATGACGTTCTGGACAACAATTTTGGTTTGTTTAATTTTCCGACCTAGTTTAAATTCCCAAAGCTAGGACATACAGTGTAACGATAAAGGTCCAGGACCTTCTAAAAATTGACCCCACCCCATACCATATGGCATCTTCACTAATAATCCGGTTAAAATAACAATCGAGTCTAAAATATGAATATAACGGGATTCTCTCACAAACGCCATTTAAATCTCATTTTTAGCCATCCAACCAGGCTCCATAAATTGTAAATAAAATATGCCATGTTCACGCTAACTTGGGTCTTGTTTTATCTACTAACTATGCATGTTAAGTGATGCACCTCCTATAACGTGCCGTATTTATGCTAACCGTTTTGTGCAGGTAGACTTAGGTTAGATTTATGTTAGACCTTCAGGTATTTTTATTTATTGTATAGATCAAATGTATAGGATTTAAAAGCTTTGTAATAATTTTAATTTCTGCATTTATTTTTGGATGACTGTAATAAATTATTTATCGCTTTGATTACTAGATAAACGAGAAAGCAACATATAAACCAAAAATATAATAAATAGGGTGGATTAAAACCGCTTACGAACCTAATGAAAAACAGATAACATCATTCGAATACAGAATCTCTATGGTCTACCACCTGGTGGGAAAATCATACCAAAATTTTCCAGTTGAGCTGAACGAGGTGGCAACTCTATTTTAAGTACGTGATTTCGATCTCGTATCCTTTAACACCTAAATTGGACTTAAAATTAAACATCAACATCAGTGCTTTTATCACACTAAAATAAGGGTCAATCCTTCAGCATGCTTCATAATGCTTGTTACATTTCCACCCCCCATGCTACACATTTCACGAGGTCCTCACAGGCAAGAAAAAAGTCATCCGCTCACAATCTTGAGGCAGTTAAACAAAAGCAAGGCGAGCCCTTCAAGTCATACTTTAATAGGTGGATGGCCACTCAAGTTTTGTTATAGCAAAAGCTCGGCCTAAAGGAAATGATTCTAAAGTTGTTAGATGGGGCTCTCCCAGTGCTAAAAAAGAGATGGAAACTGACTATTTCAAATCTTATTAAAAGGTCTTTGAAACGATCGTCATGAGGAGAAAGAGAAAGCTAGCAAGCCGAGTAGCGACAAACCCTGGTTTAACAAAAACAACAAATCTCAGTCTTTCGAAGTTGCTCCAGTTCTGACCGAGTAGAAGATAGCTACAATTCAAGTCGTAAATCAGGACAATGTTTCCGCAGTTCAAGCCACACCTGCTCAAACTCCTAATCAGAAAGCATTCGTGTCTCCATGGAAGCTTCCCCTTAGTGTTTTATTCACCAAGTTGCTAGAGAAAGGCATGCTTACCTCTCTTCATGAATATCGTGCTCCAACACCCTAAGAAAGAGGAAACTTTTATTGCTGTCATGTTCAGGTGGGACACACAACAGATCAGTGCAAACCTCTAGACAGGGCCATATGGTGCTTAGTGAGAGAAGGGAAAATGGCTTAGCCAGGTAGAAAGATCGACATCAAGGAGAACCCATCATCGAGCTCAGATGGTGAAATAGGTGCGATCAATTTCGGTCTCCCTGAAGAATTTTTATTGGCTTCAGTCTTCTCCGATTCAGCCGACATCACTATGCAAGCCAATTCTATCACCAAATCTGACAAGAATCTTACAATGTCTCTAGCGAGTGAAGGAGATAAGTTATCAATAGAGCAAGTGAAGGTTTTGTATCTCGTCCTGGACGATATGCCAATGAAAGCTACCAAGGATGCCTAATCTACCAGCTCTACCATTCAAGACCCTCCGCCTGTAGAGGATGACTATCTATTTATGTAATTTTATTTTACTAGTATCTAGATGTGAAAAATTATGTCTTTAGGGCACTTTAATTTAATGAAAGACTCTCGTTCTATTTACTCGGGCGATGTTTCCCCCGATGGGTCCATCCATTCATTCTTGTCATAAGCATAATGTGTTCAGTATTCATGAAGTTTCTTTAATTGAAATAAATTTGAGTACATATGATAACCTAAAATGGTAACCATTTTCTAATGACCTAACCTCTAAAAGAAAATGAGAGATAACAAGTGCTTAAAAGATCATGATAATGCTTTCGCCTGGTCATACCTAGATATACCCAAGGTTCATCATCATATTGCCGAACATCTCATCTTCACGCCTACAACAGCAAAATAAGCTCAGCTCTTTCTTGGATAGATCTAATATTTCAATCGGTTCACCGCCAGCCTCATGACTATGTACAAACCTATTTTCAAGCTACCGAAGAAGCATCGGCCTATTATAGAGATAGAACATCGCCAGACCACTTTTGAAAGAATTGTGGCTTATCTTTTCTTCGCCCACCCATTCTCAAAATTCCCACCCCCAATACTACAATGCCCTTTCCCAATATCCATCCCCTTTCACCCTCAAAACCATCTTACATTTCTCTCCTCATTGACCATTCTCGGCGAGGAGGACAAGTATGATCAGCAAAATTCAACCTTCATCAACGAATGAGCACTGCTTAATCATCATAGGGGTAGATTACTTCTCAAAATAGGATGAAGCCAAGTCTTTCGCCAACATCACCGCCGAGGAGATGGCCAAGTTCAACGAGAAACACAACTTCGCTCAGTGCGGCCTACCTCTTCACATCATTTTAAACAATGAGTTTTTATTCCAAAAGGCTACCGCTCGATTAATCAAGAAATACGGGTTTAAACACTACTGATGCTCACCGTGCAAACCACAAGGTAATGGGGCAACCAAAACAGCAAACCAACCTATTACGAAAATCCTTTCTATGACCATCGCTGGATGTTATGATTGAACCAATAAGCTACAGTTCATCCTTCGAAGATGTCAAGCAAATGTCAAAATTCTTCCAAGCCGAACACCTTTCTCCTTGGTATATGGAATGGAAGCCATGCTACCAACCAATGCCGAGGTGAAGTCCTTGAGATCCGTACTCAATCCAAGTCAAAGGGACCCCCGTGGATCAAGGCATAATTTGAACAACTTAAATAACATTCAGATGTAAAAGCAGTCAATAGCAAAAGCATACAATGACCAAGTCAAATATCAGAAGTACCCAACGAAGGCCGGTGATTTGATTTCAAAACAAGTGAAAACCTACCGACAATAGTCCAAGAGAGAAAGTCCCGACTGAATTTGGAAAGAAATTATGTAATCAGAAAGGTACTCGGTTCTAGGGGCATGAAGTTTATGGATGGTAATGAGCTTGTAAACCCTACTAAACAAAGCAGGTTGAAGCTTTATGATACCTAATTAAAAGAATCAAATCCGTAGAAGCAACACATAAAAAAATAAATGGAATAAATCACCCGGCCAGTGGTCCTCTACTGCTCGGGCAAAAATTAGGGTGTATCCCACTGAGCTGGGTTCTACAAACCAATCAGGCAAAAGTTAGGGTGCAAGAATAGCCCGCTAGACTGAAAATCTGAAAAGGACGGTCTAGGCAAAAGTTAGGGTAAAGTGAGCTACGAGAGTTTGTTGGCTAGAAAACCTTTTCAGGCTAGTTAACACTAGAGTTTGGGTCAATAAAAATGGTTATAATCATTATGTACTCAAACTTAATTAATTTAAAGAAAATGTCATTTTACTGAATCCTTTATGTTTGTGCTTGAATGAATTTATTGGCCCAAAAGGTAAAATGTAATAGATGAGTCGAATGTATGGTTCTGTGCAGTCAATCCAATACCTCAAAAGAAAAGAAAAGCAAAGATAAAAGGCAAAAAATCCTGATAGACTAAAAAAATCGAGGTCTATGCAAAAGCTGAGATAGTCCGCTGGATTGAAAACTCGAAAAGGGCGGTCCAAGCAAAAAAATTAAAACATAAAAGCAAAATAAACAAGTCTGATGGGCCCGACACAATGTTTGGGTCTATGCAAAAATTAAGACAATCAAAACAAAGATAAATGACTGCCATCGATCACTTCGATAAATCTGCATTATCGTCATCAACATCAAAGTACCTGAATACATTCTCCAATCTGATGGATTCAAAGGGCTCAAATCCATCCTCTACTCATGTCCACTCCAATCTCGACCATGACCAGGCATCTCGAGTCTGTAATCTCCCGAAACCATCCTTGGTAGAATTCATTGGTAGTTATAGCGTCCAGTCGTTCATTATCCAGAATCTTGAACTTCGCTTCATCTCCCCTTGTCTTCGACATGCTCAATCCAGCAATCAATTTACAGTTGACTCACCACTTTGTATAGCTCGTGAGGAGCCTTCTATCACTTGTTATACTAGCAATATAGAATTTATGACAATCCACAGCCTTAATTTCTGGCCACACAAGCCTAGTGTACGCATCACAACTTCCCTAATCCTCCGCCAGGGGCATTCTTGCCTTTTCCATATCGCAATGCGATTCCATATATCCTCTCTCTTAGCAAGAGGCCGGGTTGGATAAGTCAATCGATCAAGCAGCCGAATTAAGTAAAATCAATCAGGCCAGCAGTCATGTAGCTCAGATGTGGATGATGATCATTCCGAGCAGCTCATGAATTCATACATTCATGCATGATATTCATAAATGTCATGTCTATTATTCTATGCTGAATTCTGCAGGAAACAAAGCACAGAAAAGTATCCTCAAGCCATTCGCTTGACTTCCAAGCAAGCACCTATATCAAGGGGCATCTCAGAATTGTTCTCAATCCTATATTCTAGTCCGTGCCAAAGGGGCATGCCAACTCATGCCTTTGAGCTCTACATTCAACCTTGGCAGTTTCTCCAGACTCCCAAAAATCCTAACTCTATTTGTATTCAATTCTTCCATTTTTATTGCTTAATTGAAGGGGAAAAATTACTTTTGTTCCACAAAATCAATTAAGCAATAAAAACGCAAATTATATCATTTTCTAATGCCTCAAAATTTCCTTGACAGGTATACTATATGGCAATCAGATGGACAACCAATCAGATGGATTTTAAAATCAGAACTCAGATTTTCTCCCAGGGGCACCTTGATGAGATTGCCCAAGAGCACCTCGATATAATCACTAGGGGCATCTCAACACATGATTTAAACTGCTTTCAAAGATAGAGAATTCAAGGGGCATATCAACTAGTCTCGATGGACGCCCCATCTTCTTCGGACTCTTAGAAATCTTATCTCAGTTTGCATTTCTTACTTCTGCTTCTATTGCTTAATTAAAGGGGAAATTTATTTTTTTGCATAAAATAAATAAAGCAATAAAAACGCAATTCATAGCGAGTTACTAATATCTCAAAACTTCCTTGACAGGCACTACCATTCAGTCTGACAGTCTCCTTAAACATTTTCGGTGAATCTTTTAGCCCGACAGTCTCCTCAGAAGTTTTTGGCAAATCTTTTAGTCCGACAGTCTCCTAAGACATTTTTGGCTAATCTTCTAGTCTAGTGGTCTCCCTAGACATTCTTGGTAAATCCCCCAGTTTGATGATCTCGTTAGACGATCTCGGAATCTTTTGGTGACATTCTTGGCATAAGCTCCAGTTCGATGATCTTGTCAGGCATTCTCGGCATGTGTTTTAGTCCAAGTAGATCTTTCAGTCCGATGGCTCCCTAGACATCCTCGGCAAATCCCCCAGTCTGATGATCCTATTAGACGTTCTCGACATTTTTCAGTGACATTCTTGGCATATGTTTCAGTTCAATGATCTCGTTAGACAATCTTGGCATCTTTTGGTGACGTTCTTAGCATGTGCTCCAGTTCAATGATCTTGTCAGGCATTCTTGGCATGTGTTTCAGTCCAAGCAAATCTTTCAGCCCAATGGTCTCCCTAGACATTCTTGGCAAATCCCCCAGTCCGATGATCTCGTTAGATGATCTTGGCATCTTTTAGTTACGTTCACGGCATGCGCTCCAGTTCAATGATCTCGTCAGGCATTCTCGGCATGTGTTTCAGTCCAACCAGATCTTTTAGCCCGATGGTCTCCCTACACATTCTCGACTAATCCCCCAGTCTGATGATCTCGTAAGATGTTCTCGGCATTTTTTAGTGACATTCTTGGCATGCGCTCCAGTCCAATGATCTCGTCAGGCATTCTCGGCATGTGTTTTAGTCCAAGCAAATCTTTCAGTCTGATGGTCTCCTAGACATTCTCAGTAAATCCCCCAGTCCGATGATCTCGTTAGATCTTCTCGGCATTTTTAATGACATTCTTGGCATACGTTTCAGTCCAGGGATCTCATTAGACACTCTTAACAATCTTTATAGTCCATGGATCTCTTATGATGCTCTTGGCAATCATCTTTTTAGTCCAAGGGTCTCTTTTTATGCTTTCAGCAATCGTTTTTAGTCCACGGGTCTCTGTTGGCACTCCTAGAAAATCTAACTGTATGCGATAAGCTATCCATCCCAAAATCGTTTAGGGGCAACAAAGGCGATACTGAATCAAAATTTCCAATTCAAAATTTTGCTCTTGATAAATCTGTTGATGGAAACCCTAGTAGAAAATCGATTCAAGAATCCACACCTCAGGTATAACCTTCTATCCCTTGCTCTTTCATGAGATCACACTTGATTTAGTCAAGTGGTAATCTCCCGAGGAGCAGCCTGTGAGCACGGGCTTTTTGGTGACCCGCGGAACGATGATGACTTTTTGCTTAACCTATTTACGGTATAGTTGTTCCATTATTTTAGAATTGAATCGTGTTTGTCAAGTACTTTGTTGACGATTTTGTGACCTTTGACCGCGGTTAAAAATAATTTAATCGCATTTGAATATAAACCTTTGTTCTTTATCACGCCTAGTAATTTGTTTCACGGTTTTCCATAAACACCGATCATTTTCAGCAAGTTCTAGTATTTTTGTTGGATTCTTGACTCTCTGAGGTTTCCGGAATGTCAAGAATCGCTTAAATCCGATAACCGTAGTGGAAGTTATGAATTTTTGTACTTAAAAGTCCCTTGATATTAAAATAAAAAAAAATATAATAAAATAAAAAAATGATAATGCTTTTTCTCACCGGAACCGCTGCCGGTGGAGTTGCCACTGGAGCGGTTAACTGTGCCACCGGCGCAGCTAACCGCTCCAGCGGTACGGTGACCGTTGTCATGGCAACGATCACCGTGTGGCCATCATGGCCTCATTTTTTGAGGCCATGATGAGGCCACATTTTAACCATGCCTCTTGCACGGTTAAATTGTGGCTGGCACGGTTACGGTTCCATGGACACGGTGACCGCTGCCCCGGCAGCGGAAATCGGGACAACGGCAGCGGTCAAAATTTGACCGTTGCACGGGCTGTCCTGCTCGCCGCCACTCCTACTCTTTCTATCTCTTAACCGGATTAGATCAATTTTTTCAGCGAATTTTAATAATTGGAAGGACTAATCGAGCTATTTGGGTTGGGAAAAGTCTATATAAACTCATTAATTCGCCTCGTTTCAGGACTTTTTGCAAAAATTGAAAGAAAATAAAATTTGTTAGAATCCTAGGTTCTAGAGTGAGAAAGCAAGAGAAAGAGGTAGAAATCCCGGTTAATACACATTAATCTGGATTCTTAATCATTCTTGAGCCTAATCACTTAGGTAAAACGCTTAAATCACCTAGAAATCTTAAGTTTAAAGAGATTTAAATAGGTTTTTAGTGACTTTCGTCTCAAATACTACCTAAATCGTCGCTATTTCTCGTCACTGTTTCGTCGGATTTTCGTCACAAATCGGTTACAAAGCTTGCCAAACGACCGGTTCGAGTCTCAAAACTTGGATTCACAGCCTCTAGGTAACAAAACTAAGTTCCATTCTATTTACTTAATTTATTTAGTTCATTTCGCTGCTATATTGGTTGTTTTTGTGCTTATTTTCCGTTCTCCTTCGGTATCTTTACGTACACTTTCACCGGTGTTTTTGGGTTCGTTATTTATCCCAAAGTCAAAAAACTAAAGTTATTGAGTTGTTTTAAGTTCGGATCTACTAAAATATTGTGGGGATCTACTTGAAATCCCAATAATCTTGAGTTTTCAGGTGTAACAATACCGATTTCTGGTCCATTTAGCTTTTTTCCGATGTAACCGCTCCAGTGGACATTTGACCGCTCTGGCGACACGGTCACCGTTGGCATGGCAGTGGTCACCGCTGTAACGGCAGCGATCAAATGCCCACTCCAACGGTCAGAATGGAAAAAATGCCAAAAGGTCCCCATTTTGTGTTTTTGGCTCTTTTTTATCGTTTTCTGGCATTTTGACCCTGATTTTCACCCAAAAAATTTCTTAAAAAAAATTTCATATTCTATAATTATTTAAAATTAATTTTAATCTGCTTTTTGAATTTTATTTGTCATTTATTTGGTTTAACACTCATTTAAATGGCTAAAAATCATGTTTTCACTAAATAGATCTAAATAAGTATTTTTACAACATTAAAAAATCCCAAAATAGTTGTAATTTTTTATAATTATTTTAGGGAGTTTAGTTGATTTAAATAATATTTTAAGTTGTTTAGACGTTTGTGTTTTGGTCCCGAAAAATCCAAAAATATGCTACTTTCCTTTATTTGATTATATTTACTGTTGTTATTTATTATTGCATCGTTTATGATTGGTAGTAAATATTTTGTCTCGTTTGGAGTCGGGTTCGAGTTTGTAAGCTCGGTTAAAACCCAGTTTCGCCCGTTTGTTTATTTATCGCTTTATTTATTTTCTCGCATTAGAAAAAAATATAGGTATTTGTAAAGCCATGTAATAATTTATTTCTTGCATTATTTACCGCTTTTGTGTGATATATGGCACATAAATCAAAAACTCCAAACATTAACCGGATTTAAATCGCATAAGAACTAAAGTCGCGTTTATTAAAATGTAAACGGTTTGATTTAAAAATTCAAAAGTAAGCAACATCATCCGAACTTGGAATCTCTGTTTTAAGGTACGGTCCAAATTCCCGGTGGAGCTTAACCGAGTGGCCACTCTATCTTAAAATACGGGATTTCAAGTCTCATATCCCTTAAGATGTAAATTGAACTTAAATTCAACATTAATATCAATTTCATTAATCAATCGTTTTACCACGGTAAAATAACGATCATCCCTAAGCACGCTTCACAACGCTCGTTGTTTTCTCACCCCCCGTGCTATACATCTCACGTGGTCCTCGCGGATGGGAAAAAGGTCGCTAGCTCACACTGGCCACCGCTTTACTTTTGCTGAGGTTTTGCATACTCAAGAGATAAGCTTTAACGGTGAGGTTTCCGGCTCAGTTAAAATGGACACTCATGTGAATGCTAAGTCGCGCCGATGGTGTCGCATTACTTGAAAATGGGGGTACGACGTTGCTTTTGGAATTATGCGATGTGGGCTGCCAATTGATTTGAATGAGTCGCTATCTCTGGGGCTTTGATTTTGATTAATTAACTTAAGAATTAGTGATGATAAACTCTGCTTATTTCCTCAATGTTAGGAAATTTCTATAACTAATGTTGAATTTTTAGGTGAGATAGTGATGAATTTTTGAATTAGATTTTATGGAGGAAGAAGGAAAATGTTTACTGATATTTTTGGTCAAATGTTGACTTACCCAAAATACCCCACGCATGTCAACAGTTTTTGACAATGTTAGGGAAAAAACCTTTATTTGCTAACAATGTGAAATCTTATACCCTTTTGAAAAAAAAATTTCTCAGACCCCGTTTTGCAAATGAGTGAAACCACATGGTACTTTTTTTAAGTTAAGTTTACACTTTTCTCTAACACCATCAAAAAGTGGCAAGGGGTATTTTCAGAAATCCTAAATTTTTTTCTTCTCATTCCTCTTTTATTGGCGAGAGTCAAAACTGATATGTTGCTTCTCATGATTTGGGTTCAAGATATTCAAAATTTTCCCTTTCTGATTAGGTTTTTTGTTTTTCTTGAAGAAGAAAAGAGCTATGCAAGATGGATACTGGGTTTACTTCTCAGGAAAGCGGTGTCGGTAAGCGACCATGGTGACATTTGGGTTTTCTTCAGAGGATCGGAACAAAATGTGTTCTCCTTATCGGCTTTGAAATAGATTAAAAAAGGACCACATTTCTTAACAAATTTCTCTACCTTCACATTGTTCATCACTAGCAAAAACAATCCCAAAATTAGAAATCAAGTTAATTTATTCCTTCAACTGATCCCAAAACAAAAATAATTGAGCTGCCTATATCTAACCATTCAGTAGGGGAAGACAAGCCATTAACAGAACGCTTGAACTGTGTTCGATTTTTAACCCTGTTGAGTTCAATCGAGCTAGCATCCTCAGAAACATGGCTTTACAATCTTACCATAATCTTCATATAACAATGAACAAAACATACTTGCATTATTCAATTATAAACCAAATAATCAAATTACAAAAGCTAGTAAAACGAAATCGAAGGCCGCTTAGGGTTTGTCAATTCATGCATTTACTTTGCTTAGTAATGAAATTGAGCATAGGGTAGGAGAAATAGTTCGATTCGGAACAAAACTTGCCAGTGAATTCAGTATTGGGATGAGAATGACTAAGATTGAGGGTTTGATTTAAGGATTGGTAAGAAGTGGGTGGAGTTTGATAGTTAGGGATGCAGACACCATGCACTGGCGAAGCCACATGTTCGGGTGTAGGGTCCTTGAACCCCACATTTTTTCAAAAAGTGATACTAATTTATGTATATTTTTTATTTGGACTATATTAAAAATTATAATTGGACCATATTATTCTAGAAAAAATAATTTATTGAATAAATACTTATATATATATCAATGAAAAGTGCAAAAATCCTTATTGGGAGACTCACCCACCACAGCTAGGTGCGCGACCCGGGTCGGATCTGGATGTAGTCGGAGCAAAGCTCTGGTGAAACCAGTTGGGCAACATAAAAATATATATATCTATGAAATGTCATTTACAACTGTGTTATTTCATTTACAATTTAATGTTACTAAATGTATAATTTAATAATAATTTTTCAGCATTTTATGATATATATATATATATATATATATATATATATATATATATATATATATATATATATATATATATATATATATATATATATATATATATATATATATAAGAACCACCTAAAAAAGTTTCTGGATTCGCCACTGACACCACGGATTGAGAAAAGGAAAGAATAGTTACAAAATGAGTTTTCCCATATTTTCCCTTGCCATGTTAGAATTTTTTATGGTGTTAGAGAAAAAACATGTTTTTGCTAACGGTGCAAAACTATAGACCTCTTTTCGAAAAAAAAATCACAGACCCCATTTTGAAAATAAGTGAAACCACATGGTACTTTTTTTAAGTTTACCCTTTTTATAAGTTTAAGACAACAATTGTGGTAAAGACTTGGTCTAGGGATTGAGCCTTGAAGATGTGATCCTAGAGGTTGCAGGTTCGAGTACACGCTCGGGCGGAGTGGGATAAAGTTTTCCTTTTTTATTATTGTAAGCCCATATGAAGCAAATTTTTTATAAAAAAAAGTTTATGACAACAATTAAAAACTTTAGTTATTTCTGAAAATATAGGTTAGTTAACGATGAAACCCGAATTTAATAATTTCAAAACTTTCATAAATATTTAATATGTTTGGTTGTTCAAAGAAGTTGGGAATTTCTTGTGGCAATGTAGTAATGATGAGGCAAAACAACTTTTTAGGGGATAGATTGTTTGTCCATTTGGTCTCTTTAGTATATGCGTTTTATATTTGTTCTTATCCTATGTAATATGTTATCATTTTTATTCTTGTGCTATACATTTGTTACCCATTTGATCTACGTGCTATACAATTTGTTAACCTTATGGGTCCACTATGATAGAAACTATTTAAGAAAAATAGTACATTCTAAAGAGACCAAAAGATAACATTTTATAAAGCATGGAGCCCAAATAGATAACGTGTACATCATAAGGACCAAATAGACAAACCGATCATAACACTGTTGGAAATGTTGGTGTGCCCTAGTTCTCAGGCATTGATTCTTACATTACGTACATACTAATGGTGTCACATTATAAAGGCAATAATCTACTGCATGTATATCTCATGCTATAATATGAGTAGAGTATCCATTGATTGATAATCATAAATGCCCCAAGTCTGTTTTAATCATAGGACTGAATAAATCGAAAGGCTTGTATGTTTGATAATCTATAGCAATATAGTTGCTATGTCACTTGGTAAGTAGATCATGAATATAAGCACATGTTGAAAACAAGGGTATGAGGTGTCGATGATGTGTGGGTCTCCCTTGGTGCCTTGGTGAGAGGCGGGGCCCACTGGGGGTTGGTTCGATTTAGGCATGATGAAACCATTCAGTTCAAGTTTGCACATTTCCACTAATTTTAATGAATAAAAGGATCGAGACCCAAATCTCGATACAAATGATAGATTCGCCACCCAAGTTATCTACTTGGGAAAGAGTTTTGGTACGGTTCCCATTAGGCGGGAGACTCGTACCTTTTTTTATCAAAGATTCGGGTATCGGATGAGTCACTTATTTCTCATTTAGTTGATTCAAAATTACATTCGCGGCGTAAAACCATTTTGTTTTCATCATTTGGGGAATTATTAAAGAAGGCTTATTTTTCCACTCTTTCATGCATTCAACAGTTTATAATGAAGCACAAGCAGTAAAAAGGGGAATAAAATTACAACTGGGGGAAAATGTGGGATCGCGAGTGAACCTATAAATTAGTACTAAGTTATAAAACAAAATAAAAATAAATTCTCCTGCATCCATAAAGATTACCATAATTTATAGCACATCATAAGTCAGCATTTTGTTAGGAAAAATTTGATTATGTTAGCGTGGCGGTTTGGAGATCGATAATGCCTGGGCGGCTTCTAGGATCGGAATGAAATCACAAGTCTTCAACGTATTTTATTATGAAAACACATTTTAACTTTTGTGGGTTAATTTACCGGATAATTAGTGAAATAGATCACATGGCAAATGGTGATGTTGATTGATTTTACTAATTAAAAAGAGAACTTTGGATTGTGCCTTCGGGTCAGTACCCGTACGGGAGGGGTGGGACCCAAACGGCTATTGGGGAGGATCGGTACGGGTGTGGGGGAACCCATATAGGCCCTGTCTGGTCCCAGAAAAAACCTCAGTTCAATGAAAAGAATAGATTTATAGAAGAAGAACAAAATAAAAATGGGAATTCCTTCCATAAGGGTATGGCGTACCGATTTACTGCCCTTCAGGACATAATGGTACCAACAAGGCCCTTATGGGTTAGGACCAGACCCAAAATAAGAATAAAAGAATAGATGGAATAGAATAGGTAGAGAATAATAATAAAATGACAGAGATGTGAGTCTCTTTGAAACTCAGGAGCGTTACCTTTACGCTGTGAATCCACTTTAGAGCGATTCCAATGCCAAATGGAAACTTTGTCAGAGTAGATGGTGAAATGATGGATTTACGACTGTTTAGGTGAGTGTTTGTGTGGACAGAACCTCCCCCAATCCTAAATATGAAGTTAGAAAGGAATAAATGTGGGCAAAACTAATGTGGAATGGTTTTTCCCCTATTTTATAACTTATATACCTCTTCTATACCCTTGTTATAGCCTCAAGAACTTGCTAGAATTATTTCCCTATAGTAGTATTTGCTTTCTCTTATGTTTTCTCAATTGTTCTCCCCCTTAAATGAAACAAAATGCTCTTATTTACAGGGGGATATTGGGTCTGAAAGCATTAAATGGCTGATTTTATGCGTTTATGGCTGATTTTATTCATTTATGGCTTATTTTATTCGTTTATTACAGGTTTCATTTATTTATGGCTGATTTTATTCATTTATGGCTGATTTGGGGCATTAAAACTGACTATGTTAGGACCAGAATGTGCATTTTTAGGTCATATCGGGTCGATACAGACCGGTTGGACCCGTACGGGTTTAGGTAGATCTGAGCGGAACCATACAAATCGGTATGGATCCGTACCATATGGATCCAGGTTGACCTATACTAGACGGTATGAGTCAAATCTCCGTACAGACTGGTCCGATTGAAAAAGCCTGAAAACGCTCGAAACTACCCGAAATCGTTCAATTTTGACTGTTTTGACCTTTGACCATTTTAAACCTTTTAGGGCTTAGGTACTAGTTTTCTAAGGTTTAGGTTTCACGAAGCTTGACGAAACTACATTGAACCCACTCCAAGTAGATAACACCTGTAGAAGAATGCATTATATAGCTCTCATCATCGTTTCATGAAAAGGACCATTAAATCCAGTGCTCACAAACTGCCCCTCACAGGATCACTATAGATATAGATCTGTATGATCTCACGACCTGAGCGATGGTTTAAAAATCATACCTAAGGTGATGACATGGGAGAGTTGCTTTCTTGAGGCGAACTCCTTTCATGGGTGTCCTTTTCCTTAGGCGCACGACTTTCCTTTGCTGTTGCGTACCCCTTCCTTGAGCTGGATGACTTTCCTTTGACAATGTGTATCCCTTCCTTCAGGCAGATGCATATCCTTTTCTTGAGGCGGATGACTCTCCTTGCTAATGTGTATCCCTTTCTTGTGGCGAATGACTTTCCTTTGCTGATGCGTATCCCTTTCTTAAGGCGGATGACTTTCCTTTACTGATGCGTATCCCTAGTGACTCTACTGGGGAAGGTGTGTGCATCCCTTCCTTAAGACAGATCAACTTTTCTGGCTAATGTATCCCTTTCTTAAGGCGGATCCACTTTCCTGGCTGATGTATCCCTTTCCTAAGGCAGATCTTCTTTCTTGACTGATGTATCCATTTCTTAAGATGGATTGACTTTCCTGACTGATGGTGTATGCTTTTCCTAAGGCGGATGACTCTCCTACTGGGGATTTTGAATGACTTAGAAAGAGACAATAATCAAACACTGAGTTAGCTATTGTCTAAGTAGACACATCTTAATTCTTGATTAACTTTGTGGTGAACAAAAATTTTTGCCCCTTAAATCAAGAATAAAGATGTCTGGATGGGGGGTTGGCCCTGGAATAAGCTGTAAACTGAGTGTGAGAAATGTCAGATTTGGCCAGATTGCTTTAAGGATGGAATGCACCTTAGAGGGTGCCTTCTTGCGAAATTCCCCTTGATTGGTTCTACTACTAAGGATGCCTCTAGGGTGAGTCCCCTAGGGTATTTGATGATGGGGGGATGCCCCTAGATTGACTAGTCCCGCTGCTGGGGAATGCCCCGGGGGTGGGTGCCCCTTGGGTTTTTGATGATGGGGGTATGCGCCTTGACTGATTCCACTACTAGGGAATGGGGGAATGCCCCTCGATTGACTTCTTTTGAGTGGCTCAACTGGTGGGGGGAGGTCCCTTGAAATTTCCCCTAAGTGGCTTGACTTATAGGGGGATGCCCCTTGAAATTGCTCTTGAGATGCTTGACTGGTGGGGGGATGCCCCTTGGATGATTTGACTGTTGGGGAAATTGTTCCTTCTTTCGATTAGGCTTCTTTCTCGAACTGATGCCCCTAGAATGGTATTGTTATCACGTACACTCTCTTTCTTGATAAGCCTACACATGTTAAGTAGTTGTATTAGTTAGTTATCTTAAAATGGCATACTTTAACTCTTGATTGATTTGTGGTGATCAAAACATTTTTCCCCCTTCAACTAAAAATTAAGGTATGCTGGTTGTGAGCGGGCAAACAGTTTCTGGATGGTTGTGCACATGGAGTGCGATGCACGACGCACAATATGGTTTGGTGTAGTTTGACGAAACCGTGATGCGTGGTCGGGTTTGAGAAAATCCAGTTTGCTTAAATATGATGGCTTTGTAGGCCAAAAATATATTATATTCGAGAAATATATTTGCACATTTTATTGAGAAAAGATATTTTTAAAATAAAGCATTTTTTACTTTATTTAAAAATGAAATAGAGTCGCCACTCGGTTGAGCTCTACAGGGAATTATAGTATACTGATCCATGACTGGATTTTTGTACCAAAGAGAAAACGAGATTCTGAGTTCGAACATAATAGTTATGCATATTGTTCAAATTATTTGGATTAATTTTAGAATTTTGGAATTTGTGGTGATTTCTGCATTACAACGGCTTTATTTAAGAATTAAATTCAAGAAATAAAACTGGCATTATAATGGCTTAATAAATAGGCATTTTCTACCAAATTTTCGGTAGAGTAACGGCAATGCTGAGGTCTGGGCCTAGAAACTCGGATACAGTTTCCTCACATTCTGGATGTTTGTCCATGCATGCGAGCTTATTTACACATATTATAATTTAAGTGGCACCAGTGGCTCATTTAACCAAAGAAATAGAATGCAATATGTAATAATAAAGCCATAAAAATCTGTTTTAATGAATTTGAAAGTTGGGCTTAGAGCCAATTGCCCTTAGTTTACCTTTTCTTCTGTCTAGGATAACTTGAGAGCCGGTGCAAGAACGACATTGTCAGAGATTGTGATTTGGTTGGAAAATAGATTTAACCCAAGTTATGGCTATGATCTTGGATTATTTCTAAAGGAAAATGTGAGATTTGGTCGTCTTTAGACCGAAGATCACTGTGGGATCTTGATTTAAAAGGACCGTGAAGTGAGTTTATACCGAATGTCGGTGATAGAACTATAATCTGGGATAATTTTGACAGAGTTTCGGGGCTTTTGGGATTCTCGGAACTGAAAAAGGACACAAAGGTAATTTTACGATTTTACAAAATTTGCTTCTATTGAAAATGAGGGGGGGTGACCCCGTATTTATAATAGGCAGGTAATTAGTCGGCGGGCTAATTACCACTGTGACAGGATTTGCCATCAAATCTCATAAATCCTGGCCGGATCTCGGTAAGATTTGATTTTCTTACTATAGATCAGTAAATAGCCGGCGGGCTGATTACTAATGTTTGACCCAACTTTGACTTTTTAATTTTTCAGTAGGAAATTCTAAATCGAAGCTTCGCTGAAATGTGGATTTTGGAATTTCAGATTTTAGATGACAATCCGGTCCTTTTTGGTTCATTTGTCTGATCACTGAACGAAATAGGCATTATTCCTCATCGGGCTGGAACGGACCTGTGCTAACAATTTGCCCCTCGCATACATAAATTTCGTGCTAAAAATTTTGTCATATGCGAAACAAACAAAAGAGTGTGTGTGAAATGTAATGAGTTAAAAATATTTTTAATCGACAAATTTTGAAAAAAAATATATTTTGCCCCTTCGATTAAAAATTTATTAATGAGTTGCATGAGGTTAAGGAACTGACTAGGGGTAGGAATAAATATTTTTTGGATGCTTGATGAATGTGTGACTGTGTAAAAACAGCTTTTAGGTCCGCTCGTTTTGAAAATGATGCAGAAATGATGAAAAATGCAAAATTGCGAAAATTTTGAAAATACACGTAATTAGCCGGCTGGCCAATTACCCATGTAACGGTAACTTGTATAGCTGTTATGAGTAAACCCATGGGACGTGTAAATGTGTGACAACTAGATAGGTAATTAGCCTGTCGGCTAATTACGCAGGTAATTAGCCGATGGACTAATTACCAGCGGCATATAAAAACAGCAGCTTGGCTCCCATTTTCTTCGCACCAACAATTCTATCTTCTTTCTTTTGCGTTTTCTGCCCCCGGTTTTCAAAAATTTCTACTTCTGAGCTATTTTTAATAATGATTTCTTTCATCTTCTTCCCTTTCTTGCCCCTTTCTTTCAAATTCTGTGGGGTCTCTATGTGGTTCAAGCTTGATAACATCTGATTGGATTCGTCAGCCGTTCAAGTGACTACTCGAAACATGCTTATTGATGACAAACAAGTGGAACTTTCTGAGGTTTCGGCCAAGGCTTTGTACGGGCTCCCTCCAAATTGGATGTATCATGGGGTACATCCTAGGGATTTCATTCCGCCTTCCTTGAAGCCTTCTGACCATCTTTCTCGGACTTTGGTAAGCCTTATTGCCATTTTTATTTCACGCAAAGACCTATCCATTTATTGTTTATTATTTCTTTATGCAAAAATTTATTTAATGCAATGATTTATTATTTTTGATCATCGTGTGACTTGTCAAAAACTAGTGTGAGATACATGTGTATGCATTATTTAGGTTATGAAGCATGATGGAGCTAGCATTACCCACTTTCATAAGTGGTATAAGGTGTTATCCCCCAGTGCCAGGCCATTGATGACGGGATGTTTTTGGGGACGATGGTCAAGAATTGTAAGTACGTCAGGCATCGCAAGTATCCATACATCCCAATCGATACCTCTAGTTACATCTTGAGTAGGTGGTCCAATACTACCCACACTTTCCACTTCCACTACGGGGAGTATACCATTACTCCATTGGATTACTGCTCTATCATAAGTCTACCCGTGATCCATTTCAATGCTTGCTTTACTTATGACAACTTCAACATGGAGATAATTAAAGCTCTAAATGGATATTTCGGAGACAAGCCGGGGTGAGTTTCTTGCGAGAAACTCATGATCTTTTGGACCTTTGGGGATAGAAGGTATCAAACTACCGCCTACGAGGCTAGAGCTTTCATGGCCGCTACCTTATCGTGGCTGTGTTTTCCCACTGAGAGTTTGATCGTTAATCTCCATATTCTGCCGGCTTTGATAGACCCATCCTACTTTGATAAGTATGAATGGGGCCGAGCCGCATTAGGTCACCTGTACTAGGCTCTTGACCAGTGCATGAGGAACAGGATTTACAAGTTCAAGTCTTGTCTTCAGATTGTTTATGTAAGAATTCAATCCTTATCTCTTTTCTTTCAGAGTATTTTGTCCATTTTTATTATTCTGATCTTTTTCTTGACTGCTTGCAGATCTAGTTTTTTGAGATGGGGATCCTTCCAAGGACCAAGCTCATGCCCAGCACTAGTTTCTGGTTCTGCCCTTGACTCCTATACTATTTTCACGGTTGGGAAATGGAGTCTTGTTCCTCTCTTTCTACCCATCTTCATACCCTTTCTTCAAAGCAGGTATTCTGATAACTTTCCTGGTTTATTCCAATTGCCAATTTTGCTATAATCATGGTACCAATGTCTGGCTCTCTTTTCTTTGATTAAGATGCAGCCTTAGGGGCACGCTCTTCACTGGACGGAGGTCATGAGATTAGCTGGGGAGTTTGTGAACACCCGACTGATCATGGAGACCCCCTTCTCTTTGGAGTGGAACCTGGGAGATCGTATCGATTGGCCTCCGAGGGTATCTCTAGCACCTTCCTAGAGCGGGTTGGGAGATATGAGGAGTTCTACCATTTGTAGCTGCTTGGATGGTCGAATACGGATCCTATTCCTATTACACCTCTCTGGGATATCCACAACCCTCCTGAGGACAATGATCCTTTAGCTTCTGTCCCTGAGGCCTCTGCCCCTAGTGGCCAGGCTAGATCAGGTTCGCCTGAGGCTATCCGGATGACGGTACTTCCCCTTTCACTAGCTTAAGTTTTTCTCTCCTTTATAGTTGTTATCATTTTGACTATTATGCTTAGTTAGACTAACCCGACCTCACTCTGTTATCTTTGCAGGATCACCAGGGTAGGAAGAGACCTACGACTACTTCTACTTATGTGGGTAGCTCATTGGCGTCATATGTCCCGCCTCAGGGCCTGATGATGGTGGAGGGGCATCAGGGGTTCGAGTATCAGCCACCCATGTTCATGATGTACCCCCCTGACCTGAGCACTTATACTCTAGTGATTCTGCCTTATCTGGATCCTGAGCATCTGGTGACTTTCCATCCTACTGGTGCCACTCGTGTTAGTCTCCTCTATCTTTTCTTCTTTTGCCTTTCAATTTTAGATTATGACAGTTCGGACTTGCTTTAATCTTTTATTCTTACAGGTGCCTATTGCTGATAGCATCTCCGATTGGGGGTATATTCAAGGGCAACAATGCTTCATGATGACCCAAAATTTGGATATGGCGGTATGTTTGTTATTTTATTATGTTAATGATCATGCATGGCATGTCATGAAATGCACATGAATGATTTGTGTTGAAATGTTGTAGCTGGAGATTAGACGGCTCCGAGCTCAGTTGGGGATGCTTCAGGTGGACGACTCGCAGCAGGGATAAGGAAATTATCCCGAATTCTTCTCGTAGGGCAATTAGATAGGATTTTTGTTTTGTTTTGTTTTTCTATTTTACTTTCTTTTGGGCCGTTTGCAGTGCCTCTATTTGTATGAACACATTTTTGTATAAATAAAATTTTCTTTATTCCTTCCCTTTGTGTTTTCTTTTCATTGTTGGTCGAGTTTATCGGGGTAATCTGTCAGATATTGGCATATTGCCCCATAAACTACGTATAGTGAACTGTTACCCTTGTGAAATTTTGCCATGGAGGGCTACATCCATTTTTGTGCTGATCTAAATATTTATTTGAAGAACTTCGATGGTTGGAATCATCTCAGGATTTGTGGTTTAGCACACATGAAGGAATACTGCAATGTCTTTGTCAAAGACAATGTGATCCAAGTTGCTGTCAGGTTTTAGGATCTTATTAATAGCGTGTTTCAGTTCAGGGATCATGAGTTATGCAACTTGTATGAAGAATTCTGTGGGCTTCTCTGGTCCTCTGCCGATATGCCTTAGGTTATTCTCACACATCGCCCTAAATTTTTTGATTTGTTGATGAATCATTTTCAGCTTCAACGATTTGACAGGCACCGATTGATCTATAATGAGGGCCTGAGGTTGGATGTGGCATCTGACATAGTTAGGGGACTTTCCCCTAATGACGCGAGTTGGCTCCCGCTCATTTATCTACTTTTGTTAGGGGTCTTCCTATGCAAGGTTCCCACTATAGTTTATAGTTTTGCCTTCCTGACTATCGTTGATCAGATGCTAGAGGGAAAATCTCCTATTACGGTTAGTTTAGCTGAGATGCTGATCTTCGTGCGCGCTTCTCGGAATGGAACTGAAGCTACTACTAGGGGCAGCAGGTTTCTTCTTTAGGTAACTTTTTATTTGAGCCTTTCTTTTGTAAGAACTGCCCTTTAGGGTTTTTGATCCATTAGGATTGCCTTAATTTTTGCCTGGACCACCTTTTTAGGTTTATAATCCAGCAGGATATCTTTTCTTTTCTTTTTATCTTCTTTTTCTTTTTTTCTTTTTTTTCTTTTCATTTTTTGTCATTTGTTACTTTTGTAGCTTTGGCTATAGGACAAGCTTTCCGTATTATCTGTTCCCACAATCATGGATTATCATCCGAAGGCCTAATAGGCGCGGGGCTCCATAGTTCATATTGGCAATCATCCGCCTAGAGACTTCACTATTGAGGAGTGGGTTGAGTTTATGGGTACCCGAGCTACTGAGGATATTCGTTGGGTTTGCCCTTGGTGGGGGATTATGCATGTGACCACTGACGTTTCTAGAGATGGTGTGGTCCTTATTGGCCTTTCTAAAATCATCACTTATTCTCCTGGTTGCTTATGCAAGTAGTACGGTTGATCTCAGGGGTTTCCTACATCCCTGTGCACCCTTATTGGCCCGGAGTTGTCCTATACTCAGGTCTATCATTATGACATGAGATGGACTAGTCATACTCAGGTAGAGATGAATTACTCCATGCTTTTTGACATCCATCCTTTCGAGGCTTATCGCATTTGGGTTACGACTACTCACGGGCTTCCTACCCTTAGAGAGAGGCTCATTAAGACGTAGAGACTCTGCAGCTTCCTTGAGGGTCTTTGAGCTTACCATTGTGTGTCTTTTGTTCCCATGGAAGAATAAAGGCATCAGGCCTCGTCACTCATCTTTTTCATTTCATTCCCTGTTTGTAATGCAGCTTTATATGTAATAAGGATGAAAAGTTGTTATTTGAATGTGTGTTTCATTAAACAATTCGCAGTTTCCATTTAATGCACCCATACAGTATTTTTAACATGAACATGTTACTACAAAAGATATTATTTATCACAGAGGACAAGTGGTATTTATTTCCAAGAAATGCCCACCATTGCCTAAGTCTCCAAACGGATTTTACCCAAGGCTCCACTCCTTTATTTTGGAGTCTTTATTTTTGCTCAAGAGCCCTTACCAGCTCTTGACAGACTTTATTATTATCTTTTTTTTACACGAGATAGCGCTTCAGCTTATCTGAGATCTTTACCGCCCCTTTACTGAGAGTCTTCTTTACCTTGTACAGTCTATCCCAATTCGGCTGGAATTTCCCTCGAGCATCCATGTGTGTTTTACGAGATTGCTTCAAGACTAAATCGCCCATCTTCAAAGGTTGGCTTTGCCCCTTGACTTTGCGGTTGTAAGCTCTGGCCATGCGCTATTGGTATAACTGTAGATTTTCCAATGCGACTTATCGCTTTATGTCGATCAATGTCAGTTCTTTGCTTTTGCCCATTTATCTTCACGAAGTCTTGCTTTAAGGGCTATATGCAAAGACTTGATTTCCATTTCAATGGGCAATACCGTCTCCATCACATAGACAAGGGAAAAAGGAGTTTGACTCGTAGGAGTCTTGACATTGGTTCTATATCCCCCCAAGGCATAGGGCAAATGATTGGCCCAATCTCAGTAGTTGGAAATCATCTTGGAGAGGATTTTCTTGATTGCCTTATTAGCTGCTTCCATAGCTCCGTTGGCTTGAGGGGGTTAAGGCGAAGAGCGATGATGCTCAATCCTATGTTTTTCAAATAGATCACCTATTTCTCCCTAGAATTGCACACCATTGTCACTCACCACATGATGAGGAATGCCATACCTGGCGAAGATGTGTCATTGAATAAATTGAGCCATTTTCTTCATCGTGATGCTTGTGTATGATTCTGCTTCAACCCACTTAGAAAAGTAATCAACTACTAATATAATGAAGCGATGACTGTTGGTCGAAGAAGGTCTTATTTCACCAGTGATGTCGATGCCCCAGGCCGAGAATGGCCAAGACATTGTTAAGCTTTGCAATGATGTCGGAGGTAAATGGCTGACATCTCCGTATATCTGACAAGCGTGGCAAGTCCTCGCTTCTTAAATACAATTAGCTAGCATGGTTAGCCAAAAGTACCCCATTCTTTGGATTTTCTTTGCCATCATGATGCCATTCATATGTGGACCGCAGTCTCCTAAATGTACTTCTTTCATCACCCTTTCAACTTCTTACTCTGTCAGGCCTTTCAGTAGTAGGCCATCAGAGGACCTCTTGAATAGATCTCCTTTAACCAGGCAGAATCATACAGCAAGCTTTTTCAGCGTATTTCTATCAGTATCCATAGCCTCAGTTGGGAATTTACCATTTTCAAGGAACTTGACAATGTTGGAATACCAAGGGGTTCCTTCTTCTGCGGTGTTTTTTATTATACAGGCGTAGTAAGGAGATTGAGCTGTTTCCATAACAAGGGGACTGATTGGCTGCTTTTGGGTCCCTTCCCACGTGGAGCCTAAAGTGGCCAATGCATGTGCCATCTGATTTTCCTCGTATGGCATATGACTAAATCCGCACTCGTTAAACATTGTGGCTTTCCTCCATACAGCTTCTAAGTAAGGCCTGAGGGATTCCTCCTTTAGTTCCCAGTTCCTTGTGACATGCTTAACGACCAAAGCTAAATCATCAATAATTTTGACTTTGTCTGCTCTAAGAGTGATTAGGGCAGACATTCCAAACAAATAGGCTCCATACTCTACCCTGTTATTCATGGTTAAAAATGAGTGCTCCGTCTGGCATAAAGATGATAACTCCAAAACTGGCTCCTCACTTATTGACGGCACCATCAAAGAACATGGTCCATTTTTCGGGGTTCTTTGTTGTGGCTGTGAGACATTTGTGGGGAAATTCTAGGTTTTCCTGTTCTCCTTCCTTGAGTGGTTGATTTGCTAGGAATTCGGCCGCTTCTCTACCCTTGATGGTCTTCTTTGATACGTACTTAATATCAAACCCTGACAGTAATAAGAGCCACCTTGCCAGTTTTTCGGTTAGTGAGGGAGCCTAACATAAGTACTTCATCGGATCCACTTTCGTGACTACTTTGGTTCTCTACGATTGGAAGTAATGCCTAAGCTTTCTGGTAAGCCAGACCATGGCGGAACAAGTTTTTTACACGATGGTGTATTGAGTCTCACACTCTAGCACTTTCTTATTGAGGTAATAAACCGCGTGTTCCCTCTTGCCTTCATGTTCTTGAACTAGCATGGCCCCCTCAGACGTTTCTTCTACCGCCAAGTAGAGAATATGTGGCCTTCCAAGAATCGGCGGTTTCAGTACCGGAGGGTTCATCAGGTAAGATTTAATTCTATCAAAGGCTTCCTGGCATTAGTCGTTCCACTCTATCGGCTACTGTTTCCTCAAGAGTTTGAAGATAGGCACACATGTGGTGGTCAAACACGCTATAAAATGACTGATATACTGTATGGATCCTAGGAAACTTCTTACTTCTTTCTCAGTTTTTGGTACAGGCATTTCCCTAATAGTATTGGCCTTGTCTAGATCCATTTCTATGCCTCTTTGGCAAACTGCGTGCCCTAGTGATTTGCCTGATATGATGCCAAATATGCACTTTTTTGGGTTTAAATGGAGATTGTACTTCTCAATCTTTGTGAGGAATTATTATAGCATTACCGGGTGTTCTTCTAGTGTAACGGATTTCACAAGCATGTCATCTACATAGACCTCGACTTCTTTATGGAACAAGTCATGTAGCAAGATCGTGACTGCTTGCTGGTAGGTTGCCCCTGCGTTCTTGAGTCCAAAAGGCATTACTCTGAAATAATAAGTTCCCCACTCTGAGATGAATGCGGTTTTGAACTTGTCTATTGTATTCATGAGGATCTGGTGGTATCCCATGAACCATCCATAAGGGAATACATGGCCGATTTTACTGCGTTATCTACCAAAATATTATAGTGGGAAATCATCCTTAGGGGTAGCCTTATTCAAGTCCCTGGAGTCGACATAAACCTAGACATCACAGTTCTTCTTGGGTATGGGGACTAAATTGGATAGCCAAGTAGGATACTCGATGACTTCGACGAAATTTTCCTTAATCTGTTTTTCCACCTCTACTTTGAACTTTTCGGCCCACTCTGGCCTCATTCTTCTCATCTTTTGCTTCACCGACTGAATTTTTGGGTCTATGGGGATTTTATGCTTGGCGATGTGTCGATCAAGTCCAGGCATATCCTCATGAGACCAAGCGAAGGCTAAAATGTTATTTTTTAATACCTTTATGAATTCTCTCTCTTGTTTGATGGGCAGTTGATTGGAAATATATACAATTTTTTTATCATCTTCCATGTTTAAATTAATGTCTTCTGTAATTTCATTATTGATATTAAAGATGCTAGATGAATGCTGGAGTGGATGCATGGAATCGTAAGGAGAAACACAATCCAAATAAGCAAAGTTCTTCATCTTATTATCATCATAAAGTACATTATTCATTTCAAACATGCTAGAAATGGAAATAAAAGACTCACCTTGATTAATAGGGTCTGGCTTTATTGCGGATGATTCTCCTACGGCAGCTGGCTTTAGCAGGATATCCTCATCGTCCTCCTCTTGTACCTTCACCTTGCCCTTTATAGTCGCGACCATGTCCATGATGTCTTGGTTCAAGCTACCTCCCTTGATCCTTACTTCCTCCACTATCTTGAGTTGTGCCTGAAGGAGCTTGGTTAGGGTGTCGAGGACTTCTTCCTCTCTACTTAGCTTCTTGACCTTCTACGGGTGTACCTATTCGTCATTCTTGGCCTAATCCGGGATCGCCTCTACATCTAGCTAGCAATTGGCCTCCTTTATACAGGTTACGAAGCTTTTGCCATTTTTGCCATAGTTGACTACGTCTGAGAAAATCTTGAATCTTAAAACGCTCTTCCTCTAATGAGTAACAGGCTCGGGGGTTCCTTCATAGGGCTGCTGCAACTTCTTTTAAAAATTCTTCTTATGAACAACTTTGAGAGCATATGTAACCGAGTCCTATGGGCTTCCATTCTCCTTCCCCTATATTGAAGGTCGATATTCCCTATTCATAGGTAACTAGACCTTTTCCAGGAGTATGGTACTTCTGCATGTATCCCTAAATCCATGGGCCCTAGTACACCTCAGATTGCTTGTTTGCTTCCTCGCCAATTGTGGTTGTGGTAACCCTTTTCATGTTGCTTTCTTCCATCTTTAGTTCTGCTACCACTGAGGCTTCGTCAGCTTCCAGGGTAACAATCTTTCCACGGAATGGGATTTTGATCTTCTTGTGCAAGGTGGATAGGACGCCTCCCAAAGCATGGAACCATGGTCTTTTAAGTAGCATAGAGAAAGTTGTCGGGATATCTATGACTATAAAGAGTACTATAGATAAGATTTCGCCGATAGTGACTTCAGCTTCGAACGTGCCAATGACGGTCCTTTTGGAGTTGTTGTAAGCATTGATGACTGTTATGGATTTCTTTAGGTCCCTCTCGGTCAGTCCTAGGATTGGTAGAATATCTTTAGGACAGACATTTAGTGATGAGCTAGCATCGATCATTATGCAAGGCATGATGTGCCCGAAGACACTGGCCTTCAAGTAGAGAGCCTTATTTTGACAAATGCCTTCATTAGGCAGATTTGAGCTTGAGAAGACAATGTCGAGGATAACAGTGCTAGTCTCATTAATGAGTAGCGCACAGACCTGTTTTGGGGATGCTAGAGGAGATATTTTGATTTCCATCAGCTTTTTAACATTAGCGAGCCTGTGATCTTGAGAGCCCAGGAGTAGGTCCTAGATACTCATCTTAATTGTAGTGGCCTTCAATTGATTAATAATCGGGCTTTCTATCTATTTTGAGGACTTAACAAAAGTAGGAGGTATCGAGGGGTAAGTTCTTGGTGTAGTTGGGGATACTAATCCATTGACTTTTCCTCCTCTGGTGATAGGATAGACCACCTGGATTGGCGATTTTGTTGTTTCAAAGACTTCAAACTTGTTGAAATCCTCATCGAGGGGTATCTCTCCTAAGTTGATAGGCTTGTTCACAGAAATTGGTGCCTTGGCGGCGAAGGGTCACTGCATGAAGGGAACATTTAAGGCTGCTTTTCTGGAACGACGAGGTTCTCTTGTAAGATTTAGCATAAGACAGGATTGGATTCCTGTCTGATTATATAGATGGACTGGGAGGCTCCATCAATTGGTTCACTTTCGCCGAACAGATCTAGTATATCATCGTAAAGGACTAGCGCATTGCAGTATTTGTTTGTATACCATGGGTATTCCTTGGTCGATTCCATTGATGTTGGGCAGGCGACGTTGTTTGCTTCCTATTCCTAATATAGAAATGGTTCCCATGCCTGTCTAGTTCAGGGGTTGTGTCTTCCGGTGGGTTGACCCATGTGAAGTAGTCGATGAATTGCTTGGCCAGAATATTCCAGAATGACTTCTGGCAGAATGTTAGCCTCTTATACCAAACGAATGCCTTTTCTTGGAGAGTCCAGTGGAACCTTTTGGGCCAATGGGCATAGTGAATGTACCCCGTCATTCGTCATTTGCATGAATTCATAAATATGAGGGCCTTGCCTTGTATTTTCGTTATAGAATATGGGGTAAACTTCCCTCAAGTTCAAACTTCGGATACTATAACTGTTTCAAGCTAGTTCATTCTCTGCATGAATTCTCTCCATAATGTATTCATCGGAGAATTCTTATCCCTCATCCTGGATCATATTAATGACATGTTCATTGTCAGAGTCTGAGTCCATAAAGTCTATGGAATCATTACTTACTATAGACTATAAGGCATCCAGGGAGTCATGCTCTAGACACCGTCATAATCAACCATCATGCCATTAGAAGAGAGAGCCTCATACTCAAATTCTCCCGGTAAGTGATTTAGCTCATCATTCAAGAAAGTCTCTGATTCATACTCCAAGTTATCCACTTTGCTTTCATCTTCATGATCTGATTCACTGGAGTCCACAAACTCTTCCACCTCTTCATCTGAATCTTCGAAAGGTTCTGGCTCAAAGATCCAGTTTGGCGCATGCTGAGCTGGGGTATCATTATAAAAATTTTCTTCTAGATCCTCTTTGAGGTCCTCCTTAGGATCTTCTTCAGGATCTTTCTTGGGATCTTCCTCAGGATCCTCTTCTGGGTCTTCTTCTACCACATTTGGCTCGACTTTGACCTCTTCTCTGGCTATACGAAACTCGGATACCATATTTTGTATGCTGGCGAATGTTTCCTCCATACGGGCACCATATGCTATAATGTTGGTACAGATTTCTCCAAACAGGTCTCGTGCACCTTTATCTAGATTCAGGCCGATATACCTCTGCTGCTCTGTGTGGTTGCTCCATGCCTGTTCAGGATCATATAGTTCTTGAATTCCCGGATGTGCTACCCTAGAGGAGCTCCTAAATTCGAACAGACTTATTCCGATATAACTAGGACTCATGTAATCCACATAAGTGTACATGGGAGGTTGTAGAGGAGGGATATCTTGCCAACCGGTATTATGTTGGTCTACCTGTGGTACCAACCACTAGCAAAGCTCATCCGGGTATGGCTAAGATGCCCTGAAGTAGTGGAGGAAAGATCTCTCCATAAAGTACTAGTTCCAACGTCCTTCCAATGGCATTGCTTCATACCAGTCCACGGCTGGGCCTCCTAAGAATCGGGGGAACTGTGGTGCAAAACCCATCACGGCTATTCCTTGTTCATGCATAAACTACAAAAATTCCTCCAGATGTTCATTTAGATCTAAATCTCTGCGATATATGAGATGTGGCAGTATAAGATACTGGTCTAGCCCTTCTCTTTTCATCATTAGGACATACTGATCGACCATATAGATGATATCCATGTTGTCAAAGATCATGTTGTCCTCCCATCCTGGGCCATGTTGAAAGTTATCTGTTACGTCGATGCTATATTCATCGGCCTCTACATGAACACTGATGGCATTTACGGTAGCTTGGAAGTTTGGCAGCGGATTAGTCTGAGTGCTTGGATTCTTCTCAGGCTCTTTCATTCTCCTATTGGCTATCATCTATCGTAGATCTTTTAATAGTCGAGTGCATTCATTAGTGTAGTGCCCCTTAGTCATATGATAAGCACAAAAATTATCTCTGTCTGCCGCTATAGGTGGAGAAAATGGCTTAATGCTTTGGAGTTGGTTGGACTTCCTTAGATTGGTGAATGTATGGGATAGTGATTCCACCTACGGAGAGATGGACTGATGAGTCTATACTTGGGTAACTGCTGCCACTTTTGGAGCAGCTTTCGAGGATTCGGAGGTGCCTTATTTGGAAGAACCGCCTTCCTCCTGATATCGAGGTTTAGTATAAGCTTGATGTTCTTGCTTCTTTGCTCGATCTTCCTCTTTATATTTTTCAAGCCTCTTGGCATAGTCTACCACATCGTTGACGGTATCGAATCTTTGCATCTTCATTTCATCCCATATTTCAGGCTAGAGCCTTAGACAAGCTTTACTATCAAGGCGTCTTGGTCAGGTGCCCCGGTTACAAGCACACGAACAACCATCCATCTTAGATAAAACTCTTCAAAGAACTCATTCGACCATTGCTTAATTTTTTTTAATATCTTATAGAGTAGTCTTGACCTTCAGATTGAAGGCATAGTTTTCAAGGAACGTAGAGCATAGCTTCTTCCAATCAAACTTTACATAGGTTGGCATTCTCATGTACCACTCAAAGGCGGGTCCACAAAGAGTCACTTAAAACAGATTGACTATATGAACCTTAGGGATGTTCATACTAGTCATAATTTAGAGATAACTCTCCACGTACGTGTGGGAAGGTCCGATGCCAGTATATGGGGCCATGTAGGGCTTCATATAGTTAGCTGGAAGGGCTTCTGATTCCTTAGGCAGGAATCAATCAATATCCATGTATTGCTCTATAGAGGGGGCAATAGATTTGTCCTTTGCCGGAGATAGTTTCTCCATGTTTGCCATTTTTGCTTTGAGTACGGCAATTTTGGTCTCTTGTTCTTGGGTTTTTTTAGCATTAGTAGCGCTCAAACTTTCCCAAATATCATAAAATTTTGAGGCATCAAGAATCCTCCTAGGGGACTAGCCAACTGTATTATCTTTTACCATTGCAGTTTCGGGTTCCAGATGAAAGAAGAATCCAGCTAGAGATTCGACCGGTGGTGAGGGTGTGACTTTTGGACTGCCCATAATGTGCCTCAACCTGCTTCTCTCTCGCTTCCAACCTGAAAGGGCAAGAGGTCAAGTGTTAGTAAGTGCATCGGGCGTAGCTCTAGGCCTTTCTCACCTTGTTCGTGGGCGGATGAATGAATGTATGAGTGATCAAATGTATGGATGAATAATGCAAATGTATAATCAAATTTAAAAAAGGTTTGGGCATATGCCAATTGCTCGAGGAGTAATTGACAACTTATGATATCATGGAATATTGCAAACATATGGTTCAAAGATCGAGGGCCTGAGTCGGATCAGACTCAAAATCCCGAGGGCAAATTGACTCGCTGGTCAAAGGTGGGTTAACTCATTGGTCCAAAGGGTGAGATGACACTAGGGTCACTCAGAGGGTTTTAACTCATTAGTCCAAGGGTTGAGCTGACACTGGGATCACTCAAAGGGTTTTGACTCAATAGTCCAAGGTTTGATCTGACACTGGGGTAACTCAAAGGGTTTTGACTCATTGGTCCAAAGGTTGAGCTGACACTAGTGTCACTCAAAGGGTTTTGACTCACTAGTCTAAGGGTTGAGCTGATACTAGGGTCACTCAAAGGGTTTTGACTCATTAGTCCATGGGTTGAGCTGACACTAGGGTCACTCAAAGGGTTTTGACTCACTGGTCCAAGGGGATCAGCTGACACTAGGGTCACTCAAAGGGTTTTGACTCACTGGTCCAAAGGTTGAGTTGACACTGGGGTCACTCAAAGGATTTTGACTCACTGGTCCATGGGGTTGAGCTGATACTAGGGTCACTCAAAGGGTTTTGACTCATTGGTCCAAGGGGTTGATCTGACACTAGGGTCACTCAAAGGGTTTTGGCGTCTTTCAGCTCGCAGGTTGAGCCTAGGTGGTTACTAGTCTCGATTATTTCAACTCATGGCTGAGCCTAGATGGACTCACTAGTCTTGATTATTTCGGCTCATAGGCTAAGCCTAGGTGGACTCACTAGTCTCGGTTCATTTCAGCTCATGGGCTGAGCCTAGGTGGACTCACTGGTCTTGGTTATTTTAGCTCATATGCTGAGCCTAGGTGGACTCACTAGCCTCAGTTCATTTTGGCTCAAGGGCTGAGCCTAGGTAGACTCACTGGTCTCAATTCATTTTGACTCATAGGATGAGCCTAGGTGGACTCACTGGTCTCGGTTCATTTCGGCTCATGGGCTGAGCTTAGGTGGACCCAATGGTCTCGGTTAATGAAACTGCATGGCACACATTAATGTCATGCCTGCACAAAGATGTGTTTAGTTTTCACACAATTATGATGTTTATGATGCCTGTTTTAGTTTATTTATATTTAATAAACTTGCATAGGTAGCACAAGGTTAGATCGCGCCTACCGCCCTTTTAACTCCATTGGGTTACTTTACTTTAAAGCCAACGGGGGACTTAACGAAGTCTGCGCATGCACTCAAGGTTTTCTAGGTAGACCTATGAGAAAGTATCTATATGTGGGATTCAGTCTCAGGATTGGGTGCGATTTGGGGTACCCTGCACCTTTGTGTACTGAGTCCCACTGGCCCTAAGCGAACCAAAGGAAACTTTTAAACATATAATATACGTAGATAATCTTGCACTTAAGCAAACAAGGTCCTCGTACGTTACGCAAGGGTGTGATTAGATCCATATCCCTCAAGCCCTAAGCGAACTTGGAGATACTTCACCAAAAGACACCTAAATTGTTTTAGGGGTAAAGAATGCAGATTCTAGGTAGTCCTAAAATTTGCGCAATACAGAAATTATCACAAATTCCGTAATTCCAAAATTTAATTTGAACAATATTTTAATTATTATGTCAGAAAAAGATTTTTTATAAAAATCTGGTTTTTATAAAAATAATTTTCCCCAGCGGAGTCGCCACTATAAGTAGGCGAATGGTTTCTGGATGGTTGTGCACGCAGAGTGCGGTGCGCGAGGTGCGATTTGGTTTAGTGCAGTTTGAGGAAACTGCGATGCTTGGTCTGGTTTAAGAAAATCAAGTTTACTTAAATGCGATGGCTTTGTAGGCCAAAAATGTGATTATATTCAAGAAATATATTTGCACATTTTATTGAGAAAATACATTTTTAAGTTAAAGCATTTTTTACTTTATTTAAAAATGAAATAGAGTCGCCACTCGGTTCAGCTCCACCGGGAATTGTGGTATACTTATCCATGATGGGATTTTTATACCGAAGAGAAAATGAGATTCTGAGTTCGAACATAATAGTTACTCATATTATTCAAATTATTTGGATTAATTTTGGAATTTGTTGTGATTTCTGCATTACAACGGATTAATTTAAGAATTAAATTCAAGAAATAAAATGGGCATTATAACGGCTTTCGGCAGAGTAACGACAGCGCTGGGGTCTAGGCCGCAAACTCGGATAGAGTTTCCTCACATTCTGGATGTTTGTCCACACATGCGAGCTTATTTACACATTATAATTTAAGTGGCACCAGTGGCTCACTTAACCAGAGAAATGGAATGCTATATGTAATGATAAAGCCATAAAAATGTGTTTTAATGAATTTGAAAGTTGGGCTTAGAGCCAATTACCCTCAGTTTACCTTTTCGTCTGTCCAGTATGACTTGAGAGCCGGTGCAGGACCGACGTTGTTAGAGATTATGATTTGGTTAGAAAATAGATTTAACCTAAGTTATGGCTATGATCGTAGATTATTTTTAAAGGAAAATGTGAGATTTGGTCGTCTTTAGACCGAAGATCACTGTAGGATCTTGATCTAAAAAGACCGTGAAGTGAGTTTATACTAAATGTCAGTGATAGAACTCGGATCTGGGATTATTTTGACAGAGTTTCGGGGCTTTTGGGATTCCTGGAACTGAAAAAAGATACAAAGGTAATTTTGAAATTTTACAAAATTTGCGTCTGTTGAAAATGAGGGGGGGTGACCCCGTATTTATAATAGGTAGGTAATTAGCCGGCGGGCTAGATACCACTCTGATAGGATTTGACATCATATCCTGTAAATCCTTGCCGGATCTCGATAAGATTTGATTTTTTACTGTAGATCGGTAAATAGCCGACGGGGCTGATTACCTATGTTTGACCAAACTTTGAATTTTTTATTTTTCAGTAGGAAATGCTAAATTGGAGCTTCCCTAGAATGTGGATTTTTTAATTTTGGATTTTGGATGACAATTCGGTCTTTTTTGGCTCATTTGTCTGATCACTGAATGAAATAGGCATTATTCCTTATCGGGCCAGAATGGACCTGTGCTAACACTGGTGGGGGTACGCCCCTTAATTAATTGTAATGATTGAGTGAAGAGATGTTGGGTTGGTCCCAACTTGACTCGGTGTGCCCCTACCATGCCCCTTCTACTGGCTAGTACTCCCTCTTGGTAAGAAATCATGCTTTGAAAATGGAAGTGAGTGCTCGTATGCTTGCTGGGGATGGGCTTGAGTTAAGCCTGAGTCTAACTATTTTACCCCTGTAAAGGCCTTTATAATGTTGTGATATGGGTGAGTTCCTTTCTTGAGGCGTACTCCTTTCCTTGGTGTTCTTTTCTTAAGGCAAACATCTCTCCTTTACTGTATGTGTGCCTTTCTTAAGGCGGATGACTTTCCTTTAACTGATGCTGGCGTATCCCTTTCCTAAGGAGGATGACTTTTCTTCGTATCCCTTTCTTAAGGAGGACCGACTTTCCTGGTTAATATCACATCCCTTTCCTAAGGCGGATGATTCTCCTATTGTTGGTGTGTCCCTTTCTTAAGGCGGATGACTCTCCTGCTCGTGGTTTTGAGCTACCTACCAAAAAGACAATAAAAATGTTGCATTAGTTACTATCTGAAATGATACCTCTTAATTCTTGATTGACTTTGTGATAAAAAAATTTCCCCTTCAATCAAGAATGAAGTTGGGTAGACGGTGGTTAGCCCCTAAATAAACTGTAAATTGTGTTTAGAAATGTTAGGTATAGCCCAATGCGAATCGCAGTGCCCCTAGGGAGCTGACTGCTGAGGATATAGCTGTTAAATATCTAGTCTTTTTGGATTTCTGGGCGGGGGAACTACACGACGGCAATTTCAATTGTTTAAAGGAAGGTGTTCCTAGGACATCCTAACTGCTGGGGAGTATCCTTGAAAATCGTCTCAAGAAAGCTTGACTAGAAGGGAGCCCATAGGGTTTTCTTCTAACGAGGGGAATGGTTTCTCTGACCGCCGAGCCATTGGGGACAGGAATTGATTCTTCGTGGGGATAAGGGGAATGCCCCTTGGATGTTTTGTTTAGTGGGGAACGAACAATTCTGATGCGGTTGCTCTGCTGGTGAAAAGTGCCCCTTTGATTGGCATTTAGGCTTCGTTTTGTTTAACCTGCAGGGGAAAAATAATTTTTATTAGGATATGACCTGGAATGGTACATCTTAATTCTTGATTGACTTTGTGATGAATAAAAGTCTTTTCCCCTTCAATCAAGTATTAAGAAGTACTGGGGTTCTGCCCCTAATTAACTGTAAAGATTAAGTGAAGATATGCTAGGTTGGTCTTGATCCTATTTTAGTATGCCCCTGGAGTGGTCTAGCTACTGGGGGGAAATAGCTTATGAGTGGCTTAAGTGCTTGGGAGCAAGTTTCCTAGATGACTTGGATTGATAGGAGGTGCCCCTTGGAAAGAGAGGGGGACCCTTGGGAATTGCCTTGGGTGGCTTGACTGGTTAGGGGGATGCCCCTTGGATGTTTCACTTGTTGGGGAAATGATCCCTCTAACGATCTAGTTTCTAGGAATACTTCTTGGGAAAATGCCTCTTGGCTGGTGCCCCTCGGATGGCACCTTTGTTGGGTATGTACTTTGAATAATGCCTCCTGGGTGGCAGTGTGGCTGGGGGAATTCCTTCTTTTCCCATGGGAACCTCTCCTTGGGCTCCTGCACACGATAAAGAAACTGGTCAGTAAAACTTTGAGATATGCGGGTCAGACTTGCCCCGATTAAAAGAAAAGACTGAGTTTAGTGATGTTGGGTTGGTCCCAACTCAAACTAAGGTGCCCCTAGAATGCCCGTTCTGCTGGTTGGCACTGCTGGGCAGTGCCCCTAGGGTGTCTGATGATGGCGGGATGCCCCTCGATGGTGCCGGTTTGAGGAGTGCCCCTAGGGTGGATGCTCCAAGGGTGCTTGATCATGGGGGGATGCCCATCGACTGTATCCACTACTGGGGAATGGAGGGATACCCCCCAATTGACTTCTTTACTAGGGAGGTGTCTTCCTAGATGATTTTTCTACTGGAGATTTCTTCTAGGATAACATTTCCTTGGTTTGGGCAAGAATCTCTTGTCTTGTGGGGGTTGTTGCCCCTAATGTTTTGACCACTTAGGGATCCTCCCCTTGAATGAACCTTGTTAAACTATTGTTTTGCCTTTGTAGTTCCTGTATAAGACTACAGGAACCATGAGCTTCTATAGAAATTGGCACGAGGAGATTTGAGCTGCTGGGGATACTGAGTTATTGGCCCATATTAACTCATTCAGGTTCACTAATATCATCAGGGCCATTCCCCAGGCCCTGAAGACACTGGCTCCTTATGCTATATCGGCCCTAATATAGAGATGGTCCAAGATGATGCATATTTTCAATTTACCTATCGGGGGGATCACTGTTACTCCCTCGTACATGTGTGCATTGATAGGATTGGATTGGAGCAGGGACGTCACCCACTTTCACATTTATACAGATCGCTGGCATTCTCGAGCCGAGGTAAGGGCTCATGTAGAGAGATTTCTTGGGCTTCGTCCTAGAGGAGAGGACAAGCTCAAGTATGGGGATCTTCATAGCTACGGGATTGGGGAGCCTAGCCCTATAACTGGGGGGAGGAGGAATTAGTATGCCCGGTCTTTCCTATTGACCTTCCTCTCTACTGTCTTCATCCCGAGACTCGAGCAACCTAAACTATGGTCTGTCGTCTGCTATTGAGGATCTTGCCGTTATGCCAGGGAAGAACTGGTGTCAGGGCTATCCTAACATAGTTTTACTATAGGATGGATGTTGGAGTTTGAGGCTAGTAGCCTGAGCTCAATATCTGCCATCTGATCCTCCTGGTAATTCATGAACTCATTCTTTTGTGCTTTAGCCTTTTATTTGAACTGTTTTGCAACTGACTTTGCCTTGTTTTGTAGTTTTGGGCCTTTGAGCATTGGTTTATCCCCAGACTAAGTTTTCCTAGTGTGAGGTGTCGATGACGTGTAGGTCTCCCTTGGTGCCTTGGAGAGAGGCAAGGCCGACTAAGGGTTGGTTAGATTTAGGCATGACAAAACCTTTTTAGTTCAAGTTTGCACAAATAGCCAATTTTAATGAATAAAAGAATTGAGACCAAATCTCAATACAAATGATAGAGTCGCCACCCAAGTTGTCTACTTGGGAAAGAGTTTTGGTACGGTTCTCATTGGGTGGGAGACTCATACCTATTGTATCAGAGATTCGGGTATCGGATGAGTCACTTATTTCTCATTTAGTTGATTCAAAATTACATTCACCGCGTAAAACCATTTTTGTTTTCATCATTTGGGGAATTATCACAGAAATCCTATTTTTCTATACTCTTTCACACTGGTTATATGCATTTATAAATGACAATAAATCACAAGCAATAAATGGGGGAATAAAAATTACAACCGGGGGAAAATAGGGGAATTTCAAGAGAACCTATACATTTGTTCTAAGTTATAAAACAAAACGAAAATAAATTCCCCTGCGTCCACAAAGATTAGCACAGTTTATAGCACGTCATGAGTCAGCATTTCATTAGGAACAATGTTATTATGTTAGTGTGGCGGTTTTATGATTGATAGTGCCCGGACGGCTTCTAGGATCAAAGAGAAATATCTAGTCTTCAACGTATTTTGTTATAAAAAACATTTCAACTTTTGTGAATTGATTTGCTAGATTATTAGTGAAAATGATCACATAGAAATGGTGAGTTGGATAGATTTTAACTGATTGAAAGATGAATTCTGGATTCTGCCTGGGGCTGGTACCCGTACGGGTGGTTGGGACCCATACGGCTACTAGGGAGGACCGGTACGGGTATGGGGCATCCGTATGGGTCCTATCTGGTCTCAGGCAAAAACTTTGTTCTGTTTAATACGCAGATTAATGGAAAAATAAATTTAAAAAGGGATTTTCTTTCGTACAAGTAAGGCGCACCAATTTAGTATCCCCAAGGACACACGGTGCCAACAAGGCTTATACGGGTTAGGACCAGACCCGAAATAGGAAATAAAAAGAGCATATATAATAGAGGAGGCAGAGAATAACAATAAAATAACTGAGATGTGAGTCTGTTTGAAACTCAAGAGCGTTACCTTTACGGCGTGAATCCACTTTGAGGCGATCCCTTTATTGTTGAGAGAGTCTATCCAAAGTAGATGAAATAGGACTATTTAGGCGAGGGTTTGTGTGGACAGAACCTCCCCCCAAATCCTAATAAACGAAGCTAGGAATGAATAAAATATGGACAATTCATACCTCCTATACCTGCATTATAAGCTTTCTATACCTATAGAAACTGCTAGAATTTGTGTATAGTAAATTTACTATATTGTGTATGAGTTGTGTGCTATGAAAATGTGAGGAAAAGGGCCCTATTTATAGGGGAAAGGAGGTTTAAATGCAATAAATCACGTTCATGACCTGCCTTTTCCTAAAATAGGAAAGGATTCCCTTCTAAAAGAGTCTGATAAGGCAACAAGAGGACTCGTCCGGGGTGGGGGCCCACCCGTATAAGGTCCTAGGGGACCCGTACGAGTCCTCCTCAGGTGTACAAAAGGAATGACCTGTATGGGTCTTCTAGTGGATCCGTACCACCAGGCAGCACCCGTACAGGTCCCTAAGGGCAGACTAGGTCACCAAACTTTGGCCAAACTCAACTCTGCAGCAGTAGGAACACCTTTGATGGATAACACCTATAAGAGAATGCATCATATAGCTCTTATCATCGTTTCGTGAGAAGGATCGTTAAAATCCAGTGCTTACACCTGGCAGCAAAAGGCTAGGACTACAGCAGATCATAGGGAGTTCCTCCGCCAGCTGCACTCTGATTGGGTAAACTTGTTTTACACTATATGTTATTTTATATTTCCAAAAACTGTTAGTAGAAACTGTATTTATAAAGTTATAATACTTACAGTGCACTTACTATATGCAGGTCATTCGAGACCCGTGGGAGAGGATGGTCATCCATGAGAATATCGAGCAAATGCGGGCTAGCGTATATGATGGTCGCTTCGTGCTAGATTCTCCTCTCTACCTAGAGTGGTACTTTGGTGAAAGGGTCCGAGATTGGAGGACCAATGTCGATGTGGAGAGAGCAATCCCTCCCCCTATCCTAGTGGATGCCTTCTGGCCGCATCTGATGCCTGAGACAGATCAGGGGCTGTACATGTTGGGTGAGGAGGGCCGAATGATATCAGTGGAGGGCTCCTATATGCTCATCGACTCTTTATTTCTTCCTCCCTGTGAGATGATCTATTTTAAGGACATCCCCCTCAAGCTTAACTGGAGCGATAGCGATGGTGATGTTGACAATGATGATGATGTTGAGGGTGGACCGAGGGGTGACTGCGGGGTCCTTTCACGGTTCGGAGTATTGAGGGCCTAGCTAGGTCTGTTACTTCTTCTTCTCAGGAATTTCTTTCACTCTGCCTTTATAAATTCTTTCGTTACTTTACAAAAATTGATTATGAACTTGAATGTAATTGTTCATTGTTGTAGCCTCCAGCCTCTACGTGGAAGAAGCCTGATGCTGCTGTCCCTACTGACCTAGAGCCACTAATAAAGCGGTCTCGTGCTTCAGGGGCTGTGAGAGAGGGGGTCCTCCGGACAGATCTGGACACTTCCTTTCGACTCCTTGACCATTTGGGGAAGAGAGATGTCAGGGAGCTCGAGGAGTCGGTCCACACCGTGCGCTTTATTCCCTCTAGCTCCACTCATGTAAAGAATTCTCTACTTTAATCTTGCCCTTATGTAATTGCTTGGAATATCCCATTTTGATATGGTTTTCTCTCTCAGGTGATCGTAGTTGAGGCAGAGAGGATTGCTAGGGGTTTTTTCTCTATCCAAGACTTGCTGCTAGCTCAGGACACACTAGCCTCGATAAGTTTCTTTTACCTGCAAAATTTAACAAACTATGCATGCCATTACATTTATATATGTATTCTGATCTTATAATTTTCATTGTAGACCCTATTGGCTATGGAGCGCGACAGGACCGCCTAGGATTTGGATGCCTATGAGGAGTGAGTTAGGTTCCTAGAGGAGCAGTTGCGAGTAGCCACTACTGAGACCGACTAGGTAAGGCCACTGGAGGAGGAGTTGGAGAGGGCTAGAGCTGAGACTGCTCAGGTGAGGGCTGAGGTTGAGGTGTTGCGGGGCTAGCTGGCCGGATGGCCTAGGGTAAGCATATACTTGAGCTATCCGATTCTTCTTTAGAGGAGGATAGTTTAGCTTTTCAGGTGGTGCTGGTGGCCACTCAGGTGGTGGGAGTTGAGCACGAGGTATAGCAGCGAGTAGAGGAGATCAGTATTGTCGCTGGGAGTATATCAAGAGCTTTGGAGACTAGGGTTCCTGATTTGCCTACTGCAGGTGCTAGTGGGGTAGAGGATCTTGTGATGATAGATAGGGATGACCTACAAGTGGATGTACAGGACCCGACTCAGGATGAGTACTAGGGACAGGACCCCCCAGTAGCTTATATTAGGCTGTTCTTTTCTTACTTATCTGGGTCCTCGAGGATATTGTTATCTTGTCCTTCTTTGATAAAGGTTAAATTACTAGTGAATTGACTAGTAACCAAACTTTTAAAGCTCCAGATTACTGAAAGACTAGCCCGACTGAGACCAACGAGTACTACCAAGAGCTGGATGAGATCCATATTCCTATTAGAGACTCGTTTGGTTTGGGATTAGGCTTAAGTTGAACTTGAGTCTGACTGGATTACCCCTGTAAAGGCATTTATACTATTGTTGTGCTTTTCTCTGGTAAGAACCATATCTTGAATCTGGAAAGAGGATCTATATGCCTTTTGTAGACTCGTATAGGTTTATATAGGTGCCTATACTTCTTTACACAAGCGATTTTATTAGATAAGATTCATTCTTTACACATTAGGGGAATGTGTCCTTGTGGTGTCCAAATTGTAACATGGTGCAAGCTGGATGATGCTAGTCGAACCACTTGGCGCTTTTCATTTGAGTTCTAACTTCTGTATAGATCGCTTGATATGATGCGATCTAAAGAACAAATTTTGAATTTTTCTTTTCTTTTGTCTTAACTTTTTCCTGAATTGTCCTTGATAGCTCAATTTAGCAGACTTTCTTTCTTGCCTTAACTTTTGCCTAAATTGTCTTTGGCGGCTCAATTCAGCAGATTTTTCTTTCTTGTCTTAACTTTTTCTTGAACTATCCTTGGCGGCTTAATCCAACAGACTTCCTTTCTTTTCACGTCTTAGTGGTGTCCACACTATAGCATGGTGCAAGTTGGATGATGCTAATGGAAGCACTTGGCACTTTGAATGATGTGTGCTATCGAGTAGCTTCACAGTGGGAAAACTAAACTTGACGGCTCCTAACTGTGAATCATTGCTATTACAAATGATGCTTGAAAGACAAAAGCAAGTACTAAATACTGGCATTTTTGAATTGAGTTCTAACTTTTGCATAGACCGCTTGATGTGATGCAATCTATCAAACTGATTTTTGAATTTTCTTTCTTTTGTCTTAAATTTTGCCTGAATTGTCTTTGGCGGCTCAATTCAGAAGACTTTCTTTCTTTGCTTTTGTCTTAACTTTTTCTTAAATTATCCTTGGCGGCTCAATCCAGCAGACTTTTTCGACCTTTGTATGAACCTTATTTCTTTTATGGTTCATCGGTGCTCTTGTCTTTTGTTGAATAATACACGCGCAGTAATGATAACAACAAAGAGTACAAGATGTAGAAAAAACTGTTGTTCACATACTTTAGATCATTTCATCTAAAGATATGCATGCATTCATAAGACCATGATTCTTAGCAAATCATATCATGTTTATTGATGAAATTAAATTTAAGTGTATAGGCAATGGTAATAGTTTCCAATGGTTAACCCTTACCTACTTTCTGGTCCTTTTACAGATTTTTCAGAAAGCAACTGACATGTTTCTCTCGATGACTGAACTTTTGCCTAAGCCAACCTTTTTGGGGTTTTTAACTTAGCGGGCTTTACTTGTGTTAGGGTACCCTAACTTTTGCCTGACCAGTTTATGGAATATCGATCAACGGGTTGCACCCTAAGTTTTTCCCGAGTAGTAGAAGATCGCTCGCTTGGTGATTTATTCTTTTTTTTATCTCCCCTTTTTTTGGTGAGCTGCTTTTTGTGATTTATTTCTTTTAACCTAGACATTATAGCCCTTAAGGATGTATTGAATTACTGGATTCACAAACTCATTTCTATCCACATCCCTGAGCTTAATTCCTCCCTTGCCAAGGACTTTCTTAACCATGAACCGCCCTTCCCAATTAGGCCTAAACTTGTCCCTAGCATCAATGTTAACTTGGTGTAGCTATTTGAGAACTAGATCACCCCCTTGAGCGGTTGCTTTGGGTAGGCTTGGGCCATTTAGTGTTGGAATGAATAGGTTCCTCTCATTTATGAAAGAAAGAGGTCATGTTATTGTGGGGGAGGTTCTCCTTCTTGTGAAAGAAGGAGATCACATTATTATGGAGGCTTGGGATCATCATGTAGGGTGAGGGGTCTTCTTTCTTTTGAACAAATGGAGAAAGCATTTTTGGAGGGATATTTTGATGGGAATATAGGTCCAAGGGAGGTACATACATTGATAAGAAATTCCCATTTGTGGGTGTGATGGTTTATCCTTTTGGAGGTTTTGGAAGAGCATTGGATTTAAGCTTTCATTGATTTTGGGTTTGTGTTGTAAGGTTTTTTCCTTCAACAGTGCTTTTGATGCGGAATATGTCTTCCTCTATTTTTGGGCTCTTGGTTTTCTTTCTTAGTGATGTATATCTTCCTCCCCCCTCATGGAAAAATATGAGCAAAGACCCAAGGCTATCATATTTGCTAAGCACTTGTCATCTCTCTTTTTTTTGTGGTAAGTTTTAACCATTTGAACTTTATGCCATTGCGATGTACTCAAATTCAATTCCTTTCATAAACATGATGAAATTTTTAAGAATGTTGATTTTATGTGTGCACGATATCTTTAAGAATGAAATGCTTAAACATAATATGAATGTATCAATTTATTCGTGATATGCTTTATAAGTGCATTTTACATCAAAACACCAGCAATGTTAAAAGGTTACCTCATCCTCGAAATCATCCTCCACATAGGGAGGGTCTTTATCATTAATCTCGGTAGGATCCATCGGTGAATCTGAAGTATCCCAATTTTGAGCTTCTACTTGTATTGGCACCAGTCCTCTTTATGCTTCATCAAGGTCCTCTAATTCCTCAGTTCTTTCCCACTTTTCAGCCTTTTTGGGGATCCAATCTTCCCCTCTTCTGGCTTAGACCGGAGGTGAAGGTTGTTGAGGATTTGTAGTCACACCAAAGGGTAAACTTGTTGGATGATGGAAGGTTGTCCCCTTAGGTGTGGCTATGTAGTTGGGACCTTGTTTAGATCCCCCAAATTAAAACACTAGCTGCACAAATCCTTGGCTAGGCTGAATAGACAGACTGACGGCTGGCGGAACTATCGTACCTATTGAGTGAAAAGAATTGCTAAATTGACCATTCGGACCAACTATACCCAATTGTTCGAATTAACAAAGCAGAGATTCAACCCTTAATTGTAATGAACTCGAATGTGGACCAAATGAACTTGAAATTGTCGCAAAGCTTTGACTCTTGCTCTGGCGGGAACCAAACGATCAATATATGCATGGGTTCAATTATGTATGAGGCATGTACAACGATGCATGGTAAGGTTAACACAAAGATAGAGCGCATCTAAGGTAGAGTATAATAATTTTCCCAAATGATGAAAAAGAAAGCGGGTTGGATTAACTAAATGATTTTAGGTGCTCATGTTAATCTATTAAGCTTTCCAAAAACAAATCGAAATTTTGCAACTTAAAAGATTAATTCCCTAGCGAAGTTGCCACTATAAGGTGTCGATGATGTGTGGGTCTCCCTTGGCGCCTTGGAGAGAGGCGGGGCCCACTGAGGGTTGGTTGGATTTAGGCGTGATGAAACCATTTAGTTCAAGTTTGGACATTTTAGCCAATTTTAATAAATAAAAGAATTGAGACCCAAATATCGATACAAATGATAGAGTCGCCACCTAAGTTATCTACTTGGGAAAAAGTTTTGGTACGATTCCCATTGGGCGAGAGACTCATACCTTTTGGATCAGAGATTCGGGTATCAGATGAGTCACTTATTTCTTATTTAGTTGATTCAAAATTACATTCGCTGCGTAAAACCGTTTTGTTTTCATCATTTGGGGAATGATTATAGAAGGTCTATTTTTCTACACTCTTTCATACATTCAATAGTTTATAATAAAGCACAAGCAGTAAAAAGGGGAATAAAATTACAACCAGGGGAAAATGGAGGATTGCAAGTGAACCTATACATTTGTTCTAAGTTATAAAACAAAATAAAAATAAATTCCCCTGCATCCACAAAGATTAGCACAATTTATATAGCACATCATAAGTCAACATTTTGTTAGGAAAAATGTGATTATGTTAGCTTGGCAGTTTGGCAATCGATAGTGCTCAGGCGGCTTATAAGATCGGAATGGAATCACAGGTCGTCAACGTATTTTTTTATGAAAACACATTTTAACTTTTGTGGGTTGATTTACCGAATTATTAGTAAAACTGATCGCATGGCAAATGGTGATGTTGATTGATTTTACAGGTTAAAAAGAGACCTTTGGATTCTGTTTAGGGGTCAGTACCCGTACGGGGTGGGGTGGGATCTGTACGGCTACTGGGGAGGATCGAAATAGATATGGGGGGACCCGTACGGGTCCTGTCTGGTCCTGGACAAAACCTCAGTTCAGTGAAAAGAATAGATTTATAGAAGAAGAACAAAATAAAATTGGAATTCCTTCCATATGGGTATGGCATACCGATTTAATATCCCTGAGGACATAATGGTACCAACAAGGCCCATATGGGTTAGGACTAGACCCAAAATAGGAACAAAAGAACAGATGAAATAGAATAGGCAGAGAATAACAACAAAATGACTGAGATGTGAGTCTCTTTGAAACTCAGGAGCGTTACCTTTACGCTGTGAATCCACTTTAGAGCGATTCCAATGCCGAATTGAAACTTTGTCAAGGTAGATGGTGAAATGATGGATTTAGGACTATTTAGGTGAGTGCTTGTGTGGACAGAACCTCCCCCAATCCTAAATATGAAGTTAGAAAGGAATAAAATGTGGGCAAAACCAATGTGGAATGGTTTCCCCCCTATTTTATAACTTTTATACCTCTTCTATACCCTTGCTATAACCTCAAGAACTTGCTAGAATTATTTCTCTATAGTAGTATTTCCTTTCTCTTATGTTTTCTCAATTGTTCTCCCCTTGAAATGAAACAAAATGCTCCTATTTATATGGGGAAATTAGGTCTGAACGCATTAAATGGCTGATTTTATATGTTTATGGTTGATTTTATTTGTTTATGGCTAATTTGGGGCATTAAAACTAACTGTTTAGGCATCTGGGGGACCGGTACGGGTGCCTAGACTCGTACGATTCCGTTTGGACCTGAATGGGCATTTTTAGGTCATACCGGATCAGTTAGACCCGTACAGGTTAGGCGGACTGGTACTAGTTCGGGTCGACCCGTACGGATTCGTAAGGATCGGTCCGACCAGTTTTGACCAAAAACGCTCGAAACTACCCGAAATCGACCTATTTTGACTAGTTTTGACCTGTTTTGACAATTTTAGACCTTTTAGGGCTTAGGTACTAGTTTTCTTAGGTTTAGTTTGACAAAGCTTGACCAAATTGAAACCACTCCAAGTAAATAACACCTATAGAAGAATGCATTATATAACCCTCATCATCATTTCGTGAGAAGGACCATTAAAATCCAGTGCTCACAATAGGGCTAGACCAATCCACACAGCAAGGTCACATGGTTGTATGTCATAGACAGTTTGCTGAGTAGGTCTCATTAGTCCTCAGACTTGATTTCAACTTATTTGTTAATGTAGAAATAGGTATGTTGTGACATATTACTAACAGGTCCTTAAATATTGGATTACAAGTACGGGTATGCTCGGTATATTTCATAACCATATTAACAATAGTGTTAAAGTGATAGGATTGCCACTCGGTTTGATGAACCAAATTGAATCATCGACGACTTGATGAATAAAGGGGATAAGGACGTCCAATAAGTCATTGTCTTATTTTATCATTTTATTCTAGATCAAGAAATATAATGAATTGCATAAGGGGGTGATAAGCAACGTGCCTCTTGTTCATCATATTGATGTCAGCTGGTAAAGGACTTTGTAAGATAACTACTGGGTTTAGTATCTTTTAGAGACAACTATACTCTGTCCTAATTGGGGGTTGTAATGGTTTGCTAGAATCCGCTTACAGTCTATGGCTGAATCTCATAGCCAACATATGGACAGACCCAAAGGATCGTGCACTTAGAACTATTGATCTAGGATTTCTTGTACATTCAATGTTACAAGACTAAATGAAGAATTGATTATTAATTAATTAACATGTCAAGTCAATGTAATTGAATGATCATAAACACCATGAGATTGGTTTGTTTAATGAAATAATATAATGTAGTTTATATTATTCATTAAGTTGAATTAAGTCTATGTTTAATTAAATTAGATATGGTATTTATTTAATTGTTAATTAACTAAATTCATATGTTGAACAATTTAATTAAATGTTAATTTAGTCAATGAAATTTGCATACTAAAATAATTAATTGACTACTTTAGTCTATTAAATTAATTTGTAGTATGGCAATTAATTTGATTAAATTATAATGTTTTAGTTTTGTCTATGGGTTAAATTGTAAATTATGAATAATGTCAATTAGAAATTGTTTAAGAAATTAAATTATTTAATTAAATTATTAAATTAAGTTTCTAATGGGGCATATTTATAATTAAAATTAATTAACCTTAATTGATTAATTAGACTATAAGTAGACAAATAAAACAAATCAAAAACCTAATTTTCCATATGAAAAAAGGTTTGCAGCCTTCCAAAAGGTAGACCACGTTTTCCAACTCGTGGGGTTTAGGGATTCATGGTATTTTCTTTACTGTTCTTCGTTCCTCCAGTTAGCACCGGTTTTGGTTTGAGAGTAGTTTGTACATGTGAGATTGGAGAGCTTTTACTTACAAGCTTCGTGGCATTCGTCTCTTAAGGAGACTAACCAAGTAAGTTTTTATTTGTTAAATAAATTGTTTTAAAACCCTATCAATGGTTCTTGAAAAGATCCTATTCCAAATTCAAGAAAATTATAACCGGTAATTCCGCCTTTGCGGTTATATTTTTGTTGTTAATTCCCTTCAATTGGTATCATGAGCAAAGTTATTTCAAGAAGATTGATGGGTTTCTTGATTCCTTAAAGATTTTCGATCTTAATAAGAAAATTTTTTAATAGGTTTCTGGAACTTTTGATATTGTTCTTAAATCAATTTTTAAAGATTCTTGATGAATGATTTAATTTGATTTAAAGAAAGTTTTATTAGATTTCAATATTCAAAAAGTTTTTTTATTTTGATGAAAAGGTTTAAGCAATTGTTCTTGGGGTTTTTATAATTTTTCCTTAGGTTAAGTAATGGACAAGATTAATTTGTTAATTTAATAGTTGTGATTAATCATGTTGTTTTGAATATAGTAGAAAGATCAAAATTCTTGATTAGCGAAAATTTTCTATTCGGTAGAAAAGGTTTCAAAATTTTGATTTGGGTTTTTGATATTTTGCTCATTTATAGGGTTTGATCTTGATGGTTATGTTCTTAGCTGTAGTTTATGTTCATTAGGGTTTAAGTTAATTGAAATTTATTTTAATTAATATTAAATAATAATAATATAACTAACAAAAGTAATACACTAAATGATATCATTATAAAAATAACTATAAGAATCTCCCAGAGGTTGCGCGATTAGGCGGCTGGGGTTTTTTCTGAATCCTAGCTGCTCAGATCTTCTTCACTGGTGTTTGGCTAGATTTTTTATCTCATTCTGTAATTCGACAGGACGGCAATTAGGCGGCTAGGCCTTGTTGCTCAGATTTTTTTCACCGGTGTCTGGCCGGCTTTTCGATCTCACACAGTAGTAGACTTTCGACAGGAGGGTGATTAAGCGGCTAGGGTTCATCTTGGCCAGCGTTTCGATTAGGGGTCGATGGTTTGTTTCTCCTTCTTCAATTTTCTTCTAACCGGCGTCGTTCCGGTAGTTCTTTGGAGGGTCCAGGTGCCCATGCCTTATAGCCCACTACCAACGGCGGTTTGGCTGGCAGTTTTCAATAAGGGGATCACACTCGCATCTCCTCCTCCGAAGCGTTAAGGTGCGGGCGGCTAGGGCTAATCCCTAGCCGTAGAGCTGTCCTATGGCGGTTTATCATTGCTCAGGTGGTGCCTTTTCGGGAAGTAGTGATTGCAAGTTCTCGTTTATCGGCTTGGATCTTTATAGTGGTTTCTTCCTTGGTCAACTGCGGTTCTCCTTAGAATGTGAATTTTTTTATCGGCTTGGATCTTGATTTTGATCTGAGTAGACGGTTAGATGTTTTGGCATTGTATCTGTCTTGCCACGACCTCAAATTTGCATCCGTTAGGACTTACCATCTCAGCCTTCTCGCCGGGATTTACTATGGTGCATCACGGGGAATCTTCTTCCTGTCGTTCATTTTTTCTATGGATCTTTAGATCATTAGGTTCACACTCTATTGTGATTGGGATTTTTAATCCATTATTATTGCACTAGGTTGCAAATAGCTTTTTATATCCTATGGATGTTTTTATTTTTCTTTTCTTTTTGGTTGTTGCCTTTTCTTTTCTTTTTAATAAATGGAGCCGCTTTTTGCCAAGCGTAATCTTAAAAAAAAGTAATAGACTAAATTAACATATAAAAAAATTATAAAGAAGCCACAAAGATGCCTATAGTGGGCAATCCCACTGTCCACGTTGTGGACAGCGGGTTGTTGGCTATGCTGTCCACTGGTCAGCAGTTTTTCCATGAACAGCAGGCCCATTTTACTGGTCTGCGGGTTCGTGGAGTTTCAAAATAATTTTTTACCGTTGTTCGTTTTGATAAAACGGTTGGGTCGGATCGTGTTTTGAAATTATCGGGTATTTTAAATTTATCCGGGGCCAATAATTTAAGTCAGATTGCATATTAAATGAAGGAGCGTATGTTGTAATCCGAGGTTAAATTATAATGGTTGTAAAATTAATCTAAGTCCGTTTGGAAATTTTAAACAGCTGACCCAAATTATTTTAAAATAAAGTTCCGGTTATTTTATTAATTTGAGGTCAAAAAATTTTAATGTTTAAAATTATCCAAAGTCCGTTTTAAAGATTTTAAATCGGCTGAACCAATTATATCAAAATAATATTCCTGTCATTTTGTTAATACAGGGACCTAAATTCTAATATTTTAAAATTATTAATTTTAATTAATTAGAATTTAATAACTTATAACTTATGGCATTTATATTCAATAAAAGTTGAATATGTTAAATTTTGACATTGGCCCAACAGACCGTGGTACCGATTATAGTTGGACTGCTAAATTTTAAAATAGTGACGCCCTAATTTGAGTGGGAGTAAAATTGTATATTTTGCAAAATGGTTGCTAACCATTGGGCCTTAACATGCTTTAAGTCACAATTGTCAAAATTTGGCAATTTCACCTAGTATCTCGGCTAAATATAGTAGATATAATTATAATTGTCATGATCATGAATCATATTGGTATATATAAGTATGATGGTTATTTTGTTAAATTCGTAATTGAGAATTCTATAGGTCCAAATGAGATTTGGTTTAAATATCCAATATTTGTCAATATCCATAGAAGTTCTAAATTATGTTTTTATACATTAAACCTCATTTTATATATAGGATATGGATAAATTGTATCTTAAATAATTACATGGACCCGATTCATTATATAAGCCGACAATACTTAAATAATCCATTAAATATTGAGTCGCTTAAAAGTGTTTCCCGGATTCGCACATGTGCCACCCATCGAAGCTATTTTACCTTATGCTCAGCATGGTGCATTATGTTATCGGTGGGCCGTGTAGGGTTAGGATACTTTGGTATGGCTAACATATGGATTGGCTGTTTGACTCAATGGGTTTTTGTTCTAACTCAATTTGGCCCAAAACACAGATGGGTAAAGTACCAATACATCCATCAACCAAGAGTCCTTTTGAGAAAAGGATTGGATAGTCATTCCTACAAGACATTCAATAATGGGGTTTTGTTCAAGCTCTGTCTGACTCATTATTGGAGAGTTGTGGATCTTGGATAAAGCCAATAAAATCAGCAACATAAATTAATCTAGATTAATTAATTTGTTTAATGACTTTAAAGACCTTTATTTTTAACTTTACAATGATTATTCTGTTTAGACTAACAAATAAATTTCAGCACTAAAACAACCAATTATTCAAACTACAATACATCCTTAAAAGGACTGGCTATCTAGGAAAACTCTTCCTTGATTAGGCTTAAGAACTAGTGGATAGTTTTGAGACATGGATATAAAGAATGTGTGGTAGATAGGCCTTAGCCCGCTAGCAGGGATACTATACCGGCCCAATTTGGGTGGTATATAAATTCAAGAGGGCTATCAGGGATGTGAAACACCTTGTGTTGGCTAGAAAGTTTCCTTAATTGTGCAAATGATTAAAGGAGATACAAGCCTATGCTATGATATGGTCTCTTAATGAGACACTTCATGAGCAACTTTATCAAGAGAGGTCCTTGATCACTAAGGCATTTCAATCCTACAAGATGTATATTATGATCTCTGTGAGTACTTATGTATAGAAGATGGAGAAGCTCATTAAGGGTTTTTGTTCATCTTAGTATACTAGTACGAGAGTTTATAGCTATGACTATCTTGGCCTTCCTATTTGAATCCTATGACTATTTCATAATGAGCTATAAGCCATAGATAAGTATGACCATTGTTGAGCTACAAGCATTACTTGAACTAACTAGGATTTTGGTAAATAGGATCAGCCAGATTTGATGGTGGATAACCGATTTACCATTAGGCCATAAATAGGCCTTGATGTTCAAGGGTCTCATGACTAAACAAGAAGTTAAGTCTGTACTACATCCAAATGATACGCTTATCAAATACAAGCAGATTGGAAATAAAATAAGAACATGTCCTCAACAATAAGGGAGAGTCTATGAAAAACATTGAATGTTTTTCAAAGAGGTATCTATGTTATAGATATGGTTATTTCTCTTCAACATCACAAGTATTTGATACTACATGTGGTTCTAACATTGATAATGTGCAAGAACTTAAGATGAGAGATAATTCGGATCTAGACAAGTAAATTCTTAAATCATAAATGGAGTTCAAGTAACGGCCATTAAGATTAAAGAATGTCATTTAAAGATAACCGATTAATTATTTTGATCCTGAAATGATGAAATTTTTTATTCACTTAAAGTGAGAACTTTATTTCTTTTTCAGTCAATGATGATTCTAGATATTCAATTTTTAATTTATAATGAATATAATTAGTATATCTGAGAATTGTTATTCCCAAACTTAAATGATAGGAATAGTCGTTTCCTTGAGTCGATCAAAATTAATTTGATCTATAACATAAATGCAAAAGGAATAAGCATGAGATGCTAGATCTAGTCTATATCCAATAGTTATTCAAGCCAAGTTAACAAGAAGTATATGTCTAAGTTTTTCCATAGAAAGCTTAGGATCACTTGATTGATAATCATTTGATCATATGGGTTCTTTGAACACTTACCGAAATAAAGTAGAAGATATTCAATAGATTTGTAGACGCAGTAAATAGCCTGGTGAGGCTAAAGTGCAAGGGAAGCATGTGTAGGGCCTTAGGTGTATATGCTAGAAAATGAAGTTATTGAATGAGTGGCTAACACGATGGACCCAAAACATAGTAGGAGTGTATACAATTCTAAAAGCATGATAGCTGGAAATAGAAACATTTCTCGGTTATTCTTGGTGATGAATTTTATTAGCATAGCTAATGAGATTAGATCCATAGACCTTGAATATGTCAAGGACTCTAAGAATAAAGTTGAGAAATACATAGGTTATAATATCAAGGTTTTTGGTGTAACCAAGAATGCAAGCATATTAAAACCTAGTTTGAACTGTCTCCCAAGATCTGAATTGAGTACATATCTCATTTGACTATTGGTTTGTGTTAGTCCCTATGCATACATTCAATGAGTCAGAGGGGGGTGAATTACTCGCTCAAATAACTTTGTAAACTTTTTCGCGATTATATGAGCTCTGCTGAGTAGGTCAGCTGGCTGCGTGAAATCTGGAAAAACTTCAAAGTAAGGAACACAGAGATTTTATACTAGTTTGGCAACCTGTGCTTACATCTGGTCCCAAGAGAGTGTCTTGGCTTTCATTCACTAATCTCAACTCCTTTAACCTAGGCTGAGAATCCTTTCACAAACTTTCAAATTACAGAAAGTACCCTCCAAATTGTAATCTCTCACCCGCTGAGTAGAATACCCTCTTCTGCTAGCAACTCAACTATTTCTACATAAGAGCTGGAATCAACTTATAGAAACATTGATCCAATTACAAGTGATCTAATATTACAATTCAAATGATCTAATATATTCTTTCTTGTTCAAAGCAGATTCTTCTCTGAGTGGTTGCTTTCTTGATTAAACTTCTTTAAAGCTTGTAAAATGGTAGAGTTTTGCTTCTTAGAAATCTCAGGTGTAATCACCAAGTTCTAATGCTTGACTTCTTGCTCCTTTTATAGTGGGATCAAGATAGTAGCCATTGAACTTGCCTTGCCATCTTTTGAAATTGACAGCTCATCTATCCTCCCAATGCTTCTTTAATTCAATCCGTTAAGAGTTAGAACCACACTGTTGTGAGATAGAAATCAATCCGTTAGATTGAAATTTGAGCTTCAATTTGAATTCTTTTTCATTTGATGCCAGTCTGCAGTTAGAGAGAACTAACGTTGACTTACTATGAGTGATCTTCCCATTCCTTCTGGTAATCTAACATTTTATAGAGCGCACGATACTATGTTGTGGATATACAGAATTTCCACAATTGGCAAATGACTTTTTACAGCTTGAATAAGCAAGACTTTGTCATTTTCTTCATTAACCGTAGTCTTGTCAAGGCATTAATTCTTTTTGTCTTCGTATCATTAATGTCCTGCAAAAAGCAACACTAAAAGCAAAGATTCCATATTTCCTTAAGTGGAAAAGTTAGTACCTTTGACAGACATAAAGTAACTTAGTGAAATGATATATCAATATGCTCAGGTAAAACTAAATCTAAATATCAAGTGCTGAGTGAATAGTATTTAGTCAGCGACTAAAGTACATACTCAGCCCAGAATAACTCAGAGTTAAACTAAACAGCTAGGTCAACGGAGACATAAATTCTACCCTTGAATTTAATAACTCGCATGAAACTATAGACTATTTATTTTAACATCATTATTGAATTAATTGACCCAAACTGAACTTAATTCTTATGATCAAAACTTAAGCACTACTAAGACATCCACTGAGTCAGTACAAACTCATGCTTGGTTCAACAATCTCGCCCAGTTTGATCAATGGCAATTAACTGAGCAAGAATTAAATCAATAAGATATCTAGATCAGAGTTACCTTATACTCATGCTTGATATGTTTTTGCTCAACATCTTCATTTAGCTCAGAGTGAATGCTAACTCCCCTATAATCCTTGATTCTTCTAAGGTCAGCATTCCTCAACACTTCCCATATTTTTCTGCAAGATCAGAAACATATATATATAGCAGAAAATACAAGAAGTTAAGAAGTTCTTAACTTAGAATAGAAAATTTAATCTTTATATATGAATAACTTAAGTACAGATAACCAAGAGTTAGTCTATACTAAGTTTTACAATTAGCGCAACAGATTACAAAAATTCTATTCTATTTAGCAAAGGTGGTCCTCCAAGATTTGCTCGCCTCTCTTCAAAAACTTGCTGATCCCATCTTTACTTCTTTTCTTTGGGCAACGCAATCTCCTTTCCTTTACTCTTACGAGTCTCAGCATATTGTCTTTGAATGCTCTCCATATCCTTAGAAAATTCATATGAAAATTCAGCTACCCTCTGATCTCTCTCTTTCTCCTCTTGCTCACGCTTCTCGCAATCCTTCTCCCCCATTTCCATTGCATCTAAAATGACTTAGGCTTGATGATCAAACGAGCTCAAAGAATCCTCAAAATGCTTGTGCTTACCATAGATGGTGGAAGAAAAGTTTTGCACTAGCAACTCATAAATCTCTTGAGAAATGGCATCCTATTCTCTGAGAAAAGCAAAAAGTCCCACCAGGGCACAGGATTGAGATTGATTGACCTAGTACTGAGCATTTAGTCCTTCCTAGGAAATTTGGGTGAGACTGGCTAGAGCCTTAGCTTGAGTGTTTTCTCTTAAGATCTGCTCTAGCATGGGAGTGCTATGAATGTGTATAGAAACTTGCTCATGAATTTTATCAATTGCTTGATCATCATTGATGACATAAGCATGAATAGACTTTATTTGATCACGAATGTGACCAAGCTTCTGATGAAGAGATGGTTCTTGTTCAGCTTCTAACATAACAATGTCGCTATTCAGAGCATTAGATATATTGAGCCTCTTAAGTGCAGCCAAAATTCCTTCCTCAGAGTCCTTAACTCCTTTAATACTTGATCCTTCATATTCTTCAGCTCGTTGAAGTGGCCTTTACTCATCTTGAATGCAGTGATCAGAACATTAACAGCATCTATAATAGCATTTAAGCGCGATGTGTTCTCATCATTCTCCTTGCTCAGAATACTATAACCACTCAGTACTTCTTGCATTCCTTCTAATAAAGTGTTGAATTTGTCAATCATTGAGTTCCTGAAAACATGATCCTCATTCAGACTCTGCAATTGCTATCAAAAATCTTCTCCATTTTCTTTTTAAGTCTAGTAACTTCTAGCTTCAAATGCTCAGCCTGTCCACCTGCAATATTCAAAATAAGCAAAGTATAGGATACTATAGTCTTTACAAGAGAGAACTACAGAGGAACATATCTGAAATGAGCCTTCATCTCCTCAACACCTTCCAAAAATCCTTTCACTGGCTCAACAGCTTTTGCAATCCTCCTCAGAACTTCCTCAGACAGTAATGATCTTGCGATTTCAGCATCTATCTCTGCGTGTATCCTTAGTCCTGGAAATATATCTCTTCCCATCCTCCTTATATCTCCCAATAACTTGACTTGAGGGTTAAATCAGGGTGGCAGTTTTATTGTTGAGGTGGTTATTATTGTGGTTCTAAAATCTCCTCAATGATTGGTGGACCTTTAATAATTGGTCCTTCCAATAGTAAAGGTTCATGCACTGGAGATCCAACTGGGGATAGATATGGAATGATGGCGGTTTCAGGTAGTTGGTCAGAGTTTGAGATGTTGTGTTCATCAGAGTAAGATGTGGTTGATGTTTGGATTTCAGATAAAGGTTGCATGGAAATAGGTGTAGGTGAAAGGGGTGTTTCAGTGGAAAGGTTAGGAAAAATGAATGGTTCTTCTAGGTTCTCCTTATCCTTCTCTCCTTCATCACCTTCAATAGTTGGCTCACTGACATGAGCTTGAGTGTTTTCAGTCAGCTGAGCTTCCTGCTCAACTACAACTACTTCTCCTTCCTCCTTGTCCACCAAATCTCCTTCATCTTCATCAAAAACCACCTTCATCTTCTTGAAGATTCTCCTTCTCTTTTCTCTTCTCTCTTTCTTAGCTTCCTCAGCAGTCAGATCAACCTGCTGAACTTCTTTATTGATATCAAACTCCACTTCCTCCACTACTTTAACTTCATCATCTTCTTGCTCTTCTTGGTTTTCAATACCTTCTAAGGCTCCTATCATCTCCTCCACTACTTTTGGAACTGGTTTATCAGCTAGACTGGCTACGACAGTTTCTATGGCATTCTTGGTATCAGCCTTAGTCCTAGCTGTAGCTTCTTCATCTCTCCTTCTTATTTCTTCTTCCAGATCTTCCTTCCTCTTCCTAATCCTCTCACCCTCAGCTGCCTTTGATTTCTCAACTTCCTCCACATTCTGGACTACGCCAGTCAGCGTTTTCACCATTAGCTTCTTCTTAGGCTGACCAATCATATGAACAAGAATTGATGTAGCATCATGTCCTATAACCTTTTCAACATCAAGCTGAGCTTCCTCACTCTTCCTTTTCTTACTTTTGATCAAAGGCATCTCCTCTCTCAATTCTTCGTCTACTTTCTTCTCTTCTTCCTTCTCTTTCTCAGTCAGCTCTCTGGGCTTCTCTTCCTTAGTTCCCTTAGTAGATCTGGTCTTTCTAGGAATAGGGGCAACTACAGGATTAGATCTCACTAAGATAGCCTTCTTTACATCCTTCTTGGAGTCTCTCTTGATCTCCTTTTTGCTTCTCTTATTTTCTACCTTCTCTTCTCCTTTCTCTGCTCTCAGCTTGGTAATCCTCTCAAGCTCCTCAGCTGTAAACTCATCAAGTGTCTGATCTTCCTCTTCATGCCTAATTGGTCTCATTGGCATAATAGCTTCAGGATCCTTTACTCTAACCTGTCCTTTCTTTAGCTTGATATACTTGGTATTATTTGACTTCTCATCACACTTTAAGTCATCAAAATGTGCATTACTCAGTATTCTTGATTCAATCACCTTCAGAGTGATTCTGCTTTTCAAAGCCCATCCTTCCAAGTCTAGCTCATGCGCCCTACAAATTTCCATAAGAAGATGGCCATACACCATATGTTTGGATACCTTAAAAAACCTATGTACAATTGCCAGGGGCCAATTAATGCACATTCCTTAAGTCAGAGTGTGAGCACAGGATTTTAATGATCCTTCTCACGAAACTATGATAAGAGAGCTATATGATGCAATGTCTTTCAAGTGTTACCTATAAGAGGTTTCCTACTTCTATAGAGTTGAGTTTAGCCAAAGTTTGGAGACCTAGTCTTCCCTTAGGAACTCATAGGGGTGCTATCTTGTGGTACAGATCCACCGATATACCCGTATAGTTCATTCCTTCCATAAGCCTGAGGGGGACCCATACGGGTACGGCCCCACCCATATGGGTCCTCTTATTGCCTAAACAAGCTCTTTTGGAAGGGAATCATTTCCTATTTCGGGAAAAGGCAGGTTATGTACGCGATTTATTACGTTCAGATCTCCTTTCCCCTATAAATAGGGCCCTTTTCACATTTGACAGAGAGACATCTAATATGAAAATTGTACTAAAACTCTAGCAATTTCTATAGGTATAGAAAAGGTATAGTAGGGGTATAGGGGTATAAAATAGGGAGAAAACCCTTCCTCTGAGGTTTTGTCCACATTTTATTCATTCCTAGCTTCTTTTGTTAAGATTTAGGGGAGGTTCTATCCACACAAATACTCACCTAAATAGTCATATTTCATTATTTACTTTGGCTGGACTCTCTCAATAGTAAATGGATCATCTCAAAGTGGATTCATGCTGCAAAGGTAATGCTCCTTAGTTTTAAAGAGACTCATATCTCAGTTATTTCATTATTATTGTTCCTCTCTGTTCAATCTATTATATTTGTTCATTCATTTCTTATTTTGGGTCTAGTCCTAACCCGTATACGCCTTGTTGGCACCATATATCCCTAAGGATATCAAATCGGTGCGCCATACTCATATGGAAGGAAATCCCTTTTATTTTATTTTTTTGCCACCAATCTGTTAATCCGTTAATCTATAAACTAAACTAAACTGAGTTTCTTCCTGGGACTAGATAGGACCCATATGGGTCCCTTTACACCCGTACTACCCCTAACTAGTACCCATACGGGTACCCCACATCCGTATGGGTAGCAGCCCCCAGAATAGAATCCAAAACTCATTTTAACCGATTAAAAATCAATCCAACTCACCATTTTCCATGCGATCATTTTCATTAATAATCTAGTAAATCAACCCACAAAAGTTAAAATGTGTTTCACAACAAAATACGCTGAAGTGTTGATTTATAATGTGCTATAAACTATGTTAACGTCTGTGGATGCAGGGAAATTTATTTTCATTTTGTTTTATAACTTAGAACAAATGTATAGGTTCTCTTTGCAATTCCCCCATTTTTTCCCCAGTTGTACTTTTTATTCTCCCATTTATTGCTTGTGCTTTATTGTAATATATAAACGCATGTAACGAGTGTGAAAGAGTGTAGAAATAGGATTTCTATGATAATTCCCTAAATGATGAAAACTAAAAATGGTTTTACATGGTGAATGTAATTTTGAATCAACTAAATAAGAAATAAATGACTCATCTGATACCTAAATCTCTAATCCAATAGGTATGAGTCTCCCACCCAGAGGGAACCGTATGAAAACGCTTTCCCAAGTAGACAACTTGGGTGGTGACTCTATCAATCGTATCGAGATTTGGGTATCGATTCTTTTTATTCATTATAATTGGCTTATTGTGAAAACTTTAACTAAAAATGTTTTGTCACACCTAAATCCAACCAAACCCAGTGGCCTCACCTCTCACACAGGTGCCAAGGGAGACCCACACGTCATTGACACCTCACAGTGGCAACTCAGCTAGGGAAATAATCTTTTAACTTGCAAAATGTTTGTTTTAAAAGCTTAAAAGATTAAGATGAGCACTGAAAATCATTTACTTGATTCAACCCTCTTTTATTTTCATCATTTGGGAAAATTACCACACTCTATCTTCTCATCTCCTTCTCTCTTTAGCTAGATGCTCTCTTCTTCTACCACTAGGTTAGGGCGCCCATGACCGCTAAGGATATTGGGGACACCTTAGTGGGTGGAGCACTCATTGCCATCTCCCTCCAAAGGAGGCTTGATGCGATGGGAACCTTCTACATCAACTTCCGATATGTCCCTAAACCATTCTTATCAAAAGCCCTAGAATTTTACCCTTTAGGTACCCTAATTTTTGTGTGAGATTAGACTAAGGAAGAATACCCTTAGACTCAGTAGGAGAAATAAGGACAGAACCGATTGCTTCCCATGTGTTATGTTACATACCCTTGTTATTAACCCCACCATGCATCATTATAATTTATGCATGCATACCATATCCCATGCATGTACTGATCTCTTGGTTATCACCTCATCCAAAACTAAACCTTAAAGGGAAAAAGCTTAGCGATGATCTCAAGTTCGTTTGACTCGCATTCCAACTCCTCCAGTTCTGTTAAGGGTTACTCTATCTCTGTCTATAGGGTACTTCATCCAACAGTCAGTTTAGTCTGGTTGATCCTTCTTCCTATCATCCTAAGGAGATGTCTCGTATCCTGACTCTAGATGGCCATATTGACGTTGAGGTTGAGAATGTTACTTCTAAGAGGAGGCAAATGCATGGAGGACCAAGGTTAGGTTGGAGATCGCAAATGCTGTCTTACAGTACTTAGGAAGGGATCAGTTTTTGGACTGAATGAATGATAGGATGTTAGCCTCCATCAGGGAAATCATGGTCGAGGAAAGAATGGCCAATGCTCCTCATAGCATGCATGTTAGTGCTCTAGTAGTAAATGCAGTGATAAGTTAGCAAGTATCGGGAGTTACTCATAATCCGTTCACACAGTCCCAATTACCGCCTATATGAACCCGTGGGGACTCTTCCAGCCAGTTTGGTCAGTTGGGTCCATTTGGTTCAGCTAGCTTGCCATTCCAGTTAGTGGGTATAGTGGTTCCTCCAGTCATCAGTGAGTTTGCTCAGCCTAGTCAGGAGTTTGCACTACCACTATTTCAGTTTGGGGAATCTGGTCCGATCCCGAGTTTTGTGGTCACACCTAAAGGGATGACCTTTCCTCCATCAACAAGTTTACCATTGGGCGCGGTTACTCAATCAGAGGGATCATCTTTATCCTTAAAATTGCGTGACCTACTTCAAAAATTGCTTGCTGCTAATCCTGGCTCCCAACCATCGTCAATATCTATCTAAGCAGCTAAAGAGGAGGATTGGGTCTCTGAAAAATTTAGTATGCCTAGCATAGTGAAGTATAAGGGAACCGATCAGCCTCAATCTCACATCACTACCTATCAAAGGGTTATGAGAATCAAAAATTTAAGTGATAAAGTCCTAGTCGAAATGTTCCCTTGCACCTTAGAAGGTCCTGCTATCGAATGGTACAACACTCTATCAGTTGAAGTGATCGGAAACTGGAAAGCTTTGTCGGAGGCTTTTATTGAGCAGTATGGTTTCAACGCCACTATTAAAACTACCATACAGAAATTGGAGGCTATCTAGCAAGCCCCCAATGAGAAATTCAAACCCTACTTTGCAGGTGGATGGCCGCGCAAGTTCTATTGAAGGATAGGCTAAGTCTCCCAGAGATGATCGTAAAATTAATGGATGGTACCCTGCCTGCTTATCGTAAGGTTCTTAGTATGGATAAGTTCTCTAGCTACGTTGAGGTCTTTGAAAAAGCTGAGAAGTGGGAAAGGATTGAGGAATTGGAGAAGGCAAGTGTACCGGCCAAACCTTAGTTTAAAATGAATGACCCTTCATCCCCAGCCCAGGCTTCTAAGTTAAAATCTGGCTCCAATCCTAAAACAGCAGTAGTGCAAGAAGAAGTAGCTACAGTCCGCTCCATTAAAGACAGTATCTCCCCCTAAAAAACATCCATGCTTGCCATCTTCACTAACCTGAGGGCACTCAATCTTCTTCAGAGCATCAAGCCCTATGTCCCACCCAAACCTAAAGACAGGGATTAGTTTTGTGCTTACCATGTCAGCAAAGGGAATCGCACTGGTGCCTTTAGGGATCTACTTTAGGCTATTCACGGTCTCATTAGAGAAAAGAGGATTTAGGAACCTAAGCTTATGCCCAGTACCATGAATAACCCCCTAAAAAATTTTGAGAAATAGGTTGCAGCCGTCGAGTCAAGCTTACCCTCCTATCATGTCTTTAATATGATCTTGCAAGCTGATCTTATGGTTCACTCAGTAGTGACCTTGCCTGATGAAGAAGTCCCCATTGATATCGATGCATTCAAGTAAGAAGGAATTCATGATGAGGAAGCTATATTGGTTCAACCGAAGCCAATTGATATATATGCTTATGTATTAGAGAGTGATGAGCTCGAAGGACCCACCTTGTTGGTGGAAACTTTTAAAGGGAAAAGATATGTGAAAAATGGGGTATCGCATGTCACCCAAAGTGGAAGGATTCCTCTTGATCCTCTCCCAAAAAGAAGGAGGGGCAGAGATGTAGATATTCGGGTCATACCAACTATCAATCAAGCTCCAATATTTACACCTGCTTCAGTCTGTCATGAAAAGAAAGATCCAAAAGTCACCCCTCTCATCCAGTAATTGCAAGTTACCCCTACTAAGTACAACATTTGGTAGCTCCTCATTAACTCTAAAGAACAACGCAAGGGTCTGATAGAAAAGTTGTTAAGTATGGAAGCTACACCGTCTACTACTTTGGTTGAGGTATTCTCAGTAATTGAGGAATCTCCTCCTGATCAGGTTGAACCCATCAAATTCTATCCATCAGATCTCCCAGCCGAGGGGAATAAACATAACAAAGCACTTTCCATTAGGGTGCAAATCTTTGATCATTCTATCCCATGTGTTATGGTGGACGATGGTTCCACCCTCAATCTATGTCCTGCCAAGATCCTTCCTAACTTTGGGTTGAATGAATCCATGTTGGAAAAGTCTAATACTATCATAAGGGCATATAACGATACAAAGAGGAGTGTCATTGGGGTCTTTAAAGCTGAATTTAAAGTTGGAGGAGTGAAGTCCAAGGTCTTATTCACTGTTCTCGATATTCCCGTCACCTACTCATTACTGTTGGGTTGACCTTAGCTCCATGCATTAGAGGTTTCCCCATCCACGGTCCATCAGAAAGTAAAGCTCATCCATAATGGCAAGCTAGTAACCATTGATGTAGACGAACCATCTATCATAGCAGTTATGGAAGCCAATTAAAAGGAATCGAGGGTGGCTGTAGCTCACCAAGGTAAGAAGTTCTCGGTAAAGGGGTACCTATTGCTTAAAATCGAGAAGATTATGATGAAGCAGGGTTACATAAAGGGTAAAGAACTTAGAAAGAATCTATAGGGAATCCTAGAACCCTTCTTGCCTCTTCCATGGCCATTCAGACTTGGTTTGGGGAACCGCCCAGGTGCCAAAAAGTCCAAAACTCAGTCCTGCCTCATGATAAGAGTTGAAGTCAAGCAAGGGGAATTCACGGGTAAAGAAGAACCTGTCGAAGTAAGTGGCAAGAAGTTCCCCTGTTTTGAAATCTTCAATGATGTATATGATTTCAAGAAAGGCTGCCTAATTGAAACCTCAGTTTCTATGGAAGTATATGGGAATGCTGAAGAAGATGAAATGAATGAGGCAATCGAGTCCATCACTAAAGCGCTAGCCGTACTTATGAGGAAGAATTGGAAAAGAAATGAGAAAGGAAATCCCATCAGCAAGGCTGTCAAGAACTTAGCAAAAGCAATGGCAGAAGAAACACAAGCAAACTTGTAAACCAAGGCTACCAGCTCAGCTGTCAATCAACAAGCCCTCTGCCTATGGAGGTTGATTAAAATGATGTAATTTTTAATATTGCAAACTTTTTTATACAAACAATGTCGTTTATATAGTATATCATGAATAAGTTGTAGCATTAGTATTTTTAACATGTCATGAATAAATTGATGCACCTATCATTCACATTTCACTCGAGTATTTCATTCCAATGACATCATGCACTCATAACAACAACATTCTTAAAATATCATCGTATTGATTAATGAAGTTAACTCTGAGTATATCGCAATGGTATAAATGTCCAATGGTTAAAACCTAACATCAAAAGAGAGATAATGAAAAGTGCTTAGCAAACATGATAATAATCATCCTATGTCCTTCATTCTTTATGAGGGGGAAAAGAGTACAAGAGCACACATCATCAAGAAAGAAGACTAAGAAGGCTCAAAGAAGCACCAAAAGCAGGTCGACTTTGATCATGAAAAATGGAAAGAGCATCTTTAGTCATAAATTGACCATCTCAAGAGCTCTAAAGGGAAGCTGATCAGTCAAGAAGATTTTGTCAAAGGCAGTAAAATAATCAGTTAAGAAGATTTTGTGAAAGACAGTAGCTACCTATAGAGATTGGGCTGATAAACTTCCATTCACAGTTTAGGGGTATAGAACCAGTGTCAGAACTCCAACCGATCAAACACCTTTCTCCTTGGTATATGGAATGGAAGCCATATTACCGGTTGAAACAGAAGTAAGATCTCTAAGAGTGGCACCTGAATTACAGTTAAAAGAATCAAATTACACAAGAGCCAGGTATGAACAACTGAATGCGATAGATGAAAAGCAGCTCAAGGTACTTGACCATCTCCAAATGTACTAGCAGTGCATGGCTTCAGCTTATAACAATAGAATCAGATACCTAAAATAACCTCTCAAAGCAAGTGATCTGGTCCTCAAATAGCTACACCAAATCAGCATTGACACTAGGGGCAAGTTCAGGCCTAATTAGGAAGGACCATTCAACATGAAGAAAGTACTTGGAAAAGGAGGAATCAAGCTTATGGACATGGATGGAAATGAGTTCATGAATCCAGTGAATCAAGATAGGCTCAAGCATTATCATGTCAAGGTCAAAAGAACTAAACTATAAAAAAGCAGCACAAAGAATAAAACACTCGGAGAGTGATCCTCCACTGCTCGGGCAAAAATTAGTGTGCAGCCCACCGATCGATATCCCGCAAGCCGCCCAAGCAAAAATTAGGGCACTCCAACACAAATAAAGTCGCTAAGCTGAAAACCCAAAAAGAGCGGCTTAGGTAAAAGTAAGGGAATCGAGAGAAGAATGTTAGTTGCTTTCTAGAAAATCTGTAAAAGAGCAGTAGGCAGTAGTGGTTAACCATTGGAAATTGTTACCATTGCTTATATACTCAAATTAATCTCATCAATGAACATGTTATGATTTTGCTAAGAATCAGGCATGTCTTTAGGTAAAATTATCGCTGGTATATGAAAATCAATTTTTCTCTACATGTTATGAGTCATTGTATTCATATTTACCATACATTTGCAATACTCAGAAAAGCCTGCTAGATTGAAAACCCGAAAGGGTGGTCCAAGCAAAAGTTAAGGCAAAAAGAAAAGTCTACTGGATTGAGTCGTCAAGGATAATTTAGGCAAAAATTAAGATAGCCTGCGGATTGAAAACCTAAAAGGGCGGTCTCTGCAAAAATTAAGGCAAAAAGAAAGAAAAGCTTTCTAGGTTGAAAACCCAAAAGGGCGGTCTAGCCAAAAGTTAAAGCTAAAAAAAAGTCTGCTGGGCTAAGCCATCAAGGATAGTTCAGGAAAAAATAGGACAAAAAGAAAGAAAATAAATGTTCGATAGGTCCCCTCACATCGAGTGGCCTATATAAAAGTTAGAACGTCACTTAGTCCCCTCACTATAAAATCACTGAATAAAATACGGGTTCATAAGGTAACAATACTCGACAATCTCAGTTCAAGAAAAGTCAACATGCATAATAGTCAAATATCAAAAGTTTCAATCCAAAGTTTACAATCACAACAAGCCACGCAGGGCCCAAAAGTATCAAACAGTTCAGAAGATAATCATAATCTAAGCTATCGGGGGATCCTATCCCTGGTGACCCTCTTGAGTCTATTCCTAAGTATCCGCCAGTAGATAATCTAAATCTATGGTAAGATGGTCCTCAGCGTCACCAGCACCGGTAGTCGGCTGGGTGGGGACGCTGGTCTCCAAGGTCCCTACAGCAGCCCCAACAGCATCACTCCCCTCAACATGTTGATCCATACCCCTCTAAGTCACTAGATATGTGGAAAGATCATCCTCAGACTCATCATCAGAAGGAACCGGCGTCTGCCTATCCTCAGTCATCCTTGCTAGCTGACCCCTCAGCGTCTCAATCTTGGCCCTTACCCGAGCAGTCTCAGCCCTAGCCTGATCGGCCTTAGCAGTGGCTGCCCGTAGCTACTCCTCTAAAAATCTGGCTCTCTCCTCAAAAGCGTTCGAATCCTAGGCGGACTAGCTGCGCTCCATAGCCAACAAAGTCTGCAATGGAAATCATAAGATTAGTACACATATATAAATGTTATGGCATGCATCATACATAGTTTGTTAAAATTTTGTAGGTAAAAGAAACTTACTGAAGCTAGTACATCTTGGGCCAATAACAGATCCCGGATAGAAAAATAACCCTGAGCTATCCTCTCGGCCTAAAAAATGGTCACCTGCAAGGAAAGGGTCACATCAGGATAAGATATCCTAAGCAATTATAGTAATGGACAGACTCAAAGATAAAGGATTCCTTAGATGAGTGGAGCTAGAAGGAGTAAAATCAATAGGCTAGACCGACTCCTCAAGCTTCTTAATAGCTCGATTCCCCAAATGGTCAAGGAGCTAGAAGAAAGTATCCAACTCAGCTCAGAGGATGCCCTCCCTCACAGATCCAGAAGCCTGAGACCTCTTCGTCTGCGGCTTAGGGATGACAGGAGCATTAGTGGCAGGTCTCTTCTGTATGGAAGTAGGAGGCTCTAACAATGAAGAATCAAGACTCGAGATCATAGTCAATTTTAAAAAGCAACAAAGTATTCGAAAAGGCCAAGTTAGAGACATACTTGAGAAGAAGGGGTATCAGACCTAGCCGAACCCCTGGTGCCCTAAACTATGGATGGACCTACATGGTCACCCTTGGTCCACCCTCCTCATCATCTTCGTCATCATCATCCTTGCTATCACTCTAGTGAAACTCTAGAGGCTCATCCTTATGATGAATCCTATCGCAGGGAGGAAGAAGAGAGGAATCAACAAACTCAGTATAAGGGCCCTCTGGAGACAATACGCGAGCTCCCTTGCCCAACTAGTACAGCCCTTGATCGGTCCCTGACATAAGATAAGGCCAGAAAGCACCCGCTAGGATCGGGGAAGGGATCAGTCTCTCTACCATGGCACTGGTTCTCCACCCCCGAACTCGCTCACTGAAATACCACTCATATGAGAGTGGTGACTCCAGGACAAAGCAATGGTCATCCACACCAGCCTACATTTGCTCAATAGCTCCATATGTGACCAATATCTCCCACAGGTCTCGAATGACCTGTATGAAATAAATGCACTGTGAGTATCATAACCTAGTAAATACAGTTTTTGCTAATGGTTTGTCGAAGTGTAAAATGCAGGTTCACCTGATCTGAGCATTGCTGGTGTAAAAACTCTCGGTACTACGCTGTGGTCAGGGGCTTATTCTACCAAGGCCCCATCTAGCTAGATATGATGTGCGGCATCTCAGGCTGTAGGGGCAAACCTGGTCTAGGAATCAATCGATGCTCAAAAGCCCAAATCTGCGAGACAAAGTAAGGATTAGTTGAAACACGGGGTTCAGATAAAAGGTTAAAGCATAAGAGATTAGCTTGGGATTTACCAGTAGTATCAGATGGCAGTCTTGAGCTCAGACTGCTCACCCCAGACTCTGACATCCAGTCCACAGTATAGCTTAGCCAGAATAGCCTGGCATCAATTCTTGCATGGCACAGCGGTAAGATCCTCCACAGCAGAAAGCAAAACCATAGTTAAGTTTGCTCGAGTAGATTAGGAAGAAGATGGAGGTAAGAAACATCAGCAAGAAAGACCAGGCATACTGGTCCTCCTATTGGCCATAATAGGACTTGGCTGCCCCATACTTGAGCTTATTTGTCCCGCTCGGATGAAGCCCAAGTAGTCTGGTAATGTAGGCCTTCGCCTCAGGCTGAGAATGCCACCGATCGGCATAAACATCAAAATGGACCACATCCCCGCTCCACCATAGCCCTGTCATGGCATACACATCCAAGGGAGTGATAGTGACCTCCCCAATAGGCAAGTGGAAAGTATGGGTCCTCTTCGACCACCTCTCAATCAAAGCTGAAATAGCACCAGGACCCAACATCTTAGGACCCTAGGGATGGCCCTGATAATGTCACTGAAGCTGAAAGAATTGATGCGGGTCAGCAACTTCATGTCCCCAGCGGCATGAATCTCCTTGTACCATTTCCTGCAAAAGCTCAGGGCCCCTACAGTCTTATATTGGAACTATAAAGATAGAATTATAGATCAATAGGGTTAGAACACAGTAGAAAAGTTAGAAATGGGGAAAAGATTACAGATTGCAAAGTAGCCAGTATGCTGTTCCTGAGGACAAGACCCGTACGATTCCTATATGAGCACCCATATCAAAAGCGAGACCCGTATGGGTCCCTCCTCACCCATATGGGTTCCCTACAAGTAGTCCCTCTGCGAAAAGTCCCCCAAAAATCCAAAATCATCCAATCTCAGCCAAAGTTCATCCAAAACTATCCTAAAAGCATCCTAGGCTAAAGTTACATGCATCGGGCTCTATTCTAAGGTCTAAAACACCCTAATCCATGCCAAAATTCAAAGACAGGAGTAAGCCCCAGAATGAGTCTCCTCCACGAAACGCATACCCAATGGAAACCAGGCATTCTCAAAGCTCTAAATCATCCACCGGGGCCAAGTCCTTGAGTCTAAGGGAGAAACAACCGGCCTTTGGGATCTTTTTGTACATGTTTGGTTGATTGCAGAAAGAAAAGTGCCAGAATTATGAAATAGGAAATTTTGGGTATGAGGGGGCTCGGCTGCCTTTTGAAATCCCCATCGGGGACTCGTACAGGTCCCACCCCACCCGTACGGGTCCTAGCTTTCATGAATCATGCCCGTACAGGTCTGGCCCACCCGTACGGGCCATCTCTTACCATCTAGGGGCAAATTTATGCATCAATGTTTTAGCAAGCAGCAGAAATTCATCCAGTCCAAGTTTAGGGCCGACCCCACTCCCTCTTAACCTTACATCTCCATTATATTCAGGATGAGTCCCTTCGCTCAACTTGATCCTTGATTGAAGGGGCAAAATATTTTTGTTTTCACAAATGTCAATCAAGAATCAACGTAAGCCATTTTTGAATTAAGCACTAATCAGGAAAATTTTTGTGTACAGGTCCATTCTAGCACAGGAATTCTTACCCAACAAACAAGTTTTACAAGAAAGGGCCTCCCCAATAGAAGAAGCTTTACTCAAAGGATATCGCTTCCCTCCCCAGTCAAGGAATCACCAGGTCCCAGGGGCATCCCCTACTTCCTAGTAGAGGAATAATCAAGAACCCTAAGGGCACCCCTCTCTAGGGTCATTCCCCATTATCCAGCCCTCCTAGGGGAATTCTTTGAGAGGCACCCCTCCAAGGGGCACTTCATTGAAGAGTGATCGGGCCAAACCCAACATTTCCTGCATATAATTTTCAATTTATCTCATCCACACTTCTTTATTATTAATTGAAGGGGCAAAAATATTTTTGTTTTCACAAAAGTCAATTAAGAATAAAGAGGTGTCTGACAATGACTAATTCGGTATTTGATTGTTGTCTCTTTTTAGGTTATTTGAAATTCCCCAGCAGGAGAGTCTTCCGCCTCAGGAAAGGGATACATCACCAGTCAAGAAAGTTGATCCACCTTATAAAAGGGTTACACCAGTCAGGAAAGTTGATCCGCCTTAGGAAAGGGATACACCAGTCAGGAAAGTTGATCCGCCTTGGGAAAGGGATACATCATCAGTCAGGAAAGTCATCAGCCTTAGAAAAGGGATATGCACGGTAGCAAAAGGAAAGTCATTTGCCTCAAGATAGGGATACGCACGGTAGCAAAAGGAAAGTCATCAGCCTTAGGAAAGGTATACACATCCCCTAGTATAGTTACAAGAGGTACACATTAGCAAAGGAAAGAAGTTTGCCTTAAGAAAGGAACTAACCCATATCATAACCATAGGTATAATCTCTAAACCCTTGCTCACATCGTGAGATCATACATATCCTTATCTATGATGATCCCATAAGGGGCGGCCTGTGAGCACTAGATTTTAATGATCCTTCCCACGAAACTATGATGAGAGATATATGATGCAATGTCTTTCAGGTGTGGTCCATCTAAGGTGTTCCTACTGCTGCAGAGGTGAGTTTGGCCAAAGTTTGGAGACCTAGTCTTCCCTTAGAGACCTGTACGGGTGATGCCTGGTGGTACGGATCCATCGGCAGACCCGTATAGGTCATTCCTTCCATATGCCTGGGGGGGACTCGTATGGGTGTTGGGAACTGAAAGTCAAATTGAACATGCATAACAGGCATGGCGGAAATTCAAAATTTTGTCCCTATCCCCAGGAACTCCTATTAGATGCATATAAATTAAATAAAGCCTTAACTAAATAATTCTCTACCTAGGTTAGCATGTATAGGCTAGGCATACCATAATTCTAAATTATATCCTAGCATATATATTTTATACTAAGCATGTTATAACTCTAAGCTATAACCTAAGCATGTTATAACTCTAAGATATAACCTAAGCATGTTATTACCCTAAGCTATAATCTAAGCATAAAATAAACTAAGCATGCAAAACAACCTAAGCATAATTATTAAGTCTAAAAATGCTTAAAGAAAAAAGGCCTAATAATTAAAAGAGAAAGAAAGAAAACTTACAAGTTGAAGCATGCTTTAGCAAAACCTCCTTGCACAAGCCTCAAAGCGTAGGATAGCCTCTATGAGTATCCACACAAACCCAGCCAACTAAAACCTCCCCAAGAGGAAGAACTAAGGAGCCTTGAGTAGTTGCTAGACCACTCCAGAAGCCCCACCCAAAAATATAGACTAGAAGTGCTCGATTAAAATCAAGCTCCTCAAAAAGAACTTGCTCAAATACCCGAGAGATTTATCTTTGCGAATCTCAACTTGAGATTTATACTTTGAGCTTGGTACATTGAGAAAGGTGAAAGAGGCTGCCTATTTATAGGCTTGGGGAGCAAAAAGTTGCTCCCCATTTATAATGTAGGATAGGGTGAAACCCTATCCCACGCAGGTCATACATGCAGATCCAAAGGATCCGTGCACGCTATGTGCCGCAAGGCAAGCCCTTGCAAGCTTGTCTAGCGCATGAACTGGGCCTCGCAGCCCATGCCATGAGCCTAGCTCGTAGTGCCCCTCATGGGCAGCACTTGTGCAGCCCATTTTCATGGGCTGCCGCAAGCACTGCCCTGTTGTGCTCGCACACCTTTCAGTGCACTCCGTGCATCCGAAACCATACAAAATATATTTTATACTTTTTGGTTAAACTCGCCAAGACAAAATATCCCTTTAAATCCTTTCTCAAATATTAATTTATTTTATGACCCTAATAAATTAGTTACTGGTCAAAAATAAATTCCTTGGTTTATCTAAAGAGTGATCTAATCATTTTTAATCAATTAAATAATAATCCAATTATTAATATATTATATTTTCATAATATAATAAATCTATTAGTTCTTTACTTAGTCTGATGAAGGTCCAATGTGTGTAACCTTATAGGATCCTGAAGTATTGAGCTGTTAAGGCTTAACCAACCCTTGTTCTATTGGAACCATTGGCTTGAGGTTCTAGACCATGAATAGAACTCGATTACCTTAAACGACTGTAGTACGCCTCTAGCAAGGGTCTACCATCCCCTATTACTCGGAATGTCATTTATACTTATGACTTAATCCCGGTTAATGCAATAGTTGTCCAATGTGATGAACTCCTTCCATTCTTTAATATTAGTACCATCTGGTTTATAGGGTTCGGTTAAAGTGTTAACCCACTAATAGAAAGGTTGCTCCAAGCTATCTTAGTTATTAACTTATTACCAAAGTATATTGCCTTTTACCATAGTGTGTTTGACTAGAAACTATTTCTATCAAACACATACTCTGATCAAAGGTTTATAGCAATCATCACTTCAACAAGCGGCCAGGTACAACTCCTTAATATATCCGGAGCGATGGATTCTTTCTGACTACTCAGCTTACTAATGCGTTGTCATCACTATACCCGTAATCATCCATAACACCCTAAATTAATGAGTGTGTGGGAATGACCTAAAGTATAGCAATAGTACCACACAAGGTAACTAGTGTCTCAAGTATGAGGATATTCGCAAAGCTTATTGCATAAAGATAAACACTAACATATTGATATATACACTAAGTGTTTATCTTACTGCGGTCTCCAATATATCTCCCAGATATATCCATGTATCAAACTTAGGGCACCACCTTTAGTCCTTAGGAGATTTGACTGCTTGGACCCTTTCCAAGAAAGCTGACCACATGCTAGTCTTTCTACTTCATCAATATCCTTTCTTGATGAAACTATGACTAGAGATAGTTTAGACATAATCATAATTGTACATGAAGCAGGTCTCACTAAATATAGTCCAACTATAATTTCTCTGACTCCACGCTATGATACATCAAGGACTTTTGTATACATTAATGAATATATTTTAACCAGCTATAATATATATACAAGCACATCGATATAAACAAAAGATTAAATGCTTTATTGATTAAACAAAATATTCATACTATTACATAATTAAGATATATCGCCCTAATTGCCTTAAGGGCATACATCATATCCAACAAACTGCCACTTGCACTAAGGCCAATTAGCCATATGTCTTAATCCATACGCTTTAACATGCTGGTCATGTTTGACTTAAGTCAATGGCTTCGCCAGACCATCCGCGAGGTTCTGATCAGTAAGTACATGTTCTAGTCTTATTATCTTAGCATCAATAATCTCCCTGATTGTATGATACTTTCTGGATGCATGCCTGTTTTTCTTATGAGATCGTGGTTCCTTTGCCTGAGCTATAGCACCATTGTTATCACAATACAAAGTAATTGGATCAATAGACTCAGGCACCACACCGAGATCACCAATAGATCCCTTTAACCAGACAGCTTCTTTTGCTACTTCGCATGCATTAATGTATTCAGATTCCATGGTTGAATCAGTAGTAGCTTCTTACTTAGAACTCTTCCAGCATACCGCCCCTCTATTTAACACATACACAAAACCCAAATGAGACTTAAAGTCATCCTTGTCGGATTGAAAACTCGCATCAGTGTAACCTCTAATTATGAGGTCACCTTCTCCCTAAATCAAGAACTCATCCTTAGTCCTTCTTAAGTACTTAAGAATTGCCTTGACGGCCATCTAATGCTTTTCACCTGGATCTGACTGATATCTGCTCATAAAGCTTAAAGCCTGAGAGACATCTACCCTAGTATATATCATAGCGTACATGATGGATCCTATCACGGATGCATAGGGAATATCCTTCATGCGCATTCTCTCCTAAGCTGTCTTTAGACAATCAGCTTTAGATAGGTTAATTCCCTTTGTCATTGGAAGATAACCTTTCTTCAAATGCTCAAGGTTAAACCTATTCAATACCTTATCTATATATCTACTTTGAGAAAGACCTAACAGCTTCTTTGATCTATTCCTATAGATCTTTATACCTAGTATAAATGCTGCTTCACCAAGGTCATCCATGGAGAATTTTCTTGACAACCATTCTTTAACATTGTGAAGAAGAGAAATATCATTTCCTATTAGTAGAATGTCATCGACATACAATACTATGAAAATGACTGCACTCCCACTAACCTTCTAGTAAACATAAGGCTCGTTAATGTTTGGATAGAAATCCAGTTCACGAATTGTCCGATCAAACCTTATATTCCAACTCCTGGATGCCTTCTTAAGTCCATAAATGGATCTTTGTAGCTTGCATACCTTCGAGTCATTCTAAGAGGTAAAACCCTCTAGTTGTGTCATATATACATCCTAGTCTAAATCCCTATTTAGGAATGATGTTTGAACATCCATCTGCCAGATCTCATAATCGTAATGAGCAGCAATGACGAGGAGTATCCTTATGGATTTAAGCATGGCTACTGGTGAGAAAGTTTCATCATAGTCGATACCTTCACGTTGACTATAACCTTTTGCAACCAACCTTGCTTTATAGGTAATTACATTACCGTCCATGTCAGTCCTCTTCTTGAAGACCCATTTGCACCCTATTGGTCTAACCTCTTGCGGTGCATTAACCAAATTCCAAACTTGGTTCTCATACATGGAACCCATTTCTAATTTCATGGCTTTTAGCCATTTATCAGAATCTGAGCTTTTCATTGCCTCATCATATGTCCTTGGTTCATCATCCTCCATGAGATATAGTTATTTATCATCAGTGATGATAAAACCATATCTATCAAGACCTTTATGAACACGACCTAATCTTCACAACGATTATGTTTCGACAGGTTATTCTTGGATCAAACTTTCTTGTGTATCTAGAACGGGGTCAATCAGCTGATTGTCTATTTCTTCCTCTTGAACTTCCTGTTCAATATTGCTCCTATGGACTTTTGCAACTAAGTATTCCTTTTCTGAAAAGTGAGCATTCTGAGACACAAATACCTGCTGTGCTTCGGGTTGGTAAAATAGATATCCAATAGTTTCCTTTAGATATATAATGAATAGACATTTGTCAGATTTGGCGTTCAGCTTATCTGATGCTATCCTCTTTACCATAGCAGGACAGTCCTATACTCTTAAGTGACTTAGAGATGGATTTTTATTACACCATCTTTCATAAGGTGTAAAATCAACTGATTTAGAGGGCACTCTGTTTAATACATAAACCGCGCTCTCTAGTGTATATCCCCAAAAGGATTTACTAAGATCTGCATGGCTCATCATGGACCGAACCATATCTAATAAAGTCTGTTTCCTCCTTTCTGACACTCTATTGTGTTGGGGCGTATAAGAAGGGGTCCACTAGGGAACTATCCCATTTTCTTTTAGATAATCCTGAAATTCCTGACTTAAGTATTCTCCACCTCGATCTGATTGAAGTGTTTTAATTCTTTTCTCAAGTTGTTTCTCTACTTCAGCTCTGAATAGTTTGAACTTTTCAAAATTTTCAGACTTATGCTTCATTAAGTACAAATAACCATATCGTGAATAATCATTAATAAAGGTTATGAAGTAGGAGTATCCTCCTAGTGCAAGAACACTCATTGGAACACATACATCAGTATGTATAAGTTCTAATGTACTTGTGGCCCATTCACTCTTTTCTTGAAAGGGTAACTTTGTCATTTTTCCTATTAAACAAGGTCCGTAATCACTATAAGACTCCAAGTCTATTGGGCCCAAGTCTCCATGCTTATGCAACTTGGTTAACCGATCTTAGTTTATATGGCCTAAACAACAATGCCATAAGTAGAAAGAATTCTCATTATCTAATTTACCTTTCTTCACATTGTTTATATTAAAAACTTTTATTTTAGTATCAAGAACATAAATGCCACCATTCAACATCCCATAACCATAAAGAACATTATTCAAACAAATCTTATAATTATTATTCGAAAATAAAATTTCAAATCCTTCTACTGCTAAACACGCAACAGATACAATATTCTTAGTAACACTCGGAAAGTAGTAACAATTATTCAAAACTAAAACAAGTCCACTTGGCAAAATAAGATTAAAGCTTCCTACGGCTAATGCAACAACTCTGGCTCCATTTCCCACACGTAGGTCCATCTCCCCTTTTACAAGTCTTCTATTGTTCCTTAGTCCCTGCAGAAGTATAGATATGAGAACCATAACCAGTATCTAATACCCAAGTGGATTCATGAGGAAAAGTAGCATAGTTTTCAATTACAAACATACCTAAAATAGATGCCTCTGCAGGCTTCTTCTTTAAATGTTCAGAAGTAGGAGCTTTGCGATCCCTCTTCCAATGTCACAGTTTCCCACACTGGAAGTAGACATACTTAGATGTCTTCTTTTCTTTCTTCTTCTTACTAATTCTTTACTTGGCACCTAGTGCCTACTTCTTTTTCTTAGAAGCCTTGCCTTTCTCAGGCAACAGTAAAGGTTTTTGATCTTTCTTGACCTGAGGTTCTACTGTTTTCAGCATGTTGATTAATTTAGGGATAGCAGAATTAATCTTGTTCATGTAATAGTTGGTCACGAAGCCTGGGTAACTATCCATTAAGGACATCAACACAAGGTCAATGCTCAAGTAATGATTCATCCTTAATCTCAATCATTTCAGCTTCTCAAGGTATCCCAAGAGTTTCAGTACATGCTGAGAGGCAGAGGTGCCAGCCTGCATCTTGGTTCCAAAAAGGAGCTTGGAGGTCTCATACCCCTTTGTCCTTTCTCGCTCCAGAAAGAGCTCTTCAAGATGGAGAACCATGTCCTCCAAGGGCATGTTCTCATGTTGTTTCTAAATCTCAGAATTCATGAACATGATACACATGGCAGTCTTATGATCTTTCATGTGCTTCAACTAGGCATCATATTCCACATGATCCTTAACATCAGGTTCAATAGGGAAAATTTTATTTAGAACATAGGCAATTCCCTCGGATCTAAGAATAATTCTCACAACTCGGAACCAATCAGAAAAGTTCGAGCCATTCAGTTTGGTGTCAAGTAACATACCGAGACTAACGTTGGAAGTCATTTTCAACCTAAGATATAAGAAAAGAAAAAGAGTTTAGATATTAGTTTAAGTACATGCATTCAATATAAGGACTTTTAATTAAATACATTTGTCCTACTATTTTCTTCGAAATTTACAATAGCCCATTCTATTGAATTTGGGAATTTTAGCCCAGCTAAATTTCCTAGTAGGTAGCATATATAACTAGTCTATTATAACCCCCAATTTTATGAGTTAAGTCACAATAGTAAGTTATAGTTGGAATCTCATTCCATTTGCATTGTATGCAATCGTTAATACATTCAAGTTCCCTAATCAGAAGGGACGTGTGCTCTTATATTAGCATCTCCTTGAATATGTCTCAGATCTGGGCCTAGCCCTAATTTTATAGTGGACTACCCTAGTTCCATTAAGGCAGACCTTATCCCAAACTTTACAACCAATCAATGTGGACTAGAAGGAATGCTTTGCGTAGCACTTTGATAGCCCAAAGAGACCGTATTATAAATTTGAGTAAGGAAGACTATAACTTGCCTTAATATATTTACTTTGGGATTTTATTGGTGTTAAACGTCTCACCCAATCTAGGATTTTATCAGATGGACATATTTATAATAATTTATATTAATTCATGGAATTTTAGAATTAATTTATAAGATCTAATCTTAGGTGGGTTCAAGCTCTTTATTATAATTATTTCATCAATCTAGATTATATGCAAAAATAATTAACACTTCTATTTGTTATATTTACATTGCATTGCCTTTAAGCTTTTATCAATAAATTTAATTTTTACTTTGTTATAGAAACATATATAAGCACCATCTTATATACTAGATATAAATTAGACTATATTTAATCCCCGATTGGTCAATTCAAGCTGCACCAATATAGGTTCCCAGGTAGGAGAGGTGCCCTTAAAGTGAGTAGACACCAAGTCCAATCCTTAGCCAGAACAAATACGGGCACAAACTTGAAGACCAATGGATTCTCTTGAACTAATAAATTTCGTTCTTTCAATTCATGTAAATTGGAAGCATCTATAACCCATGTAATTTATATAAATTATTGAAACTTGTATAATTTGAGTAAGTTGACCAGGCTTATTCAAAATTATTCACAACCATTATCTAACCTTGAAATGAAAAGTACAAGTTCATTTCAAATAGAAAATAATATTCAGTTCACTTCTAACTTAATTATGCACTAAATAGGTAGGCTTTGATACCACTGTTGGGAACTGACAGTTAAATTGAACATGCATAACAGGCACTGCGGAAATTCAAAATTTTGTCCCTGTCCCCAGGAACTCCTATTGGATGCATATAAATTAAATAAAGCTTTAACTATATAGTTCTCTACCCAGGTTAGCGTGCATGGGCTAGGCATACCATAATTCTATATTATATCCTAGCATATATATTTTATACTAAGCATGTTATAACTCTAAGCTATAACCTAAGCATGTTATAACTCTAAGCTATAACCTAAGCATAAAATAAACTAAGCATGCAAAATAACCTAAGAATAATTATTAAGTCTAAAAATTCATAAAGACAAAAGGCCTAATAATTAAAAGGGAAAGAAAGAAAACTTACCAGTTGAAGCGTGCTTTAACAGAACCTCCTTACACAAGCCTCTGGGCGTAGGATAGCCTCTAAGAGTATCCACACGAACCCCACCAACCAAAACTTCCATGAGAGGAAGAAATAAGGAGCCTCGAGTAGTTGCTAGACAACTCCAGAAGCCCCACCCGAAAATATAGACTAGAGGTGCTCGATTAAAATCAAGCTCATCAAAAAGAACTTGCTCAAATACCCGAGAGATTTATCTTTGCGAATCTCAACTTGGGATTTACACTTTGAGCTTGGTACATTGAAAAAGGTGAAAGGGGTTGCCTATTTATAGGCTTGGGGATGCGGGTCATACACGCAGATCTAAAGGATCCGCATGCACACCTTACGGGCTTACCTTGCCTCGCGGCCCATGCCACGATCCCAGTTCGCAGTGCCTCTCATGAACAACACTTGTGCAGCCCATTTTCATAGGCTACAGGGAGCACTGCCCTGCAGTGCTCGCGCACCTTTCGGTGCACTCCGTGCATCCGAACCCTTACAAATTATATTTTGTACTTTTCGGTTAAACTCGCTAAGACAAAATATCCTTTTAAATCCTTTTTCAAATATTAATTTATTTTATGACCCTAATAAATTAGTTACCAGTCAAAAATAAATTCCTTGGTTTATCCAAAAAATGATCTAATCATTTTTAACCAATTAAATAATAATCCAATTATTAATATATTTTATTTTCATAATAGAATAAATCTATTAGTTCTTTACTTAGTCCGATGAAGACCCAATGTTTGTGACCTTATAGGATCTCGAAGCATGGAGTGTTAAGGCTTAACCAACCCTTGTTCTATTGGAACCATTGGCTTGAGGTTCTAGACCGTGAATAGAACTCGATTACCTTAAACGACTGTAGTACGCCTCTAGCAAGGGTCTACCATCCCCCATTACTCGTAATGACATTTATGCTTATGACTTAATCCCGGTTAATGCAATAGTTATCCAATTCAATGAATTTCTTCCATTCTTTAATATTAGTACCATCTGGTTTATAGGGTTCGGTTAAAGTGTTAACCAACTAATAGCAAGGTTGCTCCAAGCTATCCCAGTTATTAACTTGTTATCAAAGTATATTGCCTTTTACCATAGTGTGTTTGACTAGAAACTATTTATATCAAACACATACTCTGATCAGAGGTTTATAGCAATCATCACTTCAACAAGAAGCCAGGTACAACTCCTTAATATATCTGAAGCGATGGATTCTTACCGACTACTCAGCTTACCAACGCATTATCATCACTATACCCGTAATCACCCATCACACCCTAAATTAATGAGTGTGTGGGAATGACCCAAAGTATGGCAATAGTACCACACAAGGTAACTAGTATCAAGTATGAGGATATTCGCAAAGCTTATTGCATGAAGATAAACACTAACACATTGATATATACACCAAGTGTGTATCTTACTGCAGTCTCCAATATATCTCGCAGACATATCCATGTGTCAAACTTAAGGCACCACCTTTAGTCCTTAAGAGATTTGACTGCTTGGATGCTTTCCAAGAAAGCTGACCACATGCTAGTCTTTCCTCTTCAGCAATATCCTTTCTTGATGAAACTATGACTAGGGATAGTTTATACATAATCATAATAGCACATGAAGCAGGTCTCACTAAATATAGTCCAACTATAATTTCTCTAACTTCATGTTATTATACGTCAAGGACTTTTGTATACATACGTCAATGAATATATTTTAACTAGCTATAATATATATACAAGCACATCGATATAAACAAAAGATTAAATGCCTTTATTGATTAAACAAAATATTCATACTATTACATAATTAAGATATATCACCCTAATTGCCTTAAGGGCATAAATCATATCCAACAATGGGTCCCCCAGGACCCGTACGGGTGGGGACCCACCCGTACGGGTCCTCTTGTTGCCTAAATAGGCTCTTTTGGAAGGGAATCCTTTCCTATTTCGGGAAAAGGCAGGTCATGAACGCGATTTATTGTGTTCAGACCTCCTTTCCCAAATAAATCGGGCCCTTCTCTTCACATTTGATAGAGAGACATCTTATATGAAAATTATACTAAAACTCGAGCAATTTCTACAGGTATAGAAAAGGTATAGTGGGGGTATATATAACGGGGTATAAAATAGGGAGGAAACCCTTCCTTTGAGGTTTTGTCCACATTTTATTCATTCCTAACTTCTTTTGTCAGGATTTAGGGAAGGTTCTGTCCATACAAATACTCACCTAAATAGTCCTATTTCATCATCTACTTTGGCTGGACTCTCTCAACAGTAAAGGGATCATCTCAAAGTGGATTCACACCATAAAGGTAACGCTCCTAAGTTTCAAAGAGACTCACATCATAGTTATTTCATTATTATTATTCTCTGTTCATTCTATTATATCTATTCCTTTCATTTCTTGTTTCGGGTCTGGTCCTAACCCGTATGAGCCTTGTTGGCACCATATATCCCCAAGGATATCAAATCGGTGCGCCATACTTATACGGAAGGAAATCCCTTTTATTTTATTTTTCTGCCACCAATCTATTAATCTATTAATATGTAAACTAAATTGAAAAAAGTTTCTGCCTGGGACCAGACGGTTACACCCGTATCAGCCCTCCTTGGTACCCGTACGGGTACCCCCCATCCGTACGGGCACCATCCCCCAGAACAGAATCCAAAACTCATTTTAACCTGTTAAAAATCAATCCAACTCACCATTTGCCATGCAATCATTTTCACTAATAATCTTGTAAATCATCCCACAAAAGTTAAAATGTGCTTTCACAACAAAATACGTTGAAGTGTTATTTATGATGTCCTATAAACTGTGCTAACGTCTGTGGATGCAGGGGAATTTATTTTCATTTTGTTTTATAACTTAGAACAAATGTATAGGTTTTCTTTGCAATTCCCCTATTTTTCCCTCGATTATAATTTTTATTCCCCATTTATTGCTTGTGCTTTATTGTAATATGTAGATGCATGTAACGAGTTTGAAAGAGTGTAGAAATAGGATTTTTGTGATAATTCCCAAAATGATGAAAAATAAAAATGGTTTTACGCGGTGAATGTAATTTTGAATCAACTAAATGAGAAATAAGTGACTCATCTGATACCCGAATCTTTGATCCAATAGGTATGAGTATCCCACCCAGAGGGAACCATACCAAAACTCTTTCATAAGTAGACAACTTAGGTAGCGACTCTATCAATTGTATTGAGATTTGGGTCTCGATTCTTTTATTCATTAAAATTGGCTTATTATGCAAACTTTAACTAAAATTATTTTGTCACGCCTAAATCCAACCAAACCCCCAGTGGACCCCGCCTCTCACACAGGTGCCAAAGGATACCCACAAGTCATTGACACCTCATATAGAGCGTATGGGAAGCAACACCTTTGTAACTAGCTCATGCGCCTACTTTCCTTCTTTAGTGAACATAGAGGCTATTAGTTCACCTGCCTTATAGTCAGAGGACACTTCATAATCAATGAGGATGTCCACATGCTCTTCATCCCTTATGACACGCATTTTCAGCCCTCTTTCTCGCATACCTAACAACCCGGCTATCAATTTGGGAGTCACATAAACTTTTCTCCCCATCATAGTAGTGACAAGCATGTCCTTCAAACCTTCTACCATGTGAATCCCATGGAAGAATCTTCTCACTACCTATTCATAGCACCTACTGGGTATCTCAAAAAATCCTCTTAGATGGTGTTGATACGTCCACTTCCCAAATCACTCATCACTAGAGAAACTGAGCATTTGAACTATCATGGGCTCCTCAACTATAGTTCCTTATTTGATACACCACTCAATTGGTATATATCTAGTTCCTGTGGGAATGAACAGATGTTCCCTCTTGTTGATTCCAATCGCCATTTATGTCGTATGATCCATGGTAGTAACCCAACATGTATCTTTTTCATCCCTTATGAATAGGGATTCCTTAAATGTAGGATCAGACGATCTTCCTCAAGTACTCGCCATAGATATTGCTTTAAAAGAAATAGAGAATTTGGGGATTTTGAGAAGAGATTTGCAGAAAAGAAATTTAGGAAAGTAACCTTTCTCTCTTCTAAATTTCTCTTTAAATAGCCAAAGACTCTTCGCTAAGACCTGCAAAGTCTACGTGTATGACTCACAATCTGTGGTCATAATTTAACGGCTAGATTAAGCAGAGTTTACTGTAGGATTAATGATGGCAAAATACACGACATAAAAGCAATTGAATATGGAACATTTTACAACTTGCTACCGTTTTTATCAGTTTTGAATTTAAAAAGAAACCGGTGACAGTTTTAATGACGTGTCCAAAATTCAAGCGTGAAGATGAAGTACTTGACCTGATTCACTAAAGCTTAGAGTGAGCCCTAGGTCAGCTCCAGAATTGGTCAGTGAGGAATGTATTTCTTCAAATTGGATTGGAAATTCTAATTAACTCTCTCAGAGTGTTGAACTGATCCTTTCCAATAGGCTTCGTGAATATGTCAGCTCACTGTTCTTTAGTGGGAATGTATGTGAGCTTGACTTCTCCTTTTAGCACATGATCCCTTATGAAGTGATGTCTTATATTGACATGCTTTATCCTGTTGTGTTGAATTGGATTCTTGGATAGGTCAATTGTGCTCTTGTTGTCACACATGACTTCAAGACACTTAGACTTTATACCATAATCCTCCAATTACTGCTTGATCCATAGCAATTGTGCTATACAACTACTTGTAGCCATGTACTCAACCTCCGATGTACTCAGAGCCACAGAAGTCTAGTTCTTGCTATACCATATTACTAGACAATCACCAAGAAAATGACATCCTCTAGTGGTGCTTTTCCTTTCAAGTTTTTCTCTTCCATTGTCAGCATCTGTGTATCCTCTCAGAGTGAAATCTACATTACTTGGATACCATAAACCTACATTAATAGAGCTTAGCAAATACCTGAGAATTCTGTTAACAACAGCTAAGTGAGATTCTCTATGGTTAGCTTGATATCTTGCACAATAACATATAGCATATTGAATGTCAGGCCTGCTAGGAGACCAATAAAGTAGAGAACCAATAATACCTCTACTCTCTACAGGTTTACCTTCCTCATCTTTACTCGAAATTGTATCAGTGGCCATGGTTGTTGACATTGGCTTGGCTTTATCCATGTAAAACTTCTTAAGTAGTTCCTTGGCATACTTAGATTGGCTGATGAAGATCCCATCATCACCTTGCTTGATTTTCAAACCAAGAAAGAAATTAAGCTCTCCCATCATTGACATTTCAAACTCTCTCTTCATCTACTGCATGAACTCTTCACATAGCTTTTCATCAATTGCTCCAAAGATGATGTCATCAATATAGATTTGGACTAGCAACACATCTTAATGCTTCTTCTTGATAAACAGAGTTGTATCTGCTTTTCCTCTGACATAATCTTTGCTGAGTAAAAAGTTAGTCAGTCTCTCAAACCAAGCTCTTGGAGCCTGTTTCAGTCCATACAAAGCCTTTTTAGCTTGAAGACATGATATGGATACTTTAGATCTTCAAAGCCTGGGGGCTGTCTGGTATAGACTTCCTCTTAAATATAACCACTAATAAATGCACTCTTCACATCCATTTGAAACAACTTGAAGTTCATATGAGATGCAAAAGCACAGAGAATTCTTATGCTTCAAGTCTTGCTACTGGTGCAAAGGTTTCTCCATAGTTAATGCCTTCTTGTAGATTGTACCCTTGAGTAACTAGTCTGGCCTTATTTCTGACAACATTACTAGCTTCATCTACCTTGTTCTTGAAAACCCATTTGGTGTCAATGATTGACTTGCCTCTAGGTTTCTCCACCAAATCCTAAACTTCATTCCTTCTGAATTGGTCTAGCTCCTCTTGCATTATAATCATCCAGTTGTCATCAAACTCAGCATCTTCAAACTTCTTTGGTTTAATCAATGAGACAAATGCTGAATGACTCATCATTCTATTCAGCAAGCCTCTGGTCAGCATTGGATTTTGCACACTACTAAGAATCTTCTCAATTGGGTGATCTCTCCTTGCTTCTACTTCTTTTGGTAGATTAGGATCAACTCATTGAGCTACTGTCATTGGTTGAGCATCTACATCATCACCAAAGTTGATGGATTGGTCCAAGTCAACTTCGTAATCTTGTTGTTCTAGTATTAGATCATAAATAACAATGGGCTGACCAACTGACCTGCTGACTTGTTCCTTTTCCTTTTCATCATCACTAGCTTCTCTACCTGCATTGTTAGTTCCATAGAAATATACATGCATAGACTCCTCTAAAATGCCAGTCTTGTTGACATACACTTTGTATGCCCTACTATGTGTTAAGTAACCCAGAAAGATTCTTTCATCATCCTTGGGGTCAAATTTAGCCAATTGGTCTTTTGTGTTTAATATGAGGCATTTACAACTAAAGGCCTTGAGATGACCAAAATTGGGCTTGCGGCCCTTCCAAAGTTCATAAGGAGTTTTATTAAAACTAGGTAATTTAAAACCTTGTTTAGAATGTATCAAGTTGTGTTAACAGCCTCTCCTGGCAGATTGTTATCACTGAGCATAGAATGACCCATCTCCAAAATAGTGAAATTCTTTCTCTCAACAACCCTATTCTGCTGAGGTGTATAAGGGGTAGAAAAATTGTGGTCAATACCATGCATAGAACAGAATTCCTCAAACTGCCTGTTTTCGATTTCCCTGCCATGGTCACTGCAGATTTTATTAATTTTAAGGTCTTTTTCATTCATATTTTGGGTAGCCAACCTAGAGAATGATTCAAATGTTTCAGCTTTGCTTGTAAGCAAGACAAACCAAGTGAACCTGCTCAGATCATCTATAACCACAAGGGTGTATTTCATTCCACCTAGACTTGTTGGCATAACTGGCCTAAACAAATCCATGTGTAGAAGATCAAGGGGATGAGAAGAAGAAATATCAGCTAAGGATTTAAAGGTCTTCCTAAATTGTTTCCTAAGTTGGCATGCTGAGCAGAGTCTATGTTTTTCAAAGGCTAGATTGGGTAATCCCTCAATAAGTTCATTTCTGGCTAATTTGGACAGATTGGTCATATTGATATGTCCTAACCTTTTGTACCATAGCCATGAGTTTTCCTCCTTAGAAACTAAGCATGTATCATTGGAGCTAAGGGATAAATCAAACATATAAACATTATTAATTTTAGGAGCATAAAGAATAGTTTGGTCAGAGTTACCATCAATGACTGAGTAGCCCGCTGAGTCAAATATCACTTTCCTTCCTTTGTCATATAGCTAAGCAATGCTTATCAAGTTGAACTTCACGCCTTTCATTAGAGACACATTATCAATTGAAGGCTTGACTCCCCCTATGCCATCGCCAACAATATTTCCCTTTTTGTTGTCTCCAAAACTGACACTTCCATTTCTTCTTCGCTCCAATGTGATGAATTTCTTTTCATCACCTAGCATATGCCTCGATCATCCACTATCTAAATACCACATTCTTCTATCATCAGTGGATCTCAGGCTCACCTACAAATTAATCAAGTTTTCTTAGGTACCCATACCTTTTTCTGGTTGGGTCCTCCCTTGTTAGTGGTGGTCATTCTTGACTAGTCATACTCATCATAGTAACCATTTTTATGTCTTCACATGACTGTTGTATGTCCTGACTTTCCACAAAAATTACAAAAGGCCTTAGGATTGGGCCTGCTCACTTTAGTCTTTTGAGAAACCTTCTCAGAGTGGTGAGTGCGGTTACTCTGAGTATTCTTGCTAGGTTGAGGAGAGACCCACACCTTTTTTAAAGTTGTTAGCTCAGCAGCTAGCTCATCCAATTTCTTGGTGAGTTTGTTGTTATATCCATTATAGTACTCAGCTTTTTCCATAAGGTATAAGATGTGAGGTAGAAGAGTTGACATCTTCTAAATCATCACACCTCCTTTGGAGTACTTTGATGTATTTGGCTAAACTTCTTAGTCACATTAATAACATCATTAAGTATTGAAGTGAAGACAAATGGGGCTCAGAATTTACCTCAGTTTGCTTTCCTTTGTCTCTGTTTTGGTTAGATGATTTATTAGCACTGGAAGTAGATGGTTGGTCAGCTGACTCTGAGTTAGGTTGATCATCCTTAGCCATAAGATAGACATTTATGGAATCTTGTGCCTCTTCATCTGAGGATGATGACTCTTATTTAGAGTCACTCCAGATAGCAACAAGAGCCTTCTTCCTAGCTTTAGGACAGCTAGACTGGATATGCCATTTCTCACCACATTCAAAGCATTTGATATATTTGTTATGCTAATTGTTAAACTCCTTTTGTGGTCTATCATTTGCTCCTTACTTATACTTGCCGGACTTTCTGAATCTCTAGAAGTTCTTATCTTTCTCCAAGAACCTTTTAAAGTTCTTGGTCTATCTCTTCCTTCATGTCCTCTGGATAATCTTCCTCAGGGGAAACTTCATCATCATCAGCTTTAAGGACAACAGCTCTGCTAGAGCTTTCTCTCTCCTTATGCTTGTGCTTCTTGGACTCATCTTCATATTGCTTTAAGGACATCTCATTAGTCAATAAGGTTCCTATCAGCTCATCAAACTTGTATGTCTTCAAATCATGAGCCTCTTCGATAGCACTCTTCTTTGCATCCCATTCCTGTGTCAAACTTCTCAAGATCTTCTTGATAGTCTCTTCTTCTATGAAGGTCTTGCCAAGTCTTTTTAGCTCATTGACAATATTCATGAACCTGGAGTTCATGTTAGAGATATCTTCTTTGGGTTGCATATGGAACCATTCATAGTTCCTCACAAGGATGTTGATCTTAGATTCCTTGACCTTGTCAGTACCTTCATAAGTCACTTCCAACTTCTTCCATATCTCTCAAGCAGTTTCACACCCTGAAACACAATTGAATTCAATTGTATCTAGAGCGCAATGGAGATAGTTGATAGCAGTTGCATTTTCCTTCAATCTAGCCAAGTCCTAATTATCCCACTCATGAGAGTACTTATCAACATGTACTCCATTCTTCACTATGGTAGGAATAAATGGCCCTTCAATAATAGCCATCCAAGCGTGCATGCTTTGAGACCGGATGAAATTCTTCATCTTGGTCTTCCAATAAGTATAATGCTTGCCATAAAACATTGGAGGCCTAGTGACTGACATGCATTCTGGCAGAATATAGGCTTGGGCCCTTCCATTGGATTCTCCCACCTTGTAGAACATGGTCTTTATCTCAAAAATTATGAAATCTTTAGAATGAGAAAAGCTCTGATACCACTTGTTGGTCCCTATGCATACACTCAATGAGTCATAGGGGGTGAATGACTCGCTCAAATAACTTTGTAAACTTTTTTGCAATTATATGAGCTCCGCTGAGTAGGTCAGCTGACTGATTGAAATCAGGAAAAACTTTAAATCAAAGAACACAGAGATTTTATACTGGTCCAGCAACCTGTGCTTACATCTATTGCCAAGAGAGTGTCTTGGCTTTAACTCACTAATCTCAACTCCTTTACCCTAGGCGGAGAAGCCCTTCACAAATTTCCTAATTACAGAAAGTGCCCTTCAGACTATAATCTCTCATCCGCTGAGTAGAATACCCTCTTCTACTAGCAACTCAACTACTTCTAAACAAGAGCTAGAATCAACTTATAGAAATGTTGATCCAGTTACAAGTGATCTGATATTACAATTCAAATGATCTAATCTATTATCTCTTATTCAAAGCAGATTTTTCTCTGAGTGGTTGCTTTCTCAATTGAATTTCTTCAAAGCTTCTAAAATGGCAGAGTTTTGATTCTTAGAAATTTAAGTGTAATCACCAAGTTCTAATGCTTGCCTTCTTGCTCCTTTTATAGTGGGATTAATAAAGTAGCCGTTAAACTTGCCTTGGCATCTTCTGAAATTGACAGCTCATCTATCCTCATGTTGCTTCTTCAAATCAATCCGTTAAGAGATAGAATCACACCATTGTGAGATAGAAATAAATCCATTAGATTGAAATTCGAGCTTCATTTTGAATTCTTTGTCATTTGATGCCATTCTTCCATTAGAGAGAACTTACGCTGACTTGCTACGTATCATCTTCCTATTCCTTCTGGTAATTTGACATTTTGCAGAGCATGCAATATTATGTTGTTGATCTGCAGAATTTCCCAAATTGGCAAATGACTTTTTGCAGCTTGAATAAGGAAGACTTTGTCATTTTCTTCATTAATCGAATTCTTATCAAGGCATTAATTCTTTTTATCTTTATCTCATTAATGTCCTGCAAAAAGCAACACTAAAAGCAAAGATTCCATATTTTCTTAAATGGAAAAGTCAGTACCTTTGACAGACATAAATTAACTCAGCGAAATGATAATTCAATATGCTCAACTAGAACTAAATCTTAATATCAAGTGCTGAGTGAATAGTATTTAGTCAGCGACTAAAGTACATACTCAACCCAGAACAACTTAGAGTTGAACTAAATAGCTAGGTTAGCGGAGATATAAAATTCTACCCTTGAATTTAATAACTCGTATGAAACCATAGACTATTTATTTTAACATCATTATTGATTTAATTAACTCAAACTGCACTTAATTGTTATGATCAAAACTTAAGCACTACTGAGTCATCCATTGAGTCAATACAAACTCGTGCTTGGTTCAACAGTTTGCAATATCACAATATGACTGAGGCTGCTGAAAGAGCACCATATAAAATATGGATATGCTGAAGCCTAATGTGTCTTTCTCTAGATTTTGAAATTATGAAGTCTGAATATAATAGTTGACATGAGATTGAATATCTATGTCATAATATTGATGTCAGATTGGCACAAGAAAATCTACTTGAGACTATACTACACATTGGAAACCAAAGGGTGCAACTACAACCATGCCTAAACATAGTGTTTGAGGCTTGTAAGGGTGTTTGCTATAGGATGCAATTCTTTGAGAAAAGTAGTGGGAGCACGGTTGAACTTAGAAGTTCAAGGTGCATAAATTTTGAAAGGACATATCAGATTTTTACATGTAAGCTTCACTTGTTTGAAACATAAGTTGTATAGACACAATTGCACTAAAAGGCATGTCGGTTCAATCACAAAGTGATGACTCGTATCATAACTCATAGGTAAGAGACTTGGAACCTATAGGAAGATATTGAATCTCAAGTAGCAATTCAATGATGGTTTTATAGACAATGTGTGTATGTGATGTTAATCAGTAATGCAGTCACATTTTCAAACATTGTATTGTGATAGTGTAGTTATGATTGGGTAGATTGAAAGTAGTTCACTAAAGTTATAGTGAATCCTTTGCAATGTAAGCTTAAGGCTAAATCGTGATATTCTAGTTTGATGCAGATCTACACTGTTAGATTAGATCCAAGAGAATGACTTTTAGGATGGAAATCTATGAATTTAGATTTGATCCGATTGATTGTGATCTCCAATTGAGGCAAATCTACGGTGTTAGATTTGATCATGGATGTTGAGATCTATGAGGTAGATTGAATCAGTTTATACCTGAAAACCAGATGCATCTGGTTATGTTATGATTGTTGAAAGTTGTAAATAAGTTAAAAGCTCTATATAGTGTATTTGTTAATTCTACAACAGAAACTAGACACATAGTAGCAATGTATTGCTACAAGTAGAGGTGTTTGAATTAGGAAGTTTATAAGTAAGTAAGGATGGATGAGTCCTAGACCTACTTGAGGTTTTTCGCGACAAAAAAGGGGGCCATTGAACAAGCTATAGGGACCCGGTCATAAGTTCGAAAACGTGTTCAGTATGTCTAAGACATGTCATTACATGGGGTTGACATAAGAACAATGTCGTTGATAGTATAACCAAAAGTCCATTGTGGATAGGGCTTATAGGGTTAGGTCATATCTGTAAAGATTAAGGCAATGCCTATTGTGAACTAGTTCAAGTGGGAGATTGTTGGGAATGTTGGTGTTCCCTAGTTCTCAGGCATTAGTTTTTACATTATGTACATACTAATGCTGTCACATTATAAAGGCAATAATCTACAGCATGTATATTATGTGCTATAATATAAGTAGAGTATCCTTTGATTGATAATCATAAATGTCGCAAGTCTGCTTTAATCATGAGAATGAATACAATGAAAGGCTTGTATGTTGGATGATCTATAGCAATGTAGTTGCTATATCGCTTGGTAAGTAGATCATGAACATAGGCACATGTTGAGAACATGGGGTTGGACCGATCCATACAGCAAGGTCACATGGTTGTATGTCATAGACAGTTTGCTGAGTAGGTCTTAATAGTCCTCAGACTTGATATCAACTTATTTGTTAATGTGGAAGTGGGCATTTTGTGGCATATTACTAACGGGGTCCTTAAATATTGGATTACAAGTATGGGTATGCTTGGTATATTTCATAACCATATTAACAATAGTGTTGAAGTGATAGGATTGCCACTCGGTTTGATGAACCGAAATGAATCACCGGCCACTTGATGAATAAAAGGGATAAGGACGTCCAATAAGTCATTGACTTATTTTATCATCTTATTCTAGATCAAGAAATACAATGAACTGCATAAGGGGGTGACAAGCACCATGCATCATATTGATGTCAGCTGGCAAAGGACTTTGTAAGATAACTATTGGGTTCAGTATCTTTTAGAGACGGCTATACTCTGTCCGAATTTGGGGTTGTAATGGTTTGCTAGAATCCGCTTACAGTCTATGGGTGAATCCCATTGCCAACATATGGACAGACCCAAAGGATTGTGCACTTAGAACTATTAATCTAGGATTTCTTGTACATGCAATGTTACAAAACTGGATGAAGAAATGATTATTAATTAATTGATATGTCAAGTCAATGTAATTGAATAATCATAAACATCATGAGATTAGTTTATTTAATGAAATAATATAATGTAGCTTATATTATTTATTAAGTAAAATTAAGTCTATGTTTAATTAAATTACATATGGTGTTTATTTAATTGTTAATTAAGTAAATTCATATGTTAAACAATTTAATTAAATATTAATTTAGTCAATGAAATTTACATACTAAAATAATTAATTAACTACTTTAGTCTATTAAGTTAATTAATTTGATTAAATTGTAATGTTTTAATTTTATCTATAGGTTAAATTGTAAATTATAAATAATATCAATTAAAAATTGTTTAAAAAGTTAAACTTAGTGATTTAATTATTAAATTAAGTTTCTAATAGGGCAAATTTATAATTAAAATTAACCTAATTAGACTATGAGTAGAAAAATAAAACAAATTAAAAACCTAATTTCCCATATGAAAAAAAGGTTGGCAGCCTTCCAAAAGGTAGAGCACGTTTTCAAACTTGTGGGGTTTAGGGATTCATGGGATTTTCTTTATTGTTGTTCGTGCTAGCATCGATTTCTGTTCGAGAGTAATTCGTGTACATGAGATTGGAGAGCTTTTACTTTCGAGTTTCATGGCATCCGTCTCTTAAGGAGACTAACCAAGTAAGTTTTTATTTATTAAATAAATTATTTTAAAACTCTATCAATGGTCCTAGAAAAGATCCTATTCTAAATTCGAGAAAATTATAACTAGTAATTCCGCATTCACGATTATATTTTTATTACTAATTCCCTTCAAACACAAACCGAAAATGTCTTTTTTTGCCGTTGTGATTATATAATTGCACAGATGCTATATGTGATGCTAGGAAAATTCCACCATACATTTTGATGTATTTTATTTATATAATCACATCTCCTATTATCCAATGAGAGACTAGATTCATGGTTTGACTTTTATTATCAAAGAGAGGCAAACTAAAACTCCTCCATTATCTCCCGTATCTTCAAAATAACTTATCTTTGTTTTTACTATTTCTATTAAAAAATGCATCTGTAACTTTTTTTTCTTTTTGGATTCAATGTTTGCAATTGCGTACTTCTTTCTAGAGTCTGTTTTGATTTTATTTTCTTTGTAGATTTTCTTAGTGTACAAACTATAGATAGGAATAAAAGTGATCCCTTCAAGTCAGATTAAGCATTTTTGCCATTTTTATTCCAGGAGCACGGTCCACCCGGCCTGATGATACTTAATACCTATTCACATAAGTGTCCAAATATCGAAAGTGTTATAAATTGAATGTCTCTTTCCTTATCCAAAATTCCTTGAATAATCCTCTAAGTCTCCTAAAGGAAAGAACCTCAAACCAGTAATTTCCTATTCGAACTTCTGCCATTGACAGAATTTTCTTCGAAACTCCAAATAAAATTTCCAACTGTCAAAAGTTAACCATCTGTGTTAGGAACCATCTATCAAAATTTCAGAAAAATCCAACGGCTAGATATGCGCCAATTGACGGTTCTATATGTGTCAATCAACGGTTCTTGCTGTTGACACATGTCAAGTCTAGCAATGACTCAGCGAACCTACACATATGCGACGATCGAATGTCATATACAACGATCGACGGTTCTAGCACACGTCCAAGTCTAGTGATGACTCAGCGAAGCTATAACGGCCCTGGATGCGTCGATCGACTCTCAAAGCATGCTTCGATCAACGGTTCCAAATTTCCTATAAAAAGAGCGCGATCCATGCTCATTTTCAACAACTTCCAATGGTGAAAAACATCCCTTTCATTCTCGGATTCCCTGAATCTATACCAAAAGGGCTTTCGTTCCTTTATCCCAAGACTATACTCGGGTATAAAACCCTTTCGTCGGCAAGTTTTAGTTATAAATTGGCCTCGCCTTATTTCCTAAACACCATCCCGACACTATAGTTTAATATCGTCGACGGGTTTTAGCTATAAACCTTCCTTGTATTGTCCTTCAAACACCAAACTACACCTAGTTATAGTCCATTATCCTTGATGGGCTTTAGTTATAAACCGTCTCCACAAATTCCGAGGTTCTCAACCCCAGTCTCTCAATCATTCGGTTCTAGCACGTACAGGCCTTTAGGACACTCGAAAGGTAACTGAGAGTAATTGGATTTTATTCCACTTTTTATTGCATTCATTTTTATTTCATAAGCATTTATATTTATTAAATTATCTGGAGCATCTAAGGCGAAGGAACTACTCATCCAGGTATAAACACCTATCCCTTCATCTTATTTAATTATTATTTATTCCTATGTTTTAGAAACAAAACGACATAGGAAAATTATTTTAAGAAACCAATTGAACATATATATCTCGAATCAAATATACAAGTAACTATTTTATCCGAGTCAGAATCTATGTTCTATAGGTATAGGGATCCTATACGGATCGGCTATACCATTATTTCCCGGAAGAGCTGATCCGGGGGGCGACTCTTATACTTTATAAAATAGGGCTTTTTTTAATTCACAGGTTTTCATCAAAGCAATTCTCTAAAGACCAACCACTAAAGGAGGTCCCACGGTCCCTTTTGCCAAGCATCCCAAAATGTAAACGAGCCCCGTGCTCGAACCGCAGCAGCTCCCTACATAAAAACTCGGGAGCCCGCGCGCCCGCTGTCGCAAGTAAAGGTCTGCTCGCTCACACCAGTCTCTAACATCTCTCTGCCACAATCTCTCCAAGAGTGAATGAATTCTGATAAATAATATATTATGAGTATCGTTCCCAATTTCAACCTCCATTTTTTTTATAAACCCAAAATCAATATAATCACCTCCAAAATTTTCAGTTTTTTTATGGAAGAGTTCAAGTAGAAGCTTTCAATGAATGAAAAACAACTCATGTTGAAGCTTATAATTAAACAACTATATAGACAATCGAAAATATATATTACTTATACTCAATATAATAACCAGCAAAATTCTACATGTTATTTTATCTGATAAAGATGAATCCTTGGAGTCTTAAAACCAAAACCAGTAAACGAATTCTGAAAATTTGAATGTTCTTTGCTGGTGTTGTTGAGTTTGAGTGGAGAATAGAGTATAAAAGAGAAAGGAGCAACAGGGCTAGACGGGTAGATTTTTTTGTTACAAGGAGAATGTTTCAGAGGCTAAGCAACAACAAGGTCCTCATACATGGCTTGGAGGTAGACGGGTTGATTTGAATCATGTACGTAAATTGGGTTATTGTGGAATTACAATACCAATTTTAGTTTTACATTTAATTAAGTTAATTTTATGTCATTAACTTTTGTTAGGGACACCTCCTAAATTTAGGGTTAAAAGTGGGGTGGGGATTCCCCGAATCCGATGGGGATCCGTCCTGATAGGAAGGGGAATCCCCGACAAGAATCCTCATGGGGTAGGAATGGGGATGGGGACTATGTCCCCAAACCCGATAAATCCCCAAATCCGATTAGAAAAATTAATTTTTTATTTTTTATAAGTACTATCAATAATCTTATAAAAGTTATTGATTAAGCTAAAAAAATAAATTATAAAATATAATAATATAATATTATTAATTATTAATTTCTATATATTAATATTAAAAAGTGACAATATACTTGAAAAATATTCAACACCATTTCATTAATTATCTAATTGATTTTACAATTGAAATAATGTTAATTATATTACATTGTTTTTAGTTTTATTTAATTATTTTCACTAATTATATAACTTTTATCAATTTTTTCGACGTATAAATATGAAGTAATTTTAGTTTATGTTACTTTGACAAAAATATTATTATTTTTTGTTAACGGGGGAATTGGGGATTCCCCGACGGGTAATGGGGAATCCCCGATTTGGAAACGGGGAAAAAAATTTTCCCCGAATCCTTAATAGAGATGGGGATGGGGGAAATTTTTTTCCCGAAACTTTAATGAGAATGGAGATAGAAAATACATTCTCCTTCACGATAAACTCCACTTTCAACCCTACCTAAATTATAGGTTTGGCCATGCTTATAAATGCTAGCGGCTACAATTTCAAATTTTTGTTCCCATCTTGTTACATTAATGGGCAAAGCACTTAACTAACTAATCGTTAAATTAAGAGGCCAGGTTGGAGATACAGCTCTTATAAAAAAACACCCCTCTTTATATAATAATTTAGATCAAAAGATAAAAATTTTCTAAATACACGTCCCCCCTTCCACTATTACTGTTTATAAGTTTTTTTATTAATTTCTTTACTTTCTTTTACATTGATCTCTAAAATCGTTCATTTTTTTCGACATGCCACTATAAAGTTTTTTGTTCGTCTCTTTTTTATCTTCGAAATGACATCCACTGTGACTTTTTCGAATATTTTCAACTGATAGATATGTGGTAGATGTCTGGTAGACATGTTATAGAAGTCTGATAGACATTTGATAGAAGTCTGGTAAATGTATGGAATCTATTTTTTTTCATTAGCCATTTTTCTCTTAAGATCTATATATTGTACTTTCTTTCTATTAGATTTGTTCTTGCGTTCCTTTCTTGATCTAGAAACCGTTTCTCGATTCTCTTCTCTTCAAAATTTCCACAAACTAACATAACGATTCCATAAAAAAAACCATAAGAAACTAATATCTACCATATGTTTATCAGACTTCTATCACATGTCTATTGGACAACTATCAGATGTCTACTGGTTAAAAAAACCGAAAATGTCACAGTGGATGTCATTTCAAAAATAAAAATAGAGCATAGAAAAAGAAAGAAAGGAGGTGAGGATAATACAATACAAGTAGAATGGTGAAATTAAGTAATAAATCTCTCATGTTTTTGGAAGATCTGACGCTGCCTTCGGTACCTATATCTTATTAATCTTTTGCTGCTCTTAATTAACTTTTTCTGGCTTTTTTAACTTGCTTATTTAATAAAGAGACTATATTTTCTGAAGTTGATACTAATTATATATTTTTCGGGAGATGAAAATTTGATTGTTGGGATTAGTTTCAGGTGACAGTAATGTCGGGAAGCATGTGTTCAACGTCGACAAAGAGTTACTCAACTTGTTACCAACATCACTGGTAATCTCACTGTTTTGTTGTCCCATTTTGCAATTTCACTTGGTCTAAAATCATATTCTTTTTTTTTATAAGAGTCTAAAATCAAATTCAGTATTTGAATTACTAAATTTCATCATACGGCTTGATATACATGCCGAATGCTATATTATAAGGTATTATTTTCCAGTTAATTTGATAAAATATACTTGATTGCAGACTAGAATTGGTGTTTGTTTGCAAAGAGAAATCAAGAGTATTTATACACATGTTTTTATATAAAAAGAAAAAGGCCAAGTTGAATAATTTATGTATCTTCCAATGATACTTTGGCATTGTTTTCAGATTTAAAACTGTTTTCAAAACCAGTTTATCAAGTTGAATAATTTATGTATCTGATTTTTCAAAATCATTTTTTGAAAAAAAGAATGAAACAGTAACACGGAACTCATCCAAAATATATCACAAGTATATAATAATCTCTTAAAAGTATATAATTTTGATTAAGTATGAACCAGTTTTTTTTGTAAAAATAATTAAAATAGTAGAAAGTAGTGGACAAAAAGACTTATTATTGATGGTGCAGGATTCAGAGAGTACACGGTGGATATAGTGAAGAGACAAGTGATTGTCATGGCTGATTTTACCGCTCCAAAAAATTCAAAATGTAATCATCCGTTTAAACCTCTATAAAGACCTCTATAAAGAGTTTATAAGTGACCCTACTTTTGTATACTACACACTACCTTTCTTTTCTTTATCAATATTCTTTATAGATCAAAAACACCCTTTACAAAAATAAAAAATGATACGCATACAAGTACAACAATCTATATTAAAATTTTGTAACACGCAATTTTTTTTAAGAAAAATTTGTCTCATATGGGCTTACAATAATAATAATATCCTACCCCGCCCGAGTGTGGACTCGAACCTACAACCTCTAAGATCACAGCTTCAACTTGCTAAAACATGTACATGTATTTCACTGAAGGAATTTGTAGTTCACTTAATCCACAAGCAACAAGACTGTTTTTGGGGATCAGAGAGTGATACAAATATGCAATAGATAAATTTGCCAAAGTTTGTGAGTTTTGTTGATCAATCAGTTATGAGAAACCAAAGAGTTAGTTCAAATCAGAAGAAAGCAAGCAAGAGGTGTAAATCCAAAAACAAATGTTTCATTCATTTTCCAAATGGATTTCAACCTCAAATAAAAGGGTAAGAACATAGTTTTTATAATTTGTTAAAGTTAATTCAAGTTAACTGACTAAAAATACACAAATAAATTAGTTTAAGCTTCACACAGGTTCCTACTTTAAAGAAAAACTTCATTTGAGGATGATGTAGTTCAATTTCTCATTATGTTTTACAAAGTTAATTTTGGCAGAGTTCTATTTTGAAGCTTAAAAACAAAATATCCTTTCATTCAGTTCACCAACATACATTCTCCGAGATCACAATGAATCAGAATGAGAATAAAACAAAGATCCCACAACTATGACCTTATGCTTGTCAAACCTCGTAACATTCCCAAGCGACTCGTGTTTGTGCAAGATAACCAGATCTAATAACTCAGGGTATTTGCTATAAGATCCAATCTAGCTACATCAGAAAATAATGTCAAACTAATGGACAAATGTAGATTATTAAGTCATTAACACCAATAATATCAGAATCACTCAAAAGAAAACATTACAAAAAGAATAATGCATGTCAATGAAGCAAGGAGTCATATAAATACTCTCATTCATTTGACTACAAAGACATCACCTGACCTAAACAAGTTTTGCTAGGCTATACTAACACTGCACCCTTCTTTTTTGCGCTCTTTTTCCTTTCGCCACCATTCCTTGATTGTTGACAAAAAGTAAACTAGAAAAATCTATGCAAGGTTACGACTTCTTCATGAGATAACCCAATATTATGCCCAGCAACCCAACAAAGATGACAAACATAAACGAGACCCCGCCTCGGTTTTTGTTGCTTTCGCGCTTTAGGAGCTCCTGCATTTGGTCATTTGAAATATTAAGCTATTCCCAATAATCAAAAGATATAGGCTTAATGCATATCCAAGTACCTGAACTTGTCCCAGAAAAACCTTTTGCCCCCTAGCTCCCTCAAAACTTTTAAAAAGTGCTTTTATTTTGCCCCTGGACACCACCTGTCAACTTCTGCTTGGTTTGCTTTTTAAAAAACGTCATTTTTCTGATTTTCTCTCTCCAATCAGAAGCTGGCACGTGGCGTTCAAGAAGCAAAGTTGAGGGAGCTGCAGGGTAGTTCAGGGGCAGTAGGATTTGTGGGACAAGTTTAGGTACCTGGAGATGCATTATGCCAAAGATGCATATGGAGAGGCATTGTGTGCAAAAGCACGAGATTCAGACAAATTATATTGCAAGAAAATCAATGACCGTGTATCAAAAACCATAAAAGCATTACATATATTTATTGCATCAATCGATCTCTTAGAATTACGCTAGGTATAAACCAGTACATGGAAAAGCCATTGACTAATAATAACATGTTATTTTGGATTAACGTCCTCTGTACTTTCTCCATTCCGTAAGTTACTATCCAATTTGGGGCTTTATGTAGTCTAGAAAAAATATAGTTCTTTTATAGTTTATGAATAACTTCTTACACAACATTTTCCCTCGTACATCCTCAAATTTGCAAGTATTAATTATTAAGATGTAGTCCATGGTTTACAGATAACATTGTAACTTGGAAAGGGGCTTATTGAGAAATTGAAAAATGAACTAGAGTCTAAAAAGGGAGGTGGACCATAATTTGGGGCAATATATGATGGAAAGATTATCTTCTTGATACAAAGGGGTATTATTTTTGTTTCACAATCGATTTTCCAAAAGAAAAACGCGAGAAATTCCTGCAGTGAGGAAACCTACTAGCACAAAGAAAACAATAAAGGACGTTTTCCTGATACACATCAACTTAAAGCAATGCCTAAGAAAAGCCTAGAAGAAATTTAGTCATGTGAAATGCTATAACCGAACTAAAGGACATTTCCCAGTCCATGTAGAGAATGAAGCCACACGTATAAAATTATCCTATTCATCTGTCTGCTTAACACATCTAATAAAACAAGTTTAACTCCTTGGGTTCTAGAGAATTCATAATTTTCTATTCAAATGCTTAGGAAAATCAACACTAGCAATCAGAATAGCAACAAGAATAAATGTTATGAACTTGAATAATGTGCTTTCATAATCCACCTTTATGTCAAGATCCTATTACACTAAATTCTCGCCTTTCTTTTGTCTTGAGAGTTCTAAACATATTCTGATCTCAATATCATAGATATTTCAGGGCACGTAAATGTCTGGATTGGGCTATAACACCATATCAAGTCATTTGCTACCTGCATTCTTAAAGAATGGTGAAATAGCATTTGCAGGTAGAAATCATGTCTCACAGGATTATGAAACGGAGTAGTCTAGAGATACCCACCCTCTGCCTGTCATACTCTTGTCAATGGAATGACTTTCACCAAGCCCAGCCTTTATATTTCTAGGAGGAAAAGTAAAAAAAATGGTATACTTATCCCAAGTGTCATTGATTCACAAATCAAAAAGCACACTACAGAAATGAACCTATCAGGTATTCCAACTCCTCCATAGTTGCATCTGAATTTCCATAGAGTATTTGCAAATTCAAACCATGGATCAGCCATTAATATAACAGAACACGAGGGCTAAGTTTGTTTTGGTAATTACAGGAAAGCTTGAATTAGACGCACATAAGAAACAACAAAAGAACAAACGAAACAAAAGCAAGGAAGCAGGCCACAAACTACATAACCAGCTTTAGTAGTAGGACGCAAACTAGGCTAATCTTATAACACCATATTATATTTGCTAAGTTTATAACCATCACCATGGCCTGGCACAGAAGAGCTATTACCTATTCAAACTTGATATGGAGAAATTCAGAAGAGAGACAGAGAGAGAGATGGACCATGCATAACTCAATCCATATAGAAAGAGAAAACAAACTGATCCCTATCCATAAGAGGGTACATTGAAATCGGAAATATTGACCCCAGAACAGCATGCATTATTGACTCACCATTTCCTGACGGAGCCTGGCATGTTGTTGAAGTGCACTATTTTTTTCATCGGTCAGCTTAGATATAAGAGCTTTTGCCTGCAGAAAAAGAAAGTACAGAGACGAAATTATATTGCGTGACCAACACAAACCAGACTAACCCAAATACCACACATCAACACCCTATTAGCCTGTTGGCCCCTGTTCTGTATAAGAGTGATATGACCGTTATACAGAGAGGAAAAAGATGCAGGGGAAAGCAATCGAACATACAATATAATGCAAATGTTCAATATCTAATTTCATAGGAAAACAATGCTTGTGTTTGGAGGGAAAAAGAAACAATTTTATAAAATTTTTGTAAACCCTCAACTACACCATTAAGTAAACAATTTAAAATCTCTTCCCAGTGGAAGAGAAGTAAATGTCACTCAAAAATATCCATTGGTATTGATTGTGAATGACTAGGTGGCACGGAAACAGACACCGGGAAATGCCAATTCTAAACAAACATACGTTAGGAAACTTTGGGGAAACACACAAACAATGAAAAATGAGTATATTTATAAATATAAAAATTATAAATATGTACTCATATAATTTTATTCTAGTTGAAAATAGAAGAATAACACTAATTGAAAGAAACATGATTTTACTTGGCAAAAAGCATAAGAAATTGCAAATTATTGATCGAGAGTATTAGATAAGAAATAAATTTTTGTTCAGAAGAGTAATAGTAAACAAAAATTTATGACAATTTGCTGGAAAATTGTTTCCAACTATTTCCAGAAACGGCTCTAAGACGTTTCTTACCAGTTTCCTTCGGTTTCCGAAACGCGGAAACATTAGTGTGTAGGAGTTTTCGTGCTACCTAGGTGAATGATATTTTAGGCTAAATTTAGGTAACGCTCCATTCAAATCTTCAAAGTGTGTGCTGCAACTTATACTTAAAACCTATATCTCTTTTTGCTAATGTCGAGTCATCAACTGCAATTTGGTTCAACAACGTTTTAAACTCTTGAACAAAGACAGACATGCTCATGCAAATAACTGAACAATAATCCTGAAATTAGAATATTTAGCCGCAAACTCCTTAATTACTTTGATGACAGTAAATATTTATGAAATAATGATTGCACAACGTTAAAAAACTGCTAACCAGAAAAATCAGATATTAGAAACCGAGCATCATTTGATTTTAGACAAAAAAAAATTATAATCCTAAACTGTACAGTAAATGTATATTTACCCACACTTCATTAATGAAGTTGACATTAAAATCAAGTGTATCGTGCAACTTGGGAGAGTCATCAGCGCCAGCATATAGAAATCTCCACAGACCAGCATAATTCAACAGAGGAAACATGAACATAAATGGCTCAGTAATCAAACAAAAATAAAACATAAGAAACTGAAGTCCCTATAATGATAACAACACCAAAATATGGCAGCAGAATCAACTTGTATTGAGCTGATTTTGCTACCACATTTTGGTATTTTTATTCTCATTTATGTCTGTAGTCCTTCAATTTCTTGTGCCTTATATATGTTCATATTATCTCTAATGAAACATGGTAGGTTGTGGAGATTTTTACATGTAGGCGTTGACAACTCTATTAAAAGGCAAGATGTAATTGATTTTGACGCCAACTTCCAAAATAAAGTTCAGGTGAGGATACATTTCCTATGTAGTTTAAGATTTTTTTTTTTTTGTTTAAAAATCAAATGATGCTCGGTTTTTAATATCTGATTTTTCATGTTTGCTGTCATTTAAGCGTCGTGCAATTATCATTTCATCGATATTAACTATCATTAAAATGATTATGGGATAGGCAGCGGGATATTCTAAATTCTAAGTTACTATTCAATTATCGACATGGGCATATTATATAATTGTTTTGTAGTTACTACTGAAATCTTACTATTAGGAATAACTAATTGTAGTCCTCTTGTTTGACTTTAAAACATTATGGAACTAAATTGCGATTGATGAATCAGCATTAGCAAAAAGAGAAATATATTTTAAGTATAAATTGTAGGGCTCTAAAAATTTGAATGGAGCGTTAGCTAGATTTAGCTAGAAAATATCGTTCACAATAAATACCAATGGTCATCGCCAAAGAGAAATTTGACATTAACTTTCCCCTTCTACTCGGCTTTCTACAATTCTAACAATAAAGAGTTGCCTTTAAAGAGGGGTCACGCATTAACAAATTGTGGTAATACTCCAATTAGGACTCTGAAATGCATAACAATATTACTACAATAAATATAAGAATGCAAACAATAAAAAATAAGCATAATTTTCATGTATAAATCAAACACAACTATATCATTCTTTTTCCGGCAAGTAAGCATAGGGACAACAAAATCATGCTACGGAATATAACACCAGAAACTATGAATTTTCCTCATGCTTTGCAGTCATTTGGAAATCCTAATTCATTAGTTTCTTTTAATATAACTTTGCATCTCGAAACCACAAACTAGCGTCATATATCAATGACCACACCTGAATATCATTATCACCTGCTTTAATTTCTTTCGTTCAAGCAGTACCTCACAATGCAGTAGTACATGACTGCAACCTATGATCCAACCTATTATTAAGTAACTGGATTTTCCATCGGATTTCAAGATCATCTAGGCAGTACTTAATTAAACTCAATAGTTCAAACTCCAAACCATCTTACGATCTTTCTCTCTTCAGGTTATAACTTAACAACCTCTGGTTTGACTGAACATCTAAAACAGGTTGTTTTTCTTTGTGTCAAAAGTAACTACCTCCTATTTATAAACTTAAAATACGTACATTTGTGAAATTAAAACAGTAAAAGTTCTGCTAAAGTAGAAGTTCCAGTCATTTGACAATCAAATTGCATTGACAATGAGTAATGTAACTTTAAATGAGACAGTAACCCATAAAACATCTTGAAAACACAAATAGAAGCCTAAACAAAGAAAGTCGTGGCCTAGGAGTCAAATAAGTAGCTCTAAGCGAGAAAAAAAAAACTATTATAAATGCAAGCAAAAACAAACCATGAGAAAAAAACAACCACAATGAGCTGCAGAACCGTAGCATAAAAATCCAAGATGAAAACTGATGTACAAAAAATTTTACCTCCGTTTTATCTTGTGGCTCAAGCCGCTCAGCAAATGATTTTGCAGCCTTCATTCAAAAAAAAGAACCTCATTAAAATCTGTACGCTAACCAAATATCATATTAGAACACAAAAAGTAATATCAACATGAAGGGTCACTTAAAACTACTAACATTAGAAAACTCCATGCCATTTATATGACCATTGTCTGACAATGAACCCCTTGGTGAAGAACCTTCATCAGACCCTTCTGGAACAGGAGAAGGGGGTTGAGGTGGAGAAACATAAATCACCTTCAATTTGCACTCTTCAACATGATGTCCGGCCTCCTTGTTAAACTACACAATTAACATCAATCAGTAAATTACATCCAAAAAAACTAAACCTTATAACTAATTGTATGCTAAATTAAGTAAGGCTGTCGACAGTTATTACCATTTCTGCATTGATATCCTTTGCAGCTGCACCATCATGTGTTTTCACACTCTGAAGCAAAAACTTGTCCTTGCATTGCATATCAGGAGGAGCCTCCTTCTGTGCTTGCATTGTAACTAAATAAAAGTAAAGTTAACAAAATCCATAACTACCAAATACACTAATAATACCACAAACTCGGCCGAAATAGAAGATCAATAATATGAACACCTATAACATCACATGTTGACCTAGGCAACACGATCCCAGCATTTGGTCGGACACAATACTTTTTAGGGTTCGTCGTCTTGACCTAAAACACATAACAATAATCAGAGATCTCAATAGCACAAAAATGACAGTAAAATCTAAACCTTAATATAAAGGTAACAAAATTTACGTTTTTAATTTGAAATTTCAGTCTCTAGTACTTTTTAGGGACAACACTTACAAGCTACAAGCACCAGTGAATCATATTTTGTATGTAGAATTAATTTCAACATTAAAAAAAGTCCGAATAGAAACGAAACTCATTCACTTTTTTATTTTTCGCTTTCCCTAGCAACAAAACAAAAAAATACAGCATCTTCCAAACAGAACAGTCTGATCCATGGAAACAAATAGAAAATCAAAGCAGCGCGAGAAAGTTAGGGGAGTAAATACCTTAAAAGCAACATAATTATCGGTTTCATTGGACAATTGAAGAGAACAAGAGATCTGCTTCTTCAATTCAACTAAACCAAAAGACAATCAAAAAAAGAGAGTTAGAAATCGAAGAAACGCATGAAAAGAAGACAGATCCATTAAAACTAACATGGAAACTTGAGCTCCAGAGGGTCGATGGACAGCAGCTCTCCCGTGCTCATCTCGAAACAAAATTGAGGGGAATTTTTTAGAAAATAAAAAATGGAGGAAAACGAAAGAAAATTAGTTTTTGTGAAAGAGAAGATCCGGAAATAAATGAGAATTTGTGGAATCTGTTAATTGAAAATTTAGAACAGAACGGCGGAGAGAGCAGAAATTCGGAAAATGGGAAATTTATGATGATTGTTTTCTTTTTCTTCTTTTTATTTCTCTTTTTACTATCCTTTTTTTTTTGAAATAATTGAATATGTGGTTAGAAAATCCCATGTGGTTAATGTTTAAATACAATTAGACTACAAATATAAAATTTCCACATGTAAATTTGTCATCGACTTCTCAAGTCCATTCTAGATTCAACTGAATAAAAATAATACATGTCTAAAAATGAATTTAGTTCCAAACTTACACATATTTGGACTAAATACATTTGTTGCAAAAAAAAGTTCAACTTGATACTTATATTTTGGCAAAAGTTTTTTTATAGTAAAAAATAATATTAATAAGCAGAATTTTTTGTAGTTTGCCTTCATCATCATTAGATGATCGGATGATAATTTAATCTAATAATGATAAGAGATAAAATAATGTATAATTCATACCCTACACTTGAATAAACAAGTTTCGAAAAGAAAAAATTTGAACCCTAAAAACTATTTCCATATACCAAAATAAACTAAATTATCATACAAATATGAACAAAGATGAATTTGGGGAAGAATAAAATAACAAAAATCCATCAATATTTACTTTAATTTTCTTGAATTCATTAAAATTTCTGTGTATTTATTAGTTCTACACATTGCTTATTAGATTTAGAGAAAAATCAAGAACACAAATTGGATTTAATTAATGAAACTGAAATTAGGGATTACAGAGAGTTCTGTTGAGCTGAATTTATAGCTCTTACAGGTGAAAAGACTAATAGGCCCTTGAACATAATGGCTATAATCAAGCCCAACTAACTTAACTAACTTTCTATTTAAAGAGTTTCTATAATATATCTAATATTGCTCACATTTTTGCCTTCTCTTGATTGAGTTCAGTTTACTTGAAAGTGATGAGCTCTTTAGATTATAATTTGCGAGGTTTAATTCCAACTTGTAAACTCCAAAGAAAGCAAACAAGCATGTAACGAATGTCTTTTTACATTTTGTATTTACTGTTTAATAATAAATAATACTATTTTTCTCGTAATTGTAGTAATATATGGCAAAAATCTTGTTAAGGCTTAGCTTGTAATGAGCTTCAAAATCTTCTATTTGAAGGGATTAACTTGAATTTTAATTTTTAGAATTGAATTTTAAGTTCCAGGCGGAATATAAAAGTTTCATAAAGTTATAAAAGTGAACATGAAAAGAATGAATATCTGATACCTCATATATATAACTTCAATAGAAGAGCATTTAAGTTATATTATAGGACTAAAAAATGTCTTTATTAAAAAAATCATTCATTTTAATACTTAAGTATATTATAAATAAATCCTAGTACATAAAATCCATCAATTAATTGTTTTACAAGTACACTAGTTATATGGAGTATCGGTTAAAGTGATGAAGATAAGGTACTCACTAATTAAAGATGTAAAGTAAACATCAAAGTTAGATGTGATATAATATACAGTGACCTCCAAAAAGAACACCCACCAATTCAAACACTTGGACCAATTTGTCATTATTGCCATTTTGTTAGATTGCTCCCCTTTAAATATATTAAACAAAAAAAATAATATATAATAAATTTCTTACCAAATTTGTGAATTTTATGAAAAGCAATGTTATATAAAACTATTGTCTAATTGAAATAAAAGCTTGAGATATTTTCATTTAATAAATAGAAAGTTATTTCTTAAAAGAGAGAAGACATATGAATTACTTAAAAAAGTTAATCATCTATATTTGTGTTTTTACTTTACAGATTTTTATGTGTCATGTAAAATAGAGAAATATATTTCATTTTCTTTAAAAGTATTTATATAAACGAAATTATTCATCAAAATAATATAAAGGAAATTATTTTTCACGAGGCTCAACATGAGTATCAAAGTGAATGGTAAATTTTACTTACTCAAAATTTTTTATAGTTTTGGTGTAAATAATAACCTTCAAATGTGAATTTTTTTTAAAACTGAAATTTTTTTATCGGAAATTATATAACAAAACTAGTTCAAATGAATTGTATGAAATGTAATCTAATAATATGAAATTGATTCAATGCATTAAGTTGGCTTCCATATAGCTACTATTTTATTGTTTATAAAGTATATATTATTTTATATTTGTATCATTTCATTGAGTGGTATAAAATTTAATAAAATGGTAAAACTGACATAACTAAGATACGAGACAATTTTCCTTGATGAAATTTTAGTAGTAATCATATTTATTTTCATAACTTTTAGTTTAATCAATTATTTGTAATATAGTATTATTTATTATCAAACTTAGTAATTGAATACACCTCACATTTGCCTCAATAACTCTTTTCGGCCTATAACTTGCATATCGTTAATACAATTTTATTGTAAAGAATGTATATATAAAACAATAAAATGAAAAGAACGAATATATTAAAATGGAAAAATTGTAGCTGAAAATGAAACTTAAACCACCTGCGCTCTTTGTTAAGAAACCAAAACCTTATTTTAATCCACCACTAATCATGCAATTTGTTTAATTCCCTATAGGGAATAAATATATGAAATGATACATGGTATATTACTATTTTAGGATTCACTACATATAAGGACTTCGTATGAATATTATATTATTATTATTATTATTATTTTTTACTTTTTTTTAATTATTTTATTGGTTGATTATAATATAATTGATGTAAAAAATTAATATAATAATAATATAATATTATTATTATTATTATTTTGGGAATGTAATATAGAAAATGAAAAATAGGGTAAATGGTTGGAGTAAAAATGCTGTAGTGTTTGTGATTGCCCCTTGTGCTCTTAACCCATTTTAGGCCCATTCGCCTTTTGAAGCCCGCTTTAGCCTTTTCGTATATAAAGTTGTGTAATCTGTTTTAGGGTTTTATTTCTCTAGCTTTTCTCTCTTTGATAGCCGCCTTAAACTTCTTGCTTTCTCTCTCGCCTGAGATTTTGCATGGTTGTGATTCATCCTTGATCTTCACTCTGATACGTCTAATTTGATCCATCCTTTTGTGCTATATATAGAACCTTACTTTACAGATTTCTATATGCTTGTAATTTTTTGTGCGTTTACTTTCTGGGTTTCTGGGTTTTCTGTTTTAGGGTTCTTGAGCTTTTCAGTTTTCGTGATCTGTAGAACAATTTCCCTTTTGCGCCTTAAGAGCCATCAATAAAGCTTCTCTCCTTCTCTCGTGCATTGACATCAGCCCTTCACAGGGTTTTCCTTTTAAAATAAGGACTGGTGGAAGCACGTAAAAAATCTGTGTGTTGTTTATGTTTCCGCTAATCTTGAATGCTTTATTATTTGTTTAGAACCTGGAAATCTGATATTTTAAGCATCATATGTGGTATCAGAGCCTGTAGATTCGATTTCCAGAGCTGCATGTTTCGTTTCTTTGATATACTGGTTTAGACTCTTTTTTTGTTCTTGCTTGCGTCATTTCAGATCTCTGAAAACTTTCAGTTGATTTCCCTTTTTCAGTGATATCGTTTTTCAAAAGATTTAATTTCTTTTAATTTTTTGTTATCTGTTCGATTTACTGAAATTTGTGTTTTTTTTCGCATGCAATATATTAAAGAAAAAGGGTTTCTTTTCTGCCATGTATATCGTTGTTCTGTGTCTTCTGAGATTTTTTTTACAGTAGCTTGTAAATTTCTGTGTCTTGCTAATTTTTTTGTTTGATTATTCTTTGCGAGAAAAATTCTTTTCTGAGAAGGCATTGAAGGAAACTTCTTGCCTTCTCTCCTAATTGCTTCTCAAAGGTAATGATTGAAACTCGGTTTAGCTAAGAAAGAAATTTCTTCATCACTGTAAGTCTCTTCTTTTCTTTAATCCTGATATTCCTTAGTCACTGTTAAAGAAAGGGCTTCTTTAGTAAGAAGTTGCATCTCGGTAAGAATTTTTTTAAAATTCTTTATGCATGCTTTTTCTATCTACTCTGTAGTCTTTGCATGATTAGAAATCCTATTAATGATTTTAAGCTGATTGTTCGTGATATCTTTCTTTATTTGTTTGATAAACTTGACATTGTGTTTGATAATCTTGATAGTTTACTTGAGAAATTGCCTATTTGCTCTCTTATTGATTGCCTTTGTATCTTTCTGAGCTTAGGTAGAGCTTCTTATAGGATCTCTCTTATCTCTGATTGTTTTAGGTTTTCTCTAGTTCTCTATTTTCCTTTCAGTTATTTGTTTCTGTGTTTAGTCTTTTTCTTGTCTTTCAAAATGTCTATTGCTAAAGTTTCTTTAGAAAAATTTGATGGAAAAGGTGACTATTTTATTTGGAAACAAAACTTGAAAGCTGTTTTAACTCAAACTAAGTGTCATAAGGCTTTACAAGGTAAGAATTCTTTACCTGATTTTTTAACTGATTATGAGAAAGATGAAAACATGGATATGGCTTTCTCTACAATTGTTTTAAACCTAACTGACAACATTCTTAGGAGAGTTAGAGGCTGTAATGATGCTGTATCTCTAATGGCTAAACTTGATGAATTGTTTCTGACTTCAAATACTGCTAAGGAAACTTATTTGAAGGAACAATTGTTTAGTTTTAGAATGAACTCTCAAAAGAGTGTTGATGAAAACTATGATGATTTTCAGAAAATCATCATAGAACTTGATAGTGCTGGAGTTAAAATTGAAGATAAAGACCAGACCATTCTTTTGTTAAATTCTTTGCCTGATAAGTTTAAGACTTTAAAAGAAGCTCTAAAATATGGTAGGGAGAATTTAACTGTTAATGATATCTTTTCTGCCCTTAAAATGAAAGAACTTGAACTTAAAAATGATAAATCTAAAAGTTAAGTTGGTGAAGGTTTGTTTGTTAAGGGTAAGAAGTCTGGTAAGTCTAAGTCTAATAAATCAAAAGGTAAGACCAATCAGTAAAAAACTGGTAATAATTCCACTAACAATGGGACTCAAAATGAACCTAATAAACCTAGGAAAGAGTACATCTGTTTCTACTATAATAAGAAAGGTCACACTAAAAGGTTTTGTAGAATCAGGTTAAGTGGTTTACCTCCTCCTACAAACAATAAAAATAATGGATCTAATAACAATGTTGCTGAAGTTAATGACATAGAGGCTCTAACTATTGGCCAGTCTAGGGACCTTGAGTCTTAGATTTTAGATTCTAGATGTACCTTTCACATGACATCCAGAAAGGAATGGTTCATTGAATATCAGTACATAAATGAAGGTAAGGTACTGATGGGCAATGACTCAACCTGTGATGTCATGGGAATTGGTAAAATTCAATTAATTGATCATAATGGAAAACCTATATATCTAACTGAAGTGAGACATGTACCTAATATTAAAAGGAACCTAATTTCTCTCAGTCACTTAGATAAAAAGAGATTTAAATTTGAAGCTCAAGGTGGAGTTCTTAATATCATTAAAAATTCAAGATGCTTAGCAAGAGGCAAATTGTTTGGTGGTCTGTATTATTTTGATAGGTCTGTTTGTGTTGGTTCTGCTGATATGGTGTCTAATTTTGATAAGTCTATTCTCTGGCATAAAAGGTTATGTCAAGTTGGTCTTAAGGGGCTTGAATCCTTTAAGAACAATGATTCTTTAAGTTTGCCAAATTCTATCAATTTGGATTTTTGTGAAATCTACACTTTGGGCAAGACTCATAGACAAAATTTCACCTCTTCTCTTAATAAGTCTAAGGCTTGCCTTGATTATGTACACAGTGATCTGTGGGGATCTCCATATGTTCCTATGTCTCTTTCTAATTGTCAATATTTTGTGACTTTTATTGATGATTTCTCAAGGAAAATTTTGGATATATTTTCTTTAAAATAAATCTGAAGTATTTGATAAATTTCTAGAATGGAAAGCTTTAGTTGAGAATCAAATTGGGTCTAGGATTAAAACTCTTAGAACTGATAATGGTCTAGAATTTATAAATACTGAATTTGATGAGTATTGTGATAAAAATGGAATATTGAGACATAGGACATGTGCCTACACCCCTCAGCAAAATGGTGTTGCTGAGAGGTACAATAGAACCATCCTTAATAAGGTTAGATGTCTATTGATTGAATCAGGATTAAGTCATAGATTTTGGGCAGAAGCTGCTGCACTGCTTGTTATCTTATTAATAGGACTCCTAACTCGACCATTGAATTTAAATGTCCTAATGAGATTTGGTATAAGAAATCTGTGAATTACAGTAACCTTATAATATTTAGTAGTATAGCCTATGTTCATAGTATTGAGTCAAAACTTGACCCAAGAGCTAAGAAATGTGTCTTTATAGGTTATCCTAATGGCATTAAAGGCTATAAACTTTGGTCTATCACTGAATATAAAATGGTTGTTGGTCCCTGTGAGAGAATTTATAAGGGTAGAGGGGGGTGAATGACCCTTTTTCGTGGAATTTACAGACTTAGAAAAGTCTTAGTGTAGCGTGTTTGATTATAATCCGGAAGATGGATCTGGATGATGCAAATATGACAATAATATGCAATAAGGAAAAACGGAAAGGAAAGAAAACACAAGTATTTTATACTGGTTCGGCCCTGCCTACGTCCAGTCCTTAGAGTTTCCTTCCTCCGAGCTTATCCACTAGTGGATTCCTTTTCAATTGGCAGGAATAAAGCCTTACAGATTTGTCTCCGGATGGTAACCCCTTCCAGAAGTAGGATATACCACTAGAAGCACCAACTTCTAGCTGTGTCCTCTTGCCTTTAGTAGGATATACCACTTAGCCTTCTACCTCGAATCTAAGCTGAGTCCTATAGGGAGATCTTTACTCAAAGCACCTACTTCAAGCTATTTCCTCAATCTCTCAACTCACTCAAGTTGGAGATCCTTCCTCTTTGGTTTTTAACAAAGGAGGGATTATATCAACTGATTGAATGAGTATTGCTTTGTTACTTGCTTTTGTAAATCAACCAGTTGACCTGCTCATTTGGTGAAGAGCTCCTTTTATAGGCTTTAATTCATAAATGTAGCCGTTTGTGGTTGGTGAGCTTTCATTTAATCTTCACCCATGATCAGGTCGATGTGGAGCTTCCAGATCCGTTGATCAATCCGTTAGACTGCATTTTGATCCATTTAAAATCTTAGGATTGAGGCTAGAAAGTTGTCAGTGGTCGTTTTGCTTGTCATTTTGTGATGCACCAACTTTCATACCATTTGCTCTATGATGTGTACTCCACGCGTGCCTTTATTGGTCTTGGAGAAAAAGGTATCAGACCCTTTTGACTTTTCTCTGAAATGCGCAAGCTGTCATTTTGTCTTTGTCTTGGAGAAAGGATCTTTGACTTCCATAGACCAAAAAGGGTAAAGGGAAATGTATATTTGAAAACTTTCCCTATATTTGGAATATAGGTCTTCCGGATGTCTTTTAGACTTTTGTGCTCCGGATTTATCTTCCCGAGATGGCTTCAATCAGTTGTTCCGGATACTGGTCTTGAAGGATAAAAAAATTTATTTCCTTTCCAAACTTTGTCCAGATGATTTGTATCTTGATCTTTGTCCAGATTCTTCCATTTGGATTTGGGAGAACTACATACATTGTTTTTATTTCTTTCAAACTTGATCCGGATTTGTTTTTAGATTTTTATCCAGATCATTGTTTCCCAACAATCTCCCCCATTTGATGGAAACAAAAACTTAAGTCATCTAAGCATGGGTGTATGAACTAAGTATAATTTTTTATTACTTAGTCTTTTACAATGGCTCCCCGATAATTTTAGCATCCCAGCTCCCCGATAATTTTATGATTCCTGCTTCTAAGTTTGTTTTAGTACAATTACAAATTGTACTTTAGAAGAGATTGTTTTGATAGTTAAGATTTTTCACTTCATATATACTTCTGCTATTAACAATGGTTAACATCATGAAGTTCAGTATTACAAGTTACAGAAATACATATAAAGTGAGTCTAGCTATTACATGAGTATTACAAAATTATCTAGCTAGCTTAACTATCTCTCCGGATGGACCACTCTTCCAGACTTGTAGCATTTTTTCCTTGCCACTTCCTTCTCCTTGATGACTCTATTCTTCCTCCCCGTTTTTGCTTCCATCAAGGGGATCAATAACTATATAGATTTGCTTGTCCTAAGATTGCTGCCATGTAGAGGAGTAGATAGAGGAGTCTTTATTGCCTTTAGCCCGCTCATCAATAATATGATCCACTGTAGGCGGAGTCAAATAATAAGGACGAAGGGACCTCCGGAGTTGATCATAGGATTGTGAGACTTAAGGAATCATTCACAGAATATGCTCTTGGTCCTTGGGATCAAAATAAGGAAACATGGCCCTGGTAAGAGTAGTCATACCTTTTTTGCTCATAAACCCTGAGTCCCCTATGGCTTGAACAAGTTTGTGCAGGATTGGTATGAGCTAACTTTCTGGAATGGCCGAAGACGAGGAAGATCTGGAGATAGATAATTTATTTATTCTGGCTTGAAGGAGGGTGATTTCATCGCTAAGGCCCTTCCGGATGTTGTGGATAGACTCTGTTTGATCTTTTAGCTCTTTGGAGACAGTCTTCTTCCAGTCATTTATTGTTTGCTCAATACTGGAGTTCCTAGCTTGCATCTCATCACCCATATCATCTAGGATTTTCTCTTTGAGCTTGGGGATGGTTTTATCTATGAAATTGGCAAGCATTCCCTAAGTTACTTGTTGATCAGTCTCTAGGCTCAGCAGAGTAGGTTTCAGAATTCTGTCTTCCATGAATTTTGTCAAGTTTTCAAACTTGGAATCAATATAGTCCTTGATTTCTATGGATAGATCAGTGGCGGATGAGGACAGTCTTTCTAGGATAGTAGCATGGTTATCAAAGGCTAAAGTATTAGCTTGACTGTCATGGCGATTTATTGTAGAGGCGCTGTCTTTTAGCTTATATAGAAGTGGCTGGACCTCAGATAGGGATGCTGCTGCTAGAGCTCCAGGAGCTGGAAAGTTCATGACTTGTTGCTCAATTTTAGGAAGACACTTCAAACTCTCTTTGATCTCACCCAAATCTTTTTGAACTACTTTATCAGATTTTTGCCTGAGCAATTCCTTCTCAACTGCTTTGAGGTGAGTACAAATTGTCAGGAGACTCTTCTTGACAAATTTTTCTTCATATTGCTCAAGAGTTGCCTCCTGAAGTAGTTTAAGAGCAGCACTGACTTTGGAGTCTTTGGTGTTTTCATCAAGAAGAGTCACTAATTTTGTGCGAGGAGGAAATTTTTTGTTTAGCGGTCTAGATGAGTCATCATTGGATGAGCTGGATTCATCTTTAGAGCTAGAGCTACTTTAGGAGGGACTATCATCTTCTAAGCGAGAGCCTTCATTTGCTCCTTTCTCTTCTTTACCCTTATTCCCTTCCTTTTCCTCCGGAGTAGCCTTGCTCGTTGGGTCCACTTTAGAAGTGTGCCCTTTGGAACTCAGACTCTCTCCCTTCTCCAGAGTTATTTCATCTGGGTTTGGCACTATATCCTTACCTACATTATGAGAGATTATAGCTAAGTTGTGCTTTTCATGATCAGAATTGGGATGAAAGAGATTAGGGGTTACCTCTGTGGTTTGTAGTGTCTGATCCTGATGGTTGACATCATCCTTCTTCTCTACTTCCGGCCTTGCCTCTGGATGGTTGGAACTATCCTCAACCACCCTACAACTACCTTTTCAGGAGTTTCTTTTCCTCCCTTAGGCATGTTAGCATTTTCCTCAACATCATTCTCTAGTGCCTTTTCAGGATTTTCTAGATTAATGACTTCATTTTCGGATTCAAGCAGATTTTCTAGAAGTGGTCCTATTCTATCAGCAAAGATAAATTCATCAGCTTCCGAAATCTTTGACACAGCATCTATATCTTTTGGATCTATGAGAATTGGGGGAACTTGAGATGATGCACCGGGTCCTTCAGTTCTCCCCCGATTTATTTGTTTGTTGTCTTTTATTGCTGCTTGAATGACGTCGTATTGCTCATCTTTCCCCATAATTTTCAGTTGCGCCGGGAACATTTTTTCCTTTGCTGGACTTTGCTTTTTCTAAAGCGGTTCTCTCCCTATACTGCTTGGCTTCCTCATTCAGGATTATTCCAGCGAGCCTCCTGCCTTCACTGGCTTTCTTTTCTTGGGCAGCGAGGGCTTCATAAAAAGTGAGTCCTTTTCTCCTGAGCTGCTTTTGAGAAGGAACCTCATCCTCTGTCTCCTCATCATCTGCCTCATCTTCCATCTCAGCCAATGTTCTTTTGGCTTTCCTCCTTCCGGCCTCAATTGCTTTTGTAGCAATTTAAGGTAGACCCACATCAAGCGCAAGCTGACCCTTCTTAGCTGTAGCCTTAATCAGTCTACCCCTAGGTCTTGGCTTTTTTGAGCTTAGGATTTAAGTGTGGAGTAGAGAGTCCTCATCAATTTCCTCTGGAATGATTTGCTTTTTAGCCTTGGCTTTGGTTGTTCTGGGCTTCTTAGGGACATGCGCCTCCTCTTCCAGATCAACTGTCTTCCGGGACTTAATTTTTCGCTCAATCCTTTTCAGTTTTGCCTTATGTTCATCCCATTCCTCATCAAAGCGGAGATTGAGGAAATTCTTCTCAAGGATAGGCTTTTCGTAGATGCCTTCAAATCAGTTCAGATCTACTCCTGCCACTTGCAAAATTCTTATGATCAAGGCGCCATGTGAATTTACATGCGTCTTAAGATAGTGAATAATCAAGACTAGCCAGTTTACTTCCACACTTCCAACCCAGTGCTGTAGGATGCAGTGCTGGAGTGAAGAAACTATAGTCAATGATCCCTTCCTTATCAAGATGAGCTTAGCGAGAACATGCTGCAGGAATCTAGGCGTTTTAGGGAAGTAGGTTGAGAATTTATCGCCGAAGTAGTTCTTGTGGAGCCATAGTTTTGACTCATACACAACTCCAAACTCATCCCCATCTTTTCTCAACATTATTCCAGAGTTCTTCATGTGCAAGTTCTTCACAAAGAATTCAGGAGTGAGAGTTATGACTTTCCCTTGGACTTCAGTGCGTAAGGCATCAACATGGTTGTGAGCACTGAGATTTGAAAAGAACTCTTTCACAAGATTTAGGTAGGTAGGGCAATTTATCTTCAGGAGATCACCCAAACTTTGATCTTCAATTAAGGTGAAGAAAGGAGGGGTTCTGAATAGGTAATCATCACCTAAGTGATCAGTGGGTATGACGAAGTCGGAGGTTTTGAGATTTAGGGGTTCAAAACTAGTATCCTTCAAGTTAGATACTTGAAAGAAGTTTCTGCTTTGTAGAATTTTAAGGGTGTTGGATGTGTTTGTAGCCGCCATTTTAGAGAGATTTTAAAAGGTAGAGTTCTGGGTTTGACTTTTTGTAGAGTAACAGTAGAGTAGTTGCTCGAGTGAAGAAGAGAGTGGATTTTGAGGGGTTTTTGTAGAATTTTTAAAGTGAGGGTATATTGGTAATCCGAACTCTGACTGTTTTGACTGGATTGATGACATGGCAATCAAATTATTTAGAGAGAGGTGAAATCAGTTTAATCGGAGAATGGGAACGGTTTATCTTTGAATTAACTGTAACATTTATCGCGCGTGTAACAACCAATGGACTTTTGAAATTCAAAATGTAATAGTTACATTTATGAGCTTTTACTGCCATACATCATTGTTGTCGGTTGACGTGGCAATCTTCCGGAATAGATCTTTCCAATGCTCTTTCTCTTCTGGAGTGAATTTTTCTTTCAGGATCAAGCTTGGTTCAAAGGCTGTCTTCCGGAGTTTTTCTAAATAGGATTTGACATCCCAATTGATTCTATCAGTTTCCCAAATTGATCTTTACTTAATGGTTTAGTAAAGATGTCAGCTCTCTATTCATTGGTTGGGACATATACCAATGCAACATTCTTCTTCATCAAATGATCCCGGATGAAGTGATGCCTTATGTTGACCTGCTTTATCCTGCTATAGAGCACCAGATTCTTTGACACATCAATAGCGCTTTTGTTGTCACACATTATATCCACACATCCGGATTGCACCACATAATCTTCAAGTTATTGTTTGATCCATAGAAGTTGAGTAACACAACTTCCAGCTACCATATACTCTGCTTCTGTAGTGGATAAGGCAACTAAAGTTTGCTTCTCGCTATACCATGAGACTAAGTAGTCTCCAAGGAAATGTCATCCTCTGGATGTAGTTTTTCTCTCAAGAGTATCTCTACCATAGTCTGCGTCTGTGAACCCTTAAAGTGTGAAGTTTCCATTACTTGGATACCATAACTCAACTTCAGTGGTTCCTAGGAGATATCTAAGGATCCTTTTGACTGACTTAAGATGAGAATCCTTAGGATTGGCTTGATACCTTGCACAGTAGCATACTGTATAGTGTATGTCAAGTCTGCTAGCTGTCAAGTATAGCAGTGAGTCAATCATTCCTCTATAAAACTTCTGATCAACATCTTCTCCTTCACAGTCCCTGGATAAGATTGTGTCTGAACCCATTGGAGTAGACATTGGTTTGCTGTTGTCCATTTGAAACTTCTTCAGGATCTCCTTAGTGTATTTTGATTGATTGATGAAGATCCCATCTAGACTTTGCTTGATTTGTAGACCTAGAAAGAAATTTAGCTCTCCCATGATGGACATCTCAAATTCCTTCTGCATTTGAGAGCTGAATTCTTTGCACATCTTTTCATCAGTGCTCGAAAGATGATATCATCCACATAGATCTGGACTAGAATAATATCATTTTTCTTTTTCTTGATGAAGAGTGTGGTATCCGCCCTGCCTCTAGTATATCCCTTGGATATAAGGAATGAGGTTAATCTTTCTTACCAGGCTCTTGGTGCTTGCTTTAATCCATATAGAGCTTTCTTCAGCATGTAGACGTGATCCAGATACTTTGGATCTTCAAATCTGGGTGGTTGCTTGACGTATACTTCTTCTTGAATAACACCATTTAGAAATGCACTTTTGACATCCATTTGGTATAATGTGAACCCCATGAATGATGCAAAAGCACATAGGATCCGGATTGCTTCCAGTCTTGCTACAGGAGCAAAAGTTTCTTCGAAATCAATTCCTTCTTGCTGGTTGTAGCCTTGTGTGACTAGTCTTGCCTTATTTCTCACCACTACTCTGGATTCATCAAGTTTGTTTCGGAACACCCATTTAGTGCCTATAATTGATTTTCCTTTAGGAGGGGGCACAAGATTCCATACATCATTCCTGGTGAATTGATCTAGTTCTCTGCATCGCCATCATCCAGCTTTCATCCCCTTCAGCATCTTGAAATTTCTTTAGCTCCATGAGAGAGACAAAAGAAGCATGGCTTATCATCCTATTAAGTTGACCTCTGGTTCTTATCAGATTCTGAACATCATCCAGAATATTTTTGATGGAATGATCTCTGTGGGTCCGGATCTCCCTTTGCAAGCCTTCATGTTGAACTTAGACTTGCTCCACCTCAGTTTCAACTACTCATTCTTGGCTTTCATTAAAGTTAATCTCCTGTGGGTTGAGATTAACTTGTTGTACCTCTGGATCAAAGGATATTTCTTCATCTTCCTCTTTGTACTTCTTGATTTGAAGTGAATTAGGGATTCCTGCTTCCTCCTTTTCTCCAAATTTTTCAGCTTTCGGAACTTTATCTTCTAGAGTGTAGCTTTTCTTTCCTGCAGTGTTAGTCTCATCAAAATCAACATGTATTGACTCTACCACAGTTTGGGTTTGTTTATTGAAGACTCTGTAAGCCTTACTATGTGTTGAGTAGCCAAGGAAAATTGCTTCATCAGATTTAGGATCAAATTTTCTTAGTTGCTCTCTATCATTAAGGATGTAGCATTTACTTCTGAATGCTTTGAAAGACCCAATTTTGGGTTTTCTTCCCTTCCAAATTTCATATGGGGTCTTTTCGATGGTCTTTCTAATGAGAGCTTTATTCAATATGTAGCATGTTGTATTTACGGCCTCACCCCAAAAATATTTTGGCAAACAATTTTCACTAAGCATTGTTCTATCCATCTCAACTATGGTTCTGTTCTTTCTCTCAACAACTCCATTCTGTTGAGGAGTGTGAGGGGCAGAGAAGTTGTGTTCAATGCCCTTGGAGTCACAAAAATTAGCAAATTGCTTATTTTTGAATTCTCCTCCATTATCACTTCTGATGCGTGCAATGCTTATGCCCTGTTCTACTTCTATCCAGATGAATGTTTTGGAGAATTTGTCAAAAGCTTCATCCTTGCTTGTTAGCAGCAGAACTCGGGTATATCGAGATTAGTCATCTACAATGACCATTGTGTATTCTCTTCTACCTAAACTCAGTAGCGACAATTGGACCAAAGAGATCAATATGCAAGAGCTCAAGTACTCTTTTGGAAGGAATGTATGAGATGGAAGGGAAACTTTTCTATTGTTGTTTACCTAGTTGGCATGCAGTGCATAGATAATCCTTATCAAAAGCAACCTTAGGCAAACGCACAACTAATTCCTTTTTGACTAATTTGGACAGGAGGTTCATGCTTACTTGTCCCAACCTCCGGTGCCATAGCCATGATTCTTCTTGTTTAGACACTAGACATATATTCTTCTTATTATTTTTAATGTTTACTAAATAGACATTATTTACTCTAGGTGGGAAAAGAATAAGTTGATTAGACTTACTATCAAAGATTGAGCAGCCTCCGGAGTCAAATGTGACTTTTCTTCCCTTGTCACATAATTGGGCCACACTCAGTAGGTTGAACTTCAGTCCATCAACCAGTGAGACATCTTCAATCTTAAATCCAGATCCAATGACTCCATGACCAATGATCTGTCCTTTTGATTATCTCCAAAGCTTACTTTGCCTCCTTCTTTCGGGTTAGTGTGATGAAGGCATTCTCATCACCTGTCATGTGCCTTGAGCATCCACTATCGATATACCAAGTGTGTTGATCTTCTGTGGATCTAAGGCATACCTGTAAAATAGATCAAGTGGGTTTGGGTACCCAATCAGATTTGGGTCCTCTCGGGTTAATAACCATTTAAGGCCAAAAAATAAGTATCATAATAGCCATTTTTTAATCTGCATGATTTAGTAATATGATTATTTTTTCCATAAAACCTGCACCCTGAAACAGGTATATTCTGCTTTTGCTTCTCGCTGATCTTCTCCATATCCTTCCTTCTATAGTTGCCTTTATACCCAGCTTCTTGCACACTGGTGGATGGTCCAGTATAGATCCGGAAGTTGGTAGGAGGTGCAAATTCAACTCTATAATTTCTTCTTTATTTGATAGGTTGTTGGTTGTAAGCTACCTTACCCTTTCCTTCTGAGCAGCAGTATATGTTTGAGCTTGTGGCTGCTTGCTAACTCCATTTTTCTTTTGATTTGGGTTCCCTTGAACCCTGTTCTAAGGAGGAGGAGGATTATCTCTTCTAGGATTCTTCATTTCAGGTTTCTTCCTGGATGCTTCCTTTAATAGATTGACTTCTCTATCCAACCCCATTACATTTGTATTTCGAATCTGGACTTGATTCCTCAGGAAGTTTTCTTCTACTACATCAATATACTTGGTTGCTCTAACCAAATTGATGTCTTGTGCCATTACCTTAGCAACTTCAGCCAATTTTAGTATTGCTCTTTTCATAGACTTGATGGCTTTCGCATTCTTCTTCACTCCCTTGATAACAATAGACAACGCTTTTGCAAGATCAAAGTTAGAGGTAGAATTAGAGCCAGAATTTACCTCAGCGTTTGTTGTGTTTGATTCTGATTCTTTGATTTACACTGTTTCTTGCTTGGAGGCATCCCTTCCGGATTGCTCTACTTCCGGTTCAGTGAGAGCCATAAACGCACAGTTAGCGGTCTCCTCTTCTTCTTTTGAAGATGATCTGCTGCTTTCTTCACTATTGCTCTAGGTAGCAACCATTGCTTTCTTTTTGAACTTCTTGGTTCTTTTCAGCTTGGGGCACTTTGTTCTGAAGTGGCCTTTTTCACCACATTCGAAATAGGCAGAGTCTTTCTCTGGATCTTTCTTTTCTTCCGGATTCCTTCTGGACTTACCTCTTCTAGAGGTGCCTTCTCTTGGTCTCCAAGATTCATACCTCTTTGATTTCCTTTTATCTTTCCTTTGTATGAATCAATTTAGTATTCTGGTTAGTAGAGCTAATTGATCTTTGGTGCTCATTGATTCATCGATTTGATCTTCCTCTTCAGATGAGGTCGATCTAGTGGATTCTGCCTTAAGAGCAATGGCCTTCTTTTTCTCACCAAGTTTCTTTTCTTGTTGGTTGTACCTCTCCAAGGATAATTCTTGGGTCAGAAGATTACCAACAAGTTCATCATAACTGACTATTTCTACTTATGGAATCTCCTTTCCTAGCCTTTCATTTCATTCACTAGATTTGTGTATCTAGTATTCATGCTGCTAATTGATTCTTTAGGCTCCACCTTAAAGGATTCAAGCTTTTGTTGGAGTAGATCAAGCTTGGCCTCTCTTACTTTGGTAGTTCCTTCATAGGTTACTTCCAACTTCTCCCATATTTCTTTTGCAGTCTCGCATCCGGATATCTTGTTGAATTCAAGTACACTAGGAGCACAATGAAGCATGTTAATAGCATTTGCGGTTTCACGCAATCTTTTAAAGTCATTTTCATCCCACATGCTTGATGGCTTTTGGGTAGTCATACCCTCTACTTCATAAGTAGGTTCATACGGGCCATCTTTAATAACTAACCATGCTTGCATACTTTGTGAGTAGATGAAGTTCTTTATTCGATTTTTCCAGAATGTGTAGTGTTCACCGGTGAAGAGTGGAGGACGGGTAATAGACATACCCTCGGGAAGGAGTTGTGAGTTTTGGAAACTCATTTTGATATGTGAATCAAAATATATGGACCTTCAGCTCGAGATTGTTAGATCTCTAGTTTGAGCACTTGCTCTAATACCACTTATTGGTCCATGTGAGAGTATTTATAAGGGCAGAGGGGGGTGAATGGTCCTTTTTCATGGAATTTACAGACTTAGAAAAGTCTTAGTGTAGCATGTTTAATTATGATCGAGAAGATGGATCCGGATGATGCAAATATGGCAATAATATGCAATAAGAAAAAACAGAAAGGAAAGCAAACACAAGTATTTTATACTGGTTCGGTCCTACCTACGTCTAGTACCCGGAGTTTCCTTCCTCTGAGCTTATCCACTAGTGGATTCCTTTCCAACTGGAAGGAATCAAGCCTTACAGATTTGTCTCCGGATGGTAACCCCTTCCGGAAGTAGGATATACCACTAGAAGCGCCAACTTCTAGATGAGTCCTCTTGCCTTTAGTAGGATATACCACTTAGCCTTCTACCTCAAATCTAAGTTGAGTCCTATAGGGAGATCTTTTCTCAAAGCACCTACTTCAAGCTATTTCCCCAATCTATCAACTCACTCAAGTTGGAGATCCTTCCTCTTTGGTTTTTAACAAAGGGTTGGTTTTTGGATTTCCTCAAGTTTAAAGACTCACTTGGGAGTCCTTACAAACAGATTTTGAATTAAGGGTTCTTGGAGGGATTGTATCAATTGATTGAATGAGTATTGCTTTGTTACTTGCTTTTGTAAATCAACCAGTTGACCTGCTCATTTGGTGAAGAGCTCCTTTTATAGGCTTTGATTCATAAATGTAGCCATTTATGGTTGGTGAGCTTTCATTTAATCTTCACCCTTGATCAGGTCGATGTGGAGCTTTCGGATCCGTTGATCAATCCGTTAGACTGCATTTTGATCCATTTGAAATCTTGGGATTGAGGATGGAAAGTTGTCAGTGATCCTTTTGCTTATCATTTTATGATGCACCAACTTTCATACCATTTGCTCTATAATGTGTGCTCCACGCACTCCTTTATTAGTCTTGGAGAAAAAGACAGTTAACTTTTCTCTGTCCGGTGTCAGACCCTTTTGACTTTTCTCTGAAATGTGCAAGCTGCCATTTTGTCTTTATCTTGGGGAAAGGATCTTTGACTTCCATAGACCAAAAAGGGTAAAGGGAAAAGTATATTTAAAAACTTTCCCTATATTTAGAATATAGGTCTTCCGGATGTCTTGTAGACTTATGTGCTCCGGATTTATCTTCCGGAGATGGCTTCAATCAGTTGTTTCGGATGCTGGGCTTGAAGGACAAAAAAAATTGTTTCCTTTCCAAACTTTGTCCAGATGATTTGTATCTTGATCTTTGTCCATATTCTTCCATTTGGATTTGGGAGAACTACATACATTGTTTTTGTTTCTTTCAAACTTGATCCGGATTTGTTTTTTGATTTTTATCCAGATCATTGTTTCCCAACAATGGTTGTTAGCAGAAATGTAGTCTTTAATGAAAATGTTTTTTATAAGGATACTAATGAAAACTCTGACATATTACAGCAGGTAATTTTCCCTTTGAGGTGGAGCTCACTAACTTTGAAAGAAGAGTTAATGAGCCCAATGTTAATATTGAACCACCTCAGGAAGAAAATCAAGCTATTTTTAATGATAATCTTGATAATCAAACTGATAATTTGAATGAAGATTATACTACTGTCAATGATGAAGTTAATCACAATCATAATCACAATACATCTAGACCTAGGAGAGAATCTAGATTTCCTTCTAAATTTAATGATTATATGATATATGATTGTAATTATTCTAATTTGGCTGATTTTACTATGCTTGCTGCTATTAGTCTAGAGTCTGATGAACCAAAGTCTTATTCTGAAGCTATGAACAGTAAAGATAGTAGTAAATGGTTGAGTGCTATGAATGATGAAATGGAGTCTCTAGTTAAGAATAAGACTTGGACCTTAGTACCCAAACTTGAAGGTAAAAGAGTTATAGGTTGTAAACGGGTATTTAGGAAGAAACCTGCAATACCTGGTGTTGAATTTAAGAGATTTAAGGCCAGAGTTATTGTTAAAGGATTCTCTCAGATTAAGGGAATTGACTATCAAGAAATATTTTCCCCTGTTGTTAAGCATGTTTCCATTAGGCTAATTCTGTCTTTGACTGCTTTGTTTGACTTGGAACTTGAATAGCTTGATGTGAAAACTTCTTTTTTACATGGCAATTTAGATGATGAATTGTATATGTGTCAGCCTGAAGGCTTTGTTGTTAAAGGTTGTGAAAGTCAAGTCTGTTTGCTTAAAAAATCCCTTTATGGTCTTAAGCAGTTCCCCAGGTAATGGTATTTAAGATTTGACCAATACATGTTAAAACTCAACTTTCATAGAAGCAAATTTGATCCTTGTGTCTATTTCAATAAACTTGTTAATGGTCACTACATATATTTGCTCTTGTATGTTGATGATATATTAATTGCATGTAAAGATAAGACTGAAATTAACAATTTAAAGTCAAAACTTAAATCTGAATTTGAAATGAAGGATCTAGGGCCTGCTAAAAGAATTTTAGGGATTGATATATTTAGAGACAGAAGTCAAGGCATATTAACTTTAACTCAAAAGGATTATATTGATAAAGTCCTAAGTAATTTTGAGTTAAATGCTAATAAGCCTGCTAGTACACCTATTGAAGCCCAGTTTAAACTGTCTATGAGTCCAAAACCTTTAGATAAGAGTGAATCTGACTTTATGTCCAATGTCCCATATCAAAATGTTGTTGGCTCATTCATGTACTCTATAGTGTGCACTAGACCTGATATTGCCTATGGTGAAAGTCTTGTCAGTAGATTTATAAGTGACCCTTGTAAAATGCATTGGCCTGCTATGAAATGGCTTGCTAGGTATCTTTTAGGCAGTTCATCTATGTGTCTAGTTTATAAGTCTACTAAAAGTAACAGAATCAGTATTGAGGGATACTGTGATTCTGATTATGTTGCAGATCTTGATAAAAGAAGATCTGCATCAGGTTACTGTTTTACTTTTGGTGGAAATTTAATTAGCTAGAAATCTTGCTTGCAACATGTGGTTGCCTTGTCCACTACAGAGGCTAAATACATTGCTTTAACATAAGCAATTAAAGAGGCACTGTGGTTGAAAGGCATTATTTCTGAACTTGGAATTTTACAGGATAATGTTAGTATAAACTGTGATTCTTGCAAAAATTCAGTTTATCATGAGAGAACAAAACATATTGACATTAAACTACATTTTATAAGAGATATAGTTGCTGCTGGTACTGTTATTGTTAACAAAGTTCATACTAGTGTTAATCCTGCAGATTTACCAACTAAAGTTATTCCTGTTGAAAAATTTCAGGTTGCCTTAAACAAGTTAGGAGTTGTGCACTTTGACTTTGTGGCAAAGCGTGCCCCTAATTACTGATTTGGTGATTACCCTTGGAGAGGAGTTAAAGAGGCTTTATTGGAGGCACAGTGGCCAAAGGTGGAGATTGTTTGTGGTTTGCCCCATGTGCTCTTAGCTCGTTTTAGGCCCATTCGCCTTTTAAAGCCCGGTTTAGCCTTTTTGTATATAAAGCTGTGTAATCTGCTTTAGGGTTTTATTTCTTTAGCTTTTCTCTCTTTGATAGCTGCCTTAAACTTCTTGCTTTCTCTCTCGCCTGAGATTTTACATGGCTGTGATTCATCCTTGATCTTCACTCTGATGCGTCTGATTTGAAGCGGTTATGAAGCGGTGATATCTCTCCATCCTTTTGTGCTATATATAGAACCCTACTTTACAGATTTCTATATGCTTGTAATTTTTTGTGCGTTTACTTTCTGGGTTTCTGGGTTTTCTGTTTTAGGGTTCTTGAGCTTTTCAGTTTTCGTGATCTGTAGAACAATTTCCCTTTTGCGCCTTAAGAGCCATCAATAAAGCTTCTCTCCTTCTCCCGAGTATTGACATCAGCCCTTCACAGGGTTTTCCTTTTAAAATAAGGAGTGGTGGAAGCACGTAAAAAATCTGTGTATTGTTTATGTTTCCACTAATCTTGAATGCTTTATTATTTATTTAGAATCTAAAAATCTAATAGTTTAAGCATCACATGTAAATCTTATAAAATAAAATTTGAGCAATAGAAAAATGAGGAATATGATTGAACTTACTTTTAAGGAAAAAAGAAGTTAGAAAGGCAAAAACTCTTTTTACTTTCAGCAGATGCGGATGAATTGTATCTCCTTATTTTAATATTGGTGTGAGGGGTCTATAATCAACTAATAATTATAGTAGTAATAATAATTAGAAGAAAAAGAAATATATAATTCACAATTATTTTAAGCTATGCTTAGTTGGAGACCATGCCTATAAATAAAATATTGCAAGCAATGAAATTGTGCTTTTTTTCTCCAATTTAGTGGACCCATTAAACTTTTGCAATAAGTTTTGAAAACAACTCAATTGTACTTGAAGTGATTCCCATCCATTAAAATTTCAATAGGTCCAAAAATTATACAAGTAGATAATTATATACATATGATATGATATGATATATTGTCAAACTAGTTTCAATATAATTGAACTTTTGTTTAAAAGATCTTCCTTGTCCAATTGCCTCTCAAATGATAGCAAGTATTACACCACAGATACATTATATACATAATCATGCATGTGATTATTGAAGTAGGAATAATCAGTACATTATCATCTTAGTTTCTTTACCTTGTAAAATTTCATAATATCAATTTCACACTAGCTAGTAGCTATAAACAAAGCAATACATCTGTAGTTTATTTGTTTTACAATTTTTATTTGGATTTTTTAAACCTTAAACTTAACACAATTAGTGGCCAAAACTTCATAGAAACATATTTAGATAAATATCAAATCTTTTTTATATAACAAAATCCTCTAACTCAAAATAATAGTTTGATCAAGGATCCAAAAAAGTCGTATTATATATTCACCAAGAAAAAGCCATATTATATTGCTGGATGAACTATTTCTGAATTTGTCTCACTTTTTTTTTATTATGCTATGTGTATATGTTAAAAATTTAAAATCATAAAAAAATGTGATATAAGCAAGTCAAATCCATCCTTTGTGCCAATCAAATACATCTATAGCTCCCTAAACTCAGTACCGAATGCCCTATTGTCTTCTTAAGCTTTCAAAAGTTTGAGTTTTCATCATACACATCACAGAAATGCATCAATTGGTCTATCATTGTTGACGCGACGACTTTTTACATGTTATGTATCACGTAGAATTAAAGTGGCATGTGGTTTGGTTTATCTAAGATTAATGAGCTAATATGATAATTTAGATAAATTTACGAGAAAAAATTTATTATTTTTTACCAAGTGCACGGCGATAATTAAAAATTATGAAAGGATAAGGGATACTAGGAAATTAGAGTCAAATTTAAAAGGCTCTAAATGTATTTGAGTGTCAAATTTAAGTCAAAATTTGTCTTGGTTAAGGTTCTCTGAGGGATGTGTAGGTTGGTTTTTGTGATTAGATTTGGAATAGAATATTTTTGAATATCAATGAGTTTCTTTTTGCACTAACCTCTCTTTGAATGATTCGCATTAAGGGTGACTAAATGTAGGTTCGGTTTATAAACTGAACCAAATTGATTTAAATTAAAACTCGAATTAGTAAATTATAAGAACTGAATATGATTTGGTTCGGTATAAATCGAATCAAATATAATTCAGTTTGGTTCGATTCGGTTCGGTTATAACTGAACTGTTCAAATTTTATAATTTATAAAATAATTCGTAATTTATTTTTTCGTTTTAAGGTTATATGAGAGAGACTTAAAGTAATTTCATCTTAATATGTGGTAAATTTGATAGTAATTTCAAGTAGTATGACATGCATGTAATGAATTATTGAATGAGTCATATTCCTAAAGTGGTACAGTAAAACGATTTTTTCCAAATTTACTTAAGTTAAAATTTCATATTTGTTATTGTTATTTACTAATTAGTGTGTTGTACATCGTCAATATGATTAAGATATTAGATATAATATGAATATATATTAAAATATAATATTTATTAATTTACTTAGTTCAGTTCGGTTTTATGTCGGTTTTTGTTGCAAAAACCGAAATCAAACCGAAACCCGAATTTTAAGAATTTTAAAAACCGAAATCGAACCGAAATAAATTTAGTTCAGTTCAGTTCAATTCAATTAATTTTATTCGTTTTTAGTTTGAATTTCGATTCCGGTTCGGTTCTGCACACCCCTAATTGGCATTACTTCAATACGATATAGGGGACAAGGTGATGATATCAAACTAATAGGATAAGAGTTTGTTAGAGGCAGTAGTATTGGGACTAAGGCCCTATTCTTTTTAACTTATTTTCTGTTCAGTTCAGTTCAGTTCAGTTTCAGTATTTAATATTTAGTTTCAGCATTCAGCATTCAGTATTCAGAATTCAATATTAAGTTTCAATTTATGCATTATATCAATATTATTATTGTATATTATTATTCATAAATATTAAAAGCAATGAATATTAATGATAATATCATTTCAATTTTAATTTTAATTCATTTCTATTTATACATTATATAAATATTATTAATTAATATCAGTAATCACAAATAACAAGAAAGAAAAAGAAACCAATAATAATATTTTTAGTATTATCAATTATTATTTCTACTATAAATAATTTTGTAGGAAAAATAAATATTGATAACAATAATTACAATAATAATAATAATAATAATTTATAATGGTATATTTAATTATTATTATATGTAATAATTAATAAATTTTATTAGAATGTATAGTATTATTTAAAGTGTTATTAATTATTATGTATTTTAATATTTTTAAAATATTATTTATATTATTAATTATAATTCAGTTTCAGTATTATTCAGTTTCAGTATTTTTAATTTCAGTATCATTTAATTTTAATATCAGTATAATTTAATTTAATTCAGTACTATTTAATTTAATTCAATATTAATTAGTTCAATTTAATTCAATATATCTATTTATCGAAGAATGACAAGGAGACTTCCGAAGTGCATAAACATAGAATCATGTGGTGGGAGAACAAATTCCCTTTTTATGCATGGTCTTTTTGTTATTAAAGATGCTAAAATTGAGCCGTCACGTTTGACTTCCCTTTTCGTGGCAGAGAAATGGGGGTACGGCAGGTTGGCCTTATAATAGAGGTTAGTGACAGGGTACTTAAATATTAGGGACTTTAAAATTATTAATATCAGATATTATATTTTTATTTGATTTTAGTGTATAATTTAACTTCTTAATTTTAATTATTTTTATTATATTTTTATATAAAATAAAGTTAATTAATAAGCTTTAAAAAAATAATACTGTATTTTTAGTATATTTTAAATTTTATATTTTCTACTAAGGACTCCATAATTTTAAAATGTATATCTTTTATCTAGGTCTTCAAATTTTGTAAGAAGGGGCATGGTAAATTCATTGGTCTATATATATATATATATATATATATATATATATATATATATATATATATATATATATATACAGAGAAGAGATAACCCGAACAAAAAGCATCTTTTTTTATACTTATTTATATGTTTAGATGAGAAGAGATGACCCAAATGCTCTTTTGTTCCAGCAGTAAGATGGTGCGTGCATAGCCTTCGTGTCCCGTGTTCGAATCCTCTTTTAAGTGTTACCGTATTTTTTCAACTTTTTTGAAAAGCTCTATTTTTTATTTTTTTTAAAGTTATAGATTTAATTTTAAAAAAAGTAAATCAGACAGTTCCTGATTAATTAATATGAAAGATTAAAATGTGTTATTTAAAGTCAAAATATATAATATTATCAAAAATTTATGAGAATAACTTATTTTAAAAGCAGCTCAAACTGCCCCTAACCTCCTTTTTGTTTTTAAATTTCTCTCTTTCCCCTTATTTTTCCATTCTTCAATTTTCATTTTACTTTTCCATTATTGTAATATTTTCTCGTCCCTTATTTTCCTCTTTCCTCTTCCCTCATTATTTTCATCTGTTATTCTTAAAAAAATATTATTTTTTAAACTTTTTTCATCTCTTTTTCGTTAATTTCTTCGCTCTCCAATTCCCTTATTATTTTCATCTATTTTTCTCATAATTTTTTTATTATTTTTAATCCTTCTAATCATTGATATAACACTGAATTAATAACTTAAATAAATTCTTTTCAATGTTGTATTAGATTAAATCTATATGAAGTTTGACTGATTTATTAAGTATATTTTTTGTCACAAACACTCTTGTCATTCAATTTTTTTATTTTACTTTATTAGTTATACTTTGTAATTAAAAGTTAGCATCACAAATTGAGTATAAAAATTTGTAAATACTTTTTATTTAAAAAAGCAACATAAAAAAATCAATATCATTAAAATCAAAATGAGATTTTTATAAAATTTATTGTCTAAATTTGATTGAAGTTTACTTAAAAAGAATGCTCGGATACTTGTGATAAAGGTCTTAGCCTAGTGGTTGCATATTGACATTGTGATATTAGATGTCACAGGTTTGAGTCCACATTAGGGAGCGGTGGGGTGGATTTTTTCTTTGTTAGTATTGTAAGTCCAATGATGCAAAATTTAAGAAGAATGCCCGGATAACCAAAATTTTTAAATGATAATATTATAGCCTTAAAAATATGTATATATCAAAGTTTAAGAAGTTTTTTTATTGTTTATTATTGAAATATTAAATTAGTTGATGAAAAAAAATTTAACATGCTTTCATAAGGGTGTACATTTAATCTTTTGCTCAGGGCCTCATAAGTCTATTAGACAGCCCTATTTATTAGACAACTTGTTTTTCTCTTTCATATTACAAATGGTGATCTTTAATGTATGTCTATTAAATGTCTAATAGATTATATTTAAATAATGTATTGTCTAACAGTGATCTGTTTGACATCTATTAAATTACCAATTTTCCACTTTTAAATAGATAATATCCACGTAATATTTTATGGTGATATTCCTTATATTTCTAATAATATCTAAACAATGTGTTGTATAATAGAAATGCGTTAAATATCTCTCAGACACCTGGTTTTCCTCCTTCGTATTACAAATAATGCCTAATAAATGTCTATCAGATATTTAATAAAGATCTAATAGATTTCTACAAATAGTTCGTAGAAAAATTAGAAGAAAAATATCATAGTGGATGTTTCAAAGATAAAAAGGAAATAAAAAAAATACCTTGTGGAACATGCATATTATTTAGACCTGTTCGCGGGCCGGGTTATCCATCGGGCCCGGCCGAGCCCGCTCAAATGGATCGGGTTTGGACACATGTTTTATTACAAAGCCGGGCCCGAGCCCGAGCCAGCAAAAGCCCGAAGTTTTATAGGCCGGGCTTAGTTTTTATATAAATACCAAGCCCGGCCCGACGAACAAAAATATATTTATTTTATATTTTTATATTATATTTAATAGTTTATATAGATTTTTATATTTTGACCTATTAAATTTTAACTATATATAAAATATTTTTACTTAAAAATGTAATTGTATGCAAAATTTAGACATTTTTGTATAAAAATTGTAATTTTTTTCAATTTAGTTTACAAAATATAAAAAGAAAAAAATTATCGATGGGCCATGAGCTGGGCTTGGAATGAGTTAGTGAGCCCGGCCCGAGCTCGAAGTTCTAAATCATGGGTTTGAGCCGGGCTTGGGTTAGTATTTTTTGTAAAAAGCCCAATGAATTGGGCCCGAGCCCGCCCCAACCCGCCCAATGAACAGGTCTAATATTATTGTTATTAAGATATTAATAATTTGAGAGATAAATGTAAATTAAGAAATAAAAAGAGAGAAATTGGGGAACATGCATATTATTGTTATTAAACTTAAAAGGGTAAATTTCAAAAAGATATCTTATGGTTTCGGCCATTTTAAAAAAGATGGTCATAAAATTTTTATTTTTGAAATGAGGATTGAAGTTTAAAACGTTATCAAACAAATGAAAAAAATTTACAAAATATCTTTTTTTCTAATATTACAAATGGTATTCTAACTTATTCAACATTCCTATAAATTAACATATTATTTATGAATTATATCAAGATTTGAATAAGTTTCGGTGATTTTTTATTTTGTTATGATTTTTCAAAATTATCACAGTCTTTTAAATAAAAAAATATCTACACTTCTCAAAAAGTTTCAAAAATTATTATGGAGGTGTATTGTATTTTTATTAATCAACCTACAAAATTTCAGCTCGAAATGGCCCTTTGTCGTGACATATTTTCAAACTGATGATTGTTTTTTGTCATATGTTTGCTAAATTTTGGAACCACGAACCCCGTTTTAAAATAAAAAAATTGATCCTCTTATTGAAAACGAGTTAAACCACAAGCATGTTTTTCAAATTTACCCAACTTAAAAAAATAAAAATTTTAGAGATTTTATGTTTGACAAATCAGTACATACTTTGGAAAGTTAGACCAAAGTTGACACTTGACAATTCTCCAATTGAGAATCATCCCAAAATGGACATAATTTGATGAAAATTCATTTGAATTGAACTTCAAAATCATTCTTTTACAATAATACTCTCATGTCTGGTTACTTAGTTTTTTTTTTTCAAATTCAACAATTTCGGAAATATGTTTTATAAACTAACTAATAAAACTTTAATTATTTTATATTAAAACGATTTACAAATAATTTATGAAATTGAATATTGAATTGAATTCATTTTATTTTGTTTTGTTTTGTTTTGGAAGTGTTTCCAAACATAGTGTAACTAAAGTCTAAAGGCTTTGCTTGGAACGGATACACTCAAAATATGATATTCATTTGGAAATGCGGGATTCATTTTCAAATAAATTCTAGTGTTTAGTTTGAAATTAAAATGAATTTTATAAATGTTGATGGCCCGTTGAAACTAATATTCAGACTTAATGAACATGACTAAATTAATATGAACATAACTAATATTCATTCAGTTTTCGCGGCCAAGATCGCTGTAAGGGTTGTGGCTACAGAATACATGAAAGAGTCCATCAAGGTTAGAATAGTAATTGGAAATCAGTCGGCGGAGGAGGGAGACGATCTGAATCTTGGCGCCGATTACCGGAATGCACAGTTCTGCGGCGGTGCTTGGGGGAGGACAAAAGGATTTTAATATAGACTTGGTGGATTTTAATATAGAAATGGTAATGGATTCACTTGAAGGGAGGCATATATAAATATGGATTCGTTTGGAAAAAAACTAAATGATTCTGAACCACCAATTGACTCTTGTCCATAAAATAATTCAACTGCTCAAGAGTGGTAATTGAAATAAGCAACACAAATCACAAATCACTAGCCCTTGATCCCAATTTTAAAATAGAAAAATAAAGAAAATAGAAAAAGAAATTGAAGGTTATAAATGATATAACACATTCAAATAAGAAATTAAAAATTTAATATAAATGAAATTTATGGTTAGTATGAATACATGTCAAAAAAAATTTGGAGTAGTTAAATTTGACAAGACAGCCTTGAATAAAAAAAACTAAAATTGGAACAAAATTTAAGTTATTTGAAACGTTGACCGTGAGAAAGTGATAAGTGATTCAGTTTTGAAGCTGTGATTTTAGAAGTCACGAACGGGTTGGGAGGGATGTGGTTTTTCTTTATTACCATTGTAAGCCCCCTGAAGCAAATTTTGTTTTTCAAAAAAATTCACAAGTGATATAACCGTTACTACTAAGAAGTGTTGTATATTTGCTTCTTTTTTTTTTGTTATTGTTAATTTGTTGCCTATGCAATAACTAAAAACATTTATTTAACAATTGTAGGTGCACACGTAAATCTATAATTTGAAAGCAAAATGCAGGTGTTGACAAAAAAACAAGTGTTGCAATTGTGAAGTATTTGAGTAGAGAAACGTAGGTGATTGAAGCAAAGTGTTGTCTATTAAGTGTAAGTAGCAGCAAAAGTTTTTGGTAGCAACTCAAATTCTGTCACAAAATACACAAATTTGTTTTCCGTACTGCTGTGAAACAATCATGTAATTGCAGCGATTGGTTTTCCCAGTTTTGTGAGGTGATGAGCTCTAAGTTTTGAGGGCTGCAACGTGTTGTGCTAGTTGTTTCAGTACCTGTAAATGCAAAAGACAATTTGTATCAATGCTTGCCTAAGGCCTTCATTTACTGACTTTATTTATATAAAAAATCTTCATGCTTACGGTCTTAGTTTCTTCAATAATTGTGTCCAATGATTTGATTTTCTGGTGAGTAAATCAAAGCATTTATGTGTCAGAATATTAATTGCATTCAAAACTTAGATTGTAATGAAATTTAAAACACTACTCACTGAATTTGTTTGTTCGAGGGCAGCTTCCAGTGCCTCAATTTTTTTACCATCGATCTTATGTTTCTCCACAACGCTAGATTCCTCTTCTTTGATTTCCCCATTGTTATACGTTTCATTGGATGCCTGCAAGAAAACAAATTATAAACTGAAACTCCTGGATCAAGTTTTCGTATCAGAAACCGGCTAAGATGCGTTTCTAAACCCTTTCTAATAAGAATTAACTGTTTATCGTCCAATCTTTTTTGTTACTACTCATCTAAACTAATTTCTTTTAAAATTAGTACTATTAATCAATACTTTACAGCTTTTCATGCTTTCTTGTATACCTCAATTTCAATTTTGTTTTTAAAAAAACAGTTATTGTGTTATTTGTCTATTTTCTAAATAAAAAATTTATATGAATACATAGTTATGATTTTATATTTATCAATACATCCTCCTTATTTTTATTATTTACACCTTTTCACAATTTTCGAAGCTATATATTTCAGACATGACGTTTCCCGTGTCCGTTTCTGTGTTTTTCTGTTTCCATGTTACACATATGAAATGATAACTTGATAATAAAGATTACAAGAATTAACTAAATAACCTGAATTATTTCAAGTATTTCAGGATTATTCCAGGGTCCTTTATCACTAAATAGGCAACCTCCATAATCAGAACATGTACAGTTGCCTCCAAGAAAGCTTGGCAAATTACTGCCAAATCAAATTTCATTTAAATGCAAAACATAAGATTAGTCCTGCCAAATATGTAAAACAAAATATTACAAGCAATCCACCTTGCATCAATAACTTCAAGCAAGTTGTTTTGGTAGTTGTAACCGAGCACCTGACACGATTGTGATTATATTCGAGAGAAATCGAGATAATACTCGTAATAATCCATCGAGATTAACCAGTAATTCTTACATGAATCTTCGCTAAAGTGCGCGTGTCGAGAAAAGCTCTAAGTGCTTTCCACAGCATTCGAAACCCAGATCCAGCATTGACTATAAAGAGCTTATGTAAAGTCTGAAAATGTTTGATTATTACATGTTTTCTACTAATATGCAAATAGAAATTTTACATTGTAAAATGATTCTAGCTACTATTATCGGTTTCACATTACCTCAGGATAGTAATTGCTATCAATTTTTTGAATTTCCATAAACAGACATCTAGCAGGCTTCGAGAAATTCGACATTCCCTGCCCAAATATCGACATTAAAACTATATTAGACAAAATAAAAACTAAGTACAAACTGAAGAGATGATGCTTAGTTACCACTGGCATTACAGTAGAAGTCATTAAGACAGTTGCCTAGGGCAGGGCCCCAGTAGATTTTTATCTTTACGAATTTATTACCATAATTTTTATATTTTAACGAAAATATATCATTACACATTAGTAAAATTGATTTTTCTTAATAGCATTTAGCAAATTAGTTTTAATTGACTATAAAATTGTAGTCTATATTTTTCGCTAGGACCCTATAATTTGTAAGACCTATGATACATGGTCTCGTGTATGAGTATCCGATACGGGTATGGATCCAAGTATCCAGTACGGCAAGTGGGAAAAATTTGGACATGCGGGCCTTGTCCTAAATTCGGACTCGGGTACGGAGACACGATAAACTTTAAAAAAAATACTCATATATGTTGCAACAAAATAGTGAATACAGTAGAAGAAAACTAAATGTATATAAGAAAAGTAAACACAAGAGAAGAACCGCAAATAGGGAAAAGAATGTTTAAGGATTATAACTATTTAGGAATTAACTTTAAATATATAAGATGAATATTAATTAATAATTTAAATTTAATTTTATAGGAAGTTTAGATGTTTAGCGGATTTAACTAATTAGAAACTCTAAAAATATAAGAAGTCTCCTGGATTTTTCTTTTGAATGGCTTTAGTTATCATTTACATGTATATTTTTTAAGTGTCAGAGAGTTTTTTGGAGTGTCCGACACATATTCCATGTCAGTGTCCACAGAATACGTGTCTGACATGAGTATGACTCCTATTTTGAAGAGTCCGAATATCATAGTATAAGACTAACTATGGCTTACCACTCCCTTGACATCTAAAACACTAGTAGAGGAGGCAATATGTTTTGTGGCCGCAACTGAACAAGCAGGAAACCTTAAATTTAAGGTTTTCTCTTGTTCCGAAACATGGTATTTCACGAATCTATCGATGTTGGTTCCTTCAAATAGTACATTAATGTCTACCATTCCGATCCTTTCGATGTATACAGGCCTTCCACATTTATCAACACCATGATATCCATGTGGATACCTTTTCTTCACCTCTGAATATTCCTCATACTTGAATTCCTACACCATTTTCAAACCTTATCAATAGTTTTAGTTTCAAGTGTATTCCTTAATAGACAAAACGGGGACGTTTTGCCTAGAATTGGATAGTGTAATGAAGAAAATAATTCACCTTTGGAATAGCATCAACCCTATAATCGTCCCTCCACTTGAGATACTTAATGAACATATCCTTTGCTTTAGATAGATCAAAGTCTCTCATCCTTAGAAATCTAGCATTACATCATAAGAGGAGTTCAGTGATAAATAAATAAAAATGAAGTGTTGGAAAATAGAGTTAATAATTCCTTAGAGAACAGCCTTTCATTTCTTTTTTTCTTTTAAAAAAATTCTAACATGAAGAGCATTATTGATGCAACAGATTATCAACAATGATAGTAAATGATGATTTTGTAGTCGTACTTTGGTGGAAATCGTAACTTCCGCAGAATTTCAACTCTTTATGACCTCCAACTAATCGCAACTACACGAAATTTGAGAAAATTTGTCTGTTGTCCATATGACAGCAAAAATTGCAATTGACGTTCTTACAGGACTTTAAGTAGGCTAGGGCATCTAGGGTTAAAAGCCCGAAAGTAAATAGCAAGTACACAAAGTTTTAGATATTTGCAGTCTAAAATAAAATAAAAAAATTGAAGGCATATATGATGCTTTTTTTGCTGAAAAACGACGTAGATTATTTGTTGGGCTGTTTCTCATGACTCGTGAGAATAAGGCCTAGACTTGCCAGAATCCAACAATGCAAGAATCGCCCATATTTACGGTCTGGCTTCTCCAAGTAAACTAACGCCCTCTCATCTACATCAATCAATTATTAAGTGTAATATGCTATTAAAATTTTGGTTAGTTACCTTAGAAGGGTGTGATAATCATTGTGCTTCCCTAGAAAATGGCCATCAAGAAACAGCAACTCCCTAAAAGATTCAACAATTTGTTGGTGTTTGGGATCATGAGTTCCTTCAAGGACTACCGGCAAGCTTCGGCTGTTTGCTCGTTTCTTCATAGAATCACGAGACTTGAAAGAAGTAGAGAAAATGGACTTGATTCCTGAAGCATAAGATGATGAGTTAGAGACCCTGTTTTGTTGTGGACAAGGAAGAAGCCAATGGGACTCAATGGGTGAATGGATGGATTTAGTCTTTTCTACTTCAATTTTTTCGGGTTTCTTCGAAGATTCTTGGTCAACTAATTCTCCACTTCTTTCTATAACAATCTCCTTAAATGTTTCCTTGGATTTGAACATGTATACACTCGGATTATGCAAAGATAGTTGAACCGGGTAATCGGATTATTAGATCAATACCAATCTTAGAAAATGTAGTTTTTGTAGTAGAGCATGAAAAATGTGAGTTGGTTCATGAAATTAGGAATATTTGAATAGATAGTTGAAGAATAAGAAAAGGCATGGAATTGGAATGTAATGCTTTGTGTTGCAAAACTGGCTTTGGATTTGGAATATAATGACTTTGAAGGAAACTCTTTAAGTTAAAGCATTATAATCAAGGATTTGGCGCCAACTTGTACAATTGTTAACTAAATGGAACTTCGTTTTATGGCTGATTCAAATAGATCATGTTCTTTCTCCAAAGTTGGCAGTTAAAGGTTTAACTAAAACTAAATTTTTATTTCTTCTAAATTTATTGTGTCGATTCGACTCTCTTTTACAGACTGCATTACTACATTTTAGAACAAGTTAAAAAAGAAAAATCACTCCCGGTTATAAGCAGGTACAATAATTACATAAAGACACCGATAAAGATATAGATACACTTACCTCCATTTCAATCATATATTGCATATTGATATTCGTTTAATGCTTTAGGCACTATACTTTGATAAAGTTGCTAGAATATTTTACATGGCTTGATTGCCTGTTTATTTAGGTATTAGGGCATCCAACGAAAATTGTCTTCGAAGCCCATGTTCCTTATATCTGGACAGAAGAGAGGAGACAATGATGGATTAGCCGAAACCCCTCTGATGCCTTTACCGAGAAGTTTTTATAAAATAGGGTCTGAATGTAGTCCTGGCCCCATAATTGGGCCTCTCTAACTGGGTTAGTGGGCCTTGGTGATAGAGCATTTTAATATTCAATCTTGCAAACATCACTTTCCAAATGTTCAACCCTAAACGTGATAACTGAGCTAAATATCTCATATTGATCAACTCCGAGGAGATAGAGTTAGCAAAGATCAATGCACATAAGCCTAATAGTGCAATATGCATTGACAATGTACATAAACAAGTCAAGGAATTTGAGTCTGAAAAGCAAGGTCGTCTGCATGAGAGTAATATTATGGTCCAATCTACTGGCCAACAAGCCCATGCCCAAGTCCAGCCTGTCTTTCGAATGGATGCTTGCTTAGGTCCTATTACTTTGAACTTCTGTCAACTTATTTTAATTTAGATTCAGAATTATGGCTAGTCAAACTAAATTAGATCGAACTGAATCAATTTGATGTACAAAATAACAAGGTCTTAATATCCTCCTTTAGTATGATTTAATAATTCATTCTAGTGATTCTTTTTTTACATGACAAATAAGATTCCAAAATTGAAGAAAAGTATAGTAATGGGTTAAATTTATCCGTGATAAAATTTTCTCAAGAAATAAAATTATTCATGAACTGATAAATTGAAAGAAAATTCTGATTGAAATTATCTTGTTTTATTTAAGTAGATGGTTCAAATTAATATCAACATCAACAAATGAAACGTCATAATTAAGTTTGCCATTGTTAAGTTTATTTCAAGGATACTTTTGTATTTAGCCCGGTTCAAAATCTTTTTTCCCGCAAAAAGACCACGTTTATAAATATGATCACTATTAATATTGTTAAGTCCAAACTAATTTAGAGGCTAATTAATTTAATCAATTTGGAGGCTAATTAATTACCAATAAATAAGGTGGAAAGATGGTAGTTAGTATTTGACACATTAATTGCCAATTGGAAAGTTGTTGCAACTTTTTGTGCCTATAAATAGGCATTCCCATAATCCAAATTTATCCAACCAAAAATTGAGTTTTGTTTTGTAGAGCATTTCCTACAAAAAGAGTTTGAGAGAAATTAGGGGAGTGAGTTGAGTAGTTTGGGAAATACTACACTATTTGGGTGTAAGGGTTAATTTTTTTGGGCATTCCAACTTTCTCCTAAAATTATTTTATACCTCAAGTTTGGGAATACTTGAGAGAGGCTTTATTGTTGTATTCCCATTTTTTATTAGTGGAGTTATTTTTTGCGCCCCGTGATTTTTCCCTTTCAAAGGGTTTCCACGTAAATCTTTGTGTTTCTTTATTGCTCTATTTATTTTTATACTCGTTGTTGCAACATCTATTTTAGTTAATACATATCACCTTGCTACCGAATTGATATACGTGACCCAACAAGTGGTATCAGAGCTGTTGGTTCCATCAAGGTGGTTGTGTTAATTAAAATGGAAGGTTCTTCAACATCCATGATCAAATTGAACGGTTCGAACTGGTCAATTTGGAAGCCCATGATGGAGGATATATTGTACTGCAAAGATATGCATGAAGCGATCGAAGGAGACACCGCAAAGCCGAAAGACATGAAAGATCCAGATTGGAGCAAGTTGAATAGAAAGGCCATCGGTACCATTCGCCAGTGGCTAGATTTCAGCGTGTTCGGCCATGTCTCGGAAGAAACGTCTGCCCATGAACTATGGAAGAAGCTGCAAGATCTTTATGATCGGAAAACTGCTGGAAACAAGTTGTTCCTGATAAGGAAGCTTGTCAACATGAAATACAAGGAGGGAACTTCTGTTGCTGAATTTTTGAATGAATTTTGAAGTGCTATTAATCAATTATCTTCTATGCAAACAACACTTGAAGATGAAGTCCAATCCTTATTGTTTCTCAGCTCTCTACCGGAAATTTAGGATACCTTGGTGGTGTCTGTGGCCAATTTGGCTCCATATGGAAAATTATCCTTAAACCACATTGTTAGCACTTTACTCAATGAGGAGACAAGGAGGAAGGTTACGATTGTCAAAAGTAGCCAAGCTCTTGTCACAGAACACAGAGGTCGGAGCAAAAATTGAGGTGCCAATAATCCTGACAAATCGAAAGGAGGAGACAAGTTCAGAGGCAAATCTAAGTCCAGGGGTAGAGTCAAATGCTACCACTGTGGACTAGAAGGCATCTGAAGAGGAGTTGTCGAAAGCTGAAGAGAGAACAGAAGGATGGCAATAACCAGAAGGAAGACAAGAACACCACTGCAGCAACTGAGGAGATTGTTGTTCTTTCCTTCAGCCATGAAGAACAATGTCTGCAAGTCTCAAGTCAAGATGATACGGTGATTGACACTGCAGCATCTTATCATGCCACTCCCAACAAGGAGTTCTTCACCACATACAGAGCAGGAAATTTTAGTGTGGTGAAGATGGACAATAATGGCCATTCCAAAATCATTGGAATTAGTGACATTCGTATTAAGACGAACACAGGCTGCACACTCATCCCCAAAGAAGTTAGACATGTTCCTGATTTGAGGCTCAACTTAATATCTTGTGGTGTCCTAGATCGTGAAGGCTTCGAGAATTTCTTCGGGAGTAGGAAATGGAAGCTTACCAGGAATTCCTTGGTGATTGCAAAAGGTGCCATGTATTGTACACTATACAAAACAAATGCAGTCATTTGTAAAGATGGATTGCATGCTATTGAAGAAGAGTCTTCACCAGATTTGTGGCATAGAAGACTGGCTCACATCAGTGAGAAAGGGTTACAAATTCTAGCAAAGAAGGCACTTGTACCTTCGGCTAATGGCACACCACTATCTCCATGTGACTACTGCCTATTCGGCAAGCAACATAGACTGTCATTCTGCAAGACATCAAGTAGAAAGCCAAGTGTTCTTGACTTGGTGCACTCAGATGTATGTGGCCCCTTTGAATATGAGACCTTGGGAGGTAACAAGTATTTTGTTACTTTCATCGATGATGCATCATAGAAGCTGTGGATGTATTTCTTGAGAACAAAAGATCAAGTATTCCAGTCATTCTAGAAATTCCATGTTATGGTGGAAAGAGAGACAAACAAGAAATTAAAATGTCTCCGATCTAACAATGGAGGTGAATACACATCATATGAGTTTGAGAACTACTGTTCTAGACATGGAATTCAACATGAAAAGACTGTACCTAGAACCCCACAGTACATTGGTGTAGCAAAAAGGATGAATCGCACTATTGTGGAGAAGGTCAGATGTATGCCTAAAATGGCTAACTTGCCAAAGTCGTTTTGGGGAGAAGCAGCATGCATTGCATGCTATCTTATTAATAGGTCACCATCTGCAGCTCTAGATTTTAATATTCCAGAAAGAGTACGGACTCAAAAAGATGTTCAGTACTCTCATCTGAAGGTGTCCGATTGTAAGGCACTTGCGCATGTCCCTAAGGAGCAACGGTCAAAGCTTGATGACAAAGCAAATCCATGTATCTTCCTTGGATATGGAGATGAAGAGTTTGGGTACAAACTATGGGACCTAGAGAAGAAGAAGACCATTAGAAGCAGAGATGTAGTCTTTCGAGAAAATGAGACTATCAAAAGCTTGAAGAAGAATGGCAAATCAGGACTTATGGATGATGTCATTCCCAGCCATGTTCCTTCATCACCAAATAGTACCATTGGTGGAGATGATGAGCAAGTTCAGAACAATGAAGAAATTCCAGAGCTAATGGAGGATCATGAGCAAGAAGATGTTGATGAGCTGGGGGAGCAACCCACCTAACAAGCTGAGGCTGAACAACAGCTTAGAAGATCCACTAGGGATTGCCTACTAATATCAAAGTATCCTAGTTCTGAGTATATTCTCCTTACTGATGAGGGGGAGCCAGAGAATTTTTAGGAAGTTCTAACTCATGTAGATAAAGAATCTTGGCTGGAGGCAATGCAAGATGAGATGAATTCCTTGTAGAAAAACAACACATATAAGTTAGTTGAACTTCCTATAGGAAGAAAAGCCTTGAAGAACAAATGGGTTTTCAAGCTCAAAAGAGATGGCAATGGAAAGATAGTGAAGTATAAAGCTCGTCTAGTAGTGAAAGGATTCCAACAATAGAAAGGAATTGATTTTGATGAAATCTTTTCTCCGGTGGTTAAAATGACTTCTATTCGAGCAGTTCTAAGCTTGGTAGCAAGTTTGAATCTTGAGCTTGAGTAGTTAGATATGAAAACTGCCTTCCTTCATGGTGACCTAGAGGAGGAAATCTACATGGTGCAACCAGAAGGCTTCGAAGTAAAAGGGAAAGAGCGCATGGTTTGTAAGCTACAAAAGAGTCTGTATGGGTTGAAGCAAGCACCCAGGCAATGGTACAAGAAGTTTGACTCTTTCATAAGCAATCATGGCTACAAGAAGACCCAGGTGGATCCATATATCTACTTCAAAAGGTTCTCTGATAACAACATCATCATATTGTTGTTATACGTTGATGACATATTGATCGTGGGACAAGATGTTTCTTCAATTCGTAAATTGAAAGAGCAATTAGCGAAGTCCTTTGACATAAAGGACTTGGGTCCAGCTATAAGTAGACGACCTTTTCCCGCCCTCGGGGGCCGCATGAGATGTACAGCACAAGGGAAAATAATAACCAGCGCTGTGAAGCGTGCCGAGGGAGTGATCCTCATTTTAGGCCTGATGAAAGCACTGATGTTGAAGTTGGATTTAAGTCCAATTTAGGTGTTTAAAGAATATGAGATTAAAATTCCGTACTTAAAATAGAGTTGCTACCCGGTTCAGCTCAACGGGGAAATTTTAATACGATTTTCCCACCGAGTGGTAGACCGTACCTTAAGTAGAGATTCCGAGTTCGGATGATGTTTTCTATTTTTCATCAGGCCAAGTTAAGATATTTCATTCTTTCTTAATCGGTTTAATCCATCTTATTTATTTGTATTTTCGGTTATTATGTTGTTATCGTGTTTATCAAGCATCGAATAAATTATTACAGTCATCCAAAAGTAAATGCGGAAATTAAAAATATTACAAGGCTTTCAAATCCTATGCATTCTCTATGTGATAAATAAAATACCTGAAGGCCTAACATACATCTACCTACAACAGATGGTTTGTAAAGATACGGAACGTCGTACGAGATATATCACGAATCATGTATAGTTAGCAAACCAAACAAGACCCAAGTTTGCGTGAACATGGGATAAGCATTTATATCGTTATGAAGTCCGGTTGGATGGCTAAAATGAGGTCTGAATGGCATTTAGGAAAAATCCGTTTTTAACCAAATTTTAGACTCGATTGTTGTTTTATCCGGATTATTAGTGAAAATGCCTCATAGTATGGGGTGGGGTCTGTTTTTAGAAGGTTTTAGACCTCCATCATTGCACTGTAGCTTCGGAAAATAAACTAGGTCGAAAAGGAACGAAATAAAATAGCTGCCCAGAAGGTCATATCGCCGATGACATGGCTGATGCCACCGGCGACATCGATGATGTCACTAGAGGCATCAATCTGTAGGCAGGATGCATGAATTTCTGAGTACCATAAAGAAAGGGTCCTAGAAGAAAGTGAGGCCTCTGGGGAATGTGATGTCACTAGCGATATCAGCGATGTCTCTAGCGACATGAGTGATACCGCCGGTGATATCACATGTCCTTGGTGACTTCATTTTCTTGTAGCAGCAGCAGGTAATGGTCGAAAAACGATCAAAAACCCGAAAACGAGCACAAACCAACAAGAATCAGCACAAACCAACAATATTAATGCCAAAGAGCTTTGAGACTCAGGATTTTTACCTCGGGGCCATGAATCCACCTCTTCGTAAACCAAGGAACACCTCTGGGGAGCTTGTAATGATGATTCGGTAGTAGATTGGGTACTTAAGTGTCTAAGTTCTAATTTAGATTGATTTTAACTTAATGTCTATTGATTTTAAGCTCACAATCAGAGAGTTCAAAGAAGAAAAACCAGGAAAAATGGATTCAAATCCTTTTTCCTACCTTTTCTAATTCTTATCTCACTAGGATTAGTTTCTCACTCTAGGATTCTGTAAGTTCTAATTTCAGATTCCTCCTTATGTTCTCCCTTCTCCTCTTCCCCTTTTTCTGAAGCCTACGGTGTGTTTTTATAGGCAAAATGGGGTGGTCTTCGAGACCTTTCAGCCATTTTCACCAAAATGGCAAAAAAGAGATAGTCCCAAGGAGGAAGAAGAAAGCTGTCTGTAGAGTCAGATTTGGCCATGCCGCCAGCAATATGGGTGATACCGCCGGCGGCATGGGGAGATGCCGCTGGCGGCATCAGCTTTTAAAAAGCTGACTGCTATAGGGCCCACCTGCTTGAAAAGCTGCCAAACATGGGTCAAAGGGGTCAAAGCAGGATTTTTTACTTTTAATGATATTTTAATGGGTATCTAGAGGTTTATTTAATTTGGGTGTAAATCATCTGTTCAAGCTCCTACCGGACGCGTTATCGGCCATGCCGAATTGGATTCTACCAAGTATAAAGTTCATAAGGAACACTATATTGGTAATAAAAAATCTAAAGAGAACTTTTATTTTGAGGCATTAAAATCGGGTAAATGTCATCATTGTTTCACAAGAGGGACTGCAAAATCCCGTGCTCACAGGCTGCCCCTCGGGGGATCACTGCTGCCACATGTCAGTATGATCGCATGAAAGAGAAAGGGATAGGAATGGTACCTGATGGATGACTGATTTGCCCCTTGGTCAGACTTGTGCTTTGTGGAAGGGATGCCCCTTGGTCGGACTTGATCCTTGCGGAGAGATTGCCCCTTGGTTGGACTTATGCTTTATGGATTGGTTGCCCCATGGTTGGACTTATGCTTCGCTGAGAGATTGCCCTTTGGTCGGACTTATGCTTTATGGATTGGTTGCCCTTTGGTCAGACTTATGCTTCGTGGAGAGATTGCCCCTTGGTCGGACTTATGCTTTATGAATTGGTTGCCCCTTGGTTGGACTTATGCTCCATGGAGAGATTGCCCTTGGTCGGACTTATGCTTTGTAGATTGGTTGTGCCTTGGTCAAACTTATGCTTCGCAGAGAGATTGCCCTTTATCGGACTTATGCTTCGTGGAGAGATTGCCCCTTATTCGGACTTATGCTTTATGGATTGTTTACCCCTTGGTCGGACTTATAGTTCATAAAGAGATTGCCCCTTAGTCGGACTTATACTTTATGAATTGGTTGCCCCTTGGTCGGACTTATGCTTTGCAGAGAGATTGCCCCTTGATCGGACTCATGCTTTGTGGATTGATTGCCCCTTGGTTGGACTTATGCTTCGCAGAGAGATTGCCCCTTGGTTGGACTTATGCTTTGTGAATTGGTCGCCCCTTGGTCGGACTTATGCTTCATGGAGAGATTGCCCCTTGGTCAGACTTATGCTTTGTGGATTGGTTGCCCTTTGGTCAGACTTATGCTTCACAGAGAGATTGCCCCTTGGTCGGACTTATGCTTTGCAGAGAGACTGCCCCTTGGTCGGACTTATGCTTTGTGAATTGGTTGCCCCTTGGTCAGACTTATACTTCGCGGAGAGGTTGCTCCTTGGTCGGACTTATGCTTTATGGATTGGTGCCCCTTGGTCGGGCTTATGCTTCATGGAGAGATTACCCCTTGGTCGCACTCATGCTTTGTGGATTGGTTCCCCTTAGTCAGGCTTAAGCTTCACGAAGAGATAGAGTGTAGCTCCTATAATAAGCAACAAGTAAAAGATCAGACCGATTCTTGAATGACATTTTTACTGCTTAATCGATTTGTGAAACGAAAATATTTTTGCCCCTTCAATCAACAGTAAAAACGTGATAAAAAGTACAAGGGTTTCAGAAGTCTTGGATGATAGGACGACGGTTGAAACTGAAAGCAGCATGCACAGGGTCACGTTGTGATTTTAGAGGGGTAGACCTAAAGGCGACATGTACAGGGTTATGCTGGGACCTTCAGTCAGTTTTCCAAGGGTGAACTTGAGAATGAGAATGTACAGGGGCCGTATTAGGGACCTTCAGTTGGTGTTCTGAGAGTGAACCCAAAGGGTGATATGTACAGAGATTATATTAGGGACCTTCAGTTAGAGTTCGGAGGGTGAACCCAAAGATTGACATATAGCGGGTCCTGCCATAATCTCTGGGTAGCGTACAAGATGAGCATATTGGGTTTGCAATTGTGGCTTTGTTCCTGCAAAAAGTAGAATAACAACAAGATTAGATAGATTTTAGATGAGATTTTTACTGCTTGATCGATTTTGTGGAACAAAAATATTTTTGCGCCTTCGATCAACAGTAAAAACATAAAAAGTGCAAGGGTTTAGAAGTCTTGGATGTCGGGGCTAGAGCCGGGATTTCACTGAGGATGGCTGAAAAAAAGGCATGGAGAGAGCTGACATCGCCGGTGACATGGATAATGTCGCTGGCGTTATGGGTTGATGTCGCCAGCAATGTGAGTGCCACGTGGCAACTTTGACTGGTCAAACAAATTCAAAATTCAAATTGGAGGAGCGGATGTCACTGGCGGCATGGGTGATGTCATTGGCGGTATAGAGTGATACCACCGGCGGCATGAATTGGGTGGTTTCAGATAAATTAAAACTCCTCGAATTCCATGCAACAGTTTAAAAGGAAGTAAAACTCCTTTCTTTCTTCATTCTGCAAAAACCGTACCCCTCTTTCGCTCCATTCTTCTCTAAATCTTTCAATTTTCTCCGTTATTCCAACCATGAATAGAATTGCCAAGGCTTTTAAGGGAAAATCCGCTAAGGCTAGGGAGAGCCTGCTTGATTCTTCCATCAAGGGGTTGAAACTTCTCTCGGTTCCTATTACTTATAGCTTGAAGGAGACGGCCAAGATGTATGGATATGGGATCAATTCCCCCATCACCAACCTGACCCCTGAGAAGGAAAAACATCTTTCCTACGTCCAGGTAATCCTGCAAAACTCGAAATTCTTCTTTTTGGGTTGAGTTTCGATTCGGCCTTAGGCTCAAAATCGTGCCATAATAGGAGTTATGAGCGTGAAATAGATAGATTACAAACTGATGTTGCATGTTTTAGGTTCAATTTTTACTGCTTTTAGGCTTATAGTTTGATTAATTGTGATTTTGTGGTTTTGGCACGATAGGTGCAATTTTTGGGGCAAAACAGGTTCTACCCGCAGGTTGTGATGTCTCCGGCAACATGAGTGATATCGCCAGCGGCATCAGGCCTTGCAAAAAGGCCTAGGAAGGCGTGATGCTATTTCTACTTAAGGTGATGCCGCCAGCGTCATCATCCATACCATCGGCAGTATGGATGATGTCGCCAGCGACATCACTTCCAGTGAAAGCGATATTAGCAATCTTGTAGCAGGAAATGAGACCTGGAAAATGACTTGAGACTTATCTATTGTTTCTAATTTTTATAGCCGTATAGACTAACCTATACTGGAGGTATGGGCACCATTGGCGAGTGGTGGCACCATATTTTGGAGAAAGATCCTGAACTTACGCTGGCCATCAATGAGACGGGCTTCGGGGACTTGGCCCGAATTATGCTGATGTTAATGCCAAAGCTCTCCCATCCGGCTGTGACGGCTCTTACAGAGAGGTGGTCTGAAACCACTCATACCTTTCACTTCTCATTTGGGGAAGTGACAATCACGCCCTCTAATGTTGTAGCTATGACCGGGCTCCCCTAGACGGACGAGGTCATTCACTTTGATACCTACATGGACAAATATCACACTGAGAGGCCCGTGATGAGGCGAGTGAAGGAGTTGTTTAGTTTGAAGCCCGTCTCAGGGTGGCTATCTTATGGTGAGCTGCACCAATATTAGACTAGGGAGGATGTGGTGCCCGAGGATGACAGAGACGCTTGCGTCCGCTCCTTCATAGTTTCCTTGCTTATCGTGCTGTTTTTCCCAGTTTCAGGGAGCAAGATCAATTACGGGCTGATATCCGTTGTGGAGGATGTAGCGAGCGTCAGGAAGAAGAATTGCCCGCAGGCCATCCTGGCGTAGATGTATCATACGCTAGATACGGGCGCTGGGAAGAAGGGGAAGGCCCTCTGTTTCTACCATCTGCTACTTCAGGTATATCCTCCTTGGAAGCATTTTACTTGATTGCATATGTCTCATTTACTGTGGATGTTTTTTGAACTGATTAATTATTACTTGAGCAGGCCTGGGCTTTTGAGCACGAGATCCTCCCGTCGGTTGAGTTCAAGAAGACTGTGCCGTCAGGCTCCCATTTTCTCGTTCGCTGGTATGGGGGTATTGGCGGGAAGGCCAAGTATCCCACCAAGTATAGGGAGGTCCTGAGGAGTGTGCGATTGAGCTTGGTATGCGATCTTTTGATTTGGTCCCTATTTCACACTTAGAACAAAACACTAGTAAACATAAAGCGTTTATGAATTTACATTATACTTACATCGGTTGTCTTGGTTGATTGTTGGTGCAGCTTTCCCTAGACCCGTTTGACAGGGTAGAGAACTTGCTGGAAGTCGCGACGGTCAGGAGGGAGGTGGATGGCCGACGGTTTGTCGTGGAGTGCCCTTTATCCAGTAGTGGTACTTGGGGGGAGCGCGTCTAGGGCTAGAGGTTTGTCCCCATCGCCGATAGACCAGTACCCATCGATCCTCCCAAAGGCCTATGGTGGCCCCATCTGGTGATTATGTCCGTGGCTGGCCAAGCTGATTATATCAAGGAAAATAGCCGGGTCATTCCGAGCGTCCTGGGTCCCTACGAGCGGCACCAGCAGTGCCTACTCCCCCTGTGCCCCCATATCTATAGGAATGATACAATCAAGTATCATAATGAGCAAAGGCTGGAGGAAGAGGGGTCGGGACAACCAGAGTGGGATGCAGTACTATGGTATATCGGAGGGTATAAATTTTGTGGAGGGGCGTCTGGTCAACCTGATGGAAACCCAGTTCCTACTGATGAATTTCGAGGCAAGTACCACCCCAGGAACATAGGCTCTAACCAGCATGCTCCGATCTTTATGCCAGAGGGCACTACTTACGTAAGGCTTGAGAACATGATCATTGCCCCCCTTGCTTACCCTTGGATGCGGGTGCTTATTGATTTGCCTTTTGGACTTTTCAGGTTGCGCGGAGCCATATAGAGCAACTGGCAAAGAACAACTTCACTCTCCAGGACACACTTATTGGGCAATCGCTGCTTGTTCAGGTACATTCCCTGTTATGAAATATCGAAATAAGATGTATGTATGGATGATATACATGAAGTGCATTATTGATGTTTTCCCTGGTTTGTAGGATTTCTTGGCCCTTTCCCTATCGAATGCCGATGCGGCCAGCGGAGATACGAGGAGGAGACTGCAGAACTCTGATATTGTGTAAGCAACCTTGAGGGTCAGCTGAAGGCTACTGTTTAGGAGTGGAGGAGCAAGCAAAACTTAGATCGCACGCACCCCGATAGCACTAGTCGTAGGGGAGTGAAGATATTTGCTAGACGACGTGCATTTGCCGCGGTTGAGGAGTTTAGCAGCGTCCCGATGACTGAGGAAAGAGAGGAGGATGAAGTTGATGATTGGTTAGTGAGCCCCGAGGACGTTTCATCTCGCCCGGCCCACAGTGGAGGGCATGCCTAGATTTATATCTTCATTTCGCCCTTTTATTTCATATTTTGGTTTATACCCTCGATACATTGGGGTTTGAATAATCTGGATTGTTGTTTGGTTTTGGTTTGGTAGGCCAGATGTTATAAATATTTGCATGGTTTGCGCCCTCGGGCTTTCATCGAATAATATTGATTGGCACTCACACCAGATTTCAAAAACATATTACAGGGCTGCTTATAGGTTTTATATAGGTCTGAAATGATGAAATTGCTTCTGATGCCGCCAAGAAAATTAATTCCATGCCGCTAGCGGCATCATTCATATCTTCGGGTGCTTCACCTCAAAACCACCTACACCCATGCCGCTGGCGGCATCATTCACATCTCCCAAATCACTCTATGTCACCAGTGGTATCGCCCATATCACCGGCGGCATCATTTTCCCAAAAACACAGATTCGGCCATTTCTTCAAATTCTGCTATGGCAAGCCACACTAAACAGCTACGGGGCTTCTTATGAAGCCTGAGGAATGCAGACTGGAGGGAACTGGAGAAATTCAGGCTCTTTTTTTTACTCTAACTTTTGCATAGGCTGCCCTAAGGGGTTTTCAATCTATCAAGCCTTATCATAATTTTTGCTTGGACTGCCCTTTCGGGGTTTGCAACCCAGCAGACTTATTCCGACTTTTGCATAGACCTAGATGCTTTCAGTCTATCTAGATTTTTTTTAGAAATGAAACACTGATGAGCTCGGAGCATCTTCGATTAAGCTTACTCGTGATGTTTCCTTCTCCTGATCGCTAGGCATTCATACAATCACAAGCATAGAGGTTCAGTATGAAAGACACTTTTATCGAGTGAATTTAATTTGAGTAGAAGATGTTGGCAATCATTTCCATTAACCGAACTCCTGGTGTTAACCAGCCTTTACAAATTTTCAAGTTAACATCTCACTACTTTTCTCTTGTGCCCCAATTTTTGTCTGAACCGCCCTTTTTGAGTTTTCAGTTCAGTGGGCGATATTGACTTATCCCCTAATTTTTGCTCGGCCGATTTGCGGGATACCGACCGTCTGGCATTACCCTAATTTTTGTCCGATTAGTAAAAGACCGAAAGGCGGGTGATTATCATATTTATTTTTTGGTGTGTCGCTTTTCTGATTTTTTTCTTTTGTTTAGACCTGATAATGCTTAAGCTTGTCCTGGTTGACTACGTCAATGGAATCGCTCTTGTCCATGCTCATGACTTTGACAGCCCTGCTCATTCGGTATCATCTTTGGCCACACGACAGCCTTCTCAATCTGATCTGAACTTTTTATTAACATTGGTGTCAGAGGGTTCCAGATGCTTCAATTCCGGGTCTATGACTTTTGGCGAGGGTATTAGGTACCTGACTTGCTGTTGCACATTCGGTTGTACCTTTGTAGATTCTCCAAGTTTCTTAGTGTTCGTTCGGATTCCGCCTGGATCACCCGATTCATTCTGACCTTCAAAGTTACATCGAGTAACCTTGCTTTAATTTTGTGCCTTTGCAGATTCTCTGAGGTTCTTAGTGTCCGTTTGGTTTTCGCCTGGATCACCCGATTCATTCGGACCTTCAAAGTTACATCGGGAAACCTTGTTTTGACCTTGCCAAGAGTTTCGTTTATGGGAGCTTTGGTGCTTACACAGAGCCTTCTTGGTTGGTTCGATCACTGTTCTGATTGCTATTCTGATTGCTTCTTCAGTCTTTGGTTTGTACAGCCTTTCTTAAATTTGCCTGTTGTACTAGTGGTGGAGGGTTTTGACCAAGTGACATTTGGTTCAGGCGGCCTTTTACTTTGTGCCTTTGAAAGGTGAAATGGTAGCTTGTTTTGCTGTTTTACTTGGAAAGTTGATCGCGACTTCAGTTGTGTGCTTATCTTTGTGGCTTGTGGGGTAAAGGTGTTTGCTCTCATACTTTATGCTCTTGGTGGTGTTTTGCCCCCTTAGGACTAATCTTAGTTGCCCGAGGGGTTTGATGTGGGTTTATTTATGTTAGGTGAAGATGTGTTTCTCTACGAGTTTGGTCATTTCCTTAGCGGTGACATTAGTGTAAGATTCGGTTACAGTGTTTATTTGACAGAGGTTGGGTTTTATCAATCGCTTATGCCCCCACGCCAAGAATGGCCAAGGAGCGGAGAAGCGTTGGAGAAGGTTTGAAAAAGGGGAAAGGGGTGGGTGGGTGAAAATGCATGCTGTGATTTTCCATTTCAGGGAACCAGTTGGTACTTCTTTAGTAGCTTGAAGGTGCACCGTTGCGGGGTTGCTGAGTTAATTCTGGAAGAGACCCATGGTGTTCAACAATCTGACTATTGATTTGGGGACCATGCAAAAGCATTATCGTGGTCTTTAAGCACTTTTATTATCTCACATGTGTTTGACAGGACTTAAGTTATTGGATTTGATTATCAAATAAGAATCTTCATTTGTACTCAAACTAATTTCATACAGTAAAATATCCTAAATACTGGAAGCATCATACGTATGCTCATATGAATGCATGGATTAAATAGTAGAAACATGACATAAGTAAGAAAAATAAAAGTTGCTTATGGAGCTCAAAGTTTGGTACATAAAAAGTTCAAAATGAAAGAGATCTAAGGGTTACAAATCAAGGCTTTTCATCCTCCACATGCGGGGGGTCTTTGGTGTTGATGTCGGTGGTGAGCTAAGTCTCATTCTGCTTGGTTCTAGGCGAGGTGTCCCTCACTTGACTTGGCTCCCCGGTGAGGACCTCGGTGAACTGTCTCATTCCCTTGATCATCGGGTTCTCTGCTTCGCTTTGACCATGCGTTTTTACTAAAATTGTCATGGCTTTGATCATGGTGACCATAGGCTCCCTGGCTTCTTCATCGATTGACACTTTATCCTCATCGCCAGAGCATGATTTTTTGTTTCCTTTGGAATAGATGGCCTTGATAATTTCCTGTGGCCCATTCCCTTGCTTAGGTAACTCAGGATTAATCACCCCAGCACACCTTGGCAGGGGAGAATTCGTGTTGCTAGGTGCCCTTTCGGGTTCCATAAACTTCTTACCCCTTATCAAACATTGTATGGCACTGAGTAGGGCCTTACATTCATTAGTGTGTTGACCTGGCAAGACACGATATCCGCAAAAGTTTTTCCTTTCGTTTCTCGAGGGGGTTTTATACTCACGGATAGATTTGAGAAGCCCGTCCTTTCTTAGGCTAGCAAATATTGCATTGAGAGGTAAAATCCATGGGTTTATGCTACCTGCAGGACAGCTATTGGGTAGGGTACCAGAGGTTAAGGTTGGCTTTTGAGAGGTCTTTTTGCCCTTCCTAACCCGGGAGAAGGGTGCGCTTGCTCTATCACCGCTAGTCAATGAGCACATGCCGGAGCTCTTGGGAACCTGCTCTTTCTGATCATAATTAGCCGCTGTCAACTGATGTAAGAGGGCTTCGACTTTAGGTGTCATGCCCGGATGTTGCATGACCTGGTCGTGCTGAGGAGGCGTCGGGGTAGCAGGGAGCCTAAACTATGATGGAGTGACTAATGTTGGAGGCAAGGTGCTAGGGAATGACCAAAGAATTAGATTATGGGCTCCTTCCCTTTGTCCGGGGTAAGCAGTTGGCGGTGATTACTAGAGTGTTTCACTAGTGGATGTCATGCCCGGAGATTGCATGACCTGGTCGTTGGCTCGGGGGATGGATGACTCTTGCAAGTTAGCCATAGCAGTGGGTGTTACGCTCGGATATTGTGTGACCTGGTCAAAGTTCTGGTTTGCTAAGGCTTTTTTGACAAATGTCTGAATCAGTTCTCGAATGATGTTTTGGAATTGATCTGAGCTTAAAAAGTAGATGATGGCGGTGGTAATTTTTGACCCAAAAGACGGGGGGTGAGCTGCTGTCCCCGAGGTGGCGGTAAGACTAGTTAGTTCTCTGGGCGAGGCAGAGTTGTTATTGCGAGGAAGAGACATGGCTGGTTGTGAAGGTCCAGATTTGGGAGGAAGACTGTCTAGGATCATGAATCATGGATCAGACTATGAATGGGTTGTAAATAGTATGGATAGTCTGCATGCTTTTTGTTTTTTTAAAGCGGTGCGTGATATGTATGGCTACACGTAGATGTGGTTAGAGATGATGTGATGGCTTATCCCTCCAACATACGTGGGATGTTTGTATCTTGCATCATACATAGTGATATGTGGTGACGCAACGGAGGCACAAGAGAAGTCCTACGTATGTTTCTAATCTTCTTCCATGGGCAGAAGTAGTAAGGGTAAGTTGATTCATTTTTTGGCTCTTGAAGCCGATGCATGGGGGTGCATGATCACGGAGTACATAGCACACAAATCGTCACTCTTCCAACCTTATGACTCTCGTGTAACACCTTTTTGGAAGAATGGAGTTTGGCTTCTTCACCGAAAATGGCGAGAGAAGTGTGTCCCAATTTCTATTTGTTATGGTATCCTCAATTCCAACAGGGCATGAGTGATACTTTCATGAGCTTCTCCGGTAAAATGGGGTGCCTAAAAATTATCGAACTATCTACACTCGTGTTTGAGGATAAACGTTATATAAAAAAGAATGAAGTTTTAATTTGGCCAATGATTTCAATACATCATCAAAATCCTTTAAACTTGTTGAAAATTTTAAGTTTCAACTTTAAAGAGGTCTTCCCTAGCGGAGTCGCCACTGTGAGCGGACAACCTTTTCCCCACCTGCGGGGGCAGTGTGAGATGCGCCACATGGGGGGAAATAACAACTGGCACTGTGAAGCGTGCCGAGGGATTGATCCTCATTTTAGGCGTGATGAAAGCATTGATGTTGAAGTTGGATTTAAGTCTAATTTAAGTGTTTAAAGAATACGAGATTGAAATCCCGTACTTAAAATAGAGTCACCACCTTGTTCAGCTCAATCGGGAAAATTTTAATATGATTTTCCCATCGGGTGGTATACCGTACCTTAAGTAGAGATTCCGAGTTCGGATGATATTATCTATTTTTCATCGGGCCAAATAAAAAACCCAAAGGCCTAACATACATCTACCTGCAGCAGATGGTTAGTACAGATACGACACGTCGTACAAGATATATCACAAATCATGTATAGTTAGCAAACCAAACAAGACCCGAGTTAGCGTGAACATGGCATAAGCATTTATATCGTTATGAAGCCCGGTTGGATGGCTAAAATGAGATCTGAATAGCGTTTGAGGAAAATTCTGTTTTTAACCAAATTTTAGACTCGGTTGTTGTTTTATTCGGATTATTAGTGAAAAGGCCTCATGGTATGGGGTGGGGTCTGTTTTCAGAAGGTTTTGGACCTCCATCGTTGTACTATGTATCCTAGCTTTGGAAAATAAACTAGGTCAGAAAGGAACGAAATAAAATAGCTCTCCAGAAGGTCATGCCGCCGGCAACATGGCTGATGCCGCCGGTGACATCGATGATGTCGCTATAGGCATCAATCTGTAAGCAGGATGCATGACTTTCTGAGTACCATAAAGAAAGGGTCCTAGAAGAAAGTCAGGCCTCTAGGGAATGTGATGTCACTAGCAGTATCAGCGATGTCTCTGGCGACATGAGTAATACTGCAGGCGACATCACATGTACTCGGCGACTTCAATTTCTTGCAGCAGCAGCAGCAGGTAACGATCGAAAAATGACCGAAAACCCAAAAACGAACACAAACCAACAAGAATTAGCACAAACCAACAATATTAATGCCAAAGAGCTTTGAGACTCAGGATTTTTACCTCGGGGCCATGAATCCACCTCTTCGTAAAATCAGAGAGTTCAAAGAAGAAAAACCAGGAAAAATGGATTTAAATCCTTTTTCCTACCTTTTCTAATTCTTATCTCACTAGAACTAGTTTCTCACTCTAGGATTCTGTAAGTTCTAATTTCATATTCCTCCTTGTGTTCTCCCTTCTCCTCCTCCCCTTTTTCTGAAGCCTACGGTGTGTTTTTATAGGCAAAATGGGGTGGTCTTCGAGACCTTTCAGCCATTTTCACCAAAATGGCAAAAAAGAGACTTTCCCAAGGAGGAATAAGAAAGCTGTCTGCAGAACCCGATTTGGCCATGCCGCCGGCGACATGGGTGATACCGCTGACGCCATGGAGAGATGCCGCCTAGCGGCATCAGCTTTCAAAAAGCTGACTACCAATGGGCCCACTAGCCTGAAAAGCTGCCAAACACGGGTCAAAGGGGTCAAAGCGGGATTTTTGAATTTTAATGATATTTTAATGGGTATCTTGAGGTTTATTTAATTTGGGTGTAAATCATCGGTTCAAGCTCCTATCGGATGCGTTTTCGGCTACGCCGGATTGGGTTCTACAAAGTATAAAGTTCACAAGGAACACTATATTGGTAATAAAAATTCTAACGAGAACTTTTATTTTGAGGCATTAAAATCGGGCACACATCATCATCGTCTCACGAGAGGGACTGCAAAATCCCGTGCTCTCGCCAGCACAACAGATTTTGGGCATGAGGATTATTTGTGATCGAAGCAACAACAGGTTATGGCTGTCACAAGAAAAATATGTTGAACGTGTGCTACACCGTTTTAACATGTTAAATGCTAAATCAGTCAGCGTTCCTCTTACCGCTCATCTGAAGCTGAGTAAGGAATCTTGTCCTACAACCAAAGAAGAGAAGGAAGACATGAGAAAGATTCCATATTCCTCTGTTGTGGGGAGTCTGATGTATGCAATGGTTTGCACAAGACCAGACATTGCACATGCTGTTGGAGTTGTAAGCAAATTCTTAGATAATCTGGGAAGACAACACTGGGAAACTGTAAAGTAGATTCTCAGATATTTGAAGGGAAGTTCAAAGAAGTGCTTATGCTATGGAGGATATAAACTAATCTTAGAAGGCTTCGTTGATGCTGACATGGCAGGAGATCTCGATCATAGAAAGTCAACTTCGGGATACATATTTACATTTGTCGGGGGAGCAATTTCTTGGCAATCTAAATTATAGAAATGTGTTGCACTTTCTGCGACCGAAGCGGAGTACATTTCAGTTGTTGAAGCAGGAAAAGACATGATTTGGTTGAAGAGATTTTTTGAAGAGTTGAGTCAAAAACAAGCTAATTGCATAGTATATTGCGATAGTCAGAGTGCTATAGACTTAAGCAAAAATACTATGTATCATTCTCGAACAAAGCACATTGATATCCGCTATCATTGGATACGCGAGCAACTGGAAAAGGGGATTTTTCATCTTGAGAAAATTCTAACAAAAGAGAACCCCTCAGATATGTTGACAAAAGTTATTCCTCGGGATAAGTTTGAACTGTGCAATGAGCTGATTGGCATGAGCTCCAAGTAAGAGCTTATTTCATACCCCATTGGTTTGGAGGGGGAGAATTGTTAAGTCCAAACCAATTTGAAGGCTAATTAATTCAACCAATTTGGAGGCTAATTAATTGCTAACAAATAAGGTGGGAAGATGGTAGTTAGTATTTGGCACATTAATTGCCAATTAGAAATATGATGCAACTTTTTGTACCTATAAATAGGCATTCCCGTAATCCAAATTTATCCAAGCAAAAATTGAGTTTTCTTTTGTAGAGCATTTTCTACAAAAAGAGTTTGAGAGAAATTAGGGGAGTGAGTTGAGTAGTTTGGAAAATGCTACGCTATTTGGGTGTAAGGGTTAATTTTTTTTGGGCATTCCAACTTTCTCCTAAAATTATTTTATACCTCAAGTTTGGGTATACTTGAGAGAGGCTTTATTGTTGTATTCCCATTTTTTATTAGTGGAGTTATTTTTGGCGCATGTGGTTTTTCCCTTTCAAAGGATTTCCACGCAAATCTTTGTGTTTCTTTATTGCTCTATTTATTTTTATACTCGTTGTTGCAACATCTATTTTAGTTAATACATAACACCTTGCTACCGAATTGATATACGGGACCCAACAAATATGCCCGGTGAAAATTAAAAAAAGTATATCAATTATTGTTATGGATACAATGAATGAACATTGAGATCCTAAAGCTCAACAACATATGCATAGTAAAACTCAGAAGATCAAGATGATAACATTGCCATAAATTTACATTTTTAGTGTTTTATGAACTAATGCTAGAAATTGTTTGTCTGATTCCTTGTCAAAAGCAAAAGCAAGGGTATTAGTTAAGGTGCTTGGCCCCTCAAAAAAGGGATTTCACATATAATTTAAGGCAGCCAAAGAAGACCATTTTTGTTTGTTTCAGGCAAAAGAATAATTTATATGAAAGTGGATAGAATTTGTTTGATTGGAAAACAATGGTCAATAAATTGAGGCCTGATATTTAAAACAAAAATAATAATTAGGTGATGTTCTTTTCAACTTATATTCAGTTTAATTCAGTTCAGTTTAATTTAATTTAGTACTGCATACATATAAATTTACACTAAAATAAGTTCAGTTCAATTCAGTTCAATACTGTTACTTATAGGACTTATAATGCCCAAAAAAATAGGACAAAATAAGTTTGGTAGTGCATATTTCTTTTCATCAACCACCGTCCAACCCATCCACTCACAGCTATAATTTTATGAACACATAAAGCTAAGTTTTTTGAATTATTTTTTGTAATTTAGCTCCCACATCATACTTTACTCTTACCTCTAAATTGTAGTAGTTTCTTTGTTTATTTATTGAAATTATAAAAATGGAAAATAGTGAAAATGAAAAAAAGGCCAAACGTATTAATATACTTCAAATAAATCCAAATAACAATGGGGAAGATGACAGATAAATCTGAATCTATTCAACTAAATAAAGCATTAATTTTTTGTTATACATTACTTTAAGAAGATTATGTAATGATAACTCGACGTATGCTCTATTGGAAACTTACACTAAAATCAAATATGCACACGGCAGAAATTTAAAATTTTATCTCTGTTCTCAGGAACTCCTATTAGATGCATATAAATTAAATAAAGTCTTAACTAAATAATTTTCTACCTAGGTTAGTATACATAGGCTAGTATACCATAATTCTAAATTATATCCTAGCATATATATTTTATACTAAGCATGTTATAACTTTAAGCTATAACCTAAGCATGTTATAACTCTAAGCATAAAATAAACGAAGTATAATTGTTAAGTCTAAAAACGTTTAAAGAAAAAGACCTAATAATTAAAAGAGAAAGAAAGAAAACTTACCAGTTGAAGCGTGCTTTAGCAGAACCTCCTTACACAAGCCTCCAAGCGTAGGATAGCCTCTATGAGTATCCACACGAACCCCACCAACCAAAACCTCCCCGACAGGAAGAACTAAGGAGCCTCGAGTAGTTGCTAAACCACTCCAGAAGCCCCACCCGAAAATATAGACTAGAGGTGCTCGAATAAAATCAATCCTCAAAAAGAACTTGCTCAAATACCCGAGAGATTTATCTTTGCGAATCTCGCTTAGGATTTATGCTTTAAGCTATTAGTGCAATTTGAAAGAGGCCATGGAGAAGCGTATATATAGGCTTGGGGGAGCATAATTGCTCCCCTTTTTCTGATGTGGGATGTGCATTCGCACATTCCACTAGCGGGTTTGACCCACAGGGCTTGGAGCCCCGCGGGTTCTGCCCGTGTGCACAGCGTGCTGCACAGTGCAGCACGCTGTGCATCTCGCAAGCCTAGCTTGTGAGATTTCTCGTGCTAGCCTCGTGGGCTTTCGCAAGTGCCGCATTGCAGCACTTACAAGCCCATGGTGCGAGATTTCGCGCACCGAACGTGTCGCGAATCCCGCAACCCATTTTACAGTTCAAAATTGTCCAACAATTTTTATCAGGTCCAACCCATTCAGAAAAATTCTCTCTTAATCCCTTTCAAATAAATATTTATTTTATGACCCTAATAAATTAGTTACCGGTTAAAAATAAATTCCTTGGTTTATCCAAAATGATCTAATCATTTTTAACCAATTAAATAATAATCTAATTATTAATATGTTATATTTTCGTAATAGAATAAATCTATTAGTTTTTTACTTAGTCTGATGAAGGTCTAATATGTGTGACCATATAGGATCCCGAAGTATTGAGCTGTTAAGGCTTAACCAACCCTTTGTATAATGGAACCATTGGCTCGAGGTTCTAGACCATGAATTGAACTCAATTACCTCAAACGACTGTAGTACGCCTCTAGCAAGGGTATACCATCCCTCATTACTCGAAACGTCATTTGTGCTTATGACTTAATCTCGGTTAATGTAATAGTTATCCAATGTGATGAACTCCTTCCATTCTTTAATATTAGTACCATCTGGATTACAGGGTTCGGCTAAAGTGTTAACCCACTAATAGCAAGGTTGCTCCAAGCTATCCTAGTTATTAACTTGTTACCGAAGTATATTGCCTTTTACCATAGTGTGTTTGACTAGAAACTATTTCTATCAAACACATACTCTGATAAGAGGTTTATAGCTACCATCACTTCAACAAGCGGCCAGGTACAACTCCTTAATATATTCGGAGCGATGGACTCTTTCCGACTACTTAGCTTACCAACGTGCTGTCATCACTATACCCGTAATCACCCGTGACACCCTAAATTAATGTGTATGGGAATGACCCAAAGTATAGCAATAGTACCACACAAGGTAACTAGTATCTCAAGTATGAGCATATTCGCAAAGCTTATTGCATGAAGATAAACACTAACACATTGATATATACACCAAGTGTTTATCTTACAGCAGTCACCAATATTCTCCCAGATATATCCATGTGTCAAACTTAAGGCACCACCTTTAGTCCTTAGGAGATTGACTGCTTGGACCCTTTCCAAGAAAGTTGACCACATGCTAGTCTTTCCGCTTCATAAATACCCTTTCTTGATGAAACTATGACTAGGGATAGTTTAGACATAATCATAATTGCACATAAAGCAGGTCTCACTAAACATAGTCCAACTATAATTTCTTTGACTTCATGTTATGATATGTCAAGGACTTTTGTATACATATATCAATGAATATATTTTAATCAGCTATAATATATTTATAAGACATCGATATAAACAAAAGAATGAATGCCTT